>CM034534.1:62365959-62390685 GCA_020002185.1 Paraescarpia echinospica | reverse complement strand
CTTTCTGTTGTTGCAATCTTATAAGAAGATTCCAACCGTTCCCGCAGCTGCTTGGTGTAATCAGTGTGGTCTGCCACTTCTGATTGACGTCCACTTGATTCTACACCCATGGCCAGATCGATTGGCAGACGTGGGTGTCTGCCAAATACCAGGTAGAATGGCGAAAAGCCAGTTGCTTCGTTTCTGGTAACATTGTAAGCATGCACCAATGTTGGTACATAAGCCTTCCAGTTGGCCTTCTTCGTTACACTTAATGTACCTAACATGTTCATCAGTGTTGAATTGAACTTTTCACACTGCCCATTTCCCATTGGATGATACGGTGTAGTTCGGCTTTTTCAATCCCTGCAAGTTGACACAATTCTTTGATGACATGACTCTCAAAATTTCTACCCTGATCCGAATGGAGTCTCTGTGGAAAACCATAGTGTAGAAATGTGTCATACAAAGTTTTTGCTGTGGTCTTGGCAGTCTGATTGCGTGTGGGAACAGCCTGGGCATACCGAGTGAAGTGGTCAGTCATATTACATTTTCAATCCCTCCTTTTGATGGTTCCAGGGTTAGATAATCAATACAGACAATCTCAAACGGCTGGTGTGTGCGAATGTTCACAAGTGGTGCTCGATCTGGGTTGACTTTTCTTCGTATACAGGCTTTACATGTTTGCAGTTTCTTGCGCACATCTTCTGCCATGTGTGGCCAGAAGAATCTGGCACGAACAAGGTCTAGGGTCCTAATTCTTCCCAAGTGGCCTAACTGATCATGCAGACCCATCATTGCTTCGTCTCTCTTTGTCGCTGGAAGAACTAGCTGGAACGATTCGTTACCGTCCTGGTGTACTCTCTTTCTGTGAAGCAAACCATCTCGTATACATAGCTTATTCCATTCCTTCAGGTATATCTATAACTCTGGTGATTCCTGCTCTAGTTTGTGCTGTTGATTTAGACTGGGTTTGCTGCCCTGTCTCAGCAACATTAGCATCTTCTTGATCACCGGATCTTCACTTTGGATGAGCTCCCAATTAGGGTCATTGATCTTTGTCCCTCCGGCATCTACCAGTTCCTCCTCGTAGGTTACAGCTGCTTGGCTGCAGCACATCACCTCAATCAGGCCAAATGTGCCATCATCTTCTTCCATTGCTGCCATCTCACACACAGCCTGTACCACAGGTTCAGGTAAGTGTCCTCCTTGTGCAGGCTTGGTGTGCATTCTAGAGAGTGCATCGGCATCAGCATTATTTTTTCCCGAACGGTACTTGATGCTGAAATCATAAGTTGCAAGGTCTGCTAGCCACCGGTGACTTGTCGCGTCCAGCTTTGCAGAAGTCAGGACATAGGCCAATGGGTTGTTATCAGTCATGACCACAAATTGGTGTCCGTACAAATAGTCCTGGTACTTCTCAAACACGGCCCACTTGAGTGCTAGGAATTCAAGTTTGTGGGCTGGGTAATTAACATCGCTTGGCTTGAGTGCACGACTTGCATAGGCTATGACTCGCTGCTGACCTTGCTGTTCCTGATACAGTACTGCTCCAAGGCCGTGTAGGGATGCATTCACGTGTAATTCGAAAGGAAGACTGTAGTCAACATATCCCAAAATGGGTGGTTCTATCAATCTTTCCTTCAGTCTGTTAAATGCAGCGATTGCACTTACATATGTCTTGTTGTCCTGCCCTTTTAACAGATTATGTAAGGGCTTGCATATTTCAGCATAACCCTTCACAAAGCGACGGTAGTAGCCGAAAAACCCAAGCACTTGGCGAAGCTCGGTACGGTTGTCGATATAGGCCATCCCTTTACACTCTATATTTTGTCTGGATCGGCTTCGATCCCTGCCTCCGAGATGATGTGGCCTAAATACTTCACACGCTCTTGGCAAAGATGACACTTCGCAGGTTTCAATTTCAGACCAGCTGCCCGCTAGTAAACACAGCCTGCATATGTTCAAGGTGAGTCTCAAATGTCTGTGAATTAATGATGATATCATCCAGGTAGACCAACACATTGGCCAAGTCAGCCAGAGTGTGTTCCATAAGCCTTTGGAACACAGCGTTCGTGAGACCAAACGGCATTCGATTGCATTAATAAAAACCGAGGTTTCCCACTCTGAATGCAGTCTTAGTTTTATCACTATCCTCTATTTCCACTTGCCAGTAGCCACTCTGGAGGTCTAATGATGTAAACCATTTTGCGCCAGATAGCCTGTCCAGCGTCGACTCAGTGAGAGGCAGCTTGTAAGCATCTCTGATTGTCCGGCTGTTCAAACGCCTGAAGTCCAGACACAAGCACAAACTCTCATCCTTCTTCCGTACTAGGACTACATTCGAGGCCCATGGACTGTGCGAATGACGTATTGCACCGCATGCCAACATCTCTTTCAGGTGTTGTCTAACTTCCTCGTACATTGCTGGAGGAATGCGTCTCGGTCTATCTTGAAATGGTGTTTCATCTGTCAGTCGAATTTTCTGCTTCACTCCTACAGCTTTGCCTAGCTCCATTGTCCGAGAGGCAAAAATGTCACCGAAATCATGACACAGTGCTTGTACCTGCTTCTTCTGTTCTTCCGAGAGTTTTGTGGCATCTAGATTCACTAGTTCTTCACCCTTTGTACCTTTGCCGCAATCTCCATTACTCAACACATCACTATGTGTTGTTAAGTCTCCAACAGTCGTATCCCTGTCTAAAATGACACTATTCGTCATAGTCGCTATCTTCTGTCGTTTGGGAATTTTCATTTCCCTACATGAAACATTCGTTAGGACGACATCAACTCGGTGGTTGTTGTCAGCTTGCACAACTGAGGCGGGGATGAGTATTCCCCCGGGGAATGTTTCTGCTGGTTGAAGCATGCCAGCTGAGAAACCTTTCTGGGCTCCCATTCTTCCCTTCACAATGATAGATGTATTTGCAGGGATCACTGTTTGGCGACATGAGTACACTGCTACTTCCTGTTCTGTGACTTCTGATTGGTCAAGGTGAGCAAGTGCTTCTAAGATGGCTGCATCGTGGAATGGGGTATTCCGAGCTCTCACGGCTGTCAGGAAATTAGTTCCAATTATAACAGGCACTATTTTGTTCGACCGACTAGGGGGCACAAAAAATGCTGGCACAGCAATTCCTTCACTTTCTCCCGTAGACGACTGCAACTTCACCTCAACTTCAATGTAACCCAGGTAAGGTACCGACTGTCCCTCAGCACCTTCAATGTCAACTAGTCGTGACAGGGGTTGCAAGGTAAGGTGAGACAACTCTCTGTCGAAGAATGGCTTTCCAATCGTGGTGACCATAGACCCACAATCGTGCTGTACATGTTTTACCCTCAATGGTAATCCCAATTTGGCACGAGCCGCCGACCAAGTCACTGTGATTATGTTTCCTGCTACTGACCCCTTTTTGCCCTCCAAAAGGGATCAATTTGCGTTTAAATGCACTCTGCAACTCTTGGACAAATGTCCCTTCAGTTTGCAACGGTGGCATTCGATGCCGGTATTCTTGCGACAACCAAAAGATAGATGTCCAGGTATACTGCAATCATTGCAAGTAAGTGGCTCCTTCCTTTGTTTCATCTTTGCCCTGGACTGTCTCCTCTTGATCAATCCTTCCAACTCTTCCACTTTCTTCACAAGAGCTTGCAAGGTTGGTTCTGTCTGTTGCCCTTGTTGTACATGAACTTGCACTGCATTCTGGTTTCCAAACTCTTCCTCCAGGGTCCGCGCCTCGATCACAATCTCCTCGAAGTTTAGAGAATCTTTTCTGTGGCGAAGTGCATTTTTATCTGCAAGTCCCTGAGGTCTGCCCAGAATCTGTCTCGCAACATAGTGGGCATGGATTCCCTAGACACAACACCCTTTTCCACGGCAACATGACAGAGGTCTTCCAGTCTTGTCGACCACTTTGTACAAGGTTCACCTACACGCTGCGGTTCGCTGTGGAAATGTTCTAGTACGGTATTACCTGACATCACTGTACCATACAGTGATTGTAATTTGTAGAGAATGTTAGGCGAGTGTAGCCTTTTCTCCCAACTAGATCATTTCATCTGCAGCAGGGCTTCTCAACGATTTCCTCACGCTTGTGATAATATCACATTCTGTATACTGTGACTCCTCCACCAAGCAATTCACCTCATACTTCCACCTCCCATATGTGGCATCCTTGTCGGTTCCAGAGAATACTGGCAGTTTGGAGATTTCCCGCAATACATATGGCGAAAATCCAACATGCGGAGACTCACTGGGCTCCTGCTTCACAGATGTCTCCTCTGTGAGAGACCATAGCAATTTATCCTTTTGTGAAGTAGACATGGTCTTGATTAGACCCAGCAACTGGTGATCTATGTCACCCCCTTTATCCTCTACTATGTCACCCCTCTCATCTCTTTCCACTACTGTGACATCAGCTTCAGCCATATTCACCAGTAATTTACCAGTACAGGTAATTAACAATCAATCATTCAATTTGCACCTTCACAATTACACATTTCAAAGTTTAACAAACATTAAGCATCATACTCCGTAACGGAGAACAGCAAATACATTAAACAAAAGACACAATCAATGTTCCGCTTCACCGCACTTGCCCAGTGCAGTAGCCAGACAGTCACACCTGCACCTGCAACACCACTCCCTGTCTGCTTCTCTGCCAGTCACAGGGGCTGACCAGGGCTGTGGCTGTCTACAGTCAGTGTCCCAAGTTTCAACAAGCTGTGCGGCCTCTCTAGCTCCACATCGGGCGCCACTCTCGCGGTTCGCTCAGTTCGGTAGTTCGAGAGAATCACTACAACTCCACACCTGTAAAAAGGTGTAATTCTGTTTTAATAGCAGAGTCTATTTAACAACATGTGGCTTTACCAGCCAGTGCCAGGACTCTGTCCAGTACATGTACAATACAATAGATACAAGAAACAACTGCTACAACTGTATCAATGCCTTGTATTAAACACAGAACATATTAAGTAAAACACTTGTAGACATAGTGTTATTGACATATCTGATAGGTGACAATCAGTTATTGTCAATGACTATATAACACTAATATAACAAGTAACAATTAAACGCAATATGTAGTTCAAAATAACATATAAGTAGATTATGCACTTTTAGTTTACAATAACATAAAGGTAAATAATGTAACATACCTGTAAAAAGGTGTAATTCAGTTTTAATAGCAGAGTCTATGTAACAACATGTGGCTTTACCAGCCAGTGCCAGGACTCTGTCCAGGTTGACACCTCAATCCCTTGATGGCTAATGTGTCAAGTATACCCTTTTATTAAATACCTGCCACAGTGTGGCAGCTCTATGACAACTATAGTGTTTAACTATAGTGCCTGCTACATCTATATATATATATATATATATGTATGCATATATATATATATATATATACATATATATATATAGATACATACATATATATATATTGACATGACTAACATCCGCAAGCTAACAGAAAAAAACGTAACCGCAAAAAAACATAAAGACTGCTACTCAAGAATCAGTCTCTACTGCCTCAACATACGCTGCTCAACCAACAACTGATCATTGATACCAGGGCGCAGATCCGCAGTCCTACAAGACTGCAATATGCCTACTACTATATGACTAGCTGTAAATGCCAAACATCTGGATCACAGAACATCCTTTCCCAAAGAATTCGTAAACTGACTTTTGTTATACATCACGGGTCGACATCCTGCGGCCCACGTGCCAAACGCGGCCCGCAAAGTTATTTCATGCGGCTCGTAGACTAAAACCGAAATTGTCCACAAAGCAGCCCTCGGGATGACAACAGTAGTTGCAGCTTCAATGGTAAGAAGAACTGTTGCATCATCCTTCAAGAAAGCCTGAATGCCACATAAATGCAATGCAGACTACAATGAGCGTCACCATGAAGACTGAATTACGTTCGCGCTCGCGGCCTTAACCACTGGCAGTTCCAGTTCCTTCTGGCTGAAATGATTGTGCAGTATCAAAATCATATGTATATTTCGAAGAGCGCTAGCTGAGTCGATGTGCTATACTGTGTCGCATGTATAGGCCCTGTGAGCTGACATATTGGATTGTTCATCAGTTAAATTTTCCAGTTCGTCTCAGATACCGAAATCACGTTGCTATTGTGGGAGGCAAACTGCGGAACGCAAAGCTGAGTGTCTTTCCGATCTTATGATTCGCAGTGAGGAGTTGCCTTATTTTTGAACCCGTAACTCGACGATGCGCCGGAAACTGTGCGGATAGAGTAATGTGTGCATAGTGATGTCCAAGAGTTGTTCACGATTTGACGTTGATGTTTGATGATAATAATACGTCTTATTCGTAACTGGTAACAATTAATTTTTTTAATTTGATTAAAAGTTAAGTTTCAATGCATATTTCTAAACAAAATTGTTTGTATACAAAGTTCAAACATAACAAATGATAAACCCGTTCTCACGAGGATTATGCTACTAATCGTTAATATTAAATACTATATATGTGTGGCCCGCTGACGTAGTCCAAATAATCTGTTTGGCCTTCCATTCTAAAAGGCCTGTTATACATAGTAGTAAAAGTAGATAAGCGAGGGAAAAATGAACAACTCGGAATACGTCCAAAACATGAAATTCTACGGTCACTAACACCCTCATGGCTCGCCCTGTCCCGACGATTTTTGTATCATTTGAAAGGATGCACTTTTTGTTATTCTAGCGTCATTTATATTTCCCGTTAACCGTTCACAGAACACATATAAACGGACATACAATCGTGCCGTTTTCGGTGTTCTGTACGGTTCCGAACGATGTTAGTGACGAGTACTCAGTACAATAAACTTCCGATTGCGGCGCTGTTTTACTCATTTGCCTAGGCTCAAACATGCGCACTTCACCATTTCTTGATTTCATGTTATAAGCTCCACCCACTTTTAAGCCGCAACGAAACTGATGTGCTCCGTGTCGCAGCCAGAGCAGATGAAGCAGGATGACATTGGTGGTGCACCTTGTTGTTTGCGCCGGATCCTCTTCTCATCCGCATGCTGGCTGACGCCAAACTGTAAGATTTTCGGCCACTTGCCTCCCAGTCTTCAGAGCCGATGTCACAGCCTTCATGTCGCGCTTATAGACGTCCATGAATCTGAGGACTGGGCGTCCCACTGGCCTAGCACCAGTGGCGCGTTGTCCATACAGGATGTCTTTCGGCCGTTTGCCAAACAAACTTGCCCATAGAGAGAGAGTGGGGGAGAGAACGCACCTCGAGGATGTAATTATGTACCGAAACTACAACACCGTTTCCGTGGAGTGATGTGATCTGTAGGCTGACTTACATTGAATATGCCCTTCCAGGAATGCCTTGTATGGAAAATTTTGGCCATTATTCTTTAAAAATACTGTCAGAAAATATATCTAAAGACAAACGTAAAAGTAAGCTGTTACACAGCGCAGTATCCGGTCCAGAGGACTGCTCAAAACGCTTTACACTTTACTCCCTGGCAGACCTGTTTAATCGAACACCATCTCAACTTATCTAGGATGCATTCAGCCACGCTGTAATTAATGCGTGCCAAGACTATTCGTACAGAAATATCAACTGCTGTCTTTAGCCAGCCATTCATTCATACAGGTGACTGGCATCGTTCGATAATTTTTTTGTCAGTACTCATCAAGTGCATTTTCATCAGGTATATACGAGTCTACCATGCACAAAAATGTATGTGCAGATGATAGTTTGTGATTCCACGGATCGTCACGTTTTATGTCATCAATTGTATATTTCACACTCGCGTCACACTAAAACGTACAGACATACGTGTACTCTACCGTATGCGAAATGTAGGATATTCAAAGGATTCACACTTTTAAAAAAGCATTTCGGTTGCTTGTTGAACCAGAGAAGTTAAAAACACTTTACGTTGAACACTTATGAGTAATCTCACATAGAGAAAAAAAAATTCTACACAAACTTGATTAATACACATATGTTCGATCATCATATTGGCACCTGTCATTAAAACTTAATAACACGTGGCTCAGTAAACAGAGCATCGGACTCTCAAGCGAGCGAATCAAAAGAAGGTCCTGCCGTGTCGAACCTTGGGCAAGTTCGTTCACTCTACATTGCTCTACCGTCTGGTGACCAACAGCATCATGTTCTACCGTCTGGTAACCAGTGGTCCACCGACTGATTATCAACAGCCTCCTGCTCTAATAGGATGCAGTGGTGCAGTGGCTAGAGCTTCGGACTCGCGAGAGAACCCGGGCTCGAATCGTGTGCTGCGGTGTCGAACCAAAAGCAAATTTGTTCAATCTATGTTGCTCCAGTTCAGTCACCTGTATGAATGAATGGCTGGCTAAAGACAGCAGTTGATATTTCTGTACGAATAGTCTTGGCACGCATTAATTACAGCGTGGCTGAATGCATCCCAGGTAAGTTGAGATGGTGTTCAATTAAACAGGTCTGCCAGGGAGTAAAGTGTAAAGCGTTTTGAGCAGTCCTCTGGACCGGATACTGCGCTGTGTAACAGCTTACTTTTCCGTTTATATATTTTCTGACAGTATGCATACAAGGCATTCCTGGAAGGGCATATTCAATGGAAACATGCACAACGTCTTCCAAATGTATTTAGCGAAATAACCTGAATTTGTCTCATAAAAAAGCACCAGTTGGAATCATAAAATGTCGAAATGGGCCAATAGCGCAATAAAAATGAGCAATTTGTAGAGAACAATTATCGAGTGGCACATAATAATTTTGCTATATAATACAACTACTACGTATACTTTCATGAACTGGCACTTTCCGTTGCAAATAGTCACATTTAATTTTCTCCATACAAAAACACTTTCTGTTGCGGGCAGGTCCATCGAACATTCTCCATATAAACACACTTTCCGTTGCGAACAGGGCAACATTCAACATCAAAGGGCAAGCTTCTGGGGGATAAAGTCCCAAAAGTCTAAAAACGGAGTGAAATGCTGACCAAAAAGGCAATTCTGGATGCAAAGTCACAAAGAAAACTTTCGAAGACGTAGACGTTGTCGAAAATTGTCAAGTTTACGTGATTA
This sequence comes from Paraescarpia echinospica, assembly GCA_020002185.1. NCBI lineage: Eukaryota > Metazoa > Annelida > Polychaeta > Sabellida > Siboglinidae > Paraescarpia > Paraescarpia echinospica. The sequence continues at coordinate 62,381,649 of CM034534.1, read as the reverse complement.
GTTTTCAATCGTACGTGATTATGACGTCACACCGGCTTCGCGTATACGCAGTTGGTGTCAGTCGGTATAATTAGTACACACCAGTCGTAGGGAGTTTGGTTTGTGCTGGACTGCCTGGTCTCACGGGCGAAACGTGCCAATGTATCCCGGCCTTTGCAATCACTACAATTGTGTTAGTGTCTCTTGTAGTATAATAATGTCTTATATCGTAACAGCAGAGGTAAGTTCATTTTAATGCTAAGACTATTTTTTAGGAAAAAACCTAATTGGCCCTGGGTATAGTTTGTCTTACCATTAGTAATAACAACACGACTTGGTGAAACAAAATGTGTAACCAAACAACTAAAATGAGTATTTTATATAGCTGAGCGTCTCGTTAAATCAGAAAACGCACACGATTGTGAAGTAGTCACACATCTGCGTTTACATGTGATGATTAAGATTATTAAACTTGTATATATATATATATATATATATACCGAAAAGTAGCATAGGCAGACCGCTCCATTAGTAAGTTAGTAAGTAAGTTTATTTCCTCATCCACGTGATATACAACATATTTCAAGACAAAAACGACACAGATGAGGTGCCTGCCAGAGGCGTCAAAACTTATCGAGCTGGTAGTTCATTAAATGAAACTAAATATAGTACATTCCTGTATACAAATAATATTACATACATAAATGTTAGACAGCAAAGTCAGTGTAGTAGCTTCAAGTTGACTTCATTTAAATCAAGCTACAGATAATGCAAGGGAAACTGATGATTAAAAGCCTGTTCACTACATATATAGTTCAATTAGTTTAATTATTTCCGATTATAAATCGTCTGGTTTCATGCTTAAACATATTCAGTAATATGGCCACACCAATTTTTTTATTAGGATTACTGATTTTTTAGACATTTTTGTTAAGGAGGGGTGAATAAAAATTGTAATTAAAGTGATTGCATGAGAAAGGTAATTTTTGTAAATACATTCATATAAGCCATAGGATATAGTGCTGCGCATCCAGTCATCATGACATAGCCACATTGGTAACACTGATAGCACAGCAAAGAAAATCAATTTGTTGTTTTATTACAATTTGTGCATTGAATGTATTAGTATATTTCTAAAATTCGATTGCTCATGTCCTGTTAATGGAATTGTCTTGACACAACCTATCATGAACGCACCTTTATGAAAGCTGACTTTTAATAATAAAATAAGTAGACTGTTAGAATTTAGAATGACAAGTACTGATAACCAGCATCGGCAGGCGTATCGCGTTCAATGCGTGGTCTTAAACAACATGCTGGTTAACACCCAAAACAACTACTATACAGCTTAGATCGCCAACTGCAAAAATGACCAAAAACAACTATTTTGCATCATAAGAAACCTCATGGGCAATAGTGGCATAACGACAATACCATCGTATGTGTGTCCGGTGGACATGGCACAACGCTTTGGTGATCACTTTATTGAGAAAGTTTGTAACATCAGAAAATACATTGTCGACCGCGGTGAGGATCGTTCAGACATTATGTTGGCTGCTATGAGGAACGACGCGGCATTCAGTGGAGTCCCACTAGTCTGCTTTGAGGCAGTCACTGAATCGGACGTTGAACGATTAGTTGCACCCGTTCCGGTTAAGTCGTGTAAATTAGATCCAGTACCGACGTGGCTGCTAAAGCAATGTTCGCATGAGTTAGTTCCACTAATCACCGCTACGATAAACGCGTCTCTCACCTCGTCAAATATACCTGCTGACTGCAAGCATGCAATCGTTAAACCACTCCTGAAAAAACCTACGCTAGATAAAGACATTTTGAGCAACTACCGGCCAGTGTCGAACTTGCTATTTGTGTCGAAATTGGTTGAAAAAGTCGTTGCAAAACAAATTAGCACGCACGTTGATGAACATGTTCTGCACGACCCTTTTTAGTCTGCAAACCGTCGTGGACACTCCACATAAACAGTGCTACTCCGTGTCAAGAATGACAATGGTGGCGGCACTGGCTAAGGTGGAACTGTGTGTTGCGGAAGTGGCTGCATGGGTGACTAAAACAAGTTAAAACTTAACACAGAGAAATCCGAGGCGATCATTTTTTTCTCCAGCGAAGAAACGCGACAGTCTGCCTGCCAGTGAATACATTACAGTAGCCGGCCATCGAATTCAACCATCGTCGTGTGTGCGCAGTTTGGGTGTGCTATTTGATAGCAACCTGAACATGGAACAGCAGATTGCCAACACTGTGAAAAGTTGCTACTATCATATTAGAAACATTGGGCGAATTCGGCCACATCTGACGGAAGATTCATGCAAGACACTTGTTCACGCACTAGTGACATCCCGTTTAGATTATGGGAATGCACTTCTTTATGGTTTCCCACACACGGTGAGGCAACGTCTACAAAGGGTGCACAACTGTGCCGCTCGCCTAATTACCCGCACGAGGAAATACGAACGCATTACGCCCGTGTTGCAGCGTTTACACTGGCTACCCGTTCATTTGAGACCGACCTACAAAGTGCTGCTGTTTACGTATTGTACCTTGAATGGTCTAGCGCCGGTGTACCGGTCTGGAAGGAGGTTCCGGTCTGAGAGTAAGTTCCGGTTCCGTTTTGCGTACACACAGTACATGTCAAAGGTTAGCGCCTATTTTTGGCCAGATTAACACGGTGTTTGCCGATGCTATGCGTCACCCAATTATATTATAGTTTACGTTAATGATACGGTTACTTTTGTAATTGTTAGTATACATAACAAAACCTAATTATTAGCATAACTTCTAATTATTTGCCAAACAGTTTTGTTTTATTTTTATGTCATTGTCTCAGAGCGTTGACGTTGTGGTAAACACAAATCTCCGCATTTTAAATACACATACTTATCTCCGTCAGTTTGGCATGTATGAAGGTGAAATTGTGTGTGTAATCTATCAGGCCCATTTGGAGTGGTTCGTAGATTAATATTTTTAAAAATTCGTCGGGGGTGGGGATCTTGGGAGGGGGTAACAATTTATAAATGACACATATCTGTCAATTTTAAATGTATGAAGCTGAAATTATGTGTGTGATCTAGCGTGTCCATTGCGGTAGTTTGTATGTGTAGATTTTTTTTCGAAATTCATCCTGGGGGTGGGGGTCTCAGGGAGGTCACAATTTTAAAATGGCACTTATCTCTGTCATTTTGTCATGTATGGAGTTGAACTTTTGTGTTTGATCTAGCAGGCTAATTGGGATAGTTTGCAAATCTAGATATTTTCCAAAAAATTCTAAATGTGGGGTCACAATTTTAAAATGGCACTTATCTGCACCAATCTTGCCTGTATGGGGCAGACAATTTTATGCGATCTAACGGACCCATTGGGATGGTTCGTAGTTTTATATTTTTTTCTAAATTTGTCCGGTAAATTTGGCGATCTGGGGTCCCAATTTTAAAATTGCACTTATCTCCATCAGTTTTGGAAATATGGGGCTGACATTTCGTGTGCAGTCTAGTCCCATTGAGGCGCTTCCAAATTCGTAGAGGGTGGGGATCTTGGGGTAACCATTTCCAAACAGTTTTTCCCAGCACAACTCCGGGTAACTCAACAATTCTTTAATAATACATTTATGGAAATGGGTAATGCATTCACGACTTACATAAGTAAACATTTATTATCATGTCAAGTTGAATAATTATGTGTGACATAACAGTTCAATTAGTACTATTAAATCAAATATAAAATACAAAAAAATTATTTATTTACATTTACACAGATCAAAACTATCTCTCACATTATGGGCAATATAATGTAATGTAAATTAAACTATTTAAATCAACATTGGGCATTGTATATAAATATATATATGTATTTATATGAAATCATTATAGGTTACTATTTCATAAACATTTGGCACTATTATACTGTACAGCCATTCTCGCAAAAAGTGTACTATTAACACTCAAAAATGAAAAGTTAGACATAAAAAATACCTGTACAACTTTCCTTTTTTTGGACATTAATAGATACTGTTCTTACTTTACAGATACTGTTCACTATTCGCTATGCTGGTATATAAATATTGTACGCTTGATTGTGTAATTAATTGACAAAAATACCATGTATGTTTTCCTAACTAAACGTTCTGTGCAATATACATATACTGTGACACAACATATTTACATAATACTGACATCTGTAATAACAGACAGTATCAGCAAATGTATAATATATATATATATATACAATATATTATATATATATATTATACATATATATATTATATATGTATATACATATTATATGTTAATCACTTACGTAAGCTTTTACATCACCCTTTAGCCCTTTCAAGTAGAAACACTGGGTAGTCTTGTCCACAGGGTCATTGATGCCACTGTGGCCAGCATGGGGGGGCGCAGAATGGATCTGCCACAAGATCTTCTCCTTCTCTTTTTCATCAGTGACGAACTTTTGGCGGATGTGCGTGTTTGGTGGAATGTACACTAGTCCTCCAGTTTCTGCAATTATTTAACATAATCATAAATAAAAAAGATGACACAAATATATTATATATGTTTGCCCCAAAAATTCATAATTATGAAAAGTTCTAGTAAAATATGGAAAATGTACATTATGTAGAATAGGCAATTGACACTTTTACCACTGCATAATACACATTATTATAATGCTATACACTTGTCCAAATGTTAACATTACCTCGCAATTCCTATTATAAATTATCATACACATTAACTATTTTTTGACTCATTTCCAATAATAACAAATCACATTCCAAAGGTTTACAACTTATGATTTATTGAAACCATTTAAACAACACTTGGTGGAACTGTTCTCTGCAGTGTTGATCACACAGTTGCAATTGAAACATACATGCTGATTATGGTGAATGTATCATAACATGATCAAATCACAATTTACTAAAACAGTCACAAGATGGTAACGATGCATCAGTTATGAGCAAAATACGCATATGTAAATTACATTTATTCTAGCTATGCTACTCATTGTTCATAAAAAAATAATAATACAATGTATGTGGAGCGCAGTAGCACAACAGTAAGAGCTCCGGACTCTCGACTGAGAGGAAGCATGTTCGAATCCTGTGCAGCAGTGTCGAACTTTGGGCAAGTTCGTTTACTCTACATTGCTTCAGTTCACTCAGCAGTATGACTGAGTACCTGGCTATAGACAGTGGTGGATATTTGTGTATGGATATTCTTCACGCAGTAATCGCAGTGTGGCTGAATACTTCTAAGAGAAGTCGAGATGGTGTTCGATTAAACAGGTCTGCCAGGGAGTAAAGTGTAAAGCGCATTGAGCAGTCCTAAGGACTGGATACTGCGCTATATAAGAACTTACCTTTTTTAACATATAGTTATCTTATTTGTTAAACTATATGGATTAATACTGATAAAATATAACATAACACAATAATTAAATACTGAGTATAAAATATTGTTCTATGATCTATCACTTTTATTACAACAAAGTAATTCTCAATATACTATGAAGATTCTTTCACATAAAACAATTTGGCATGCTTGCATACCTAAACTTATTTAGTGCATGAAACATCAAAGAATATTGGCATGGGAAACTAAGTTTGAACACTAATTAAAATACATGAACTCAAATATTTCCCAGTTAAATTAATTAATAATATACATTTATTAGGTCAATTAAATTAAATTAATCTCCCAATTTGTTATTAAATTAAATTAACAAATAACTTTCATTTAATTAACATTAAATTTAAACTAACTTAACAGTTAAATTAGAAATCAACTTGAACTCACTTGACGATTAATTTTAATAAAAGACAAAAAGAACAAAATATCCACTAAAGAGGCTAACTGGAACCAATGTCTGTAACAGGCCAAGCAAGCTAATAAAGCACAATTACTTTGTACAAATTGATCTAAAACTTGAAAGTACAATTTGAGAATTTAAGTTTAAATACTGGATTGTGTTCACTTTCACATTTTTAACCCAGCCCTGAAGTACCTGATCACCCACTGGACATTCACAGTTCACCCAGCTCAGTCACTGACTGTTCCTGGCTGGAGATTTTAGATTGTGCAAACAATTGCCTGAACCTAACTAATTGCTTTCATGTCAGTTGGGTCACTGGCTGCTACTAGTGTGCATGTAGAATTTACATCTAATGACAAGAGGCCTGCGAAAATCACCTGAGGCATAACATTTACTTAGAATCAAGCTTGCATATTATGCATGTGGGTAGTTTTCATCTTAGACAGCTTGAACCTGGAGCACCAAACTTTTAGGAATTAATATACGACCCCCATAATAGGACGTCATACCCATTCTTTTCAAGATACTCCATATATTTATATATGGGAGAGATCACCAGTACATATCATCTACATAGATTTTCAGAAAGCTTTCGACAAAGTGCCAAATCAAAGATTACTACTTAAAGGCCATATCCGGGAGAAAAAAATTGCTAATAAGCATAAAAATATGCATGTACATATGTGTTCTGCAATATAATGACAACCCCAAAACCACACATTTGCTTAAACATTTCTAAAATTGACATTAAACGGGACCTGTCTTGGTGCAGGCTTCGAAAAGTCTGTTTTCCGGAAATGCCGCGAGGGGCAGAATCGTGACGTCAGTTGTGGAAAACATTCCCGGGATCGCAAGCGTTCTTGGCGGCTGGATTTCTTTGGTGGATGTTTGAATTGGTATACATTCGTTCACATATAGAAATGATGAACAAATGTGTTGTTGGAAACTGCAACAATTCGAATCTGACTGGCCATTCTGTGCACAAATTTCCCAAAGAGCCAGTTACTCGGCAGAAATGGGAACGTTTTGTACGAAACGGCAGGGCCGACTGGACGCATGCTACGGCAACTAGCATTATTTGTGGTTCGCATTTCGTTGCGCCTGACGACTTCGAAGGCTTCGTACAATGGAAGATGGGTTCTAGTTCTAGTTGTTTCCAGCACTCGGCAACGTTCTATTAACTGACTAGTCTATATATATTGTGGTTATATGTTATCAGGTCTCATTCAACTAGTCAGCCTTTTTCAGAACATTATCGCCAAGCCGACCTTTCTATGCTGGCACTGAGGGTGGTCACTGCCAGGGTGCTTGTCGTCTTCAGTGGTGCTTTTACGTCTCAAATTGAGACGTAAGTCAGATGTAAAGAAATCTGCCGTTCCTTTGAAGAACACAACAGAGGCGAAGCCTAAGGCGAATCGGTTACCGGCGAATCTGCGCAAGTGGGCCCGGTCAGTTGTCGGAGCATCTTCACTGGTTCGTGTCTATACGGTGCCACAACGTGCTGACTAACATCAACATTGTCGATCTCGGCAATGTCATCCTCACTGTCACCGAAATATATATGATCAAACGTTTCGTGATCCGCGTCAAAATTGATATCGCTCTCTGAATTCCTCAAGTAAGCCGCCATTTGTATCGAGTTGTTTACATGACACCGCACGACTGCGCAGGGCCGCAGGCGAGAAGCCGCTGCACTAACTGACGGCGGAACCACAACTGACGTCACATTTCAGCAACAAATGCAAACCCAGCATCGCTCGGGAGTTTCCGTAAAATGGCAAATTTAAAGGCTCTTTTTATGTCGTATGCTCATATACGATATTTAAACATTTTGGCACTATCATCATTTGAAAGGGTATCAACCATTTATTATTAAGGGACAGAGCACATTTTATTCCAGGATATGGCCTTTAAACTATAGGTCCATGGCATAGGAAATGGTATAATCTTTGGTTGGTCGCTAGGTGGCGTAAGGTGGTACTTTTTTATTTTGTCACAGCGTGATTCAAAATCATTTTTGCAATTTAACGTTTAATTTTGTCTGTGACACTAGTGTAGAATTAGTGTCAACGTATTGCACTGTTTGCTTAAACAAACATTTTATAAATTGTCACCACCAACGCTGTTAAATCTTGTATTTAAATTATTTGGCCGATAATACAGGTCGATTTGGTTTTATTTTCGCGCTAGCAGACTTACGTACACAACATACTAAGGCAGGGGCAGTCACCTTATAAACTATATACTAACAGGCCTTTTCAACAAGACGTTCTTTTATACCCAGAATCGCCCTGGGGGTGAAGACCTCTGACTTTTCTTTGCACGGGCACTAAACGTCTTGTTACTTTGCACAGGCCTGCTGAGCGCGAACAATCATACGACCTGTAATATTGCCATTGATTATCGCCAACCCACTCTAATAACCTAGAAATTTACATTATGTTTAGTACAATTATACAGTTTTAGAATATTTTATTATTTTCAATTATTTATTATTTTTATGAGACATTATCATTTTATTCTTCACCATTTTGAGGAAAGACAATGTCACCAGCATTTTTATTGTGTTTTTTTTTTTTATCCTGTTCTGCTGCTTCGAGAGGTCACGATTTTACACTGTGCAAGCCACTTAGTCCCCAACGGTCGGCTGTCATTTTAACAGTTTCTCAGTACATGAGAACACAACATTCCTTGTCACATCTTCACAGTTTGCCATGTCTTAATCTTTGCTTTAATAGAAAGTTACTGCCAATCCCCCGCTCTAAGCCAACGTTTAAATTAGCAATTATTTTACTACTAGCAGGAGATCTTAATCCTGGACCTGCTATCAGGCGCAATATTCGAATAGCCACCATTAACGTTCGATCTATTCGAGACAAAACAGCCTCGCTTACCGATTTATTGACTTCCAAAACAATAGACATCCTTGCAGTCACTGAGACCTGGCTCAGACCACATGACACAGCTGCATGCATTGCTGACATTTCTCCTTCCAGTTTCACCTTCCATCATCGCCCACGTTCAGTTGGGCGAGGTGGTGGTGTTGGATTTCTCGTCTCAAAACAGTTCAAAGTTAATTTACATTCAAACCCTGATTACTCCAGCTTTGAGGCCATCTGTGCCGAAATTTCCGATTCATCTTTCTTTGCATATTTTGTGTGCATTTATCGCCCTCCAGGACACCCTGCCAATTTCTTTGAAGAATTCCAGGATCTACTTGAAAATCTGGCAACTATTTATTCAGAATTTTATATTCTCGGTGATTTTAATCTTCATCTGGACACACCTTCATCAACAACAAGTACATTTAATGACATTCTGGCATCCTATGACATGAAACAACATGTTACCTTCTCAACACACATACATGGCCACTGGCTCGATCTCTTAATCACCCGTTCAGATTGTAACAATATTCAGACACCTACTGCTTCAGATGGTTTAAAGGTGCTCAATCATTTCGATTTTTGTGCTCCTCACGTGTCAGACTAATTTCACGAAACGTAAACGTATCAGGTATTCATTATTGATATACTGGTTCATCTGTACGTATGCTTTACTTCGTTTTAGTGAAATTAACAGACAAAGAATAAAATGATTTTCGGTTAGTCCTAACTGAATATCAAGACACATATCTGAACTTGGATGTGGTCTGAGATAGACCTCTCGTGTGATAGTCACGTGAACGGGAATATGCGGCGACATCGGCCTTTGATCCCCACCTTTCGGTGCCTGGATTCAGTCAACATTGCGTATTTACGAGTCGCCATCCATTTTTCGTACAAGTGATAGCTCGATAATTTTATCTGCGACGAAGGGACGCCCACGGATATATGTCACCGACTCGGCTAAAAAGAGGGTGAGAGCGGAAAGACAAAGAGAGTATCCGCGTACAAAGGTGTATATTGGAAAGGTTATGGATTTGTGAAACCGAACGAAAGAAACGGCTGGCGTGAAAAGTGATGCAGCATTCGCCAAGTTTCTTCTGGACAGGTTAGTAATATTGAATTTATCAGCAAGCACACACACACGACTGTGTGTTCAATATATGGAACAGCCAAAACAAAGCCGTCATCGTCCGCCATCTTAATTCCATCTTCGATCGACGTTCAGCGACGTTCCATTATTGTAGATATTATGACTTTATATTGACATGTTATATTATATCAATAGTTAACTATGTGCGAAGTGCCAGTCTCACGCGAAGCACACACCGAATGGTAGATGAATTTAAAAATACGCTCCATCGACGTTCCGCGACGTTTCATCGACGTTCCATCAATCCATGGCGTTCCATCGCAAATCAGTATACAGTAATGTAGACATTATGCCTGTTACAGTATTGCCGTCGGCCGTCGCAAATGTTAATTTTCAAATGTGTTTATAAATTCCGAATTCGTATTTTCGTTTGACACTGGTAACTTCCGGTAAAGATGGCGACCGCTGTATTCACACAAATTGAATAAACACTTATAATTTATTCATTGTGTTTAATTAACGTAGATTCCGTAACATCTTATTCAATTTGTACTTTGTACATTCGCCGCTTGAAGGTCTGTTACGCTGGCCTGTCATTGTGGGTGGAAATTCACCGCTAGCCTTCGTTTTCCACTCTCAAGCTTATCGACGCCAAGCGTTCAGCGATTTCCGATGTATGGTGCGCCGTCGTCGCCATAATTACCGACACCGAAATTCACCGCAATCATGTCGAATCACGGTGAAATAGAGACTGTTCCTAAGACTTTGAATAAAGCTAAGAGCGACCGTGCCAGTACCAAACGCAAAATTACGAATTTCATCAAGGAAGGTGATTCGTTATTGAAAGCTGATGAGGGACTTCCAAGTACTGAATTTCGATATCTCGCTGAACGTATTCGAAAAGAGTTGGATGTTCTACACGTCGACAACGAACATTTTATCACCTTGAAATGCAGTGCGTTAGTGTTAGATGATGAATCTACTGATGAGAGAAGGGACTTTGAAGAACAAGTAATTGCAGATATTGAAAGCAACTACCTTGATGAAGTTAGAGACAGAGCCATACCTATGATCCATGAACTCATCAAGAAAGCTGAAAGTGTTCTACGCCGAGACTTACCACCGATACCACTTTTACCAGCGCCGCTCGCCCCAGCTCCGGCAGCCCAAATGCAAAAGCTCAAGTTTCCAAAATTTTCTGGAGACATCCGTGACTACAAGCGGTTCAAAGAACTCTTCATTCATTTCACTAAACACCTAGACCAAACCGAATGTCTGTATCAGCTAGTCGAATCCATGCAACGTCCCGTCGAGAGGAAGAAAATCAAGCCGTGTACCAACATCAACAGAGCTTGGGAAATTCTTGATGAAACCTATGGGGATGACGACCGCCTCGTCGATACTCTTCTATATGATCTTGAGGACTTGAACTCGTACGCTACAAAAGGAAAAGTCAATCTCGCTGAAATGGAAAAGTTCACTGAAGCCATCCAGAACTTTATCACTCAAGTAGAGGGCATTCATATGACGCAAAACTTAAACGGTCGACTATTGGTCACACAAATCCGCCGAAAGTTATCGGAGGAACACTGCCTGTTATTTCTACAAAGAGTTGCTGATGGAAAGTCGGAAGACTCAGTCTATGGTTTAGCCAAATGGTTGAACTCCCACCTCATTCTTCTCAAGAAGACAAAGTCGCAAATCGAATGTGTTAACCAATCTCCGGTTCTACCGAAATCGAAAAGTGCAGGGCAGTCTACGGTGTCCTCTGGAGCTAGAGGAAGAAAAGGTTATGGCGTGAAATCTGACTTTGTGAATACTCGGGAGGAATATAACACCATGTCTACACCGAAGTGCCCGATTCATCCTCAAATCTCGAATCACTTCTTGAAAGGCTGCTACAAGTTTCGCAATCTCCCACAAGCCGAGAAAATTGACTTGATGAACACTCATGGAATATGTCACTGATGTGTACATAACAACTGTGTCGCTGGAAAACATCCATTCAACTATGATGACTGTCAATTCATTGCGAACTGTCAGATTCCGACTTGTGGTATGAACACTCACTTTTCATCGATTTGCCCACGTGTGTATGGTCTAGACGGTTACAACCACTTCGATAGGAAATCTATCAGTGCCAATGCCTTGAATGCTGATGCTGAAAACTTCCATTCTTCGAAATCTCAGCCGATCAACAGAAACTCAAATCCTATGGTTGAATCCAGCAGTTCAGGCAAGGAACGTGTCACATGTGCTCTGCCAACCGTCATGGGATATATACGTTTTGGTGCAAAGAAGACCAAGGTCCGGATACTCCTCGACACCGGAAGTCAGATATCGTTGATACGTGAAGGAATCATCCCTCAGTCAGACACTTGTCACATGCAAGATTTCAACCTTACAACGGTTGGAGGTGATACTGTGAACCACAAACTTCGTGTCGTTGAATGTACCCTCGAAAGTCTAGATGGAACATTTAACAGAGAAGTCCGACTTACCGAGATGAAGAGACCTTGTGGTGATGCTCAGATTGTCACCAATTCACAACTCCGCCGCTATCCTCATCTTGAGGACATCGATATCGTTGAAGCTCACGATGAGAAAATTGATGTCTTGCTTGGTGTGGAGAATGGTGACATACTCACATCAGAAGAACGTGTCATGGGTACAGACTTCGAAGATCCAGTTGCTGTTAGATGCCCATTATGATGGTACATTCAAGGAGGTCGTGGTACAGAGGACATTCTTGCTAACGCAATAGTCAACTTCACACAAGTGTCCGCTATCAGTGATGTAGAAGATTTCTTAGGCATCGAACGTGTGGGCGTGGAACCGAGACACTGCAAATGTGTAACTGAAGAACAAGATCACCTAGCGACGCAAACTATGAAGGAAAGCGTAGTCCAACTAACCGATGGTACCTACCAGATTCGCCTCCCATGGAGGAAGTCACCGCAAGGTTTGCCGAACAACTACGATTACGCTGTCAAACGCTTCATGAACCTGGAGAAGCATTTCCGGAACAAACCTCGCGAATGGGAAGTTTACTCGAAAGTGATGGACGATCAACTCAACCGTGGAGTTGCTCGTCTTGTGCCGACTTTAGAATTCGAAGCAGACATCAGCCAGGGCAAAAAATTTGATTCTTGCCTCATTTCGCAGTGATGAAAGACTCCGTTACTACTCCAGTACGTGTTGTCTACGACGGCAAGGATAGGTACCAAGGACACTGTCTGAATGACTACTTTGCCAAAGGTGACAATCTCAATGTAAACCTCTTTGATGTTGCGCTTCGCTTCAGAGAGTACGAAGTGGGTGTGATCGCTGACATTAGTAAGATGTTCCAAGCTGTCAAAGTCACTACTGAAGATGCCCGCTTCCATCGTTACGTGTTTCGCAAACATCCAAATGACCCGATTCAGGTTTATGAACTGCTCACTGTTACCTTTTGTCGTTCTCCGTCATGTTGCTGCAAATAATGCTACCGACGACTCCGAGATCCAGCGTATTGTCGCCAACCAGTTCTACGTGGATGATCTGAACGACTCCCAGAGATCGATCGAGGGCACTCTCCGCCTGAAACATAATCTTACCGTCGCTCTTGATAGAGGGAACTTCAAGATCCGGAAATGGTTGTCGAACAAGTCAGATGTTTGTGACACCGAGTACTATCCTAAGGATGACATCGCTATGGCACTCAGTACACGTTGGAACCTAGTAGAGGACACACTTAGTGTCAAAGAAGTAACCCTCAACGAATGTACTCTGACGAAACGCAACATTCTCAAGACGACTGCATCCTACTACGATGTCTACGGAATGCTGTCAGGAATCCTCGTCCGACCAAAGATGTTGCTTCAGAAGCTCTGGACTTTTGGTCTTGATTGGGACACTCCAGTTAGTCCAGACAGTGACTTGTTTCAGATGTGGGAAAGGGTGAAGCAGGACCTGAAAGATGTTGGCACCGTCACGATTGAACGCTGTCTGATCCCAGAAAAGTTCCGCGGAATGTCGCCATTGCCAGAAGTATCCCTCCATGGAGCCAGCGATGCTTCCGAAGATGCCATGGGGATTGGAGTCTGGCTGAGATGGTCTGCGAAAGAAGATGATGATGCTGAGCTATCGTTCGTTTGCGCCCGAGCAAGATTGACTCCGTTGAAGCAGACAAGTATGCCGCGTAAAGAGCTTCAGGCAATTCTTCTCCTGAGTCACATGATGCTCACTGTGGAAAATTCTCTTCGGATTGAGATCGCCTACAAAAGGATATGGACAGACAGCATGACAGCCATTAGCTGGCTTCGGGGACAATCGAAATCCTTCCGTTCGTACGTGGCCAGTCGAGTCGGGGAAATAACCTATGACTTTGATCCCGTCACTGACATTGCTTACGTACCGAGTGGTCAGAATGTCATTGATCTCGTCTCCCGTGGTGTTGATGTCAGTCAATTGCAGAAAGTCATTGATGGACCTGGCTTCCTGAAATTACCTCCCGGCTACTGGCCTACAACTCCAAAGAACGTCCCAGTTGACAAGGACGATGCTGAGCAAAAGAAGTTTCACATCCGCAATGCCAAAGTGCTGACGTTGAATGTGATTCGGCTTGATCCTATTGTCGATCCGACAAAGTTCTCCAGTTGGCCTCGTTTGGTAATGATGACGCCCAGGTGATGTCTCTGAAAGACTTACCCAGGACCCAGTGGTTGAAGCAATTCGTATCAAAGATCTGTCAACTTCCGTCACGCCGAAGAATTAAAGAAGCTGAACTGTACTGGATTCGATATGCTCAGAAGGACCTTGACCTGGAAGATAAACACATATCCAAGCTGAATCCATTCGCCGATGACAAACAAGTCGTCAGAGTAGGAGGTCGTATTCGCAACGCTCCGCTGTCCTTCGACATCCGTCATCCATGTCTCCTGCCGCGGAAAACACACATCAGTTTGCTCATCGCCCGTGGCAGACACAGGCATGCTCTTCACAGAGGACATCTCAGTACTGCCGCTGAAATCAGGAAGATGTACTGGATTGTTGGCGATACGAACCTCTGCAAACGAGTGGTTCGTGATTGCAAGGTTTGCAACCGTCATCGAGGAAAACCTTTACAGCAAAAGATGGCCGATTTGCCCAACTTCCGCATCAAGCCTTTTTCACCTCCCTTCCAGACGACGATATTGGATTACCTGGGACCGATCCAAGTGAAACTTACCAGAAACACCGTTGCCAATGGATGGTGTGCAGTCTTCGTCTGTGCTGTTGTCCAAGCAGTACATCTGACGTGTGTTCAAGACTTGTCGACATCCGCGTTCCTGCAAGCCCTTGAACGTTTCATCAGTATCCGAGGAGCTCCGGCTCTTATTATCAGTGACAATGCAACGTGCTTCCGTGGTGCTGACAACGAGATCCGTGATCTTCATCTTCGCTTGAATCACGACGAACTCTACAACCATGGTCTGAAGTTCGAGATCGATTGGAAGTTTGGACCTCCTGGTGGTCCGCATCATCAAGGTCTAGTGGAGCGCATGGTACAAGAAGTGAAGAAGTCCATGAAGCACTTAGTACAAACCGACAAACTAACCTTCATTGAGTGGGAGACTGTTTTTTCGCAAATCGCCGGTCACCTAAACAGTCGTCCTATCACTGCCTCGTCGTCACGCCCAACCACTTTCTCATTGGTAGGGGCGATCTTCCAAGTCCTCAAGTGCCATGTGAGGAATATGTCGGCAAAACACGAAAACGACGCGAACTTAGCACCTCAATGGTTGAAGGATTCTGGCGCCGTTGGATGATGAACATTCACAGGCTCTCCCCTCGGAAGAAATGGTCCAATACTTGCGACAGCCTTACTGTGAGAGACGTCGTTCTTGTCGTGGATGAGAACTCCAAGCGTGGACTGTGGAAGATGGC
>CM034534.1:62311428-62364959 GCA_020002185.1 Paraescarpia echinospica | reverse complement strand
ATGTCGCCATTGCCAGAAATATCCCTCCATGGAGCCAGCGATGCTTCCGAAGATGCCATGGGGATTGGAGTCTGGCTGAGATGGTCTGCGAAAGAAGATGATGATGCTGAGCTATCGTTCGTTTGCGCCCGAGCAAGATTGACTCCGTTGAAGCAGACAAGTATGCCGCGTAAAGAGCTTCAGGCAATTCTTCTCCTGAGTCGCATGATGCTTACTGTGGACAATTCTCTTCGGATTGAGATCGCCTACAAAAGGATATGGACAGACAGCATGACAGCCATTAGCTGGCTTCGGGGACAATCGAAATCCTTCCGTTCGTACGTGGCCAGTCGAGTCGGGGAAATAACGTATGACTTTGATCCCGTCACAGACATTGCTTACGTACCGAGTGGTCAGAATGTCATTGATCTCGTCTCCCGTGGTGTTGATGTCAGTCAATTGCAGAAAGTCATTGATGGACCTGGCTTCCTGAAATTACCTCCCGTCTACTGGCCTACAACTCCAAAGAACGTCCCAGTTGACAAGGACGATGCTGAGCAAAAGAAGTTTCACATCCGCAATGCCAAAATGCTGACGTTGAATGTGATTCGGCTTGATCCTATTGTCGATCCGACAAAGTTCTCCAGTTGGCCTCGTTTGGTAATGATGACAGCCCAGGTGATGTCTCTGAAAGACTTACCCAGGACCCAGTGGTTGAAGCAATTCGTATCAAAGATCTGTCAACTTCCGTCACGCCGAAGAATTAAAGAAGCTGAACTGTACTGGATTCGATATGCTCAGAAGGACCTTGACCTGGAAGATAAACACATATCCAAGCTGAATCCATTCGCCGATGACAAACAAGTCGTCAGAGTAGGAGGTCGTATTCGCAACGCTCCGCTGTCCTTCGACATCCGTCATCCATGTCTCCTGCCGCGGAAAACACACATCAGTTTGCTCATCGCCCGTGGCAGACACAGGCATGCTCTTCACAGAGGACATCTCAGTACTGCCGCTGAAATCAGGAAGATGTACTGGATTGTTGGCGATACGAACCTCTGCAAACGAGTGGTTCGTGATTGCAAGGTTTGCAACCGTCATCGAGGAAAACCTTTACAGCAAAAGATGGCCGATTTGCCCAACTTCCGCATCAAGCCTTTTTCACCTCCCTTCCAGACGACGATATTGGATTACCTGGGACCGATCCAAGTGAAACTTACCAGAAACACCGTTGCCAATGGATGGTGTGCAGTCTTCGTCTGTGCTGTTGTCCAAGCAGTACATCTGACGTGTGTTCAAGACTTGTCGACATCCGCGTTCCTGCAAGCCCTTGAACGTTTCATCAGTATCCGAGGAGCTCCGGCTCTTATTATCAGTGACAATGCAACGTGCTTCCGTGGTGCTGACAACGAGATCCGTGATCTTCATCTTCGCTTGAATCACGACGAACTCTACAACCATGGTCTGAAGTTCGAGATCGATTGGAAGTTTGGACCTCCTGGTGGTCCGCATCATCAAGGTCTAGTGGAGCGCATGGTACAAGAAGTGAAGAAGTCCATGAAGCACTTAGTACAAACCGACAAACTAACCTTCATTGAGTGGGAGACTGTTTTTTCGCAAATCGCCGGTCACCTAAACAGTCGTCCTATCACTGCCTCGTCGTCACGCCCAACCACTTTCTCATTGGTAGGGGCGATCTTCCAAGTCCTCAAGTGCCATGTGAGGAATATGTCGGCAAAACACGAAAACGACGCGAACTTAGCACCTCAATGGTTGAAGGATTCTGGCGCCGTTGGATGATGAACATTCACAGGCTCTCCCCTCGGAAGAAATGGTCCAATACTTGCGACAGCCTTACTGTGAGAGACGTCGTTCTTGTCGTGGATGAGAACTCCAAGCGTGGACTGTGGAAGATGGCCGAAGTCGTCAAGACGTACGTCGGGAATGATGACCTCGTGAGGGTCGTCGAGGTCAAGTTTGCAGATGGCCATCTATTGAAGCGTCCGGTGACCAAGCTGGTTCTCCTGATGAAGAGGAATGAGAGACTTGACATTCAGTGACATTTGTGACATTAATGATATTCAGTGACTTTTGTTTGTTCGACATCCCTGTCGAGTTGGTGTCCCCTGGGATGTTACAGTATTGCCGTCGGCTGTCGCAAATGTTAATTTTCAAATGTGTTTATAAATTCCGAATTCGTATTTTCGTTTGACACTGGTAACTTCCGGTAAAGATGGCGACCGCTGTATTCACACAAATTGAATAAACACTTATAGTTTATTCATTGTGTTTAATTAACGTAGATTCCGTAACAATGCCTTCATATTTAAGGACATGTCGTATTATATCAATATTTAACTATGTATAATATAATACAACTGTAGCACCCACTGGACATTCACACTTTACTCTCAATCACTGACTGACACTGGCTGGACATTTGAGACTAATAAAATAATCGAATGCCTAAAATAATTGCCTGGATCTATCTATAAGTACTTGCTTTCTTGGATGTCAGTTGAAACTTGAGTCACTGGCTGCTTGTAAAGTGCACTTTGATCATCAAAGCTAGTTACATTTACTGACAGCAGATCAGCGACAATCACCTCAGGAATCACATAATACCCAGTAAAACACAGCTACCAATTGACCTTTACCCATGCCTACTCAATAGCAGTATGATACTATGAGTTTGACTACCAGGTTTTGTATTAAATACATATATCTTTACTTGCCTTCAGTAATGTAGAATACAAAATAACACTTCTTTACTGTTTGTCCATGTGTGATGTACAACACGAATGCTGATTGTAATAACATATACATTTAATAATCTTGTATTATGTAAATTTAAAGAGTAGTAATAATTTATGATTTCTGTAGAGAATACTAAACATTGATATGTATATTGTGACCGTAATAGTCTACATATGTTACCAGGGGGTAAACGACCCAAACTGCATGTAGTATGTATAGAAGTATGTATATAAAGAAAGGTTTACAACTTACATCTCTGAAAAGTGTGGAATATGTATACACATTGATAGAGATCTTCTAGGCCTCTAGGCTAACCTTAGTTTGATAGGAAGCAAGAAAACAAGTACACTGGGTGGATGAATATAGGAGGACAATTTATTTTATTATTTATGAAAGTTATTTAAATAGCCTGGATATTATTTTGATGTGTTATACTACGCTGTCCATTTTGAGGGGTAGTAGTACTATTAAAAAATGTCAAATATAACCAATTTTGGCCATTCCACTTTATGCCTTCACTTGAGTTTCACCACAAATATATGCAAATGACGTCCACACCAATCCAGCCACCACAGACAACAACCGCTGCATTGGCTCTATCGAGTATCGGTGGTCGCTATAAAACCAGCTCACTGTCAGGTATTCAGTCTCTTCCCGAGGCTGGGTGCAGCTCTGAACCATTACAACCAATGTTAGTTTAAGTAATGGTATTAATGTACTGTTATGTTCTGGTTTGACCAGTCTAATGTGTGTACAATTATTCCATCTTTGTATGATAGGGTGGTTGTCAAACTGTCAACTACATAGCACATTTCATTTGGAGATCATTTTTTCAACTTAATTTTCTTTTTATTTAATTTGGAATGTTTATATTGCAAACATAAATATGTATATACAATGCAAGTAAATATAAGTGACACAATATAGCCAAGCCTCAGTGATTGTCATTTCATAATAATTATGCTTATGTTGGCGCACAGATCTGCTAAAGGCTGCAACTGCTTTAATGTTAATGTTACGCCACATGACATTTTACCTCTATAGTCACCTGCTGGCTTGCACAGCACAAGATGCTTATGTTCAGTTACTGATTTGTATCTTTGAATGTATATTTTAGTGTGTGTGTGTGTGTGTGTGTGTGTGTGTGTGTGTGTGTGTGTGTGTGTGTGTGTGTGTGTGTGTGTGTTCAGAAATCAAAATAACTTAATTTAACCTGTTTAAACATACAATGTGTGGAATTATTTTAATAATACGTAAGGTTGGGGAGACTCTTAATAAGACATATGATATAATGTCGGTAGTACTATCAGTGAAAAATTGCAAAACTTTTTAGTTATTTTTTATTTTTTGAATAAAATTACTTTGTGACTTTATTTCCTGTGACCTTCTTTCCAGCCCACCTATGTTCTACCTGCACTTACAGGTAGTTAATTATGCTGGCAATTGAATGGTGCACAATCCAAATTGTTTCACATTGTTGGCTATGACACTTGTAAATTGTCTATTTGTTTGTTATATACTACAATTTTACAATATATACAATAATAACTTTGCCACTCTCATATAATTTATTGTAATTTTTTTACAACTGGGCAAATGACCTTTTCACACTTGAGTGCTGGGCAAATGACCATTGGGCAAATTATCGTGCAAAATATGTTTACCTATTAATGAAATTAAAACGTTTACAAGTTACACACCACATGTACACACACATATATTTACATATACATACATATATAATATTATATATATTTACGTGTAGTAGTGCTATCAAACCATGTTCACCTTCACAAATAATCTGACTCGTTCCATATTCCAATTCATGACTTTGTTTGACAGCTTCAACACAAAGGCGTGAACTACCTCGACACCAATGCAGCCATCACATATGACAAGATCTGTGGTGGCTCTATCGAGCATCAGTGGTCGTAGCAAAGGCAGCTCAATGTCAGGTGTCCAGTCACTTCCTGAGGCTGGATGCAGCTCAGGACAGTAAGTAAACGTAAGTATTAATTGCTGCTGGTATGCAAACGTGATATATACAGCTGTATATATATACATAAATCATAGCATAACATTTGGAAGTGTTTAGTTGTTTTTACAATTATGTTTTATTCTGACCAATCTTATTTGGGTACAGTTTGAAAATGTTTCAACAGCATCCCCTCCCCGTCTTTCCGATATCACCACTCCAGCCGAGACAGCAGAGCGGCTGAAGTTATAGCGGCTCGATAGCGACAAAATTTAGACTATACCATTTGGTTCAGTCGCCGGTGGAGGTTTTTGTGCCCCCCAGACTCCACCCCTGTACGTGATAGTTTTGGTTGTCTGCATTAAGATTTTGCAGTAATGGGTGTCCTTGTTA
The DNA here is from genome assembly GCA_020002185.1 of Paraescarpia echinospica. Lineage (NCBI taxonomy): Eukaryota > Metazoa > Annelida > Polychaeta > Sabellida > Siboglinidae > Paraescarpia > Paraescarpia echinospica. The sequence goes on along the minus strand of CM034534.1, from coordinate 62,359,855 downwards.
AATTGCATATTGTTGTTAGAAATGCATGTGAATTAAAGTAAAGACAATGTAAATTAAAAACATTTTATTGAAACTATTTGATGAGATCATGACTACAAAATTATTAAAAGCACAATGCAACTACAGGTACAATCATTGCACTTGATGTGTACAATGTAAGAATTTTTAATATCACATACACATAAAATGCAAAGCAACAATAGAAACAAAAATTAGGAAGAGGTTGAAAAAATGTCAGGTACATATAACAAAACAAACAGTTACTTTTATCACACTTCTTAGTTAAAAAAAAAAAAACACTACACATGTGATATCAAATGCTAGTTATATGTTTACAACTCACAAAATTAGTGACTAAACAATTATGTGTATTTAACAACAAATTTTTATATTTAATGCCCATAAAATATAAACCAATGAGAACAAATTACTTAGGACGATGTTTAGTTGAACAAATTTAATATGTACATATCAAATAAAATAACTATATTATGATTTTTTGTTAAAAAACATCAATAGGATATAAAATTCAAAATTGTCGTAGTATGTGCAATGCTTGGTATGTTTACAACTCACAAAAAATAGTGACTAGACTAGACAGGGTCATCGCCATGTGACTGAGAATTACATGTACAATCGCTACATGCTACATTGCTCCAGTTTACTCAGCTGTATGAAGAGGCTACAGACGGTGGATATTTTTGTATGAATAATCTTCGCATATTAATTTCAGTGTGGCTGAATTCTTCCCACATAAGTCAAGATGGTGTTTTCAATTTAACAGGTCTGCCAGGGAGTAAAGTTTAAAGCGCTTTGAGTAATCCTGAGGACGGGATACTACACCATATCAGAACTAAACGTACCCAAATGTTGTTTAATTATCATGCAAAATGAAAATTAATGTAAATTATTTGTGAAAATATAAAACAGTGATAAACAAAAAAAAAATTGAAAAATTATACATGGCATGATAAATATATAACAGTCCTCGTGATACATAGATAATTTAAACAAGTAAAATGCTGCTATCAGTGTATCAACAGATTGTTGTTGGAAAATTTGAAAAGGCTTTCAATACCATTACTTCCTCACAAACTTGTGCCTGGTGTATGTTGCAAGAACTCAGCTGGCTGCCACTGACTATCAGCAACACAAAGGCAATGAAACCCTACCACTGTAACCATACTGGATAATTCATGTATTTTTTCATGGACACTGCTAAAGTTATAGTTGAATTGAATACAAATACCTTGTATTATTGACTTTTGATAAATGTGTCGTCACATATAAAAATATCATACATGTCAGAGCCATCCTTATTGTCACTTTGTCTCCGGTATAGGTAGATGCAGACGTACAGCAAAATGTCAGGAAGCTGGTATGCAGTACCATCACAGACAGCGAAAACATACAGTGATGTCATCGATATCTAAACCGATGCAGTTCACCGAAGAATGCTCGACACTGAACCTGTCTGACAGCATCGAAAGTTGTTGTCACATCTGCAGTCCCTGGCACCCACCATTCCATCACCAACTACAGAGCTAGTCAGGCGTCATCACATTCTTATGTCGAGCAACCTGCATTCTACATTGGTTTCCAGTCAGTCAAGCTAACTGACTGACCTGGAAGCCAGTGTACACCCCATCGGCACTGGGGAATCTGTCACGGATTCAACACGACACAATTGGGATCACTCAGTAGACATTCATATGACAAACTATTAATATGCAGCATGTTGCATGGCTGTAGAATCTTGTCCGAGATCCTGGACAAATACAACTGCCAATTAATGTTTTACATACACCATAGCCAGGCATCAAGGATCACAATGAAGACAAGTGCGTGCATTTTCTTGTGTAATCCTTATATGGTGTACTCTAGGTGTATTGATATTTTATGTATTTACACATTTACATTTTTATATTGAATAAAATCATCACCATCATGCCTGTCATATAAAAATATAAATAATTGTGCATAAAATACAATGCAAATCAACAAAAATGTTTTAATAATTACGATCATCAACATAATACTCCTGTGTTTGACAATCTGTTGCACGAAATTACGGATGCTCCCTGACTAAGTTACTTGGACGATCAACAGGAGCCTGCTGCCAAAGCAATGTTACTTGTCATTTCGCACCCTCGCGTCATCTACTCTCAATATGTATTGTCGGAATAACAGCTTATTAACAACATCCTACGTAACCAAATACAATACATATCAAATATTATGCTCGTTGTCACTCTCTGACTGAATCTCTGGCTGATATGGTGACTGTCTAAGACTAAGACAGTACTTAGACTTGAGTTAGAACTAGTTAATCATGTCTTAAAGTCAGCCTCGACAGGCTCGAGTCGAGTGTAGACATTCGCAAGTTGCAATTCTCGTTGAATTAATACACGGCTACGCGTTCTTGTTGCTAACTGCGATAGTGTAATACGTACCTTCGTACAACTACTTTGGAATTATAATCTTCATCTTGATACACCAAAGCACGTGTGTGTTGTTATTGTTTTCGAATGCCTGGGATGCCGATCTCGCGTAAAGCACATGACCGAAGTGGCGCAGTAGGCAGACAGCGTAATTGGCTTTCGCCAGCGATACCCGCTGTAACGACAACTCTTTTTTTGAAGATTAAAAAACAAGTACGCATTTTTTTTAATTAAACCGACTGTGCGCACTAGTTAAACTATTCACACATTACACATCTGGACATAAAAGAACCGGATTGGCGATGGGCAAACGAAGTGATTGAGCACCTTTAACAGACCACCGCACTGTCATTGCTGATGTCAAAGTTCCTAGAATTCCCGTAGAGTCCAAACACAATGTGTTTTACCGACCGATCCGTAAGATTGACATTGCCGCATTAATGACAGACATCCTTAAATCCGACCTCATCAGTAACCCCAAAGAACATCTGTCAGATCTGTGTCGACAGTACTGTCAAGTACTCAAAGATTTACTTAATAAACATGCACCCCTGAGATCTAAATCTGTGTCCCAAAAGCTACATGCTCCATGGATGACTTCTGAAATTCTACAATCTAAAAAGCGCCGGCGCTATCTTGAACGTGTATGGCGCAAATCACGCTCGCCTTTGGACAGATCACGATATTCTAAACAGTGTCACTACTGCAACAGACAAATGGCCAAAGCTAAATCAAATTATTACACAAACATGGTCTCGAGTAACTCTGATAACCCACATCAGCTATGGAATTGCATAAATCATATTTTACACAGACGGCCGCCTCCATCTCTACCTAGTCATGTGTCAGTCAAATCTCTGTGTGACTCGTTTTCTAGTCATTTCAAAGATAAAATAAGTCTTATACGTTCTGCTTTTCCATGTCACACTTTAAGTACTGTAAATGTGGACTCCCCACAAGTAAATTCTCCACTTGTATTGTTTGAGCCAGCCACAGTTGATGAAGTGAGGAAAATAATAATGTCCTCCCCAAATAAGTCATGCGATCTCGATCCATTACCAACCATACTACTAAAAGCATGTCTTGACTCTTTACTTGATACAATAACGAATATCATAAATTTATTACTAAGTTCGGGTAAATTCCCAGATGATTTTAAACACGCACATGTAAATCCTGTTCTCAAGAAGACTTCTCTGCCAAAAGATGATTTCAAAAATTATAGTCCAATTTCTAATCTTAGCTTTATTTCTAAGATACTTGAGAAAGTCGTAGCAAGCCGTCCAAGGTGTCATATCAGCTCAACTTGTTTATCCAGTGTGCTTCAATCAGCATACAAACAATTTCATTCTACAGAGACTGCTCTCCTAAAAGTACACAATGATGTTATATTAAACATTGATAAAGGCAAAGTAACTGCACTTACTTTTCTTGATCTGTCTGCCGCCTTTGATACCATTGGTCACAACACTCTTGTCAAACGTTTATCAATGTGGTATGGCATATCTGGCACAGCTCTGACCTGGTTTTCTTCATATCTAACCAATAGACATCGATGTATAAAGATAGATAATTACTTTTCAACCTCACTCCCCACTTCATGTGGCATTCCCCAGGGTTCCGTTCTTGGGCCTTTGCTTTTCATTCTCTACACTACGCCAGTCAGCTCTGTAATCCAAAGTCATAACTTGGATCATCACCTTTATGCAGATGACACACAGATCTACATTTCCTTGGCCACGCCCGATACAAGTCACTCTCTAAACCGACTCAACGATTGTCTCCAAGATGTTTTTTTCATGGATGACCGATAGCAAATTAAAATTAAATGCAGACAAAACTGAATTCCTCATCATTGGTACTCCAATGCAGCGAGGTAAACTTAATGACTTTTTTCCAACATGCATCCTGAGTCAAAATATCACACCAGCAGCATCAGTACGGAATCTAGGAGTGACCTTTGATTGCGACTTCAATTTCAGACAACACATATCCCAATCGTGCCGCTGCTGTTTTTATCATATCCGTGATCTTCGCCGCAATCGCCGACATATGTCGCTTTCTGTCGCTAAGACTATCGCAACAGCTCTTGTTAGCAGCACATTAGATTATTGCAATTCCCTCCTTCATAATATTGCTATCAAGGATATTGCAAAACTACAACGCGTCCAAAATTGTTTAGCAAGGGTAGTCACACAATCTCCTCGATTCTTCCGCTCAGTGCCACTTCTAAAATCACTGCATTGGCTCCCCGTGCGATATCGCATTATGTTTAAGATCTGCACAATCACCCACCAAGCCCTTTCATCCAAACAACCTAGTTATTTATATTCAATGCTCACACCGGCTAGACAAGCCAGACAACTTCGGTCGTCTAGGTCGAAGTTGCTATCTGTTCCCAGAGTTAAGACAAAGGCTGGAACTCGAGCTTTTTCAGTTGCCGCGCCAACTATATGGAATTCGCTTCCCGTTAATGTTAAATTAGCAGAAAATATTGTTACATTTCGTCGTCACCTCAAAACCTATCTTTTCAATATCGCCTATCCTCCCTAGCTTCCTAGCACATCCATCCATTTGTTGACGACTTTCGCCTAGCACACGAGTATGAGAATGCTTAATCCTTTGGTTTTGGTGCGCCACTGAGCTCGGATTGTCTGAGGATATTGGCGCGTAAGAAGTTATTTATTATTATTAATTAACTGGATAGAAAATTGGCTGATTGACAGAAGACAATGGATAGTAGTTGATGGGGAGGATTCAAACTGGAAATCACTTTTGAGTGGGATACCACAGGGATCAGTACTGGACCTATATTATTAAGAAAGTTCAAATTTTCACAAAGGACTGTAAATGAATAGAACAGATTAGCTACTGATTGTGTGGGTGTTAGCTGCGTGAATATGTGTAAACATAAAATTGACACACCTCAGAAGAGCGGGATGCAAAAAGATTGGATAAAAAGGGTTGGGCTCACAATAAGCCAAAAGGCTTCCTTGTCCACCTGCCATCTAGAGTTAATTCTCTGGGTGGCAATCTTGTTAAATATTTGTATTACAGTATATATATTTAACAAGATTGCCACCCAGAGAATTAACTCTAGATGGCAGGTGGACAAGGAAGGTATTAGGTAAATCAGTTGTTTGGATCTTTTTTCAATGGACTATATCTGATGCCTCAACTGTTGCATCATTGAAAGTCATTTTAATTAAATATCAACATAATCATACTCGCAGATGCAATGTATCGGTCAATAAGCCCATGCCAGGGGTAATTGTGCACAAAGGTTTGTGCATTTACATGGCGGATTTGAACCACCAACACATGCCGAAACATTAGCATCTACTGGTAATTTAAAACAAACAGGGTTAAAAAGGAAACCAATGTTTCAAGTTTCAATTAAAAAATACAAACAGACAACTTAATAAGGGCCATTTACCAAATTTGCAGTTGTTACAAAATAGTATTGTTCACTTGTTACAATTAATCAGTAAAGCTGACTACATAAATGATGGTTTAAATGACCAACACAAGTTACCTGATGCTGCACTGCCATAGCCTAGGACAGTAGGGGTCTAAATTCTAGCGATAAGGACCAGAGCAGACTATGTAGAGAATGTCACAATTCACTTGAAACAATTTAGCACTACAAAGTCTACCAAGTCAGATCAAATGATCAAATTAAGTAGTAAATTTCTTACTGTAATGTAACAGTATTCCCAGACATTGTGTCACTGTGTCTACTTCTAAAAAAGGAAATATAACTTTATTCATACAAAAATACAGTACACTGTGTAACAATAACAATGCAAGTACCTGTGCTAAATGCAATACTGATAGCGAGTGATTGTCGATGATTTATTAATCTATTTCATTCATTAATTGCACTATATATGGTCAAATACATTGGTATTTAGGTTGGTATACATTTTTAGTGGTAGGCCCCCTAGGCCTATACATTTTTAGGTAAAACGATTGTTTAACAGCGTTAATAATTTCAGCTGAAAGAATATTCACAAAATAGAATTCACAATTAACCGATTTCAAGTAGCATTTATCGTGGGGGCTAGTGTATTAAGGTTTGGCTCCCATGGGCATGGAATGTAAATTTTATGTGACACAAACTAGCAGTACATTTGGTCATCTAAGAGTAAGACTGAAGCCATTTGACATCTCAGGTTGAGTGCAATTATTATTTATATTTGCCAAAAAATAGCCACCAACCTATAATGCCTGTCATGGGTGTCTGTTTTGTCAAATGAATATTTATTTCTGGTTTAGGAAATCAAGAGGTACAGCCCACAGAAAGATAAGAATAATAACCATTCTATGTAATAAACGGTGGGCCTGCAGAGCAGCTGTGTTAATAGCCACGTCCTTGCGTCCAACCATCGTTTCATTATTATACTTCTTTCAAAAACATAGGCCCCTATTCTGATACCTACATCATTTAAGAGACCCATATTAATAGACTGGCTTAAGGCATAGTATACTATACGCTAGGCTACAGACTATTAGCCTGGGGCTGGACAGCCTACTCACCGTCTACTTGATACTTGCCATGCTGCGTAGCTTTCAATACAGCATTGCGCGTACGCTTCTCACACACCAAATGTTTTTTGGTGACTAGGTAATGCCTTATGCATGTCATGTACCATCGGTACACGTCTCCAAATTTCTCCCGCTGCATCACAGCTATTTTCTCAAAAAAATATATGTCAACTGATACTAACAAAGTGCCTGTAGACAGTGCAGTCACACGCAGATGTACGATCCTGTTCAGCACCGTAGGGGGGCAAATAGGTCGGTGGAGTAACGGTCGCTACAGCAAACGAAACATGATTAATTATGTAACTTAGTCGCCGAGTGCGTCGAGCAAGGGTCAAAGTTGATCGGTCACCTGAGGTCACGTTGCTCACCGCGATGTTACTCAGTCGCCGCATACTTCTGGCACGGGGTCAAAGTTGATCGGTCACCTGAGGTCATGTTGCTCATCGTTGGTCGAATTTGATGTACTGCGCTTGCGCGAGCATACGCAAAACGGAACCGGAACTTACTCTCAGACCGGAACCTCCTTCCAGACTGGTACACCGGACTACATAAGTGAGTTAATTGGCTATTGTCCCATCAACAGAACTCTATGATCTACCTCGAAGCATCGCCTTTTATTCGTACCGGCCTCACAAACTGTTACTCATGGTGATCACCGTTTCGCTGTTTGCTCGGCGGTTCTATGGAACAATTTGCCTCCTACGCTCAGGACAGCAACACCATTACAAGTGTTTGAAACATTTTTGAAGACTCACCTTTTTAAACAAGCGTTTTTATAATTCACCGAAGAGGACATTTTATGTGCTTTCTTTTAATAAATATATTTTTGTTTTATTAGTTTCTTAGCATATTTATGGTTATTCTTCTTTATTTATTAGTTAGCTTTTCCTTTTGCATGTATGTAAAGCGCCAAATAGCAATTTTAATTGATCGGGCGCTATAAAAGTACTTTTATTTATTTATTTTATTTGAAACTACAGCCATAGACATGAAAATTAAGGATATACACTGTCATGATGTGGTAATATTAATTTGACTTGGTTTCATACATAATATTACAAAGAAAACTTTAATTTCATCTTTAAATGGACACCTCATAAATAATAACACTGATTAATATTATACAAATAGTGCATTGATTTGGCACAAAGAATTAACAAAGTAATGCGATGAGATGCTAACTATGCAAACTAGCAGTACATTTTAATCAGTAAATACATTTTAATCAGTAAATTAACATAAGATTTTCGTGGCACACACATGTACACTGACTGACACTCTTTCAAATAATAATAATAATCAAATACGAAATTTATATAGCGCCATAATCACATAGTGCGCTATGTATGAATGTATAAAACCTACCCAATTAATACTTGTACACTGAAATATAAAGTTTAAAAACTTATTAAATTGTTCTGAGAGGTTGATTTATTGGATGCATTGTAGTATTATGATTATTATGCAATTTAAATAAGAATCAGGGTTCACTGACATAGCCCATAGTACGTTTAGATTAATACATTGACAGTCATGCCAGTATGGATGAACAGTGATGAACACTAATACACTGCGCCATTGAACAAATTAATAAAACATTGGTTTGCATCCATAACTAATAGCAAACATAAACCTGAGCAAGTTTTGTTGCAAAGAAAAGCACACTCAGCACGCAGGCGTTGTACACTGTCACCTTAGTGTGCTCCGTCAGCATTCTGTTGTTCTAGACAATCTTTCTAAGCCGGGCGAGTGTTGAGGCGGCTCTCTCAATCCTTCTGCTGATTTCTGCTTCTAAGGAGAGGTTGTCGGCAATGGTTAACCCGAGGTAGGTGAAGAGGTGGACGACCTCTAGATCATAGTTTTTTATGGTGATGGCTGGGAGAGTAACCACATCCTGCCACATGATGTTAGTCTTTCTCAAGCTGATTGTCAATCCGAAATCCGTGCATGCCTTTGCAAAGCGGCTTTGAGGTGTTGTAGCTCCCCCTCAGTATGCGTGCTGACTGCTGCACCATCCGCAAACAGAAAGACTCTGACGAGGGCCAATCGCACCTTGGTTTTCGCTTTTAGGCGGGACAAGTTGAGTATTTTCTGCCAGATCTCGTGTGCATCTACACTCTCTCTGTCGAGGATCCAAAGGCGTGCTTCAAAAAAGGGCAACTAATATCCCAAAGAGGGTTGGGGCGAGGACGCGTCCCCGTTTGGCGCCACTGGTAACGTTAAAAGTCTCGCAGGTTGAACCATCGTATAGGATTGTACCTTATATCATAATGGCATGACCTAATTACGCTGCAGGCTTTGGGGGAATCCTATCTTCTTTAGGATCTTGAACAGACCATCCCTGCTCACATGGTCGAAGGCATTGGTAAGATCGATGAAAACAATGGACAGCGGCTTCTTCTGTTCCCTGCATTTCTCCTGTAACTGTCGAAGCGAAAAGATCATGTCAGTAGTTGATCTCTTTACTCTGAAACCACACTGGGATTCGGGGTAGACTTTGTCAGCAAATATGTGTAGTCCGTTCAGGATGACACGAGCAAACAACTTGCTAACTACGCTCAGGAGTGAGATGCCTCTGTAATTGTTGCAATCACTCCTGTCTCCTTTGTTCTTGTAAAGCGTAATGATGTTGGCGTCCCTCATGTCTTGCCGCATGGCCCCTTCACCGCAGCACTGACAAAGAAGTACGTACAGGGGTTCGAGTAGAGTGGTCTTGCTGCACTTGATGATTTCGGGTGGAATTCCATCACTTCCCGGTAATTTTTTACTAGAGAGGTTTTCGATGGCCTTGCTGAGTTCCTCAATAGTTGTTTCCTCACCCAGCTCTGTCAGAGTGGGCAGACATTCTATGCCATCAATGGCTGAGCTGGTCACAGCATTCTCTCTGGAGTACAGCTCTAAGTACTCTACCCACCTCTCCATTAGTTTTTTTCCTGTCATGGATGGGCTCGCCTGTGGAGGACCTCAAGGGGGCTGTCTTGCTCAGAGTAGGGCCTATGGCTTTCTTGATGCCGTCGTATATGGCCCCAGTGTTGCCTGTATCAGCTGACCGCTGGATGTCCCTGCATATCTGGAGCCTGTATTCGTTCGCACAGCGCCTAGCAGTCTGCTGGACTTTGCTTCTGTGCTCACCTGAAGGGTTGCTTGGCTGGGCGAGCGCTTGTGTTCCTCAAGGGCTGCACGCTTGGCTGGAGTCATCACAATGTAGTTAACCTCGAACCAACCATTTGTCTTCCTTGACTGCTTCTCTCCAAAGACTGTGATGGCAGCGTTATGGACTGTGTCGCGTAGATGGTCCCATGTCTGAGTGGAAGTGTCATGTGGAAGGCTGTTGTTCAAAGCATCATCCAGTATCTCTCTAAATAGTGCTGACTTTTCGGGATGTGATGTCTTGCTCGCATCAATGCGAGGCTTTCCTTCACGTTAATAGCGATGTACCTTCTTGGCCTGTACTCCAAGGAGTGGTATGTGTCACAGTCAGCGCTGGAAGGATCGGGCTATCATAACATTCTGGAGGCAAGAGAGCCTGGTGATGATCAAGTCCAGCTGATGCCAGTGCTTTGATCGGGGGTGTCTCCATGATGTCTTCTGTTGGGGCAAGGCAGTTAGCAGTTAAGTTAATTTGTAAAAAATAACATCAGATCAGTTTCTAAATAATGATTGTCACTGAATATATAGCTATCTAAAAATGGCTAATAAGAATTGCGGGAGTGAAGAGAACTAAGAAGCGAAGAATTGCGGAATTGAGGATGGAGGTTGGAGTAAAAGAATGCCTTAAGAAGAAGCTGGTGAGTAGTCGACTGAAGTGGGCTGGGCATATGGCGAGAATGGGAGGAGAACGGCTGGCAAAGAAAGTGGAGGGGAAAAGGAAGCGAGGAAGACCAAACTGCCATGGGAGGATTGCGTAAAGAAAGATTTGGAAGGATTGGGAGAGGAATGGAGAACGAGAGCAAAAAATAGAGGGGAATGGAGACAGTTGGTAGAGAAAATAGTGCAAGATAAATGAGGAAAAAGAAGAGGAAAATAAAGAAAACTGAAATCGAGGAACGGAACCAAGGCCAGCCTCACCCCTGACGACAGGGAATCAGGAGGAGAACAATAAAATAAAGCTATCTATGTTCTGATGCACATACAGTTTTTTATGTGTAAGCCTATTTCTCCAGTGTACATTTAGATTCAAGATTCAAAATTCAATAACTTTATTCTTCGTTTCAAACATTACATTAAAAGCGGAAATTTTCCTTTAGATACACATTGAAATGCCAGAAAATAAATTAGTACAACATATAAAATTAGTAAAACACATTATGGTCAGCACTAAGAATTAATCCAACACGTCATAACTACCACTAAAATTTTTATATAAATAATAATAAATAAATATATATCTCTTTAACATTCTGGTGTAACTTTCATATCAGTTTTAGTGAATATATAAATATATATATACACACAATTGTATATTGATGCAGTAAAGTTTACTTTCACTACTATTTAGTTAACATTATCACAAATATATGGGATAATTTAAGATTGCATGTAATTGGTTTAATCTGACTTGTATGACTACTTCGATACGTGTGCTGTGCGAGTTGATATTAATTCTTCCATACATAATTAAATCTGGTGAATACACACACACACCGACACACACCGACACACACACAAAACACACGCATGCACGCACGAACGCACGCACGCCACCATATATATATATATATATATATACATTCACATTATATATGCATATTCACCAGATTTAGTTATGTAGGGAAGAATTAATGTGCTGTCAAGACACATGTGTGCCTCAACATTTCGTTTGCGGCCGAACAAATTAAACATTGTCGATTGTGTGGGCCTAAGTCAAGGTAGACATAGGGAGGAAAATGCCGCAAACAATGTTCTACCTAACCAGCTCATTTCCATATACACAATTTAGTTAGGGATGTTAGGGCATTATAGGGACTGTTTGGTTCAGATTCTTCCAAAAGCACCAAATTTGGCCCAGATGTCGCCCATACCATACTTTTTCGATTTTTGATGGGCGCCAGGTCGGGCGCCCCCGGGGCCGCCATATTGGCAAAATTCAATATGGCTGCCACCCGGGTTAGAGGTCAATCGTTGTTAACAAAAACTAAAAGGGCTAGAATCATTAATAATACCACTTTTAAGGGTTTTCGGGGTCGGGGAATCCGATTCTGATCTTATTTCAACGACTTGAGGTCAAAGTCAACCGTCAATGTCATCCTAGGGGTCATTTTACAATTATTATTGGAGGTACAGTAATCGTCATAATTATATTTGAAACCATTCTTTAGTTTTTGGGTGTCTAGTTTTCACAGCATGCTATATAGTGGTGTAACGTATGTCATTTGAAAGCTTATTGATACTAACCAATTTTCCATTTCCTACTTTGCCGGTGACGTGTGAAAATTGATGTGTGAAAATCGTCGACAGCAATCCTAAATGCCAAATCTTCAATGGTAACAGAGCTAGTGAATCATTTTGTAAATTGACGGTGCCCTCACACGGATGGAACCAATTTGGTCTACTAAGAAGTATTTCCTATGGTATACTAACCAGTTTTCTTAAAATGATAGTTACCAACATTTGTACAAAACTTTATTCTTGTGACATCATCCCGTAGTTTTTCGTAGAAAAATGACGCTAAATCAACCTAACTGTAGCGTAATACACGGTTTTGTCTATACAGTCAGGAGCCTTTCGACAGGTCCTTCCCCTAGCTGCCTCCCAGCTCCAGTCAATGAGGAGATAGGAGTTTCTTCTACGTAGTGCTCCGGGGCCCATCAGCTCTTCGTGAACGTGAGAAGATCGGTGACGACGCCAATCTGGGTGCGAGGGAGAAAATCGTATGCAACATCTCACAACTGCTCATCTACAATACTAGTTAGGGTACGCACCATGCAGTCAAGACGGCTGCAGTACGGCACAACAAGGAGCGAAAAAAAACCTTCCCCCTGTATCATGGCCTCAAGCTGCACGGGCACGGACAAAACACACTGGTATTGACAAAGAACATGGTATCTCGGTATCGTACAATCGTGTCATGAAAGTGATGCGAGGTGTTGCGCGTGCGGTGTGTGCTCGCCATGCTCAGGATGGGGTGGTGGTACCCACCAATAGCCGGCCCATGGTCTTCACTACCCACGATGTGGATAATATAGATAGCACGGCTCAGGGCAACTTCTCTCTGGATGAGTTCCATGGATATGTCCTGAGTGTGATTAACCCGAACTCACTCAAACGAATGTCTTTGCACCCAGACTCGGCGACAGCGTAGTCAGACCGTCCCTTGATGTGCGAGGTGCCAAGGTCAAGGATGAGGCGTGGATGGCGAGCTTGTAGCACTCGATACACAGAATGTCATGGAACAGGCTATCGCTACCTCTCTATCTCAAATCCGTGAAGCTGGCCAAGCCCTTCACACAGCATACGTCATGGAAAGGCTTGAAAAGGCCTCAGTACCAGTATCTGATACCATCACGAGGAACGGCATGCTAACCTTCGCCAACCGACCTGACCCCAAGAAAAAAGGCAGGCAGGACAGTGGTGTACAGAGGCATAACATTACCGTAGTCACGCAACTTTTCATCTCACTCCTCGCAATACTTCAGCCGTGCAACTATTCCGAGGCGGACACCAGGATCCTCCTGTATCTGGCACATGATGCAGAGCAGGGTCAATAACAGCCTATGTTCAAATGGTGGGCAGCGATGTCGTGGTTTTGGCAGAGCTCTGGGTGGGCTTCCGTGACATTCCAGTCCATAAAATCTACTCCCATCTCGGTCCGTCAAAGTCTTTGGCACTACCCCTCTTCCACAGCCAAACAGAGTGCGTCACGACTTCACAGTGTCTTGAACGTGGCAAGAAGACCGCCTTGGCAGCCTGGACCAGCATACCGGAAATCAGCGACACACTAGTGGCTCTCACGCACGACTCTGACATCTTCAGTCCCGTGTCCGTGCATATGCAGCAGATCGAACGCTTCATCGTACTCATGTACAGCAAGGGGGTGGTGCAGCCAGTGTCAACGAGTCCAGGCAACGACAATAGTAATTATGTACATCTCAGCCCCATGCACGGAATAAAGATCAAAGGACATCAAAGGGTTTTGGATCAGTCATTCCATTTGGATTACTACTTCTAAAAAAGAAATGATGAATGACCTGTCATAAAAATTTACTTATAAAAAATCTCTTATCTTAATTGCTTGCTGACATCCTACTTATAAAAAAAGTATTAAAAAGGTTTGATTAATAGCTTTTTTGAACCCTTTTTTATGGTCGCCGCCGGTTCATGTAAGTGCAGTTCGTGTAAGTGTATAGTTGTATAGTGCTGACCTATGTGTATAGTGCTGGTCTGTAGTGGTTATGCTTAATGCTGATTATTGATTATTGATTACTGATTACTGATTATTGATTATGCAGACTCTGACCTCTGACCTTTGACCTTTGATATATTACCTTTGATATTTGACCTTTGACCTCTGATATTTGACCTCTGACATCTGACCTTTGACCGTTGTATAGTGCTGACCCCTAGTGATTATGCGTAATGTTATAATAACGTAGATAATAGCGCCTCTAGTGCAATAATGAGTATTCAGAATCAGGAAAAACTGGAGCCGAACGGGATGCCTTTAGGGTCGAGTGTATGAAGAGCCTGTTGGTGAGTAAGTTCGGAGCATCTAAAACGTTGAAAGACGCCCTATTGGCTACCGGGGACGCCCAATTGGTGGAGTGGGTACCGTCAAAAGAAGCCTTTTGAGGAAGCGCCCACGGGGACAAAGAAGGTCAGAATATGCTCGGCAAATTGTCGATGGAGGTGCGCCATGAATATAGAAGAAACGAATAAAAAGTCATCGCTTGTTTCATGCCCGCCAGTCGTCGATATGGACTCGTCGTTGAAGCCTTCGCCGTAACTGCGACTCGTGGACGTACAATGACAAGAGACTGCAGAGCGGAAACGGTAATGGATCGCGTCAACCACTTCTGCGGTGAGTGTCCACCCGAAGAAGGATGCCCCATCGTACATATGTACGGGTATCGAGGCGGAAAACCCAACCGACGCTATCGCCTGATGTACGAGGATGTGGCTGGAATAACCAATCAGTTTTTTTCAGTCCGTGCTCGATTCGTATCTGCTTCGATCGTTCGTGCCGTGCGCCGCGAGATTGCTACTCGTGCTAGAAGACCAATGCGCGCCCTGTCCGGATCGACTCTCGGAAAGGGCCCTTATGAAACAGGTGGCTGACTGGCTGTTAGGCACCGACTGGATTTCCTGCTTCGATAATGCGATACTGGAGTCCGCGGTGGAGGGTTACCTGCTGAAAAGAGCTTGCCTCAGTGATTGACATTAATAGTTGTTGTTGTAAGAGGTTCTCTCTTGGGACCCAAACATTAGTTGCATCTGCCTTGTTTACGAACATTAGTAGCAGCCAACACGCGACCGAATACCGCGCTATATCGAACTTTAATTTAGTCCTTGTATTCTCTGTAGGTGGCATAAAGCCTTACGAATCACATTAGTCGCATCTGCCTTGTTTACGAACATTAGTCGCAGCCAACACGCGGGTGAATACCGCGCTATATCGAACTTTAGTTTAGTCCTTGTATTCTCTGTAGGTGGCATAAAGCCTTACGAGTCATTTTACGATGCATAATAAAATGTTGAAAACGTATGAACAATCTTGTCTATGAAAACAAAGAAACATTCTTTCCCATATCCCAGTGAAACAAACACGCAATCCCAGTCTAGCTAGCGAGAAAATAAAACGCTTGTCTTCCCCGTATGAATTTTTAGCCCTAGCACCACCGTTTCGCCTCACGTCCAGCGTACTTTGTACCCGACGGCTACAGCGAGCCGTGTAACTAGGTTACAGCCTGTCATTAATAATAAGACACACCTCTCCTAGCGGAAACAAAGCCTCTACGTTGTTTAATAATTTCGAAAATTGATGGTTAGCGTTCGTTTAATAAGTTTACAAATCGTAGTCGATATTTATTCGCCGTAGCCACCTAACGGTTGCGATTCCTACCATCCGTTTATAGGCGGTGTCGGGGCTCCGTCGTAGTTAATATCGTTTCGGCTTTGACTAGGACGGATGCGCCTACACTCCGCAGTTAGTGGTGCTGCTACCACCTACTGGCAGACGACTAGGACGGACGCACGCCGCGGAGAGTCAGTCAGTGGGTGCTACAACCTACCGGCAGACACCTACCTACCTAACAACGATGCCTGTTTGTCCCGTATGTGGTCGCGCTGTCGATAGTCTGGAGGGGCACTCGTGTAAAAATAAGCCGCGGCACCAATGCACGAATTGCGATCGGAAGTACGCCTTTCGTAGCGGCGTAACGAAACATTTAAAGAAATGCGGTTCCGACACTGGGGATGACTGCAAATGCCCGATATGCGGTAAATCTTTCGTTTATCGTTATAATATATTGAAACATTTGAGAAACTCGAAGCGCTGCGGTGAAAAAAGGACACCACCACCACCACCCCCCCCCCCCCGACGACGACGAGGCTTCATTAGACGTCGCGGATGCCGATAACGATGCTGTGTCGGACGGCCTACGGCGTATCGTTCACGAGCACTGGTCGAGTATACGCACGTCTACATCGCGCGGACCTATCCAGTTGAGATGTAATTATCAACTGATCGGTTGTTTGGACACGGGCACGCTCGACCACCGACTACAACTAATGTTCGAAGAGCAGACTCGAGCGTTTAAAATCAACCTAAGTTTTGGGTTTATTCTGCGACACAAGGAGACGGGTCGTTACAGGTACTTTCATTCATCGTGTAACTGCTGCGATCGCTACCTCGAATCCCCCGCTCTCATCAACGACGCCCCGTCGTTCGAACGCTTCCTCGACGGCGCCCGACAATCCGACGTTCTTCAGTACATTATAGCGAAACGACCCGACTCGGAGTAGGTTGCCGAATTGGTGACTAACGTTACCTACTTCCTCAACGCCATCATCCACCATCCTATCGGTTGTCTCGACGCGCAACTCCCCGCCTACCTGTACGCCAACAGGGCGGTAGTCGCTCTAGCGAAAGATCGACACGGTAGACCCTACACCGATAACTTGTGCCTCTTTCGCTGTCTGGCGCTTCATAGAAGAGACACCGCTAGCGATGCCGCGGCCGCCGCCAACGTATCCACCCATTTGACGGCCCCCGACTTAAAGCTCTACGCCGACTACATCACCATCGGGGTGAGTCCCTACACGTTCGCCGGCGTTCCTCTGAACGAACTCGACCGGGTGGAGACGGTCTTTAAAACCAACGTGGTCGTGCATCGACTGACGGAGTCGGAGGAGCCCGGGAAAACATCCGCCGAATTGATCCGTCGTTCCCTCTACCGCTACCCCACTACCATGAACGTGAACTTGTACGACACCCACTATTCGTATATACGCGACGTCTCGATGTTCTGTCACACGTACCTATGCGGTAAGTGCGGTGAATCGCTGTGGCGAAGGGCCTCTCACTTACGGCGTTACGAAGCGACGTGCGAGGGTGACGTTCGCCACGTCTTCCCCGGCGGTGTCTACCACCCGAAGCCGTCCGTGTTTCAACAGTTGGACGATGAGGGTAGCTACGTGGACGAACCCCTGCGCTACTATCCGTACAGAGCGACATTCGACTTCGAGTGCTACTTCGACGATCATGACCTGCCGGCGGATAGCGACAAATGCCGGTGGATAGTCCGACACGAGCTACTCAGCGTGAGTATCGCCTCGAACGTCCCAGGCCACGAGACGGTGCAATGCTTCGTCACGACCGGGGATTCGAACGAGCTCGCGAAGTGCCTGATCGTCGCCCTGGAGACCGTGAGCGAAGCGGCATACGCTGCTCTGCGACCGTCGTACGACCCGACCTTCGAAGCGATCGCCGCGCTCGACGACGAATGGCGAGCCAAGTGTCGAGAGACGGAGGAGGAGGAGTCGGCGTTGGATAAGAACCCGAACACCATACTAGCCGATCGCCTGTGGACGCCTCTACGCCAGCTCCCCATCCTCGGCTTCACCTCGGGAAAGTACGACTTGAACGTCGTCAAAAAGTATCTCCCCAGCTCATGACCGAAGGACAGGCCTTTACGATCAAACGTCAGAACAACTTCATGTGTCTAACGACGGAGACGCTCAAGTTCCTGACATCACCAACTACCTAGCCCCCGGTTTCAGCTACGATAAGTTTCTGAAGGCCAACGGCTGCAAAGTGACGAAGGGATACTTTCCCTACGAGTAACTCGACGAGCTGCGGAAACTAGACGACACCGAATTGCCGCCACGGGAGGCTTTCTACAGCCACCTAAAACGCGAAGGGATCTCCGTCGCGGCGTACGTGGGTTGCGTGAAGGTGTGGCGCGACGAAGGGATGACAACGCTACGGGAATTCCTCGTCTGGCACAACAACAAAGACGTGGCACCGTTCTTGGAGGCCGTCGACAAACAGTTCGCCTTATACCAGCAGCGCCGCATCGATATGTTCAAGGACGCCATCAGCGTGCCGGGTCTAATGCTATTCTACCTGTTCAACGATCTCCCGTCGACGCTTCACTTCTTTCTCTTCAACGAGCCGAACAAGGACCTGCACCGGCTCATACAATCGCAGATCGTCGGCGGTCCCTCGATCATTTTCGCGCGTCATCACGAGGCCGACGTAACCGTTCTACGCTGAGCCCAGTACGACGAGTCGGCGCGGACTTGTCGCTCGATTGTGGGGTTTGACGCGAACGGCCCCTACCTCTGGGCTATCACGCAAGACGTGTCGACGGGGTGGTACACGCGCCGCCGCGAGGAGAACGCCTTTCGGCCGGAACGCGAGCACCGCTACGGTCGTATGGCCGTGCAGTGGCAGACGTGGGAGGCTAAACGGACGGGGGTGCGCATACGACACCAGCTCAACGGGCGCGAGAAACGCGTCGGTAAGTACCGGGTCGACGGCCGGTGTCGGGAGACGCGGACGGCGTACCAGTTCCAAGGGTGCTTCTTCCACGGTTGCCCGTGTACGGGGAAGGAATCTAACGAGGTTAACGATGACTCAACTGTACGCCGAGACGAATGCCACCACAGCCTACCTTCGCCGCTTCGTCACCGTCGTCGAGATGTGGGAGTGCCAGTGGCGCGAGGTGAGACCGCCGCCGCCGCCGCCGGAGACCCGCTGCTCGACCGGCGGCGGCGACGTTACGCGGTCGACGATCTTGAAGGCCGTACTCGACGGCACTCTCTTCGGCCTGATAGAGTGCGACATCGCCGTCCCGGACGCGCTGCGCGACGCCTTCGCCGAGATGCAGCCGATCTTCAAGAACGCCTACATCACGCTCGAAGATCTCAGCCCGTTCATGCGTTGCTACGCCGAAACGTACGAGCTCCTGGCCCGACCTAAGCGGACGCTCGTGTGGAGCTTTTTCGGCACCAATATTCTACTCGCGACTCCCCTACTATGCTATGGTGGTATCTGGAGCACGGACTCGTCGTCGACCGCGTGTACCAGATCGTCGAGTACGTCCCGATCGCGTGCTTTCGTCGCTTAGGCGACACGGTCTCCGCCGCGCGACACGAGGGCGACACCGACCCCGACAAAGCCATCCTCGACGATACGTTTAAACTTCTTGGAAACACTTCCTATGGGAAAGCTATCACACGGGTCGATCTGCATCGGGACATCTAATACTGCATGACTACCGGCGCCTCGATGCTGGTCAACGATGGATGCTTCCGTCAGCTCGACGTCGTCGTAGTGTCCGATCCCTGGCTCTACGAGGTGGCGATTAACAAGCGAATCGTCCGGTACAACGTAATCATCCAGATCGGCTACTTCGTGTACCAGTACGCCAAACTACGTATGCTGGAGTTTTACTACGACTTCATCGCTACCTACTTGCCGCATCCTCTATTCCAGTACTGCGCAATGGACACCGACTCAGCGTATTTGAGACTCGCGGGTCGGGGCATCGACTAGCTGGTGGAGGAGGCTAAGCGCGAGCACTACTTCCGCCACCGAGGAGAATGGTTCCCGTCGGAGTGCTGCGACGATCACGCGGAGGAGTACGTACAGTGCCGACTCGCCGGCCGACCGTGGGACGCGCCCGCCGAATGTTGCGCGAAGCGTCGCAAGTACGATAAGAGAACGGCGGGCCTCTTCAAAAGAGGAATGGTCAGGCCGCGGTATCGTCGCGCTCTGCCGTAAGATCTACTACTGTTTCGGCGTTGGCGGCGGGGATAAATACAGCACGAAGGGGTTGAGCAACCGTCAGAACGATATCGACAAGGACGTCTTCCTCACCGTGCTGCGCTGCCAACGGAGCGGTAGCGGATGGAACCGCGGCTTCCAATTGAAGGAATCGTACGTACTGACGGACATTCAAGAGCGCGCGGCGTTCAGCTACTTCTACGCCAAACGTCGCGTGCTCGACGACGGAATCACCACGGCACCTGTACTCGTATAAACACTACCCTACCTTACCGTAAGAACAACCTAAGGGGGTGCCTACCCTACCCTAAGGACTACATAAGAGGGTGCCCGTCCCTCCCCTAGGGGTATGGATGTGGTAAGGTAGGTAGGGGTATGGATGTGTGTGTATAGGTAGGGGTATGGATGTATGTGTATAGGTTGCCTCCCCTAGGGGTATGGATGTGTGTAGTTAGGTAGGGTGTGTGGATCTCCCCTAGGGGTATGGATGTCTGCAGCTAGGTAGGCTATATGGATGTATGTATTTAGGAAATAATAAAGAGTGAACAACAACGCAGCCGTTTTCATCGTCTTTTATTTGTCACTGCTAAGCGAAGCGAAAGCAAAAAAATTCAATGCGGTTTTAGCCATTCGAATACGAGATAATCGTTAGCCACCCTATCGGGGCCGAACAATCACTGGAAGCCTTTTAACGGCATATCGCGGCATCGTAAGAGTAGGTAGGCGACGAAATATTGTCCGCATATGTTCGATACTCCGCTCTGCAGTCTCTTGTCGTTGTACGTCCACGAGTTGCAGTTACGGCGAAGGAAGGCCCGGAAGTCGGCGTGTAGCGGTGGTTGCACGTACGAGTCGAAGTAGTCGCCTCGCCGAACGGCGTCCACGTAGACGGACACCCAGTTTTCCACCGGTTCGTCACCGTCGTCGGTGTTGCATACGAAGGCCGTTGGGTATGCGGTGAGCCGTCTTTTCGGTAGCTCGTCTTTAGGCAGGACACCGATGACGACGTTTTTAGTGAACGCGTCGAGCTTCAGGCGGCGTATGAGCTGAAACGTGTCCATCATCGGCTCAGTAGTCGTACACGACGTTCCGGTTCTTGTCGATCTCGAGCACCGTCTCAAACTCCACGTACACGACGACGTTCACCGTCCGGGGCAGCGCCACTGGGAAGTGGACCTCCACGCGCAGGTTTCCCTTACGGACGACGTTGAAATGATCCCCGTCGCAACAGTCGGGCGACAGGTCGAAGCCGAAGATGGTGTAGCCGCCGCTGAAATCGGTGCGCGCCAGGTCGTTCCCCTCGTCCTCGTACGCGTTTCGCGTCGCCTCGAAGAGGTTCATATAACTTCGGATGCAACGGCGAAGCGCGTTATTCGGCTGCAACGGCTTGCTCGGTACCTGGCGTCCGTCGACGTAGAGGGCGAGTAAGTTTATGTTGTTGTGCTTCGCGTTAAACAGGTTTTTATCGTAGGAGTCGTTGTCGATTAGGCACATGAACACGCGTTTCGGGAGGACGCCCAGGTAGACGTTCTCGTGAGTATGAGACATCGTACCCTGAGGTATCGAGAACACCTTGCAGTCGACTCGACATAGTGGGTACTTGGCCGTCCCCTTCTTTAACGCTTTAATGTGACCGAGCTGGACGGACGGATTCACCTTAGCTTTTCGCACTTGTAGTTAGGTCTCCAGCAGCACGATTTTGAACCCCGGATCGGCGACCGCTCCTATGGGCGCGAAGGCGTCCTTGCTTCGCACCAGTCGGATCTTTACGTCGACGCCGTATAGTAGGTACTGGTCTTGCATGAACACGTCGGCGTGCAGGCGTCCCATCAAGTCTACCTCGCGGCTGTTCCGGGTGAACCGGTGCCGCTGCGCGTACCCGTTGTTAGCATTCGCGGTCGCTTCCATGTACTCGGCGGTATCCTTGTACCACAGACTAACCCCGAGCTGCGAGTTTTTGGCGTCGGTGTCGTAACTCAGCAGGGTTTCGATATAGCCCCGGTACGGATACGTGTTGGTCGACGGCATCACGAGCGTGCCGTTCAGCGATACGTCGACTTGACTGAACATCGAATGCAGAAAATTGTTGGGCCACGACGCTAGCGTCAACGAGATCGGCACCGTCCCCCAGCACGATTTTGACTCGTGCGTACAGTCTAACGCTCGACAGTTCTAGATAGTCGTCTCCCGATCCCGGGATGAGGAACTCGATAGGTTCGCCCGCGTGGAGAGCCGTCAGCGGCTGGTGTTCGATCCACTGACCGCTCTCGATGCTCGTCTGCGTCATCGGGACGCTGAGCAGGTCCAGTTCGCTCTTTAGGCCCTCGCACGACTGTCGATGCACGAACGCCATTCTAGCTGGTGAATATATCGCTCGACGTATGTTCCTGTCGACGACGTTTCTTCTTACTGGGCTTCGACGGTTTACCCGGCGGCTTTATATCGATTGCTTTCCGTCGTCGCTTTTTCGGCGGCGGCTGCTGCTACTTACTCAGCAGCCCGTCGAGAAGGTCGGCGCCCGCCTCCTTCGCGCGTCGTTTTACGGACTGTTTCAAATTTTCGCCGTCGACGACGTCCCGCGCCACGCGCACGCCCTTGTTGAGAGCACGTTTCCCAGCGCCAAGGCTCCTCGAAGTGGCATGGCCCTTCGAAACAGGCTTCCGAAGAGATTGCCCAAGCCGTGTCCCCGCTGTACTCTACTGACGACAAAGACCGGTAGGTTACCGCCGACCTGTCGAGTGTAGTAGTCCTCGTACACATTGCGGCCGGCTCTCAACGTCATCAAAACCGTTTGGATTTGCAGCATCTGATGTGAAGCGTCGACACGAGTTTCCCTTGTTCGAATGGTATCGGTTGACCGATGTCGTCTCTCATATTTATCTCGATCGAGTCGAACTGTTTCCGCAGAAGAGGTACGTATTGAAAGCGGTTGAAAGCATTCGAAATAGTGCTCCCTTTCGTACCGTAGACGTCAATGGTTCGGAGGAGCGGGGCGAAAACGTCACCGACGATGCGCGGTTCCACGATGTCCGTGTACACGGACAGGTGTCGAGTCCCCGATGCATGTCCACCGTATATTTCCCCTCGTACTCGAAGGAATACGCGGCGGGTATGGTTCTGATGATGACGCCGCCGTTGGCGGTGGAGTCGCTCTGCCCGACGATGAAATCGTCGGCCCACGACGCGACAACGGTCGACGACTCGAAGCCCAGTACGTTCTTCAGGAGGCTCCGAGGTGGTATGATAAATGTAACACCCGGCGATAGACGCAGCTTCATCCGGTTAGAAATGGGGCTGAACTCCAGGCGGGCCTTGACTTTATCGGTGCTCAATTTCGTCATTGTCTCGTTGATTGTGTGCATCAACTCGTAAGCGCTGTTGTCAAAGCCGTAAGGGATGTTGCCTTTCCGGTGAATTTCACTACCGTCCGAGGCGGTGTAAACGCCCCTCTCCCCTATCTTGCAAGTCAAGAAGAAGTACGCGTCCTCGTCTCTCACGTTATACCAGGTATATGGGTAATGTAGCCCCGCCAGCCCACATTCCCACTGCCCCGACAAGTCGATGCGTTGCGGTAGTTTGGTCATGTAGTGAGTCAACGTATTTTTGCGATGCGTTTTCATAGAGGCATTGCTCGGCAACGTCAGATAAAAGTCAGACGATGTCATCGCGTTTCATAGACGGACTCGGTAGTAGGTAACCGAGACAGCTACTCAGCAACGCCGTCTATATATTGGAAACGCCCTGGCCGCGCGTCACATTGTATGTACTGACCACGATAACCGTGTACAGGACGATGATCTGACACAGGAAAACGATCACGGCTTTAGGGCATTCGTTGCCGCAGATACGCCATGGAACGTGTTCGCGGACGTCGTCGTCGACAGCATCGGTCGCATCGACCACGTCTGTTACAGCGGTGCCGACGACGGGGTCTTCGGCGGAAGCAGTTGTCACCTCGTCGGTCATCGTCGTACGACTGCCGTCCGGTAATATGGCACCCTCCCTTTATCTTAGACGCGAGGAATTGACGACTCGGCTTTAGGCCGCAGAAACACCATGGAACGCGTTCGCGGACGTCGTGGTCGTCGTCGATGGCATCGGTCGCATCTACAAGGACGGATGCGGCGGCGGCGGCGGTGTCGGTCATCGGCTGTCGTTGTCATCGTCGCACGACTGACTACTGAGGCGGTGCGTCTACCCTTTATAGTCCACGAGCGCCTTGGCGTCGATCCAGCTGTGGAAGGAAGCCGGATAGCCGCTCCATTTCACAAGCACCTCCTCGCCGCCTCCCTTACGTCGCCGACGCTGTAGAACAGCCTCAACGCGATACAGTTTAACCTTCGGGACGATTACTCGTTGCAGCTCCGGTTCGTAGAAGGTGCCGTCTAGTAGCGTTCCGGCGTAGTCCCTCAATCGGTAAACGGGAGGGTCGAACGGGTGCGCTTCTACGACGGTGAAGAGCTCTTCGCTCCAGTTAGCCATGTACCCTTTCTTGAACCGACCCTTTGCCTTGCTGATGCGTACGCGATCTCCCTTTCGCAGTTTCGGCTTTCTCCTCGACCGACGCCAGCGTACAACCGCTTCCACACACTCTCCTGGTTCGCGGCGTTGACACTCGCCGACGTCCTACTGATACTTCGATGGTAGGCATTGTTGTACGGTGGACGCCGTGTTCCGTCAAAAGTTTCTGAAAGGGTCTGTTGAAAACTCCGTCCCCTTGTCGGTCTGTAGCGCGTTCGGCGGCTGCTCCTGCTGCTGCAGCAGGCTCTCGAAGGCCGTAACGAGCGCCGGACCGGCTTTACTCTTCAACGGGACGCACCACGCCCGCTTCGACAAGACATCGATGACCGTCAATAGGAACGTTATACCGTCGTTGTACTTTTTCAGTTTAGCGACGTCGACGAGATCGGCTTGCCACTGCTGGTTTCGACCGCCTACGATAACGCAACGTCTTTTGAAACGTCGTTTGATCGGTTTGTGAAGCGTATAGGCGTCCTGTTCCGATAGCCACCGCTTGACGATCGGTTTGGGTACTACAGTCGCCCGATGCAACGCGTCGACACCGCCGTAGCTGCCCGCCTGTTTCGGGTCGAAGTAAGCGCGCTTCAGCCGGTCCCGTTGTTGTTGCGGGCGACGGCGGCGCTTTCGTTGCGTACCACCACGAGTCCACCGGGACACCATGTCGGCGGCGAGTCCGATCGATTTACAAAAAATAATACACACATATATATATATAGCGAAAGCCGCTGCGACTACGGCGAGGCCGCCGACAACTACCGACCTTCGGGGGAACATACTAGCTTGTGAGCGGTTCTGGCGTTTCAACTTCTTTAATATTCCTCCCACTCGCGCTCTAGAGACTTAGCGCGAGGACGACGACGCTTACCCGACCATTTCGTTGCCTGTTGCTGCTCCTGCATGTACGCTCGATGCCGGGGGATACCGACGAGCTCCATAGGGACGTTCAGACGCCTCATGCGGTCCCCGAACGCTTCCCATTCAACCGGCGGTAGCGCCTTCTTCCTTTGTCGCATGAGGTTTTTCACGAGATGGACCATGTTACTTCCCGCGATAGGTTTACCGTCGTACACGAACTCGCCTCGGTCGTTCTATCGACACAACGGGTCGGTTTTCATTTTCTCGATCAGGAGATGGGCTTTCCCTCTCAGAGTTTTCGGCATGCTTTCCACGATCTCGCGCTCTATACCGCTCAGTGCCGCGGACGGTAGCGGCGCCGGCGCCGGCTGGTCCTACTCCTCGGTCACCCCTTTCGTCACGGACACGCGTACCGGTTGCGCTGCCCGAGACACCTCCATCGTATTGTAGCGGCTCAGCAGTTGATTGTACGACGCCACCTTCTCTCGTTCGGATAAATCCTCGAGGTCTAGAAAGTTCTTCATGTCGATGTCCAAACTACTCATCACACGCGATGTGGTCGTGCTCGGTGGCTGGTCGATCAACGGGAGGAGACTCTCCACCAAGCGAGGGTCTACCAACGCCATCTTCTTCGCGGGTTGCTTCACCCGATAATCTGTCTGAGCAGCGGGAGAAGGACGGAGCTCGCTAACGGGGCTAGCAGCGCTGTCAGAAACCCGCCCGCACCCGTTTGCAAGACCGACCGCTTCTGTTTGACGGAGACCTTTTTCGACGTCAACTTTTTGACAGTGCTTTTTTCTGTTTCGCTGACAATTTCACGTTCCCTTTCAATATGTTAAGCGCGCATTCGCACAGACTAGAGATGAAGTCGGGATGTTCGTTGGCGATTATAGCTTTTCTCAGCTTTATATTCTTACAACCATTCAGCATCTGCAGAATATATGCTTCTTCACGTGCCCTGTCATCCTGACACCTCCCGAAGAGTGACGTCCACGGTGACGCGTCCCTCTTTTTATACTCTCGGCACGTAGACTTACTGAAGGCGATCGTCGGGAAAAATGGCCGTACGCAAGCGCATATTTTCCAATGTTTCCTGTTTCAGATCCAGCAGGAGATAACCGTAGGCTGATGACGTGGCGTCTTTGAAGGCTTCCATCATGTATTTGATTCTACCCGGATACATCTGTTTTGCCAGGTGACCTACTTGTCCAGCGTCTCGGGGACTCTTGAATAGCACCGTGTATTGCGCATTTAGGCTGATTGTGCGGTTTTCTTTCCCTTTTGGAAAGAGATTCTGCAGAAGTTGTACGACGGACGTGTTACAGTGATGATTTTTTTAGTGAACAAGGTCGTGACCCGACTATCGGTTTCCTCCATAAGGTCATCGAGTACTAAGCGTCCTCGTTTCCGCGTCTAAAATCTTCGGATCCGGCAAACCGTCTACGAATTCTATATCGGTTTTTCAACTTTTTCGGCGCTCCGAACTTACTCATCAACAGGCTCTTCATACACTCGACCCTAATGGCATCCCATTCGGCTCCAGTTTTCGTTTTCCTGATTCCGTAACTTCGTCGCTTCGCTATATACGCCGACCACGACTGTTTGATGTACTCCGCATTTTCTTCGTCTTCATTAAATTGCTTTTCTAAACTGATAGGCGTGCTCGACGGATCTGAAGCCCCGACCGTACGCCGCGACTCGACACGGATAACAATTCGACAGAAACGACGACGAACCACCGAAACGTATAGGCTCCATTTCCGCTTAACATTCTCTAAACCACTGATCTAGAGACGCTACTGACTACGTTATTATAACGCTGACTACTCATTCTTACACTAGAGGCGCTATTGTACTTTATTTAGCGCCTAGTCACAAGAGGTCAGCACTACGTTTTTGCACTTACATGAACCCGCGGCGACTATAAAAAAGGGTTCAAAAAAGCAATTAATCAAACTGTTTTTATACTTTTTTATAAGTAGGATGTCAGCAAGCAATTAAGATAAGAGATTTTTTAGAAGTAGTTTTTTTATGACAGGTCATTCATCATTTCTTTTTTATAAGTAGGAATCCAAATGGAATGACTGATCCAAAACCCTTTGATGTCCTTTGATCTTTATTCCGTGCACGGGGCTGAGATGTACATAATTACTACTATCGCCTCTTCATCATTGGAAGTAGATCGCTGAAAAACATCCCACCTACCCAAGCCGCGCTGTTCCAGCATGTGAAGCGAGCGCTACTACAGGCGAGTTTCTACTAGAGTCAGGCCACCTCGGTCAAGCAGGAAATCCCTGACTTCAGTGATTAGGGCTGGCACAAGATGGCACCTGTACATGGCAAGTATGGACCACTCTAAGCGACACTTCAGTGGCATGTGCCATTCTTTTGCATTCCAGCTGCATCAAGGCATGCAGGGAAAGGTACAAATGCAACCTCGCCGGTGTCCGATGCACGAACCTCTGCAAATGCGAAGGCGGGTGCGTTAATAACGAGGGCGGTGATGACCGGTAGTACTTATTGTTGGCATCATAGAGCCCAAGGCAGAACGTATAGGTAGTAATAGTAATCATTGGTAATCATTTGTGTATTGTTGCTAAATCGGTCCTTGTAGTGTATTTTGAACATTTAAATGAACATAGCGGCGTAGCGGCGTAGCGGCATAGTTATAGCATTTTTTTCCTGAATAAACTTTGTTAATTTTTTTTAGTAGTAACTGCTGATATTTGACCTTTGACCCCAAAATGGGGTGACCATGACCTCAAATCATCGAAATAAGATCAGAATCGGATTCTCCGTTGCCACAAACCCTAAAAATTTGTATTATTCATGAGTCTAGCCCTTTTGGCTTTTTAATTACGATTGACCTCTAACCCGGATGGTTGCCATATTGGATTTCGCCAATATGGCGGCCCCGGGGGGGCGCTCATCTTGGCGCCCGTCAGAAATCGAAATAGTATGGTATGGACGACATCTAGGCCAAATTTGGTGCTTTTGGAAGAATCTGAACCAAAACATCCCTGACTAATTGAAATTAGGTTCTTTATGTATTTGACTGGAAAGCCATGTTTATTCAAAGGGAATTCGTATTGACTGGATGGACCTGCGTGTCAACCAGACGTGTGGAAGACAGATTTACTGTTGCAGTGGCGTTCCCCAAATAAGCCTGCACATGCATATGCAAATCCCTGACACATCTAAATGCACCCTTTAAAGACCTCCAACCGGACCTCTTTGAGACCTCAAACTGCACCCTCAAAACAAAAAACTCCAACTGCAATCTCTGAAAACTCCAACTGTACGCTCTCGAAATACACGTACTTTTCCTGAACCCTCACCTTCCGTTGCCTATTACTAAACCATATACTTATATTCTTAATGGTTCGCCTAATGTCCTAATCTATCTGGAGTATAAATAATATATATTTACCGTCGCCGTCAGACATCTCTTCTGAGAAATCCTCACTTCGATCGACGCTGTTGTTCATCAACTGCTGCATTTCCACCACTTTCTCAAATAATGTGACGGTGTCGTTCGTCAACCACTGCACCTGAATTTGCAGTACTATCGTAGAGCTCTTCACAAACTAGTCATCTAATGTTGAGTTGCACATTTTGGCACACGAGTTGCCGGACATGCTAATTGTACATGTCGGGCTTTGGCCGAGCGCTGCTTGCACCAACAGAGACAGCAGGCAGAAGAGTAGAGTCAGACGTATCGGCCAGGTCGTGGTGCTGTATGACGTAGTATATGAATGCGGTAGCTTTCTCTCTGTCAATGTAACGAATATCTATTGAAATACTTATTTATACACGAAGGACGTATCCATTATTTATTCGCGGGGGTGATAGGGTGAAGTGTTTGCATTTGGTGGGAACTTTTTGCCGTGTAATTTTTATTTATTATGAACAGTTAAATAAGGGATCGAGTAAGTGTAAAACAAATGAGGAAATAGATAGGCAGACGTTTCGTCTTATTCGAGCGAAACAACTCTCTGCTAAGCTCACACACACACACACACACATGTCCCAAGTGAGACTGTTAGTCTATATTCTCGTTTTTCTGGTTAAGTGCTAATAAATGCTATACTGCATTACTTTATGTTTGAAGCATTCTCGATATCTGGTTGTAACAACGGTTTACTCCAGATGCGGTCGATGGTCGGGCAGTTGTGGGTTGTAATGTTGAAACGCATTCTATTATGTTCATGTGTTTATCGTGATCCATTCCATTATGTCAAATCCAACATTAAGCCCACCAAAGCACGGCAAGCCAAATGAACATCTAAAACAATATGGTGGGAGAAATACAACCAGGATGACATAGGATAGCAGGGTGGGTGTATACCAGACAGAACGTAATTATGTCAATCAAATAGAGATCGACTTATTCGCACGCTGTTAGTCGTTGCTTGTTATTGTTCAGTTGAATATTCATTCAGCAGCAAAATGACATGCGCGGAGTGCGAATGAAGTAAAATCATCCCTTTGTAGCTAGACCGTGTCTCAAACTTAAGACAAGAACTCATCCGAACATCAGAAAACAATAAATCAGGCCATGTTTCGAAACAGTATCTCCATGGGAGGATAGCAGTAGACATGTACTCAAATGAAACAGAGGGAAACAAATTTACAACTTAGAAAAATTCGTAATGTCATATTGTTGGACGCTTTAGCATACTAATCGGACGACAAGGTGTATTAGCCTACCCATCAAATAAATATCAACACGTGCACTGCGATCTCACGAATGCTTGAAAGGTAATATTTAATGTCTACCTAAACTGTGCATACGGTGCGGATAGCTTATCGTAACAAACGGAAGCGCATTGGTGTTCACATAATGTCTGGTTCTACATTTCCTTTCACACATAGTCATGTTGTATCAGCTTCTTGGAATTTAGTTGATTTAATAAGAGAATACTGTATGAATTGAAGAAATGTCTAACATATTATATCAGTTGCGTTTCACTGAACGAAACGTACTAGAAGCACCATGGCATCCATCAATCATATTATTATGGCTCGGTAAAACTAAACCTGGAATTGTGAATCGTTATTGAAATTGTTTTCGTGATGTGATTACTAAAACTCATTGTGGCTGAGATTGTGTATGGGCGTCCATGAGCGTGTGCGTGTGCGTATCTGTGTGTGGACGCGTGTGAGAATAGAACGAAAGAGTGTGCATGCATCCGTGCGTGAGTGTACGTGCATGCGTGTCTACTTATAATCCTATGAGCATGCGTGCCCAATCGCGTGCGTGTAACATAAAATTAACAATATTTTGAGAAAGTATTGGCTACAAATTGAAAATGATTATGTATGGTTCTCGAGGCGTCAGAAGTAAATGTGTCCCTGTATTTATTTGTAATTACACATTACATTAAGGTACCTGTACCGTGTTTAACTAAAACGGACGCAGACACCACTAAATACACTTCATTTCAGATTTATCGGTTCTAACGGATCCTGTTGACAAATGTCGGTGACGTTCTGGATACCAACAAATGTAGATCTCGTCCGTTCGTCCATCCGTCCGTCCGTCCGTCCGTCCGTCCTTCTGTCCTTCCGTCTGTCCGTCCGTCTGTCCGTCCGTCCATATGTTCGGCCGTCTGCCCTTATATCTACCTTTCGTCTCCTTTCAGCTTTTATTCGTAATTTGACTGCCCTGTTTCCCAGCCGTTTACCACCACTACTAGCAATTTACAATGTAGTCACGAATTATATATTAAAATTACATTTGAGATTATGACATTATACTTGTTATCGAATTGGGGGGCAATGTTCCAAAACGGCACTTCCAACTGTAAACGGCATACCGTTCTAAAGAAGTAAACTGTACGTGTGCACACTTGCACGACAGACACGAACGAACGAACATGTGTGTGTGTGTATGTGTTTGTGTGCGTGCACGCGTGCGTGCGTGTGTGTGTGCGTGCGTGTGTGTGTGTGTGCGTGTGTGTGTGTGTGTGTGTGTGTGTGTGTGTGTGTGTGTGTGTGTGTGTGTGTGTGTGTGTGTGTGTGTGTGTGTGTGTGTGTGTGCGTGTGTGTATGTGTATCTGTGAGGGGTGTGAGGAATATATTATATTATAGTTACCGGTCGCTAGATTTCAGGTTACTATTTTTTTTATACATGAAACTGAATTGTATTTATTCGTGCAATGGCGTCGACTTGGCTGGGTGAATGCATGTTGTGACCATTATGGTGCACGTTTGTTTAAGACACTCTTCTTGTAACTGGTCCTTTATGAAAACAAATTGTTCTTTGTCGTTCTAAAAAAAAAAAATGCTCCGTTTGAGATATTGTCACTAGCTGATTGCTCAATTTATATACAGTGCAACTGACCTATTTCGATCTTTATCGGAAGCAGTTTTTTAAACAGTATTTTGCTATTTCACGACCTTTCTCTCAATAAGTTAACATTCATAGAGTTTGCCTATTCACCAGTGATCGTGTCCTTTACACCCAAGGAAAAATTACCCCAGTGTTGGTTTACACAAAGCCCTTGACAATAATCTAGACCAAATGTGAAGTGAGCAATGGCCTGATAATCGGTGATAAGATACGCAGTGGAAGAATTGTGGGGGTGAAGTTAGTTTTACTGTGTGGGATAAACAAAACCTCGAGTTTACTGACAAAAAGGCCAACTGGCAGCGCCATATCAATAAAAGCATCTGCGAGAGAATACAAAAGAAAAGAGAGCAGCCACAACCACAAGTTAAAGAGTTATCGCGGAAAGGCATCGTTGATGAACGGGGCGACGCCACCTCGACATTACAAGACATGGACGCCCGAATGAAAGCCCTGTGCGTGCAACACGTTCAGAATTTAATAGTGCAACTGATGACTACGCTGTGCCAACTAGGCGGAGCTAAAACAGCCCTGTTTATAACACAAACCCAACTCGACGCCGAAAATACAGCCTACTAGAAAACGTCACGACAAGCCAGGAATGTGGCCGCGTACGAACAAAAAAACAAAAAACAAAACCCGCCTCTTTCCGCCTCTGCACCATCCCAGTGCAAACAAACAAACAAACTGACGGTGCCAATAACGGTAGTCGACATCAACAGCGCTGCGGAAGGTTGGGACTCTGACAGGGTCCAGTCACCCCCATACACATATAACATAGAGACAGAAGGTTGGGTCTCTGACAGGGTCCAGTCTCCCCAATACACATTAGACAGAAAGTTGGGACTCTGACAGTGTCCAGTCACCCCCATACACATATAACATATAGACGGAAGGTTGGGACTCTGACAGTGTCCAGTCACCCCCATACACATATAACATATAGACGGAAGGTTGGGTGTAGGGTTAGATAGAGAGAAAAAGTTGGGATTAACCTCGCGAAAATTTTATGTTTTTATCCAAAAAGGTTATGCACTGAGATCAAAGGAACATCATTCCCCTGTAATTGATACCCTTTGATTGACAGGACCGCCACCCGGCTGCTTGTTCTACGGCAATGGAAGGCCCAACGCTGCCCCCTAGCGTGTGTGAATGTATGTGTTTTCTCTACCCTCTAGTGGCATTGTTACGAGCCGTAAAAAAGACTTATGGAAGTGACCAGGGACGCTTATTCATCGTTAGAATGATGTTTCTGCCAGTTGTACTTACGTAGATTGAAGGTATGGGTAAAATCAGTACATAACCACGTATAGCCGCTGAAGTCGTGAGTCGTGACGCTTTCTAGTAGACTGTATTGACAGCGTAGAGCGGCCGTTGTGTACTATAGCAATGTTATAAACAAGGCTGTTTTATTTCTGCCTAGTTAGTTCCGCGTAGGACGTTTGTACAGTGGCTAAGCGCGCCGAAACGTTGATTATTATAGTTTAAATAAACTGCGGTAGAAATGAGGCAGGCAAGTGCCCAGGGCCGCCTAATCGGCCGAATATGTAGATTGAAGGTATGGGTTTAACCCCAACTTTTTCTCTCTATCTAACCCTACACCCAACCTTCCGTCTATATGTTATATGTGCATGGGGGTGACTGGACACTGTCAGAGTCCCCCTCTGGTATGAGAGTTCACTGCTCGAACACTACACGACCACCTCAGTATTAGCAGTATACCTTGCAGGTTAGTGGGCAGTACACATTGCAGGTAAATGGGCAGTATATCTTGCGTACACTGCTCAAACACTACACGACCACCACTGTATGATAGTCCACTGCCCTACCACCTCTTCAAATGAGAGTCCGCTGCTCTAACCACTACACTACCACCTCTATTTGAGAGTGCACTGCTCTAAACACTACACTACCACCTCTGATACGAGAGTCTTCTGCCCTAACCACTAGAGAGTCCACTGCCCTAGCCACTACACTATCACCTCTTCAAATAAGAGTCCGCTTCTCTAACCACTACATTACCACATCTGGTATCAGAGTGCACTGCTCAAACACTACACGACCACATCTGTATGAGAGTCTTCTGCCCTAACCGCTAAACTACCACCTCTGTATGAGAGCTCTAACCACTACACTATCACCTCTAGTATAAGAGCCCACTGTTCTAACCACTACACTACCACCTCTTGTTCGAGAATTTACTGCCCTAAGCTCTACACTTCCACCTCTGGTATGAGAATTCACTGCTCTAACCACTACACTACCACCTCTGGTAACAGAGCCCACTGCTCTAACCACTACACTCCCGCCTCTGGTATGAGAGTTCACTGCTCAAAACACTACACGACCAACTCTTGTACGAGAGCACTAAGCACTACACTACCACATCTGGTATGAGAGCCCTGCGCGATTGTTTACGCGACGCTAGCGCCACTGTGTACTTTATTTCGGACGCTACTGACTACATCACCTCACACGTAACCACAATATAACCTTACACATAAGTACATTCTTTTAGTGGCATTGTTATTAAGCTGAAGTTGTAAACTTCATATAGCTTGCACAGGAACCTACAATAAATACAAATATTCGCAATACACTGTATTTATTTCATTGCAAACGCCACTACCTCATAACCACACTTGATTGATTATCGATTATTGATTATTGTCGACTCTTACCATACGATTCTCCAGTCCCTACTGTATATTATAGACCGCTTAGTTTGCGCGTATTTCAACTTTAACTGCCGTTTTAGGCACTTACAAACTGTTACATAAGCGCCTTATATAACCAGTGACGTCAGCCCCTTATGTAAGCCTACGGCGTACGTGTCTAGACCGCTACACGTTGCCGCGCAAAACAACTGCGCAACAATTGCGCAATTCATTTCTCACGATGGAGCCCCACAATGAAGGTCGCAACTCTACGGCTGACGATTCGACCCCCCCGACAACCACAAAACAGGTACGTTTTCCTAACTCACCTAACACGGCTTTCCTGCGTGTCACTACACATTACTATAACTGCTTTCTTTTTCCAACGTTCACTAACTATTTGTTTGTGCTTTTATTTACAGTGCGCGCGCCGCAAACACGAACCCGACCCCGACCCCAACGCCCCGGAGAAAGGTACGTTTCCTCCTTCAACGATACTAACTAATATAAAATAACGCTTCCAATTTACTATAACTGCTAATATCTTACCGTTATTTACAAACGCCCCATTACGGGCTTTGATGAAAACTATAACCGCTTTCTTTTTCAACGTTATTAATCTACCTTTAATTACAGACGCCACATTACGGGCTTTGATGAATACTATAGCTGCTTTTCCAGGTTAACGTGCGCCCCTCTAAACGGTTATTTACAGACGCCCCGTTACAGACTTTGATGAATACTATAGCTGCTTTTCAGGCCCCACTAAACGGAATTTACAGACGCACCATTACTTTAATAATAACTATAGCTACTTTTCATATTTGCAGACGCCACATTGCGGGCTTTGACACCCTCCAGGTAGGATAGGCGCACACCCTTGCGCTCCCCTCTCGACGGAATGGCTTTGTGCCGCCGACGGGGATGCGATCGACCGATGTAATTTTAGTGGATAGAACCCCGCAAGAAAATAGGCGCCACAACCCCCCGGCCGCCACGGATTCGGGCCACCACCACCATCCGATCACCCCCATCAACGATTTCCACCGCCCCCATAGCACCGACATCTTCATCAATAAAATTTATATTCTCTCACCGTTTGTTTCTGTCTTTCTTTTCGCACAATATACGCCACCACCATTCCAACTCATGCACACATAACACCATTCCAACTAAAACAACCCTTGAAATATTATTACAAAACCACCTGTGTTGGTATTACAAGACCACCGTGTCGTAGCTACAAGTCCACTCTTGTTGGAGTTATAGGAACACCCTTGTTGGTGTTACAAGACTACTTGTGTATGTGGTACAAGACCGCCTTGTCGTTGCTACAAGTCCATTCTTGTCGGTGCTACGATACCACCTTTGTTGGTGTTACAAGACCACAATGTTGGTGTTACTTGACCACCCTTGTTGGTGTTACATGACCACCCGTGTTGGTGTTATATGACAACCCTTGTTGGTGTTACATGGCCATCCTTGTTGATGTTACATGACCACCCTTGTTAGATATACATGACCACCCTGGTTGGTGTTATATGATCACCCTTGTTGATGTTACATGACCACCCTTGTTAGATATACATGACCACCCTTGTTGGTGTTATATGACCATCCTTGTTGGTGTTGCAAGACCATTATTGTTGATGTTACAAGAATGTCCTTGATAGTGTTATAGTAGCACCATTGTTGGTGTTATAAAACATAACTATTAGGGTTGTTGGTGCTACAAGACCATATTTTGGTGTTATAAGAACAATCTTGTTGTTGTTATAAGACTACACACAATCCATGTACAGCAATCCATATACATCAATCAGGTACGGATCTTAATCTACACACCTTAGGTCAATTAGAGAAATTTGAAGACTTCACATACTTCGGCTCATACACCAACTCTCAACATGACATTCAGTCTTGGGCAGCAGTACATGCATTGGATAATGAACGGCGTTCGCCAGTACACAGAAACACCTTTGGGACCACAATTGAACCGGTCCTCGTGTACGGTTGTGAATCTTGGATACTGACTTAAACACTAAAGAAAACACTTGACGGATCCTACACCAGACTACTACTTAAAATATGCAATGTGTCCTGGCGTGATCACATCTCCAACCAGAAGCTGTACTGCAGCCTACCACAGAGTTACATCATCGTAACGCAAATGCGTCTACGTATGATAGGGCATGTGATTCACCACGACGAAATAACTGACCTAGTTTTCATTTGGAGACCCGAGGGCCCTTGAAGAAGAGATAGCCCTAACACGACCCTAAAAGACGCCATCGCGAGGAACACTGGGACTTGTCTGGCTGCCACAATGACAAACAGAAGACTGTTGAAACAGCTCATCATGACACCACTCTAAGTGGATGACATAAGTAAGTAAGTATACTTGTTGGTGTTACAAGACCTCGGTTGTATTATGAGCATAGACAAGGTCTCACCTATGATGACGAGCGGGCCGATTGCAACCATGTCGATGTACGGTAGACCCGTGTAGAGACAGAGACCAACGGGCGAGACCATAGCCATGGCGGGGGAAATGACGCCGCAAAGCCCCAGCCACGGTTTGGCGCGCACCCAGTCAAGGCTCAGACAAGTCAGAGTATTACCAACGAAAAGAATCAACCCATAGGAAGAGGAAGGAAATAGTCGTAATTTTCTTTTGGCATCATAATTGCAACACCTTTTGTTTCAGTTTCATGCACTGTAGACATGTGTAGTCACAGCTTCGATAGCATAATTAAACAAGTGCTCTTCCGATAGCTGCATTTTCGAGGTATATTTAAAAACGTACAAACAAATACGTACGCAATAAATGATGTTTAGCAACTTACCAACAATTACGATTAAATAATGTGGATTATATGAGTCCACTTGGAAACACTTATTTGATTTATAATAATTGCGCCTTAATCGACAATAACTGAACGGGAAAAGAACAATTAATTCTCGTGGAATTGCTGCGTGGATGAATGCTTTGGGTGCCTATATATCAGAACTACTCTGCCGCTGTGACTAATCACACGTTTGCATACCTGCATATTATGACAAGGGCAATCGTTCGAGGATAAAGCGGCACTACGCTCATTATTAGTTGGTGCAGTTCATTTTCTCGAGTATTGGACGTAAAGCGCACTATTGAGACGTTGCTGAGAGACTTCTCGAGTTTGTCAATCGTTCGACTGAACTCTTTCTGCTAGGCGCTGGTAAAGAGAGGCAGGGAACAAAATCTTACTTTTCGAGTGACAACGACAAGAGACGGGGCTTCCGCCGAGTTTATGGTATGTGTGTGTGTGTGTGTGTGTGTGTGTGTGTGTGTGTGTGTGTGTGTGTGTGTGTGTGTGTGTGTGTGTGTGTGTGTGTGTGTGTGTGTGTGTGTGTGTGTGTGTGTGTGTGTGTGTACGCATGCACCTATGTACATATGTATCTATATGCGTATGTATGTATCAATGTATGTATGTATATATGTACGTATGCACGCAAGCACGCATGAACGTGTGTCCGCATGCACATTTGTACGCTTGTACGCATGAATGTAAGCATGTATGCATGTACGCATGTATGCATGTATGCATGTTTGTATGTATGTTTGCATGTTTGTGTGTATGTATGCATGCATGCATGCGTTTATGCATGTATACGTGTATGTGTCTGGACTACTCGTAATTTGAAATATCGTCAAACATGAATATAGTTTAAACCCATTAGACCTCAAGTCGGCCAAACCCGCCCGAGTTCCAACTCCTCAAGTCGGCCAAACCCGCCCGAAAAGATTAGTGTCATAGTTTCATCTATTCCAGAGGCGCACTCTGGAGGATACTTTTGAAACACATTCAAAATGTCTCATTAACATATTGGCAATGAATTGTGGGTATTTCTGGTGTATGTTGCTATTCGACTTATCAAAGTTTTATGCATTTTTCCAAGCTGCTCCAGTTTTTGAGAGAACAAAATGGCGTCTGTTGGTCCTAGTCGTTTGTCTGCATAAGTCGTGTGTCTGTGATGACAGTGATATCAAAGAAAGTGATTCAGACATCGATGTTCATGTAATTATATGCGACTATTCGATACTTCGGCTGGACGATCGTTGTTGTTGTCAGGGAAGCTGGTCGTTCCAGCCCATTTTGTAAACATGCTACGAGACCAGTTCCGCATTCTGTATTCCTTATTTTTGCACGAAGTCAATACGCTATTTATATTTCGATTAGGACATTGTATGACGATGTTATAGTTGTATTATTTTGTGAATGATAAGTGTTGTAACTTGCGGGACTGTCCTGTTGTTCACTTGTTGTTTTGACCGAGGCTGCCCGGGGTGGTAGTGCTGACACTTGACAGCTACATGTGCCTGTGACCAGACACTCCCATTCCACAGTAATGAAGTATATATCATTCTAGCCATCAGAATTTAACAATGCAGGTATCATTGTGTAGGCATTTATCTGCACTTTATAATAAAATAAAGTTGTAGCAGTACAATATTGATCATAAAAAAGTTACACAGCAGTCAATCATTATGTTCGGTGTAGAAATTATTGTCCGACAGGGTTTTGTTTTACCACATTGTTTGGGCAAAATACTTATGATACAATAACATATGTTGTATCAAAATATTGTTTTAATTACATTTTAGTATCATATAAATTACAGCACTGCAACATGCAACATGGTGTGCATTTAAGGTAGACTCCGTGCAGTGATGTACCCCATATTTAATTTTAGCTTTGCAAATTTGTCAAGTATGCTTCCATTGTATTCCAGTATGTGCAACGTATATTTTAGATATAATAACAATTTTTATACCAAAATGTAAGTAATTAAATTATCTTTCAAATAAACACAACTTGTAGCAGTAAGAAATGAAGCATAAAAAAGTTATGACTCATAATATGACATGTTGTAGTGAAATACCTAAATACTGGCACGCCTACCGAAATATGGACAACTATTGTTATTCATACAAAAGCATATTTACTCCCAATGTGACGAGCATTCTAAGTCCTTTAAAATAGTTACAACTTGCAATAATGGAAATTCAATAATAAAAGAGCTATGCCACAAAAACGGACACTCCCAAACATTTTCAGAATGTGACCTAATTCTCTGAGGAACCAGTGGCTTTACACCGAAACACTCTGAGGTCTAAAGGGCACCAGGGACAATTAACAATTTACGAAAACTCTAGGAAATTGTCTTCTGCGTCTATATGTATCTAGCGCCAATCGGAGGAAAGGCATTTTTTGCTAGTACGATTTAACGCGGGTTAGAGCCACGAACATTCAGATCAGTCAGAAACGATTCCAGCGTGGTTAAACGAGAATGCAAGCACATAACAGGTATGTTGAAAACATACCCATGACTCTTGTTATGCTGAAAAACTCCTTTTTCATGAAAAATGCGGACTACATCTAATCAGTTCGGCAACGAACTTTGCAATCTCAACCTTGTCTGTTTCCAAGAAGTAATGTAGTTTGCAGGCTTTGGCTTGCATCAAGCCGTTGACAATGTCCACTTCCCCTAAAGAGTAGCCGAGGAACACGTCCCGCTCATGGTGACCGGGGATGCGGAGTCGGTGCATGGGAAACGTGACGTTTTCATGCACATAACCGTATTCCTGTCGTATACAAAGTAGCAATTTGTTTTCGATCATCATATGTGTTATTCGTTAATTTCTACGAACTATGCATATCTCTTACAGAGGTCGCATACATGTTGTATAGGGGCCTACATATTAATTGTGGCTATCGTAAATAATTGTGTAGTCACACTATAGTTAATTTATGTTATGTTACTGCCGTATACAACAACTGGCTACATTATTGGCTCCTCTGTCAACAAAGTTTGATATCATTTAAGTAACATGTAAAGCGGACATAACAGGCCATCAGGTAACAGTCCGTGTTGTCGGATCCTAGGCGCTACAGTTAGAGTCTAGCGGACAACCGACGAACCTGTAGTAATTCCAAAAGCAGGTCGGTAAAGCAACAGCCTTCGTCGTGCGCGCAGACCTCATGGTAGTGATAGTCTGTTCCGTCGGCGTCCTTCACCGTGATATCCCGAATGTGCTTGTCGAGTAGAGTGAGCGTGCTGGTGACGGCGGGCGTCAGCACGTTACCTCTGCCGTCCTGGGCACCGCGACGGACAAGTGCATGGAAATCTCGGGAGAATCACAGCACGGGCAATAGAATAAGACGGGACGAAACGTTAAGGGCGTTAACATTGGGACAGTATTGTCCTCCCAGGCGACGGGGTCCACTCGCCTCGTTCTACGTTCACTCGTTTACTTTGACCATTGATGTACCAATTTACCAATTATCGATGTATTTATAATATACAACGATAGTTTGTTGAGATTAGTTAGACATAAACATTGTTTTGAATGATCGTGGTGTCGTATGAACATTCAGATCTACACCCTAAAAAAACTGAATGCCAAATATTTCTTGCAGCTGTGTTCTCTCTCTCTCTCTCTCTCTCTCTCTCTCTCTCTCTCTCTCTCTCTCTCTCTCTCTCTCTCTCTCTCTCTCTCTCTCTCCCCCCTCTCTCTCTCTCTATATATATATCATATATATATATATGATATATATATATATATACGGTGGCGGATCCAGCAGCTTTTGTTGGGGGGAGTCCATTGCATGGTCATCACCGTCGACGCTCAACTCCTCCTATCCCACCCGTGTACAAACCATAGACATAGTCTACGCAGAATGTGGATAGATGAGTGTATAGGTCTATGATAAAAGCCACGTTTTATGAACGGTCCATGTAGTATAAAAGCATTGCAACATAATCCATGTCAGGTTTTGTGTCTTTAATTGTGATATACAACTGATAGTAGTCTATGCTACGTACAATATTAAGTAGCGCTTTCATTCCGATCTAGCTTCACTTTGCTACTAGGCATGTACGTAACGTTGTACAGTATCACTACACTGTGACCTGATACAAATTAGCAACTGGTCAAGCGTAGGTATTGTTATACTGCGCTTGTAATACTCCTTGGTGTCCTCGGCTGGGGCAATATCACAATTTCGCTGATGTCCACATGTGCGTGGTTCTGAAGGTTTCACCCCTACTCTTTCTCCTGTCTTAGTCATCTTGGACTACAACTCGTCATGGAAACTTTCCACATTGTCCCTAATGTCCTGCAGCGCACCAGTCACATTCTCAATCTGGTCAGTTGCTTTGACAAAGTCGATTGTTTTTTTTATCGCAAACTGACACTGATTTTTTTGTACATATGCCATGATATTTCGTGATCTGATCAATGCAGCAATGAAGGAAAATGGTGTGGTGGAAAGATGAAGCGTTGTGACGTCATTCGCGCTTTGTACATTCCACTCCTCCCTGCTGTGACGTATTTCCTCCAGGGAGTTGACAATGCACTCGTGTAAACCGATGAAGATGTTGAACGCATCATGGCGTGCAACCCTCTTCGGCGAAAAATTGTACAATCTGATCAGCTTGTCTGCAGTGTCCATCATGTTCCTAGCGGCGGTAATACTCATTGCCTTAACTAAACCAAGGTTCAGTTTGTGAACAGAACAATGGGTGTATATGGCTGTTAGACTCCTCTCCCGTGTTCTTGGTGCTGTTCCCCTTTGCGAGCCGGCCATGTTTTCCACGCCATCGTATGTTTGTCCCCTGTATTGGCCCAGGGGTATATTCTAGTTATTCTCGATTTTGTTGATAATCGTTTCAGCTAAGGCTTCACCCGTCATCAACAAACTCTTCTTTGATCGCATCACTTGCATCGCAGAAACGCAGTACTAATGTACTTTGCTCATGATTCGCTCTATCAACAGCTTCAGCTGATATAGAGTAAAATTCTGCCTGACGGCCTTCCTCCAGGATACCATCACGAAGGAAGTCACCACACAGTGAGACTAGTTCGTTCTGGATAGTTTTTGATCGATATGTAGCACGCGAATCAACAGTAGCAAACTGTTGTCTAAGTGTTTCGTCACCAGCTTCTACTCTGAACGCGAGTAAAGCGTGGCAGTTTCCTGGATTATGACCCGGTGCGGTCACGTGTTTGCCATCATCACGATGTCCCCATAGAGGTATATATTCTCTCTCCCATAAACTATGATGGTTTTGACGATAGGCATAAATTTTGTTCTGATTGCTAGCACTCTTTCTTGAAGAGTGCGGTCTATCTCTCGATTTACTGGGACCTGCTTTCCATCCATGACTTTTTGAATTCCATTGCGGCTACAAAACCTTGAAAAAATTCCCTTTCCGTCCTTTCCTTCGAAGTTACTCCCCTAAACGGCTGATGCTTTGTGAAAGTGTTCACTGTTAAGCTAGGATTCCATATGTACGGATATGGCATGCGGATGCGGCATGCGGCAAAACAATTAATATAGTGCCCGGTGGAAACTAACATAAGTAGTTCCAAACATGAATTGCTCCGTGTAGTGATTCGAATCGTATCCGCACACGAATCGGATAGGAAATTCCCAGTAGTGACGTCACTACAGAGGTATTCCCCATTCCGCTTGAGTTTCCGTATGCGTTTCCGTACATATGGAGTCGTAGCTTAATGCCGTTTCACTAGAACGCATGCTGATTGTTGATTACCGAATAGTACACAATATACACACATGCCACCTTGCATCACGTATGAATATACTAATGTTTTCTTGTTCTTGCAGGGGGTGTCCGGGACCCCCCTCATATACATATATATATATATATCACCCCGTGCAAGAACAAGAACAAATTATTTAAAATCAAATCAACTGATATAGGACACTATATCGGGTCTTCGGGCGACCTCTGTACATCCATTAGTGAGCGTCTGAAATACGAACTTCTGACTAATCACGACGTACCATATAGTCAAACAGAGTTCCCTGTTGAAAATAAGCATGGCAGTTGTCGCACATTCAATATACGGTTTAGTATATTCATATATATATATATATACATGTATATACACTGTATATATGAATGAACGTATGAATGATGGATTGGTTGAATGAATGAATCAGTTTATTACATATAATATATATATATATATACAGTATATATAAGTATATATATATATATGTGGAATGTTATATTATGTAATAAAGTTATTCATTCATTCAATCAATCAATCATTCATACATTCAATTATCCATTTAATCATTCAACCATTCATTCAGTCATTCATTGAATCAATCAATCAATCGTTCTTTCTGTCATTCATTCTTCCGTTCGTTATAGCTGGCGTACCTTCATAGTGACGGCGACGATGCCGCACTGTCGCCACTTGAGGAGGCGGAGGGAGGAGAAATGTGTGGCGTTAGTATCGAGAGGAAAGGCGTGCTCCATACGTTCGCTGTCCTGGACGGTTCGGGCGTCGGCCGGGATGAACAGTTCTTCCAGATTGCCGCCGTCTTTTCTCAATAAAGCAGTGGCAGGCGCGAGCAGGAACGTTGTTACAATGGGCATGACGAGGAACCAGAGCCGGTGTCGAGCTACTGTTTTGCCCAACTTATAGAAGAACACCGTCATTGGCGTCTGTATGCAGTCCGTCGATATCATGACGCCACTGCCTCCCTGTGGAGTTGTCTTTTCTAGCAGGGGGCAGTGTATACACTAACTCAGCATGGCACAGTTTGTTATTGAGTTATATAAGGCAACACAGAACGACATTTTTAAAGAGCAAGGTGTAAAAACAGTGTGAAATAGGTGGTACAGATGGAGCAGATTATGTAATGAAAGTTTTAGCAGTGTAAATAATATATTTAAATAACAAATTGACAGATATCCGACAAGGGTGGGCTACTCTTACATAAACAATCCTGTTTACTCTCGATAAGCCTATGTATTCCTTGTTATCTTGCTGACTGTAGCTTGTGGTTTGGATATCATATTTGTTAAATCTATAGTGATTTGTATATAGATCTGAAACGAAACATATGCGGTAACCAAAAATCTTTAGTTTGATTATAAATAAACGAGTTGTGTTCAAACACACTGGTGCAGGAATAATAGTGATCAAGTAGACCGTTGCCATTACGTTGGTGCATGATTTCACATTCAATCTGTGGTATTCGAAATTATCTTCTTACCAAAATATGCAGGTTCAGTGTATATGTGTTGGTTTGGTGAATGTGCGTTTTACATGCATGATTACAACACATTGGTGATCATGTATGTCTGTTTGGAACACTTATTAGGTCATCAAATC
Source organism: Paraescarpia echinospica (assembly GCA_020002185.1). Classification (NCBI taxonomy): domain Eukaryota; kingdom Metazoa; phylum Annelida; class Polychaeta; order Sabellida; family Siboglinidae; genus Paraescarpia; species Paraescarpia echinospica. The sequence goes on along the minus strand of CM034534.1, from coordinate 62,315,055 downwards.
GTTAGTTTGTTGGGAAATCAGTCATGGACGCACAGCTACAAGATTAAAGTCAACATGGACGAAACAGGGACTCTGTATCTCTTCAACAAGGCTGTTGAAGCGTTCTCACAATCCAGCGCGTGATTGTCGAGTTGAGCTATGTCACGTTTCTTTGTCGACAAATGTTGACACGTAGAACACAAATACAAAAGCGTAACGCTTTCTGTTTCGCTTTGGAAAGGATAGACGTTTCGACGAATTTTGAGCTATGAAGGGAGAGAGGGAAGGCGGAAGAGTGGAAGAAGGGAGGGAGGGAATGACGAGGGAGGGTCGGAGGGGTGTGAGTGAGGTAGAGGGTGGGAGGGATGGATAGAGGGAGAGATGGATGAGGGAAGGGAGGGGGTGGAGGGAGCGAAGAGGGAGGGTGGGGAAGGAGGGGTGGAAGAAGGGGAGGCAGGGAGGAAGGGAGGGACGTAGGAAGGGAGGAAAGGAGGTATGACGGGGGCGGAGAGGAAGGGATCACCTTTTGTAAATGGTCTTTTAAAGGAATTTTACCTAGACTCCGCATGAATATTGGCTTAGTTTCGGTCACTAATCCATTGTTACAATCGTAAGAATTAAACATATCTCACATTTATGTCGACCGTTACCATCCTATTTTTATTTAATCAAGTTCTGTAGAATCTTGCACTTCTCTGGCTGAGTAGGTGTTGACAACATATATTTGTCACGCACGTTCTTTATTTTCCTTTACCCAAGCTCTGGTCTACGTGTCAAGTCTACTAAGATGAAATAATGGGTGCAGCCAAAAGCGAGGTGCCTGGTTGAATGCTTCGAAATATAAACCTGCTAACGTCGCTGGATTCGTTTCTTATCTGTTTCACAGGCGCGACTCTGAAATTAACCGAGGACCTATTTCGGCGGGATATAATTACACAGTCACTATCGACAGTCACAATCATGTGCCCCGGTTGAGGTCATATCCCGTCACCGTTCTTATTAAATTAATCTTTGCAACAGCTGTGTTATACAAATGTTCCCACACTCTAATCTCTGGCGGGCCAGGGACACGTATACCTTCTCTGGCATGAACAGCAACGGCCTGTAAACAGGATGTGAACCGTTTTGACGCTGCTAAACTTACCCCGGAGAGAGTTTTAGAATTGCAGTGATACTGGCATGAGATAACGCACTTGTGTTTGGTAATGGTGGTATAGCCCCGTAGAACATAAATGTAACAGTTGCCAACCCGATGTGGCATACGTGTGGTTGTGTATAGAAAGAGAAACACACGGACAGATCTACCCGCATCGCGAGAAGAGCAATTGCAGAGAAGTACCGTGAAACACACACCACGATGGTGAGACCGATTCTACTGATCAGTCTGTTGCCAACCTTTATGTACGCTGCTTACGCACAAAGCACGCTGCCGAGAGATCCTACGTGCGTGTGTACGATGAACGTGTCCCCAGCCACAGGTTACGGTCAAGCGTGTGGCTCCGGTGTTGACGACGAATGCGTGAAGAAGAGTGCATTTCTCGTTCTGCTGACGCAGATGCAACAGTTGCAACAGGAACTGGCGACATTGAAAACAGGTATGATAAAACGAAGTGGTTATGTATAAAAATGGTTCTATTCACTGTCTTTTATTACACTGAGGCAAGTCGTTGCTAGCACAAGGTCGATTCATCCTGTATCTGTCCAGTATACGTTGTTCAGTCAGCCTAACAAGATGTATCTTCAAAGACATTCGGAATAAATTTACGCGCCATAGCAAACTTCGACAGTTCGTGTCGATCACTTGTCCATCGGGTAACACTTAAATATTTACCAAATCAGCCTCGATCATTGTGTGGACATACTTTGGAAATGCTCAAAGACAATAACTGACTACTAAGGGGCGGTCGTATGAGTTTACAAAGTCGCAAAACACGTTAAGCATTACGTAGGGTGGCTAGGACATCACCACATACTGTTGAGGGGAAAACATTTCCACAGCGGCACCACCTGAAAAATAAGTTCTCATACAGTACGTTATCCAATCTTTAGGTCTGCTCAAACCGCTTTACACTTTGCTCCCTGGCAGACCTTACAATCGAACACCATCTCGACTTCTTTGGGAAGCATTCAGTCACGCTGCAATTAATGCGCGAATACTATTCGTACACAAATACACATCACATGTCTAATGCCAGGTACTCATTCATACAGCTGAGTAAACTGAAGCAACGCAGTGTGAACGAACAGCATGCCCAAGGTTCGATACCGCAGCACATGTTTCGAACCAGGGTTCTCTTGGTCGAGAGTCCAATGCTCTAGCCACTGTCCCATAGCGTTCCACGTTCTGGTCTTGTCACGTTATTATTGTTAACAGTTTGTTTTGAACGAATTGTCAATCTTTCAGATATACATTGCTTGTTATTCTATAAACAGTAGTACAGTTTGTTATCCCTGGAAATCTATATTGTAAATAAACACATTTGTTTCATTATAATGTATACTTTCAACTAATCAGCCAGTATGCTATATTGAATGTTTTGTTAGTTTCACCCGAACCCTCTTACACTATACTGCTGCAATTTGTCGAGCAAACCCAGATATTCAACATTGCCAAATGTTATCGTCAAATATAAAACGAATATACTGGACATGACAGCACTTGAGATGGGACATTAATATCTTTTATATTATTGGGAAGCGATAGCACAGTGTTAGAACGTAGAACCCTCAATTTCAACTAATTTCACTTTCAAACAGCCTTACTCGTTTCTTTACCCGGAATGATAATCTCAAACCGGGCGTGGTTGTCTTCATCAAAATTGAACCCTTATTACCACTAAAAGGCCATTTTGGAGCATTTTCCTGCCCAGTGGAAGTAGAAAAATCCGTGCCAGATGCAAGATCACTGAATCAGTTATATTTCGCGCTGTCTTGGTTTTGGAACCATCAGTTGGCCATCCAGTAATCTTACAGCTAGTCCCCAATCTCCACAGTATTCACAAGGAACGTACGAGGACCAGACAAGGTCGTTTAAGCGTCACCCCCCCCCCCTCCACCGTTGGCAACCTTCCCTAGTATTGGTTCGTTAACTTATGTCTCTTATCAGTTTACGAATGTTCGCATTCTGCCATCGCAATCAGCCGCTTTTCGGGGTTTGTAAGTATTCCATTTGCTATTTCCACCATAGTTAATAGTTTCTAAACGTATGAACACGTCATTGGATTAAGTAAGTAGTTTGTGTTAACGAGCGTTTAGCATGATCTTTTAGTAGTGACTGACAGTGGTGTTTTTTCTGCTAGTGGAATTATGTTTGAAAGGTACCTTTTCATGTAACTTTTGTAAAAAAAATTAAAGTAAGACATTTTAATATTTCTTTTATAAAGTGTTTGTGTACTTATTGCAGATTCCAATGCCATTAGTTTCGTTACTCAGGGTTTTCAGTTTAGATGTAGGCTCTCACTGGTTTTCAGAAAATATGTTGTCAACACATTTATAAGCAATGTTGCCATATGAATAAGTAATTGATTTTGCAGGATTGGCAGTTTATAACATTTCATGAACCATGAGTCAATTTATGAAATATCCTCTCTTGGAATGTTCTTATTTAAGACCTTTTAAGTTTAATAATTACGGTTGTAGTTTATCAGT
>CM034534.1:62013928-62306428 GCA_020002185.1 Paraescarpia echinospica | reverse complement strand
AGTAGTAGTAGTAGTAGTACTAGTAGTAGTAGTAGTAGTAGTAGCACTAGTAGTAGTAGTAGTAGTACTACTACTAGTAGTAGTAGTAGTAGTAGTGGTAGTAGTGGTACTAGTGGTAGTGATGGTAGTGGTAGTGAGTAATTAGTGGTAATTAGTGAGTACTAGTGGTAATGGTGGTATTGCTAATTAGTGAGAAAGTAGTACTAGTAGTAGTAGTACTAGTAGTAGTAGTAGTAGTAGTACTAGTAGTAGTAGTAGTAGTAGTAGTAGTAGTAGTAGTAGTAGTACTAGTAGTAGTAGTAGTAGTACTAGTAGTAGTAATAGTAGTAGTAGTAGTAGTAGTAGTAGTACTAGTAGTAGTAGTAGTAGTACTAGTAGTAGTAGTAGTAGTAGTAGTAGTAGCAGTAGTAGTAGTAGCAGCAGCAGCAGCCGCAACAGCAGTAGCAGCAGCAGTAGCACTAGTAGTAGTGGTATGTATGTATGTATGTATGTATGTATGTATGTATGTATGTATGTATATCTGCCAACTTTTTTTTTAATTCCAGAAGATTCATCAGCGGTTCAGCACGCTTCCCGCGCTGTCTCTTTGCACTCTATCGTATCTTGACATCGGAAAACAGGGGGTGTTGTTTGAGATGTTAAGCGAAAGTCCAGGAGATTAGTTTATGTTCTGGGACACCGGGAGATACACCAAAAATCAAGAAGGCTCCTGAAATTGCAGAAAAGTTGGCATGTATATAGCACTAGTGGCAAGCTTGTGTCTCGAGAGAGAAGGCTTATCATAGCTGCGCTCGTGTCGGTTGATTTCTAGCATATATAGGGCCCCCTGTAGCTCTTGGTCCTGGAATGAATTTGTTTATTCCCTGAGTGAGGCCCCCTGTAGCTCTTGGTCCTAGAATGAATTTGTTTATCCCCTGAGTGAGGCCCCATGTAGCTCTTGGTCCTAGAATGAATTTGTTTATCCCCTGAGTGAGGCCCCCCGGGAGCTCTGGGTCCTGGATTTTTTTCTTTCAGTTGAGTGGGGGCCCCGGGAGCTTGGGATCCTGGGCCATAAGCCCCGGACAGTTAATCCTATGGTAATACGTCCCTATATCGGATACCACTGAAATGCGAGCAAATGGTGAAATTAATCTCGGCTTCCTATCGCTTGATTTGGACGTCTAACGAACACATATTTATACCTGCCAGGAAATCTGGGAGTCTCCCGGTGTTTAGATGTGTATCCCCAAGTTTCCTGAAATACAGGCAATTTAAATCTCCCGGATTTTCTCTGAAAATATCCAACAATACACCCACCATCTTTGAGACAGCGTGACACCACGGAGACATGTTGAGACGTGCTGAACCGCAGAATTTCCGACAAAAAATCCTCAAAAGCACCCCTCGCCCACCCCTATCTTCGAGACAGTGAACCGGTAGAGTTCCGGCGAAAAAGCTCCAACAACCCCCATTCCGTTTTCTGATGTTCTAGACCCGAGACAGCGCGATAAAACAGCGCGACACGGGAAGCGTGCTGAACTCATAGACGCGGGAACAGGCGGGGGGGGGGCAGCTACCCCCCTGGAATTTCTCTGGTGGGGCAGACAAATGGTTCTGCCCCCCCATTAAATGTGAGCGTGAATGTTTGCTTTTGTGTTGAGCGTCAATGTCGGGTGGAAATGTAAATTTTATGAGACGATTAATGTGTATTTTTGTCGACTGTGGTGTGTGCAATTGGAGGGTAGACACACACACACTCACACACACACACACACACACACACACACACACACACACACACACACACACACACACACACACACACACACACGAATTTTTTTCGAAAGCACCCCATTCGTCTTCGGATGTCACAATTCAGCTGAGACAGCGGAGAGATGCTGAAGAAGGTAATTTGACAGCAGCGGCGCGACGTAAAAAAATTGTTTTTCAATATCACTGTCCTCCCTGTGTTTGTTCGTATGTCGTGGGTCGTGGGTTTCCCAGCCGATACAGTGGACAAGCTGAAGTTACAGCAGCGCAGCGCAGAAAATTGTCCAACAGCACCCCCCCCCCCACGCTTCCCCCCCGCCTTCAACAATGAAACCGAGCATCATTCCGTCGTATATTTTCTTTTCACGAGAATTTGTAGAGACGACAAAACCTTTTTAACCTACATTTTGGACACCAACATCGTCTTGGTGTGAATGCTATTTTTCTAGAGATCGCAATAGTTAAGATGCTAACGTTGGCCCAATGTTGGCCCAATGCATACATGGAAATTGGTTCAACATTGGCAGCCAACTCTGCCCCACAATCTAGATGCTCATCGGCCTAACGTTGGCCCACGAAAACTTGCCAACGTTGTCCCAACCAAATGAGCCAACGTGATCAATTATACACACACACACACACACACACACACACACACACACACACACACACACACACACACACACACACACACACACACACACACACACACACACACACACACACACACACACACACACACACACACACACACACACATATAGTTGTTGCAGTTAAATTGTACTTTCGCGAGTCGAATATATATATATATATTTATATATATATATATATATATTCGACTCGCGAAAGTACAATTAAACTGCAACAACTAAGCTTACACACGTACAGAGGTCTACAATATTTAAAGTAATATTTACATATGTTTCTTGATATTTTTTTCTAATTCGTTGTATGTAGTTCATGTTGATGTTGTATACGGTAATAGCTACGTTGGCACCCGGCGTGATCCCGGGTTGGCATACATCCAAGCGCCAACGATCACATACAGTTGTTGGCCCAACATTGGGCTAATATAGTAAAATAAAATTAAGCTCAACCAAAAATGTATATTCGTATACTAGCCTCGCAATAAAATAAAAATGCAACAGCAACAACTAAAATGACACATATACAATGTTCTAAGACACATGTGTAAAGTTCTTAATATTCTTCTGATTCCTATTAATGTACGTAGGGATGTTAACAGACGGCGCCGCTAATTTAGTCGGACTAGAATCCGTTAAGATTTTTCTGACTTTCAACTTGTTTCCACGTAACAACGCATTGATCATAAATGTTGTTTATTGTGAATAAAATTACATTAACATCATTAGTATTTTTAGGATTATTGATTTCGCTGCAACTTGAAACGGTTATTACACAAGGACGTGTGCTTTGAAGCTGCTATCCGTCGGGTGATTTGCGTCCGATCGTTTTGATGCGGCCCGGCTTCGCGTTTAGGGGCACTCACTTCAACCAAAAATGGGCACATGAGATCGATATCTAACGTATTAATGTGATCAATCAAATTAAAGGTAATATAACAAACTGTTTATATCTAGAACGACATTGTAGGGATGTTAGTGTAACGTTGTGAAACATTACAACGAAAACAACTGTTGTTTCGTTCCCATAATTGTGAAAATGTAAGTTTGATGTCGTTTTGCCAAGATAATTTATTACATTTCTACTTTTAAAATACGTAAAGAAAAGCACCATTGTTGGTCCAGCCTCTGAGCGTAGAAGACACCCACCTTCCAATTTAGGATGTTTCCGTGAGCGGCTTCGGCAATGTCCGTCGGCTAGTGTTGTCAGTATTACATGATGATCAGCAGAGGGCAGCACATTATCACGTTTTTTTTCGTTTAGGGGTACGCATTTCCCCAAAAAATGGTACGTGATAAATCATAATACATATTACTTAGTATTCTTTCCAAAGGGTATGATTCTATTAATTTAAAATGTTATTGTTTAGCTTAGAACAATGGCATAATATATTAATGGAGGAAGTTTTTCATGTAATAATTATATATTTTTAATAAAACACAAGAATCACTTCAAAATAACTCGTCTCGTTCTATTAACTATTTAATATTGTTGTATCACCTTATTGTTCCATCTACAAAACTGTAATGCACATTTGATTACTGGGCTACTTAGCTTTCATTTGATCGATGATACACTGTGCTCAGTGCAAATTACCTTGGTCGATTTATTAATTTATTATTTTTGTAATCAATTAATAAATAGTTGTATTGTCTACAAAAAACAACACATACTAATTGAGGAAATCCTCAGCGTTCGATTGCTATATTACACACTATGACCGTTGTAAAATAACCCATCTTGTTAGTAATTAATTAATCTTGTTTTATTAATTAATTGATTAATTAATTAATTAATGTATTGTTCTGTCTACACAAGTGGTATACATACATTGAATGCTGAACCACGCAGTTTTAATTTGCTACATTACACTGATCGCTACAAAATGTTATTTTCTTCTATTAATTAATTAACATTGTTCTATTAATTAATTAATGTATTGTTCTGTCTACTCGAATTATAGGTATATAGTGGTTGCCGAGTGCTTCAGCTTTTATTTGCTGTATTGCACGAGGTAATCACTAAAACACTCATCTTGTTTTTAAATAATTGATTTCTTATATTAATTAAATAATTAATTAAAATTTTTCCGTTTACACATATGGTATACATATATTAAATGCTGAGCTATGCAACTTTAATTTGCCATATTACACTGATCACTAAAAAAATGCTACATTTTTTCTATTAATCAATTAATATTGATATTTTAATTTATTAATATTGTGTCCCGTCAACAAACAGTTACACTTTCGTTGCTGAACTTCCCAGCTTACATTTGCTAGATTAAACATGATATGTGCACCAAAATAATTATAAAATATAATTTTATTAAAAAAATTCTCTGAAAATCATGCTAATATATGCAAATTATGCCAATACAAATGAATAAAATATTCCTTTTGACATATTTGAAAAGAAGGATTATAAATCTATCAGTGTGCCAAATGTCATCGATAAACATTGAACAGAACTGTTTTTATTATAGTTTTATAAAAAATATGCAGGCGTTTTGGTGCCTTTTCCAGTTCACTGGTACTGTATAAGAGATATGGTTACACTATGACATTAAAAAAAAATTACATCTTCAAAAATTCATATCTCGAAAAGTACTTTACAACCGATTTTGATATTGTTTTAACTTTTCACTTTCTCCTGGGTTTCGCCATATGATAAAAAATACAAAACAACATATATCTGCAATTTGAAATTGTCAATGACATCCCTAATGTAGGTGATAATAGGTTGGCATACATCCATGCGCTAACGATCACATAGTCGTTAGCCCAACATCGTTTGTTCAACCAAAATGGTTTTCTTCCGGAATTTTTGAGTCACGTTGGCCCAACGTTGGTTCAATGTAGTGAAATCTTGACAACTGTGCCTACCATTTGCCAACATTTGCCCAACATTAACATGTTTTCTGAGTTAATTAACCAAAGGCTAAACATAGCTGGGGGCGTTAACAGGCAGTTGTCTTCTAACGTTGTAAATACGGTAGCACTACGCGAGTTGTGCACGCGCCGCGAAGCCGCAGGTTCACATTTCAATCGGCGGCTGAAAAGAAAAGCTGCTTTGCGGCTGTGTACAGTATTGTCGTGTTATATTTCTTTTTTGAATGTGACACAAGCCATGGGTGCAGGCAAAGGATCCGGCGGTGAAAACTACGTGAACCCGGTTTTCAAATATCTGCTCTTCTTCTCACACATCATATTCTGGGTAAGTAGACGTCGCCTAGCTCCAGTGTAGCAGTGTCAGAGGCTTTGTTCATACGCTACGGCTTATGCCTATGGCTATGCCTACACAACAGCTGAGAAGGGGTCGATGTCGGTGCTTGTTGCCAAAGCCAAGACGGCTGCAGTGCAGATAACGATGCTAATTACGAGCTAGGGTGGGACCCGGTCTATTGATAAACGACCTAAAAAACACTTGTGCCACACAAAGTATGCTTTCACTGTTCCCCACTGTCAGAAACTTGTGGCAAGTTGTCTGTTTACACGCATCAGTTTGGTCTTGCAGTTCTGACGTCAGCATTCAGAACTTCAGTGCGGTGTGGTGTCAGTGAGATTTTGTTATCAACAGCACTGGTATTTTGGTCTTGGTGGAACCAACCTAGGCCTGGGTGCTTGCAGCTGACGACATTGCAAGCTGCTTTGGAGCAACGAGCTAAACAAAATGCAGTATGGTGTGGCAGGAACTGGGAGGGTGGCATGTCCTAGAAATTGGTGTGAAGATCTGGACAGTTATGAGATCTGGAGTGAGATGGGAGGTGAACTCCCAAAAAGAGTGGGAGATGGGAGATTGAAACATGTGCCACATCCCCAACAGTTGGCTAGCTGCTTGTAGCTGTGACAGCTCTAACAGTTGGCTGCTCGGCATTGTAAGCTCCAACAATTAGTTAGCTGTTTGGAGTTGTCACTGTGCTAACACATAGAGCTTGCAACTGTGACAGGTCTAACAGTTAGCTAGCTGCTTGGAGCTGTGACAGCTCTTACTGTTAGCTAGCTGCTTGGAGCTGTGACAGCTCTTACTGTTAGCTAGCAGCTTGGAGCTGTGACAGCTCTTACTGTTAGCTAGCTGTGTGGAGCTGTGACAGGTCTAACAGTTAGCTAGCTGTGTGGAGCTGTGACAGCTCTTACTGTTAGCTAGCTGCGTGGAGTGGTGGCAGCTCTAACAGTTAGCTAGCTGCTTGGAGCTGTGACAGCTCTAACAGTTAGCTAGCTGTGTGGAGCTGTGACAACTCCAACAGTTAGCTAGCTGTGTGGAGTTGTGACAGCTCTTACAGTTAGCTAGCTGTGTGGAGCTGTGACAGCTCTTACAGTTAGATAGCTGTGTGGAGCTGTGGCAGCTCTAACAGTTAGCTAGCTGTGTGGAGCTGTGACAGCTCTTACTGTTAGCTAGCTGCGTGGAGTGGTGGCAGCTCTAACAGTTAGCTAGCTGCTTGGAGCTGTGACAGCTCTAACAGTTAGCTAGCTGTGTGGAGCTGTGACAGCTCTAACAGTTAGCTAGCTGTGTGGAGCTGTGACAGCTCTTACAGTTAGCTAGCTGTGTGGAGCTGTGACAGCTCTTACAGTTAGCTAGCTGTGTGTGGCTGTGGCAGCTCTAATAGTTAGCTGCTCTGAACCATTTGAGCTCTTTAAGTTTTAACTGTTAGCTAGCTGCCTGGATCTGTGTTCTAACACATGTTTGCAACATCTTCCTGTTTTGCACGATAGAGTATCAGCTAGCTTTTGTAAATCTAAAATTCAATACTTGATGTTAACTAATTGTTATTTAGTTTTATTGAGCAACGACTGAACTGTGTATTTTGAGAATAAGGTATAGTTTTGCATACCTGGGTATATAAGTTGCGTATGAACAAATGCACTGGTAGGTTTCTTATCAGATATATCAGTTATGACCTGCATGCATTCCTGTGCACTGTCCACCCCCATTGAAACCCTCCTGGCCTTTACAGCGTAGCCGATAAGCTGGGTCACACAGACAGGTTTACATTACCCCAGGCAGGCGACCATGTCTATGGTGTAAAGCGCACAGCTTTACAAAAAATGTTTTGGAGAATGCCAGTTCATTGTGACACCCTAAAGTGCACCGATCTACCTGTTTTCACTGCTGTCTCCCATTGGAATAGAGACTATTATTTGTCTGTATATCTGGGCCAAAACATGGCGTTAAGATGGTAGTCATTTCCACATTTGGTCTATATTATTAATGGATTACATTTTGGCTTTATGTGATGATTCAGAGTCGAGTACAGCTGCACAGAGAGGGGTGGGCAGGTTTTCACATGTTGGTTTTACCAGATAGGGCCCTACTGATAAAACCATCTGCACTACACAGAAAAATTGAATAACGGAGCAGTCATTATTTTTCAGGGATTGGGCCAAATTAATCAACGGACACACCCACCTTTAAAACCAAACCCATTGCAAAATCTTGTGCTTTAAAAATTATACCCCCATTTTGTACATTGGTAAACAATATTTGACAAAATGATATGCACTTAATGGCCCAAACCTAAATCTTCAACACTGAAATCCAACCTACCCCCATATATCATGTGTAGGTAGTGTAAACTGATCCTGCTCTGTAGTCCTCCATCCCAGGCCTGATCAATTATGACTGTTCCCTAATCCATCACATAAACCCACGAATCAAAAGGATTTAGCCAGTTTCAATTAAAACTATGAACAAATAAAATTAGACAAGAACTTCGACAATAATAATATTTTAATAATTTTAATTACTAAGCTATGTTATATTAAACATTTATAGGTTTTTGTAATTCATCTAAGTACTTCATAAATTTTAATAAAATGTACGAATTCAAAAAGAAGACAATGCTAGATACATCAAGTGCGTTTCACCTGCCTGAAATTGCTATCTTAATATATTTAATTGATCACAAGACTTGGCATACATTTTGTATAGGCCTTCATTATGTTGATGTAACGAGTCCAAGGAATTGTAAGTGAGTTATACAAATTGTACTGTGCCTAATCTCTGAGAGTGTATAACCTCACGAAGCTGATGTAGGATTATTGAAACACAATGGCCACAGTTTACAAGTAGTTCTTTAGTCTATAAATTATTAACCTGCTGTGTCAGTGCTGAATGTTTGATTTATATCTGGTCAGAAGTCATGTCATTAACCATGTCTTGTAAGTTTAGAGCGCTGACCCTGGTAATTTACCTATCCAATCACATCAAACAATGTAATATGTAGGAGTTGGTTCTCCTGAGTTGTTTATAAAATAATAGTGTTTTTTCCATACTTCAACTCTAATTCCAGTTACAACTACAGTTTATCTTAATTTTGTACATATTTTCTTGAAATACATTTTACAGTATACAAGGCTCACCTCCTGTCTGTTTTTTCAAGGGATTCCAACCGTGATTCAGACTGTTAGACAGTGGGAATGTATTATGGCCCAGTTCCTACTAATGTTTATCTAGTAAGGGTAATTTCAGCCCGCCCTGGGGTTAGAAATTGTATGGCTACTTAAGTGTGTAGCACTGCGGGTTTAGGGGTCATCGGTAGCTTGATGATCCACAGTCATTCTCCTCAGTGTCTGGAGGACATGGCTACAGGTTCACTGCTAATACCGTAAAGGCATACAGTGCACACAAATAAATCTCAGATTCACTGTCCCAATACTTACAGACGCGAACGAGTCCTGACATCCTTGTCTGTTACCCTGCTGCTAACTATTTTTGAGTGTCTCAATGGCTATATCCCATGTGTCTGAATACATAGGGACAAAATAATTAGAAAACAGAAAAATAATAATTTTTTTACATGTTTAGGGTGTTCCAAAACATGCGGTGTCCCAATACATAGGGTCATTACGGTAGTTCTAGTGATTTACCCAATTATAACCATTGTTAAAACTGGGCAATGTATAACTGTTGCAAACAGGGTTTAGGTCTCAAGTACTTGGTTTGGACTTGTACTTAAACACATTTTTTATTTCTTTGACTTGTATTTGGGTTTTTGAAATGACTTGTACTTGTAGTTGCCAAAATATCAAGAACATTTTAACTACATTTCACATATACCAATAATTATGGAATGACTTCTTTAGCGCCAATATCCTTGGAAAATCCGAGCTCAGTGGTGCAACAAATCGAAAGGATTAAACATTCTCATTCTCATGTACAGAGCAAAAGTCGTCTACAGATGGATGGAACTGCTAATAAGCTAAGGAACGTATGCAGTATTTAGAATACAAAATACTAATTCTCTACTATTTTGCCTATGTGATGCACAACATCGAATTCCCATCCTGATTAGTACAATTATTTCTAAAATTAATATTATGTTTTTGAAAATAGTTAATAATTGACACCTCAATAAACATTGGTTATTACGTCTGAAATGTACTTGGACTTGTACTTGACCTAATGTAGCTGGACTTGTACTTGACCTAATGTAGTTGGAATTGTACTTGACTTAATGTACTTGGACTTGTACATGACCAAATGTAGCTGGACTTGTACTTGACCTAATGTAGTTGGACTTGTACTTGACCTAATATGGTTGGACTTGTACTTGACCTAATGTAGTTGGAATTGTACTTGACCTAACATAGTTGGACTTGTACTTGACCTAATATGGTTGGACTTGTACTTGACCTAATGTAGTTGGAATTGTACTTGACCTACTGTAGTTGGACTTGTACTTGACCTAACGTAGTTGGAATTGTACTTAATTGTACTTGACCTAGTGTTGTTGTACTTGACCTAATGTAGTTGGACTTGTACTTGACCTAATGTACTGTAGTTGGAATTGTTCTTGACCTAATGTACTGTAGTTAGAATTGTTCTTGACCTAATGTAGTTGGAATTGTTCTTGACCTAATGTAGTTGGAATTGTTCTTGACCTAATGTAGTTGGAATTGTTCTTGACCTAATGTAGTTGGTATTGTACTTGACCTAATGTAGTTGGAATTGTTCTTGACCTAACATAGTTGGACTTGTACTTGACCTAATGTGGTTGGACTTGTACTTGACCTAATGTAGTTGGAATTGTACTTAATTGTACTTGACCTAGTGTTGTTGTACTTGACCTAATGTAGTTGGAATTGTTCTTGACCTAACATAGTTGGACTTGTACTTGACCTAATGTAGTTGGACTTGTACTTGACCTAATGTACTGTAGTTGGAATTGTTCTTGACCTAATGTAGTTGGACTTGTACTTGACCTAATGTAGTTGGAATTGTTCTTGACCTAATGTTGTTGGAATTGTTCTTGACCTAATGTAGTTGGAATTGTTCTTGACCTAATGTAGTTGGTATTGTACTTGACCTAATGTAGTTGGAATTGTTCTTGACCTAATGTAGTTGGAATTGTACTTGATAAAATGTACTTCACCCAAAAGTGCTGTTCACTAAGTGAGCTGTTAAGAGCGACTACCAGTGGCTATAAACATCACTCACTGTAATGTTCACATAGAAAGCTAGTAAATGCTGCAAACTTATACTGTAACTGTAAATATTTAACTAAAATTAGTTATATTATTAAATTTATATAATGATAATCAAAAGATTGTGATCGATCAATAATTATTAATTAATCAAAAACATGAACCAACCAATAATTGACACAATTGATTAATTGGTACAACATTAGATCCCACACAACAACAACATGATCAAGTGACTTTGCAAATGGACAGAGTACCGTGGTCCCCCAACATGACATTGTAACCCAACCGACCAGTTAGAATTAAGCAATTATTTCTACCCCTGCTGGCCCTACGGTCTCAGTTCATTACACCCATATAAAGTATGCTATAGATAGAATATGATAAAATCGCTTAATGCCTACCAGAGACGCTGTGTTGTGTTTGACAGAGCAGGTCAGCTAAAGGTAAAAACAGAACAATTAAGTCTTTGTTTCTATTGAAAGTTTGGTATCCATCTTGAGTTCTTGTGGGCGTGATATGAAATCTCCATTATTTCTGGCTCTCATTTATTTACTTTATATCACCCTTATGGCAGTTTGATCGATGGGAGCATAGGCGTTCGACCCTTGATCTCAACAGTTGCTTGTTGCAACCTTTTCTGGTTATTTACATGTGTAACCCTTTTTTCTGTGATCAATTCTATGACTCACCCCGTGTGTTTCTACGTCTTCCTTGTTATCTTCTTACTGAGGGGTTCCACTTGAGAGATTCTCTGCTGATACTGGATGGTTGCTTCCTAAACATATGTCCAATCCACCTCCATTTTGTCCTTTTCTTATTAAAAGTCCTGTCACCACATTTAGTTTGCACAAAAATTCTGCCATTTTCTTTTGAATTTGTTGGGCTGAAACATTTTCATTGGTCAGTAATTGTGTCGTTAAATCAACCTAGTCTGTTCCTCATTATATTACGATGTTTGTAATAAAAATATAATAAATATGTTGAAGGTGTGCTGCCCATTAAACTGCATTTAATAAGCTTGAAACAGTATTTGCAATCAAGACAGAAAGTGGAATGAAAGCCGAAACACAACGGATTCAGAAATCATACTGCCTGTAATTCAAATGTATCAGATCATAGTAAATACTTTGTTTTCGGTGTCAATCCCTATAAATATGTATGGAAGTATAAACTTGCACTGAATGAATAAATATGTCATTAATCAAATCCTGTTTATGATGTGGGTATTAACCCGGTTCGGATTGGGCTTTAGTCCCAGATGGCAACGGTCCAGTTTTGCTGGCAACTCTTATGAGTCATAGAAAGTTTTCCTAGTTGTTGCCAGCACGTGGCAACGTTCTATGACTAGCGTACATGTATGTTGTGGTATCTGCCGTTGTGGTTACTGAAATCTCCTGATATCAGCCTGTCGGCTCCAAAATAATCGGAGAGACATCATTCAATTTTGTGAACAACAGGTACTTAGGAAGGCACATTCGTTTTTAGCCAATGATAGTCATGCTTTATATCCCATGTTTGAGACTCTGCCATTGGGCCGCCGTTTTAAGTGCCCCTCGTGCAGAACAAACCGTAAGAAGTTATCTTTTATTCCTGCTGCCATCAGTCTTTTTAACGATGTGAAATGAATGTATCATGTGTGTATGTTCTATATATTTAGTCGTTACAGTGTGAAGAAAGGCACTCCATGTGATAAATTATTATTTTGTGACTTCGATGATGTGAGCCAGTAATATGCTGTAACCTATGCTATATTTTAATATTATGTATAACAATTATATACATTTTTATACTCTGTGCCCACCCAAATGACAAGGTAATTGCTCTTACAGAGATGAATAAAGTTGTACTGTATCCTCAGTTCAACTAACTGGCCTTTTTTAACAACATTATGGAACTTCCGCTGCAGCTGTGTTTGAATATTTTATGTACATTTGTAATGTTTTGCAGACACAAGTACTTTGGGTTTTTGTACCTGAAAATCAAAAGCATTCATCATCACAACAGTCAAGTTGCAAACACTGTTTTTGAGTTATTAATGAAACACACATACGGAATACAGGGATTGAAAGACCTGCTTGTCCGCTTGTCTGGGGCAAGGGAATGAATCGTTGGACAAGTAAAACTGTTCCTACTGGTTTTCCGTGGGTCAACTCGGTTATTTGCAGCAGAATTAAAATTATTAATATGTCTAATTTGTTGGGCGTTGATTACGGAGGTAGGTTTTGATTGAAAGTTAGTTTGTTGTGGTACAAATGAATTACTATTCTGTACAGATAAGTGAATTAGTTTGTTTAAGTTGTCTGTCGGAAAAGTGAGAATTTAATTAATTTTGAGCCTGGATTCCACCTGGTTATTCCATTATTAAGGACATTATATATTAAATGAAGAACATACAAGTTCAGATTAAATCTCCTACAGTTTAACAGTTGATCTACTTTGTTACAATGGCTATATTATGGTAAAACCAGGCATTGGATCCCACTTAGCCTGTAGAATAAAGTAGGGCAGATTTGGGATCAGACACCCAGCAACTATGTGTGTTTTGTTTACGAGATGAGTAAACATCTCCTGTTTGTCTGTAGGGTGCATTCTCTGGAAAAGCCAGTATGGAGAACTCTTGGGGTGCATTTTCCATGAATGGGGAGATTTTGATTGTAAATAGTGGATCTGTTTTTATATCTACCCTAATGAAATACAAGCTTTGGATACCTGTTTTTTCTTTAAAAATATTTGTAAGAAGTGAACAGGTGTAACTATAGTGCCATATTTTTTTTATTGTGTATTACATTAATAACATGTGATAAAGACAACTATGTGAGCACCCTAGCTTGGCGGCAGAATTTGTTTAAAAGTACTATATGTAATTCAGGAGTTAGGTTGTAAATTCAGCTGTATGTCCCATATTTGGTACAAGATCTATTTCTATTATAAAACTGTTATTATAACAGTGATATATGTATATCTTTATTTTATATTATAACATTTTCACTGTTCGAAATTAAAAAAAAATAATTATCTAGTTACTGCATCTACAAACAGAGCAATTTCCAGTATTTGTGGACACTGTTCAGGGTTACCTGTTCAATGAATCACTTGAGGGCCATATTTAATTAACAGTCATAACAATATTTTCCCATCAGTACATGCATTGTAGATGTAATTTATGAAAATGCACCAAAAAAACGACAAAATTTAAACGAATAAGTATGTACCTTTAGAGAGACTAGTTGTCTGTTCTATAATTAGCAGGAAGTTTTACAGTCTGTTGTACTTTGCCCTACTTGTGACTTGGCCGATGGAACAACAAACTCGACAGGGATTTGCAAGTAGGGATGGTGTCTGCAGTAAGTGCCAATTACAGACAATATTAGCAGTTGTTTAGTAGCATTTGGATGTTGTGTTTACAATTTGAACATTTCACCGGCACAACTCTCAAATTGCGAACACTATTTTTGGCTTATTAAAACCAAATACCATAATAGAAAAGCATAACATTTAATAGGGAGTGTTTCCTGGGGTAGGGTGGTGGATACTTTGTCAGTTTGTAATTAATACTTTCAGATTGACAGCCAGAGTAGAATTGAGATTAGGTATAATACTAGTGACTATCAGTTGTCACAATTACAGTTGTAACCAGCGGTGACTATCAGTTGTCACAATTACAGTTGTAACCAGCGGTGACTATCAGTTGTCACAATTACAGTTGTAACCAGCGGTGACTATCAGTTGTCACAATTACAGTTGTAACCAGCGGTGACTATCAGTTGTCACAATTACATTTGTAACCAGCAGTGACTATCAGTTGTCACAATTACATTTGTAACCAGCAGTGACTATCAGTTGTCACAATTACAGTTGTAACCAGCGGTGACTACCAGTTGTCACAATTACAGTTGTAACCAGTGGTGACTATCAGTTGTCACAATTACAGTTGTAACCAGCGGTGACTATCAGTTGTCACAATTACAGTTGTAACCAGCGGTGACTATCAGTTGTCACAATTACAGTTGTAACCAGTGGTGACTATCAGTTGTCACAATTACAGTTGTAACCAGCGGTGACTATCAGTTGTCACAATTACAGTTGTAACCAGTGGTGACTATCGGTTGTCACAATTACATTTGTAACCAGCGGTGACTATCAGTTGTCACAATTACAGTTGTAACCAGTGGTGACTACCAGTTGTCACAATTACAGTTGTAACCAGCGGTGACTATCAGTTGTCACAATTACAGTTGTAACCAGTGGTGACTATCAGTTGTCACAATTACAGTTGTAACCAGCGGTGAATATCAGTTGTCACAATTACAGTTGTAACCAGTGGTGACTATCAGTTGTCACAATTACAGTTGTAACCAGCGGTGACTATCATTTGTCACAATTACAGTTGTAACCAGCGGTGACCAAATGCATTCAGTGTCACCTGGTTTGGACATAATTAGGTAAAGCTGCCCAACCAACATTGCCTTAGCCTGCAGGTGGTGGATGCTGTGGTCAGTGTGGGCAGCCATCATAGGAAACTGGTATTTATAGTAACAACCATTTGTTGTACTGTAGTCCTCTTCTTTGTATTGTTTTGTTTTATAATATATAATTATCATTCTGTATGGCTTTAGATTAATTTAGTTCTTCCCAGTCCAGTACTGGGTGTGTCTGTAATAACTGTGAAACTTGTGTATAATCAGGTAAACAATTAATTCAACCAAAATGATGTTAATAAAATACATCTGTATACTGCTATAGTAGTAAGCAGAATGGTATGGAGAAAAATAAGTAATTTTTATAAATGTCGAAATTCAATCAATGTACATTACAGTGTTGCATTCCTAGAGTAAAATGTGTTATTTTATTATTACTATTAAAATACTTCATGTTTTGGTACAAATTGTATACTTTTTCTATTACTTTTCCTAGCAAAATCTGTAACATTGTCCATTACAAAATGTGTTACCTTCCTTCTTCTGGATAATGTGGTAGCCCTGCCTTCTGGGTAATGTCTCACAGGTTTGTTATTTTTGGGGCTCACGCGTGACATGATGCTGGCTTTTTGAAATATCATTGAAAACCATGTAAAATGGTGAATAAAGAAGTGGTTAAAAACACTTCACTGTCTGGGGCTGGTGGGATGGTGTTCCAGAGACGTGCAGCTGAGAGGAAGAAAGAGTAGATGTGTGTGTCAGTCTTGGAGTATGGAATCGTGAGTTTGAAATTATGTCCTCTGGTTGAATGCATGCGTGGCTCATGTATTTCAGTGGGAAGTGTGATGTCGTCAAGGCCATATATGACTTTGTACATCATACAGACCTTGTCGATTTTTCTTCTGGTTTCAAGCTTTGGAAGCTCAAGTCTGTCAATGATATCAGAGGTGCTTGTCGTTGTTCTAAAATCGTGGAAGATCCACCTGGCGGCTCTCCTCTCGACCATCTCGATGTCAGACTTGAGCTTCATTTAGTGGAGTCCCAGACTACTGAGGCATATTCAATCCAGTACTGGACAGGCTAGACTTCCATTACTTCGTCCCTGTTACTTTCTTTTACTGTATGCTGCAGTCAGCCATTGTGAAACAGCCAACACTAAGTAATTTTCCTTCTGATTAGATTAAGGCGTTAATTGAGGTGAAACAGACTTGTTCTACTCCTCAATTGGTTAAACTCAACTCAGGTGAAGCCTGTTTATGCAGAATGACCAGAGTTTTGGACAGTAGCTGTCCAATGCTGATTGACTAATTGCTAATTTTAGACAGAAACAAAATCTATAAATTGCACCACACAATTAGACTCCTGTCTAAAGACCAGTGAGACGCGACACAACTCTTAAATTGTGAAATTGAATTTAAATATAAAGGGAATTAATTTACAATTGTTTTCGTTGGTTGCTCCATGTAAAACAAGTTACATGACTGATTTTGGGGCCCAACAGAGTTGATTGAATTGATCATTTGTAAGCCTCCAGAGGGATACTTGACGTTCATCCAATTCGTGATGACACACAACTGCACGGACGCGAAGGCGCCAAATGTGACCAAACCGCAACTCAGGCTGTAGATATCAAAGACTACTGAGCCCAGAGACTACACAATTGTCATGTGTGTGGGTGTGTTACTGTCACTGGCCCAGGGAAAGCTGCCCCTGGTAAGGTAATTGACCGGTCAAACTGGACTAGCAGGGTGTGGCATCTACCCCCTAGTGGCCTCTGGTGTTTAACATTGAATTAACTAATTGAAAGAAGCAATTAGAATACCCACCCGGGTTACATGTCTCCCAAGTTTAAAATTTAGCCGGCCACGGATAAAATAAAAATTCGGAATCATTGACTAAGGACAGACCTAGGTTCTCGGTGTGGATTACTCTGGTAGCCTGCAATGTGTCGCACTGACAGATGTAAAGCTACCGTTGAAGTAACTACTTCTTCTGCATCCGAGTTCGAATCTGAATGGCTACTGTTCGGTTGACAAGTGATTGTCACCTCATATGGCTGTTGGTCAGTTTCCTCACTGTCTTGACCTAATCTGCTCAGTCGTGACCCTTTCACCTTAAAGGTAAAAAGGTAAGTTCTTATATAGCGCAGTATCCAGTCCTCGGGACTGCTCAAAGCACTTTACACTTTACTCCCTGGCAGACCCGTTCAGTCGAACACCATCTCACCCACAAGTCTTTGCGGTTAATTACGCGTTTCTTGTGCCCCCTCGCCAGTATGACTACGTATGTGTTGTCCTTTTGTTCTGTCACTACGTACATTCCCGGGTCCCATGTATCTGTAATCTTGTTATGCTCTCTCACCCTATTGTGTGGATGTACAAATTCCCCAACTCATGGTGCATTCTCCCCGACATGCTTGTCATGAGTTGCTTTTCGGTTGGCAATGTCTAACTTCAACTGTTCCGTAGCTTTAGCAGAGGCACTTGTCAGTCTAGCCTGATGATAGTCAACCCAGTCCAGGTTGGCTCCATCAACTGTTTGTGATTGGAGTGTGTCGTCACTGTGCAATTTGATATTGTGGTATTGTATTAGGGTTCTAATTGGGTGGGGTTTCATGTCAATAAATTGAAAAATTGCCTTAATTTGTTAATCTCAAAGTACACCTAAATTAACAGTACCGTACCATAAAATGTTGTAATGTGTATTGCTGTACATGTACAGCAAATGTAATTTTACCAATCTGTTTTTAGTCCTTTGGCCCGAACGGACTATTGCCATCACTCTGCGTCCACCATTAGCTGCCGTATCTCTCGTTCAGGAACTTTTTCTGAAATGTTGCATAGACATATCTTAGGGCACTGCCACTATGCATGAGAAATCTGTATTTGATTGAATCGTTCTAAGGGCTCCCTAAGGGCCTCTAAGGGCCCCAAAATTTGTAAATTTGTACATTTTAGTCTTTAGAAGCCAAATCGTGTAATTTTCACAATATTACGATATGAAAGATCGTAATAGTTTTGTATCATAATCATGAGTTTCAAATAAAATGTTGGCATGATTTTAGTGAAACAAGTCGTTATAAATGATAAAAATATGTAAATACAGTAATCAAAATGGTGTTGCAATGTCCAAAAAACAGTTGTTCCATTAACCACAGCAGTTTGTTTAATCCGTTGCATGCCAGTTGTATAATCCTCACTGACACACAATAAGGTCATAGTATGCACTGATGAATAAGCAGGTCTAACAAAGCACCACTTCATGATGTGGGCCCCAGTTCTTCGTCAATTACAACATCTATTTAGACGATTTTAATCTCACAAAGGCAGGTTGTTGTTCGCAGTAAGGGACCACTTAGGTAGACTTTGATGTGTGCTGAAGTATTTATAACAGATTCCATTGCAAACACAATAGTCACTTCACTGACAATGGTCTCTAAGTGTATTTGCAAAGTTAATGGCTTCATCTCTAAGACGGCTATGTGTCACAAATTATACTATTTAGTAGTTAGATAACACATGAGATGAAGCTAACTGTGTATACATTTTCAGCAAAAAAGTAGCATTTTTTATTAACAGTGAAAACTAGATCTACCATTATGTAAAATCAAAAATAATTATACAGCACTTCAGACTAGACTTAATCTCCCTGCCCTTCCTGGCTGCTTCTAGTTCCAGCCACCGAAATATAACTCCGCCCACATTTACCGTAAATATCTTTCAAGTGCGCATGTACCGCACACACACGTTTTACCTATATTGATGTGTGTCCTGTGTTTGTTGAACCAGTTCATATCCCGTACAAATATACATATATATATGTGCACTTGAAAGATATTTACGGTAATATTTACATATTTTTATCATTTATAACGACTTGTTTCACTAAAATCATGCAAACATTTTATTTATATATATATATATGTTAAAATTACAAAATCTTAATATGTTTTTATCATGAAATCTTGTTATAGCAGAAGTAAATCAGGAAATTATCAAATTGTATGGACATTAAAACCGGATGTTAGAATAGATGTCATTTATATTTAACAGGTATTTAACATTATTTAAAACTATTGTTCTTTGTGCCTTAATACAAGTTATTTGTTGCTGACTCAGCTCATAGTCCTATGTGGCTGATCCATGGCAGATCATGCCAACAAAAATAAAAGTTTTTGACATTGACGTGACAAATCCTTCCCTCCCTAAGCGATAAGATTTTCATCGCAGAAGTTCGCAAACTTCCCGTAAAAGTATGGGTAGGTAATGGCTTGGTTGTTATCACCACGTAGTATGCGGAAAATAAATTGATACAGTGGTGGCACCTATTGAGTGGAACATGTTAGTCACATTGACGCAGTTGTGTATATCAGAACTCAGAATCAATTTATTTGACCTATAAATACGACACATATACAATGAATAACGTAAGTAACAGATAAGGTCAGGAGACTCCCATTAAGATATATAATATCGCTAACACAGGAGCCACCCCATAAATATAAACAACAATAAAATTTACATGTCACAAATCAGAATAGCATATGACTTGTTTTTATAGTTAATAATTACTCAATGTGTCAACATGCATACATAATACAAGGACTGATTATATGTACTCGTGTACACATTGACGTACATATGGATACTTAGGTATACTTTCCAATACGTATTACGAATTACAAATAAAGCAATTATGGATATGACAAGTGGATTCATAATTTAAAATAAAAATGTTTTTTTGTGTATGTTGAAAAACCATATAGACTGTGGGTGTAAATTTTATTAATGATAATACTTGGTGTATTGTTAACTGTCTCTACTATGTTGTGTCTAATGCATTTTTTCGCAAATTCATGTTTGAATGTGGACATATACAGATTATTTCTTTCACGTGTGCAGTGCTGATGAATATTATAGATGCGTGTGTTTGGAAAAACATTGAAGTAGTAGGGTAAAAGATTGTTAATTAATTCATAGTAAAATGTTATTGTTGGATTTTATAAATGTCATCCAACTTTAGCAACTGGAGTCATTTAAAAATAGGACTTGTGTGAGCATTGTATTTACTTAAGGATATTATTCGTATTGCTTTTTTCTGTAATTTGAAAATTCGATGTGCCTGATGACCCCATAAAAGTAAGCCATAATTAATATGAGGGAGAATAAGACATTGTACATAATATATAATGTATTAAGTGGTAAAAAGTGTTTAAGTTTATTTAATATGCATATTGTTTTAGGTATTTTATTTGCTATTTTGTTTGTATGACTCTGCCATTTTAAATGGTTATTTATTGTGATGCCTAAAAAATTGAAATCATGTACACATTCAATGTGTGCCCCATCTATTTGTAACACAGGGTATTCTACTTTCTTTTGAGGCATATGAAAAATCATGAATTTAGTCTTTTTGGCATTTAGTGACAGTTTGTTGGCTTTCAACCAATTGCTAATCTTTGTTAGTTCTTTGTTGATATTTTCACTTTGCATTTTGCCTTCTGAATTGTTAAATGTGTTTAGTGTACTAGTAAGGGTGGTGTCGTCAGCATACGTTATGAATTTGAAAAGGTCACTAGAAAGTGCTATGTCATTTATATATATAATAAATAAGAGTGGCCCTAAAATTGAACCTTGAGGGACACCAGTATTGATGACTATTTCCTTAGACTTAACATTTTCAATTTCTACGTACTGCTTATGATTTTGTAAATAACTCTTACAAAGGTCCAGAGCCTTGTCATTTAATCCATAGTAATTTAACTTCTGTACCAATATATTGTGATCAATTGAGTCAGATGCTTTTGATAAATCAAGGTATATATTTATTGGAGTAACCGATTTATTTAGTTCTTGTATAATCCTGTCTATGATTTCGAGTGTAGCAAGTAGAATGTTTCTTTCTAAACCCGTATTGGCTATTGTAGTAATCATGGATTTGATCAAACATAACCCTTTCAAAAAAATTTGAAATCACTGACAGGATAGAAATAGGATGATAATTATTAAAGTTAGAAACATCACCTTTTTTTTAAAGTGATATGAGTTTTACAATTTTTAATTTGTTTGGAAATATACCAGTTATTATTTATTGATTAATAATTAGAGTGACTGCATTGCTGATATCATTTTTTTAGCAATTTTAGTGATCAATTATATTAACAGTAGTTTCCATGTTAATTGGGTTAAAGCTGAAGGTGTGAAATATCGGGTTATTCAGGTAATCTTTGTTTGATTTACCTCCACTAGTAGTTGTTTTAGAGGCTAGAGTAGGACCAGCAGTAGTAAAAAAACATGTTAAATTTGTTTGCAATAATGCATTTGTCGCTAATCATTTCCCCATCGACTTTGAACAAATCTGGAAATTGTTCTTTCTTTTAACTTTTCTGAATAATTTCTTTAATTAAACAACACATCTTTTTAGCATCATGCTTATGCTTTTCAAAACTGGATTGGTAATGCATTTGCTTACCTAATCTAATATTACTTTTAAGAATTTTATTATAAGTGTGTAAGTCAGTTTTAAGTTTATTGTAATGGTCTGTATTTACGTGAGTTTGTTTCATTCTCGAATACAGTTTGTTTCTAAACTTTATCAACATAATAATGCCCTTGGTAATCCAAGGAGTTTTCTTATGTTTATATGTATTGAATTTAATTACTTTAATAGGTAGAAGTTTATCCATAGCTGCAGTAACAATTTCATGGATATTGTAATTTTCATTCGGATCCACATGAGTATCTTTGTTAAGTTTATCATAAAGATTTGAGTTAATTATTTAAGTTTTAAATTTATTGAGTGAGTCAGGATTTTGTTGTTTTATTTTATCTTGGTATCACATTAGAGGTTTCGACATAGTCCAGACTTAGAAAGTACGGAAAGTGATCAGAAATATTGCTCACTAAAATACCAGCTGAGGATTTGAAGAATCCTTTTGACAAATTGCATAAAAAATTATCAATAGCTGCATTCACACTTACACTTTAAAACGGTTTAGTTAAAACGTTTTAACTAATCCAGTCAGAAAACAGACGTGTGAACGCGATTTAGCGCTAAAACGTTTTAACTAAAACGGTTTAGCTAATCCACTTCAGTAGGTGGTTTAGTTAAACCGTTTTAGCTAAAACAGTTCAAATTGCAAGTGTGAACACAAGCGGATTAGCTAAAACGTTTTAAGCACGTCACAGTCATGCGCATTCGATCTCGCGCCTCATCGCTTCCTGTCTATAACGTAAACATAAACACCATTTTGGCGCAATCACGTATTCGACTTCGATTGATGCAAAAATCAAAAGAAATGCAAGTGCGATGCGACAATTGGGACGATGGGGAAGTTCGGCTGTTAGTAGAGTTGTGGGGAGACGATCGGGGGTAGTCCGATTTAGAAGAAAATATAATTATATATTGGTGCATTGCCAATCGTCTGAACCGCGACCTGAGCGAGGGTGCCGAAACGGGGTCAGGGGGACATCGTTAACAATTTTGTTATGCTAGCTTGCGCATGTGCACATACCAACTTCCTCCTTAAAACGGTTTAGTTTAACTAAAACGGTTTAGCTAAACCGTTTTAATTCTGTAGGTGTGAATGCAGCTAATGAGTGTTCCTTGATATTCTGAAAGTCGTGTTGGCATACTAATTTTAGGGAAGAAACCATGTGAAACGATTGTATTGAAATATTCACAATATCAGAAGCAGACAGCATGGTGGGTGATCTCTTGCCAACCATGTCACGTCAATTGAATCCAGCAGTTGTCATGTGGGGAGTGGAGGCCGAGCGGTAGAGGGCTGGTCG
The DNA here is from genome assembly GCA_020002185.1 of Paraescarpia echinospica. Classification (NCBI taxonomy): domain Eukaryota; kingdom Metazoa; phylum Annelida; class Polychaeta; order Sabellida; family Siboglinidae; genus Paraescarpia; species Paraescarpia echinospica. The sequence continues at coordinate 62,283,394 of CM034534.1, read as the reverse complement.
AAGGGACTTGGGTTTCAAATCCTACCTGTACTACCAACCACCATTTCAAATCTTGGCAGTTTTGTTCATCTCACGTTACCTGCGTCTTTTGGAAGAAACACGCTGGTCCCTTCTACCTGGTGTCTATACCAGGGGAAGTAAAAGATCCAATACGGGGGTAAATATGTAGCCTGTTGTGGACTCACTGACTGTGTGATAGCCAATTGAATATCATGATGTAGACCTTAATTTTTTTATTTTTTTTTATTATATAATATAATATTTTAATTATTTTTAACATATTATATAACTGTTTATGTAATTATCTTAATATTTTAGAAACTATATCATGCATGTTAATTATTACTTAATATATATAGTCTTTTAAATTTTTTATATAATATAATTTTTTACCAGGATATATATATATATTTCTTAAACATTTTGTATAAGAAATCATGTACATTTTATAATGTGTGTACGCCCGATGAATGGACTGAGCCGCGATAAATGGCACTAGAAATGTTGATAATAATAATGAGATGACCCCCTAACCCCCTTGTTTTATGTTTCAGTTGTTTGGGGCAGTGCTGATCGGGGTAGGGGCATGGGGATTCAACGAGAAGCAACGTTTCGGCGAAGGGGTGACCTACAACAAAGACTTTGACTTCTACAAGATCGTCTTTGATCTCACAATTGTTATGATCATCCTTGGAATCGTCATCTTCTGTCTTTCCTTCGCTGGCTGCTTGGGGGCGCTACGGGAGAATGTTCCACTGCTCAAAGTGGTGCGTATTATTGACAGGTGGTATAACTAGGTGTAAAACCACTTGTACATTTTTTTTAACAGACATTTTTATAATATACTATAATGACTATATGCATTTGAACACTATGGTGTTAAAAATCTAAACAAATAAATATTTGCCTGAACTGTGTGTTTTCTGACACCTATTGTTACAGCCCATAATGACTGCCTGTTGTTGTATACCAACTTTTTTGTGCTGTACATATGTTTTTGGACAACTGAGAATTTGCAGGTGTCCAGATACATGTAGGCATTACGGTTCATTGATAATTATATGAAGCTTATTTGTGTTATTTAATTTTGCTGTTAAGTGCATTTGTTTACTTTTAAAAACGTTTAAAAACAATACCATTTTATTTGATCTTGGTGACCACCTTATTGTGTCGATTTGTCACAGAAATGCTAAATATATATATATATAGAGCATTGGAATTTGGTACATTTTGCTTGCAGTGTTATAGATCTGCAATATAATTCGTGTTTTATGGTGTTCTATTATTCCCATTTTGGCATTTTTTCTTGGAAAATACAAAAAAGGTATTGGTCGCTAGGTGGCGCAAGCGGTGGTGTTGTTGGTTTGGTCTCCGGCAGAATTTGTTGTTTTTACAAACTTACAGGCAGTCTTCTTAACAATAAATCAACACGTAGATGATATACCACACAAAGAACTGGACGGGAGAAATTTGAAAACCAAATGATGAAATCAGCGTAGTAAACATTTATTTTGTACCTAAGCCTGCCAGATCAAAATTTGCATTTCCCGCCTTCTCGGTCAAGGTCGACCCGGATGTAAACAAACACTCTTAGCTCACCAACCTCATCATGTTTAACGCAACTTAGCCTAGTACTATATATAATAGTAGACGCCCGAAATCGGGTATCAACACATACCGACATATCTCACAGTGCGAAATATCTGCCACACACCCACCCCTCGTACTAACCAGGTTTTTTTTTATTAACGCTGCACTACATGATCTGAGAATGCCCCAGATCGCTACGACTTAAAGTCTTAAGTTAATCTTGAAACCCGTTTCATCCTGCACCACCTTCATGTGTGCTCTCTGGTGTAGACACTCGAATTTTTTAGATTTCTTAGATGTTTGCTATTATTATTTGTACTCGTTTTATATTTTAACACACTTTTTTAATCATCATTTTATTATTAACAATCTTACGACTTCTACTTACATTAAGGCAAAGTCCTTGCTGTTCGAGGGCCCATTTAGTCTTAGATTTTAATTCTTACGACGAACCTAGCGATACAGATATTTAATTTTACACAGCATCAGCCTACTTAACGTCAATACGCAGTCAATCTATGCAAAGAAACTAGAATTTCACCTCATGATAGACGACGCAAAACCTGATGTCATAGTTGCATGTGAAACTTGGTTGAAGCCCGCTGTCAATAGCAGTGAATTCATGCCGCCTGGATATGACCCCCCTTTCAGGAAAGACTGAGCAGATAGCTACGGTGGCGTCATGATTGCCATCAAGACTGGATTGGTTGTTGAACAGATATCGATAATGACACCGTGTGAAATGGTTGCTGTGAAAATCCAGACCGCACACACTCCTCTCATAGTACTTGGAATCTACAGACCTACAGATAATAACGCTGACTACTCAACCTCTATGTGTGACGCCATATCCAACATAGCCAGGAAATTCCCAAACAGCCCTATGAATTGCAGGGGACACAAACCTCCCGGATATTGATTGGAAAACAAACACAGTATTGAAACACCAGTACACAAAACAGCTAAACGAAGTCTTCCTCGACACATTTTCCATGTTGGGCCTATCTCAAATGGACACTTTCCCGACAAGACTTGACAATATCCTAGATATCTTCCTCACGAACCAGCCATCCCTCATCAACAGATGCGAACCCGTACCAGGGTTCAGCGATCACGATGTAGCCGTTTATGTAAACTCGGACATATTACCAAAAAGACAAAGACCTATCCAGAGGAAGATCCACATCTGGAGAAAAGCAGACACCGAGCAGATTCAAGAAGAGCTAGCAACATTTGCTGATGAAATGCAAACCCAACACAATCCAGACACACCTGTGGAAACGCTTTGGGCATTGCTAACTGCCAAGTGCCAAAACGTACTATCCAACCACGTCCCTACAAGACTGTCCTCCCAACGTTACAACCAACCCTGGGCCAATGGCACAATAAGAAACCTGTCACGAAAGAAAAAGAAATACTTCAAGAAGGCCCAGCGTACCAAGAGTGCCTGCGACATGGCAAAATATCGAGAAATAAAAAAGCTGGCCCAATCAGAGTGCCGAAAGGCGTATTACGGATATATTAACTCCATGATAGGCGAAAACAATAAAAATTAGGGTAATCTAAAGAAGTTTTGGTCTTTCATCAAAAGCAGAAAGAAGGACAACAGCGGATAATGGCATCGTCCACAGTGATAGCCAGACTAAAGCTGACATTCTTAATATGCAGTTCTCATCAGTCTTCACCGACAGAGACACGAACAATGTACTGAGCCTTGGAATGAGCCCATACAGTGACTTTCCACATATCAGAGTATCTGAAGCAGGAGTAAGAAAACTACTGGAAGCAGTCAAACCCCACAAAGCCACTGGACCTGATGGGATCCCAGCTAGGCTCCTGAAAGACTATGCCGCAGAACTTGCCCCAGTGCTAACACTCATCTACCAGGCATCACTCAACCAAGGTACAGTACCAGCAGACTGGAAACATGCCTGGGTCATACCAGTATACAAGAAGGGAACAAGAACTACTGCTTCAAACTATAGACCCATATCCCTCACGAGCATCTCCTGCAAGACATTGGAACACATCATACACAGTAACCTGATGGACCACTTGGAACAACACAACATCCTATCTGACTACCAGCATGGGTTTCGCAAACGTAGGTCCCGTGAAACCCAACTCATCCAAGCTGTCAATGACCTAGCGATGTGCCTCAACGAGGGTGGCCAGATCGACGCTGTGCTGTTGGATTTCTCAAAGGCGTTTGACAAAGTATCCCACCACCACCTGGCTACCAAACTTCACCATTACTGAGTGCGAGGGAAGATGCTGGACTGGGTCAAAAGCTTCCTGAGCAGCCGCACCCAGGAAGTCATTCTGGAAGGCAAAAGATCATCGTCGGCTGCAGTGACCTCAGGCGTCCCACAGGGTTCAGTCCTTGGACCCATCCTCTTCCTTTGCTACGTAAATTACCTACCAGACCAAGTGTCCTCTACTGTACGCCTATTTGCCGATGACTGTCTCCTGTACTGAAACATCAACTCACGAGATGATGCAGATAAACTACAAGATGACATATACAAGCTACAGATGTGGGAAAAAAACTGGCTGATGGAGTTTAATCCGGACAAGTGCGAAGTTATCCGAATTACCAACAGAAGGAAGAAGAGAATTGTCAGTGATTACTTTATCCACGGACAACAATTGAAGGAGCCAGGTACCTTGGAGTAACCATCGACAGGACACTAACATGGAGCGAACACATCAACAACGTGACAAAGAAGGCTAACAACACCAGAGCTTTCCTACAGCGGAACATCAGCAGATGCCCACAAGCCATCAAAGCATTACGCTATCAGACGTTCGTTAGACCCATCGTGGAATATGCGTCGACAGCAAGGGATCCATCCACAGAGAAGGACATCAAGGCCGTGGAAAATGTACAACGACAAGCTGCTCGCTTCGTGAAGAATGACTACCGTCGACGCAGCAGTGTGACAACCATGATCGAAAGGCTGAAATGGGAGACCCTTGCGAGTAGGCGGGCTAATGCCAAGCTCATAATGCTCTACCGCATCAGGAACAAGTTAGTGGACATAACAACGACTTCACTCACCGCGGCTTCAACTCGTACCAGAGGCAACGCATATCGCTACTTCCAGACACTCGCCCGCATCAACGCATACAAGCACTCATTCTTTCCAAGCACCATCAAATCATGGAACAAATGCACACAACAGCTAGTTAGCAAACAATCACTGGACTCATTTAGACAGCATCTCCTCTCGCCTGCCTAAAGTAATCTACGCCCACAAAGGCAAAGCTATAGGCACCCCGACTATAGGGTCTTTTGATCTGTCTAAACGTCACAAAATAAGCAATAGACCCAAACCAACGCTACACCACCCGCTACTTGCGACGGCCCACCCAAGCTCGACAATACTCTAGCCACATACATGTAGCTGATACAGAGTTCTGAGCTGTACATAAGAAGAAGAAGAAGGAGAATATAAAAAAATACAAATAATTACATTTTCTTGAAAACCAGCAGTGTTATACTCACATGTATTTGGTAAATAAAATACTTTGCTTTAGGCTTGGTTAGTTTATCTAGGCATATTATTCATGGACTGTATAAGAATTTTTAATTCATAATTGTTTATTACTGTTTTCATCAACAGTTTTTCCCTACATTACTATTGCAACCATATTTTATTATATTTTGTGATATCTCATAATACTGGATTTCCTGAATTTATAAACTTCAAAAATATATAGGTTTGCATGTGTAATACGTATAAACATGACCCATAGTGGAAGTAATTTGTAAAAGCAGCCAGTAGTGTAACCTTTGTTTGAACCGTTTGATTCCATTAAAAAGTAACATATTCACGTGGAGAACTTCAGAGAAAAAACTTACCCAAAATTATGTGGAAGTGAATGTACATGAAAGGATTGAGTTTTATTTCGGCCATGCTGAATTCCTGCATAGTGAAGAACTGCCAATTCGTCCCTGAGTCAAGTTCTCATTAAGGGAAACAAAAGGCAGTTGTCTGGGCCTATACATGTAAGAGTTAATACCATCTAATCATTTGCAGGTACAATCAACAATATTGATCACATCAGTGATCACTCAGAATTCATTTTCAAAGTGGGAGATTCTAGTGAAATCTCAACAGTTCCAGCTGCTGACATATTGTGACACGCCAGAAACATGTCACAATATGTCAGCCGCAATATGTATGCTTAACCAATAAGCGCCTAGAGCTTCTTTGACGTTGACGCGGGATTGAATGCCCCTATTTCTTCAACATGATATGCCAGCTGATATATGCTGGTTTCTTGTATTCCCTTTGAATCAGTTACACTTGTAACAGCTGTTACAGTGTCGTACATTACACCACGCAGACATTACACCTGTAGTTATTACAGCACCAGAACAAATTCGTCGACACCAACACAAGTAATATTCTACGTTTGGCGAATTGGAAAGAGTAGGCTCTTTTAACCCCAGGCCTTCTATCACAGTGGCACTGTCAGTGCTAGTTCAGTGATCTGCTTCAACAAGTTTACTCTAGTAAACTGCTGGCGTAATAATATTGATTGTAGTTGCTCATGGTTATTTTTTTAACACTTTTAGGTGCACAGGCCCAACAAGGTGTTGTTTGTATACCTTTAGTAAGTCTTTCACAGTGTAGTCAAACTGGTTTGAAAGGAAATTCGGCGAACCTGCCCTTCTAAGTACAGGTGTTTTTGTAATACTGCAGGACTCTAGACAGAGGTGCCTGGTTCTTGTGGGTGGGTAACTTCTACAGAAAACCCTCACTTTTATATGGACTAATAAATGTAATTAAAATATATTTTTAATGTAACTACAATACATACAAATGAAGTCAAAATTACACACATGTGCACATGCATGCATGCACACACACACACACACACACACACACACGCGCACAATAACATAAAGAGAACAATAGAGGAAGAACGCTGTATAATGTTATTCTCCCATTTTATGAAGTGGCACATTTCAAGTGAAGTGATTCTATCCCGGCTGTTTTGAGAATTAATAGTAATAATATATTTTAGATTAAAATTACCGTAATTGACCACGTTACCGCCCATACCCGCATTATCGCCCACCCCTTATTTCCTGGAAATTTGGATTAACCGCCCACCTGCTCGTGTTACCGCCCACCCCTCCATCTCAGCCAAATACATAAATACATTTGTTATCAAAATATAGACAATACAAAATTCAGAAATACAACAAGAAAATTGTTGAATATTCTCCAGACTTCACGTCATCTGTCGCTGGTTGGCGCTTCAGCCAGCAAGCATTGATTCTGATTGAATAGCTCTCAAACTGGCCACTGTAAAGTTTGTCTTTTTATACAAAGTAACTTTGTTCACATAACATACCTTGTAATAGTAACCAATCGTCCAATTGTAAACATTAAAAACAACATTGGGACAATTCATTGATGGCAGTGCTGCACGTACGTGCCGGTAACCAGCGAAGGCGGTATCCGTACTTTGCACAAACTACGTCTACAACGCCTGGTTGATTTAGTGCTCAAATGGTGATGCACAGACGGGTCGATTTAGAGGAGAACTAAAAGAAACATTTGCCGATGTTGGTGTTATGTCATAATAACGTAAACCTCTTTATAACAATGGAGTTGAAGGGTCATGTGACAGCTGTAGCCATGAAGAAGGGTGAAAATAAAATGACCAGCGCCACGCTGTCTGACTTCGAAAACACTGTAAACTTAGTGGCGACGCCTGCCGTGTTTATTCATATTCGTTTGGTCGCCAGAGCCTGATCTGGTTTTTTTCAAAGCGAGTGAACAAAGGTCCAACCCACCGAAGGAACTTGAAATGTGGACGTTTAAGAATAAATTGAGTCCGCACAGCGAGCATTACAAACTTCTGACGTACAAACTACGAATGAATTGAGAGCCTTTTTATTACAATTTTTTACAGTATGAACGTTTCGAAAAACTGGCCCTGGACCGCAGTGTTGGAAGGGGTCATGCTACAGTTAGACTTCCTGTTTCGTTACATATGAAAAAGAGATTTTTTTGAGAAATGATATTTTTTTTTAATTCACATGTTCTGACAAAAGTGCATTTGAGTAGGCAGATTTTCAGGTGTGATTGTAGAAGGTGTTGACTATAAAATGGTAGATTTCTAGATGATTTGAATAAACAGAAGGATATTTGGCAGCAATTTGCCTGTTTGACCCTTTGGCGGAGTAATGCTTGCCGGCATTCGTAAATATTGATGGGTGTCACACATACAGGCATTTTACGAGAGCTAGAAATGCAATTTTAAAAAACCTATCAGCATGTCAATGAGATGATGATAACAGCAGGTGAGAAGTTGAAGAAATTTTGTAGGTCACGTTTTCTTGTAATCAGACAAAACGTTAACAAGGTCGCCAGTGGGAAAACTAACTGTATATTGTTCCTGGAAAGGGTTTTACAAAGTGGGAACCAATCCTTCATTATTCATATGACAATTCCAAACTTAAATTGTTTCATGAAACTTGTATCGTTGCGACACCATCTCCCAGCTAGAGTGCACTCAGGATAAATCAGACATCCAGTGTGCCATGGTAATACCTCTTATCAGGAGTTCCACTTAGCAGGGCCTATGTTTTAGCACCTTAGAATAAGTTATAGATATAGGCCGAGGACAGAGGAAAAAGGTTGACTTTAACATCGTAACTAAGCGAAAATTGGCTAATGCGAGTTTGAGTTATCGGGAGTGCACTGTATACAAATATCTGCAAAGCTGATCATATGTTGTAAGATTGTTCAGAGTAACATCATTTTCATCAGACGTCCATCAGTAACAGTGTTTGGGATTTAAACTTTCGCTTGATATGTTATGAATGCTTTATGAAGCCAGCACTGATCAATGCCCATTTGTTGTCTCGTACAACCACTTTAAGTTTATATTGTTTGGATAATTTTTACATGGGGAGGGCGCGATAATGCGGATCTACGTAAGCACCCATGTCTGCATTACCGCCCATAGAATATCTCGACCTAATTGGCCATGGGCAATAATGCGGTCAAATACGGTAAGTTAAAATTAATAATAATAATACTTACAGGAGCACAGAGTAGTTCTAAGTTGCTTTGTGAAGGTGTCATGGCTGCCGTATATTATATATATTACTTCACATTGTTACCCCTCCTGTTTCAGTTCTCCTACTCACTGTCCGCTCTCTTCCTGCTTGAGCTCATCTGCGCCGTACTTGCCTTCATCTTCTCATCCGAGGTCAAGGCAAAACTTACGAACGTTCTCAAAGATGAGGCCATAACGCGTTACCGTGACGATATAGACCTACAGAACATGATGGACTGGGTTCAGAAGACGGTAAGAACAAGCAGCAGCAAAACCTGTCTTTGGAGTTTTTTTGCCAACATTTGGGGTGTCTTAGAGGGATGTTTTTTCATTAGTTCTTATTGTAAATCATACAGTTTAAACTATATTTATTTTAACATATTGACTATCCAGATATGTTTTAATGGTGCAGAAACAACATTTGAATTCAACAGTTCAGTGTTTAAAAATATCGCCGAGCTCTCACTCAGATCCCCCAAAAGATGAGTTTGGATAATTTCAAGGAGGTCGTGACACACCTTGTGATGCATATATTCATCTCGGTAGTAATCAGACCTGAGGCCTGCCTTGGAAAGCGGATATTGTTTCTTATAAACAGACCTGTTGTCTTATAGGTCAACTGCTGTGGTTTCTTATAAACAGACCTGTTGTCTTGTAGATAAACTGCTGTGGTTTCTTATAATCTTGTAAACACACATGTTGTCTCGTAGGTCAACTGCTGTGGTTTCTTATAATCTTATAAACAGGCCTGTTGTCTTTTAGGTAAGCTACTATGGTTTCTTATAATCTTATAAACAGACCTGTTGTCTTGTAGGTCAAATGCTGTGGTTTCTTATAATCTTATAAACAAACCTGTTGTCTTGTAGGTCAGCTGCTGCGGTGTCAGTTCAAATGGCTACAAGGATTGGACAAACAATGCGTACTTTGCGTGTGATCTCAAGAACCCAGACTCCAACCCAAGTGTGGAGCGATGTGCAGTGCCCTACTCGTGCTGTCGCAATCCTGCAAACTTTGAGGTGGGAATAATTTCTTTATTTTAATTTAACTGTCAACATCTTTTGATTATGTGTATATTACACACTAACGCTGGACCACTGTAAGTATACCTCCTTCAGGCGCCAAGGTCCACTGACCTCTTTCTATATTTAGTCACGTCTTTGGACCAGTGGCTTCTGATCTACAGATTGGCGACATATTTCGTAAAAAATAAACCACTGAGGTAGTTACTTACACGACCAGTAGTTAACGTAATCAAGAAGTAGAACAGTCGGTAAGATGAAGTACAGTTGCAGGTTAAAGTAATCAAGAAGTAGTACAGTCGGTAAGATGAAGTACAGTTGCAGGTTGAAGTAATCAAGAAGTAGTACAGTCGGTAAGATGAAGTACAGTTGCAGGTTGAAGTAATCAAGAAGTAGTACAGTCGGTAAGATGAAGTACAATTGCAGGTTGAAGTAATCAAGAAGTAGAACAGTCGGTAAGATGAAGTACAATTGCAGGTTGAAGTAATCAAGAAGTAGAACAGTCAGTAAGATGAAGTACAATTGCAGGTTGAAAGTAAAGCCAATTAAGGCTGTAACCTGTTTTATTTAAATGATAGTACTATAAATGAACTGGTCGCTATTTGTTTGGTGTTGGAAATTAATTATTGATTGATCAATTTATTGATCGATTAATTGATACACAGGTTACTTCACTAGCACAAACGATCAATGATCAAACGAAGATGCTCTGTGTTTATTTGTATGTGTAATAATTAATATTAATACGTGTATTCATTAAGTTACAGGTATAAAAGAAATACTGGTTTATTGTGATGTGTTTGTGACATCGGTGATCTTGTGTGTGAAGTTGTTTTAATAGTGTTTGTTTCTTGTTCTCGCCAGTCTGGACTGATAAACACAATGTGTGGGGCAGAACAGCAGTTATCTGATGTAAGTACAAATGACAGCTTTAATTATCGTTGTGTTATTACATTGTGGTGCTTTGTCATTGTGGTGCTTTGTCATTATGCAACTAATTAAGCATCAGCTTAAACACTTGCCAATACGCTAGTTCCTCTGAAAACTACATAATGCGTCATTGTAAACATCATTTATCAGGGAAATAGAAGGACATAATAAAATCACCTATTGAACTTGTGATTTTGTTAAAATTGCCATGTGGGCCATTTTGGTGGAGTGGTAGAGTGTCAGACTGTTAATCAAGAGAATGGTTCGGTTCCTCCTACCTACCGCCATTTCAAAGCTTGGGCAAAAGTTTGTTCACCCCTTTGCCCGTGTCTTTTGCAAGAGATACTATCCCTTCTACCTTTTGTCTGTACCAGGGGTAGTAAATGATCCCACACATGGAAAAGGAAAAACCTGTCTTGGATGCTTAAAACCAATGGTCTTAATATACAAAAACTATATGAGTAAGTGTGTTTTATAGATACAGTAAATTAAACTGTTCCATCCTATAATTTCTGCCCTTTCCCAACCAGATATGTATGCCCTCATTCCGATTCATTGTTGCATATTTGAGAGGGGCAATGGACCCCCTTTGGAAATTTATTTAAAAAAATTCCCTCAATAACTTGTTGCAACATTGAATGTCATAGGCATCTTTAAGTGTACATGCACACGTTACTGATAACCGATCCTTGTTTTACACAGTACCACACCGCAAATCAGATCATCTACGCCGACGGCTGTGTGGACGTCGTGCTCGAAGTTGTGAAGTCAAAACTGTACATTTTCGGAGGCATATTTCTTGGTGTTGCAATACCCCAGGTGAGATTTAACAGAGGGATTAATTGTTACAATTATACAATCAAAATCTAACTATACTGGTAATTGAGCTAGTGTATGTGTGTGTGTGTGTGGGGGGTATGTTAATGGTTTCCACCTCGACAGTTTGCATCCTATTTTACTCAGAATCATTCGACATTTTATCAGTGACCCACTGGCTTCTTATGTGCATATGTATGTATATACATATGTATAAACTATGTTGTCTTAAAGGTAAATTATATAAAAGTTAACAAAAACCTGTTTTAGTTTTAAATTATGTACAAACCTGTATTGTAGATTTTTACATTTAGAACATTCGTTTGCTTTAAAAATGCAAAATGTAACAGTATTTATTAAACTTACGTTCCTTTCAACTATACAATTGTAGTACTACATGCACATGTGGGAAACAAATTCAACTGATGTAATTTTCAGCACTTTGATGAACTAGTGATTGAATGAAATAAGATAATTTTTTTATTTTTACAGCTTATGGGGATCTTCCTCGCACGGATTCTGTGCAACCAGATCGAAGACACAAAAGAATCAACTCTCGCTTAAAGATCATTCTCATGGAATCTAGCAATGTCTGTTCCACAATGTCCATTTGTATCATAAAACCGTCTGTATCTGATTCTGTAGTCATATTTTTGTATTGTGAATGGCGTACGAGTGGGTGAGAAGCCACTGCAATATGAGATTGACCCATAGTTTCAACCTCAGCCCCCTCTGGTGGATACACCACACACTATTTGTATTTCAAATCGGAAAGCATCAACATGACCAAGAACAACAACTCAATTTTAGTTTTCTTAAAATTTACTTTTGTCGATATAAGCAAGTCACTATCAGATATTTACAAATTGAAAGTGTCACGGAAAATGTCATCGACAGATATTCTGTGCATTTATTATTCGAAACGCATAACAATTGCAAAATTTAGTGTTTTAAATGTGACATGTATGATTGGTTGATATGTAAGTGGGACAAAGTACAAATCCTCGTTTTTAAGGGTAGTTCCACCAGTAGGAAACACTAAGACGGGCATTCATGGGCTCTGTACGTAGCTTTGTAACTTGGTTATCTACGGACATCAGCATCTTTTGTTGGGTGCAATCTCACAGAATTTCTGCAATTCTTTCAGAAATATAAACTTTTAAAAAATTTGATTGATAACCGAAAATTGGAATAATTTCTCGCAGATGACCCAACTTCTGTGTTGAACAAAGGATTAATCAGTGTGGTTGGAAATTTAGCTATGATGGATACATTGTTTTGTTTTCTTCACTACAGGAGGCACATCTCCAAAGAACTACGCTAAATTATTACAATAATCGGCAACAATTATCTATTTAATTATGTTATAATAAGGCTAATTTTGACATTTTACTTTCAAAGAAACTTGTTTTCTTCTCAAATATTTCTATAAAATTTCTTCGTAGGAATACTGGCGTCACTACAAGCATGTCACACGACGAAGGCCAAGAAATTCAACTGAAATGTACGGAAAGAAAACTGAAAAATTATTGAGGTAGAAAAAACGAGGTCAAATTTCACATTCCAAGAAGCCAAAATATTGGTTCATTCAAGAATAGGTAATTGTTGGTTTACTAATGTTACACGAGTTGAATGATGGTAGAGGGAACAGATTGGAGAGTGGATCATTAACTATATCGACCTTGTCTGTTCTGTTTCCCAGAATCCTCTCAAGCTAGGGGTGGTAATGGTATTAGCAGGAAGCGCACTGAACCGGTTATACTTTGACCCACTTTCTTTTGTCATTTGGCCATGATTGTCAGAAATTCAAGCATGACCCCCAAATGACAGAGCAATTCTGAGAACTTGCAGTTAGCCCCACCTGCCTCCAGTACAGTTAGCCCCACCTGCCTCCAGTACAGTTAGCCCCACCTGCCTCCAGTACAGTTAGCCCCACCTGCCTCCACTACAGCTGGTGTTTACTATTTGAATGGGTGGTGCACAGTTGGAATGTTTCATGAACCAAACATTCAAATTATAAAAAAACACTTAAGCCTTATTATTAAACACAATTTGGCGGGCAGTATACCGTCCGTATTTTCTACTATTAAGAACATTATATTAGTAAATAAGGAACAGACAAGGTTGTTTTAATGACAACATATCATATGTCAAAACAACTGAGCATGACATCGTATCGGTGCAACTGGCTTTGCAAGATGAAAATGTTAGTTTACGACAACAATAGCCAGACAGCCATGAGCTAGTCTGGTGTTTTTGTGATAATTTTTTGAGATGTGGCCTATAGCTCGGTTGCTATTTACGTACAATATTACATTATTTGCACTGTTGTATATGTATTGCCAAAGCTATTTTTATATCACCAAAGCTTATATTTTGTACCCAGACAATTCTATGTCACCGGTGTAAGCTTTAAGACACTCTATGTCACTGGTATTAGCTTTAAGACACTGGCATTAGCTTTATTTTACTAGCATTAGCTTCATGCCACTCGTATTAGCTTCATGCCACTCGTATTAGCTTTATGCCACTCGTATTAGCTTCATGCCACTCGTAGTAGCTTCATTTCATTGCTTTCATATCTTCAAAGGTACCAATGCCTGTTATTGTAAATAGAATACAACGTTTTCTATCTGTGCTGACTGACGTAACATCTACTTGGGAGCTGAGCTCCACAGCATAGACATAACTGACTAACAGATTGGTCGAACTCACATAACTAATAATGCATAGTTAACTAATAATGCACGGATAACTAATAATGCATGTAACATGTGTTCCTTGTAGAACCTGCCAATGTACATGTTTTTGTGGTGGATTTGTGTCTTGTAATAATAGGTAGACTCTTCGTTAGAGGTGGTCTCGGACATTTGCAGTCACAAAAAACAGCATTGTGTATTGTTGGTGGTGTTTTGGTTATCACCAAAATAAACATGTGTAGTTGCACCACCTACAGCAGAGCACGGCTAGAGTAATAGTTAGCACATCTGCCTGGCATTTCAGCGCTCTGAGTTTGAAACCTGGACCGGGCAGGCATGATATTTGGTGTAAAAACTCAACATTGGGGGCTGTGTATCCCTCATCACTCGGAGATCACGTTAATGTTGGTCCCATCTCAATTTGGGATGTAAAAGAACCACTGAGGACGATAAGCACCCTGGCAGTGACCACCCTAAGTGCCAGCATATAAAGGTCGATTTGGCGATAATGTTCTGAAAAAGGCTGACTAGTTGAATGAGACTTAATAAGACCATTACATTGTAACCACAATAATACAGACTAGTCAGTTAATAGAAAACATTACCAAGCACTGGAAACAACTAGAATGAAACATATATTAATGCTCGTTCACATTAAGATGATCATTTTGTATCACTAAAAGTTCCACACCTGTATTGGCAGGTGGGAAATTGAACCAGTATGAACTTACCAGACCGTCCGAAGTAAAGAACTACTGTAGAAAATGTGTTGCTTGAAGAAACCTGTGCCAAGATTTCTGTATCTCAATGTTTTGCCAGTGTGTTAGGGGTCATCTTACGTGAACAGTCCTGTTATTGTAATACCGTGAAGCCACACTGATGATTTGGTAAATGTTGAACAAATTTAAAGAGCACGTGTAACAATTTTAAGTGGTGAACTGAATGGGCCAACTAGATGCCTTTTTCAGGACATTGCGACACTGAATTAATTAGCACAGCTGAATTTATACAACCTCGGATACTTACCGGGGATACCTTTACAACATGTGTCCCTATTGTTACCTTTCATCTTTTAATATTTAAAGAAATATGGATAATTTAACAAATAAATCAGTCATCTGGTATGTGGAGATAATTGTATGGCAGTTATTCACAAATCAATACATTTTCATATTTGAATGTGAAATATAATGTGTTTACATCAAATTATTTATTGGTGTCTAAAACTCCTGTTTTATACAGTTCTGTATATAGTATAACAGTGAATGTTACAACATGAAGTATGGCATTGTTAATTTAGAGACATGTTGATATTGAAAAATTCAGAGATTTCAAGCATTTTAAGTGAAAATCGCTGTATTGTCTCTAAAGAAAGTAGATTCAGTTCCGCTGTTTGCCAAACTAAACTTATTCACTCGTTGTGTCTGGATCTCGTTGTGTGGAGTACAAACTGGTAGCCTGTCTTTCATTACCTCGATTCCAATAGTTTAATTTGTTTGTTATGTGTTTTCTGTGATGTAATAATTTAGCCCATTGCGAGTTATAGTCACCGATGATCATATCAGTAGTACAAAAATAATCATTAAATTTGGGCATAGTTGATTGAATAAAAGCACTGTTTTGTTAAAATCTTCATCGGAATGGTTGACTTTGATTGTTAAATCTGACAGTAGTGATACATACATTTATTTTAGTAGTGTTTAATTAGTGACGCCGTCTTGTTAGAATATAATCAATAGACAATGTATGTAAAGTAATCAGATCACATAACCAGTGATAGAGCTCTTTTTGACATGGGCATGAACAATTTGTGTTAACAATGTGAAATTAGTACACTGGCGGAAGAAATATATATATATCTATTATACATATATTATTACATGTGTGTGTTATAAGGATGTACGGTGCATGTGTTTAGTAAATGTTGTTGTTGGCTGTTTCCTCCGTAAATGACACATGTTGAAGGTTTTCTGTTTTCCTTACAAAATATCAGAACATTCTTCAGGATAATAAATTTTACTTTACAAAATTATTTTATCATATCCAAATATTAGTTTTGTATGTACATAAGTTATACGTTTTTGCCTTCTTGTTACAATGGCTTCAACCGTACAACTGACATCTCGGTCAGATGATATGCACTGAACCATATACCACCATATAATAGGGGTAAAGATGTGGACAATGGAACAAGACGGCCATCAACCGATATAAGTTCCACACATCTATAATGACATCATCTAACCAAGATGTCCATTGTACTAAAGAACCCTTCGTGATAAAAAGGTACATTTTTGGATGTGATCAAATTATTTTATTAAGTAAAACTTGTACTTCTGCCTAAGGCACATTTATATATTGATGGTCCTGCCCAGTTGTGTTTAGGGATTATCTTTAATCGTCAGTGTTAACACTTGGTTTAGACGGTGTTAAATAATTAATCTGATACTTCACATACACAGGATTATTAAAGTTGTGACAGTGTTTTAGGAATATGCTTCTATTCAAGACTGTTATACACAAAAATTGTTAACTTATTTTAGTAAGCACTTTTCTATAGTATGGTTAGTATCATGCATGTTAAATATATATTCGTATAAACATTTCTGTACACGTAACTTTGTGTAAAGTTTGAATCTCTCGAGGTTTACAAAGGTAATATCATCTGTATGAATCACTGATGCCATGTTTCAATTGTTGGTGTCTGATGTACAACCAAAGATATTTTTAAAGAATCTTAAAAAAACATCCATTTTGCTAAGGGATGGTATCAAAACCAATGTATGACACTGCACAAAGCTTTAAACAATAAGTATGTGTATGAAATCTGAAAAAAAGTGAAATGCGATTGGAAAATTATCAGCATTTTTACAAGAAAAAATCTTTGATGTTCAACATTAAGCAGAGCATCTGCTGACACCCTAAATCAGTTTTGTTTAGTTTCATATATCACATTTTGAGATCATCCCTAATGATATATAATATATATACACAATATTATCATGTGGTGATTTCCCATCACTGCATGTTGATCTATGACGCGACGCCTTAGGATGGACTTGGGTCATAACAGGGGGTTTAAGGGGTTTCGACACAAAAATTGTGTACCGGTATTCTGTAATTGTATTTCTGCAGATTTTAAAGATATTTTTGCCAAGAAAATAATGCACCAATGTAATGCCAATTATACGGGGTACAATAAAACTGGCTGAATATTGTGAGTGGTAAATCCCTCAGGCTGAGTTACCCCTACACAGTGTACAGATTTAGTGGTTATAATAGAAATAAAGTCATCCACAGTGATGTAAATTATGTGCGTTTGTTGTTCATTTTATGAGGAACGCAGGCATACATACCTGGTACCACTTGGTATCACATTGGCACCACATAGGGAGCCATCTTACAACACCTATGAATAACATTACAGTAGAATCTGAATAACAGTGTAACCTCTCTTGAGCGACCAGCCTTTATACACAGCCAAATTGGTTTCTCAAGAGAGGTTGTTTCCCATGGCATTTTCATCTGGGGCACTTGGTAAAGTGTACAGTGATTTGTGAACTATTCTTTCTTTTTTTAGTAATTGTTGCCCGATTCAGTGATTGCCCGGAACAGGTTCCACTATAAAAAAAAACAATTATCCTTATTTCCTCAATTTCCTCAATTTTAAATCATGTCAACCCGTGAAATTGTCGTTATCTTTCATACAGACCTATAGACTGGGGGGTGCAAGCAATAAGCCCACCCACCCCCGTGTGTATCAAGATATTTTGGGAGTCTGCAAACGCCCGTCGAAAAACGCACACCGCCAGAAATCAATCGCACTACGGATCAGCGTACCACATACACACACACATGGTTTTAGCAGAACGTGATGTATTTTTTCTCTCATCATAATAAGCAAAAACAAAAAATAAACAGTATTTAAAAATAAGTTGATGTACAATGCTAAGCGACACAACCAATTTTGTTTGTATCATATAAACATCAATTTCTTTACACTGACCCTAATAAGTGTGGTGTCATCTAAGTTGACACACTACAACATTGACCTGATCACCAAGAAACATGCAATTGACAACAAACTCAGAGGGAACAAAACAAACTTCAAACCCGTACACCTTTTAACAAGCTCATAAGTGGTGTTATACCTTTCTACAATTGCTGAAACATTAGTTTCAAAACGTTTTCACATTTCTACAAGCACAATTGTTCTCCTAAAATCACACATACAGCAATATTTTCTTAATTGCATTTTCATACACCAGCAGACTTATGAGCAAATAAGGTTATTTTTTAAAATCCTCAGCCCATAGTAATACACCAAGCTGTGGACATATTTGAAGGGTTTAAGGGCAAATGTGATGAACGCTATTTCTGAAATATTACGAACAGGGACCAGACGTTTCTTATACCACATGCTGAGCTAATGCAATGCCATATATCTGTTAAACGATGTGAACAGTAGTGTTTTCAAAACGCAATAAACGCCAAGTCTTTTTTTACCAAAATGCGATATAATTTTTCAATGAATCGGCAACGCTATGTCCTTCCTCCTGCACTAGTATTTACTGGTTCGCGCTGTATTGATATCACGTTTTGACAAAAAAGACATGGATATATCGTGTTTTGATAATAAATTCTTTTAATATCGCATTTTGTATAACGAATCTGCAATAAACATTTCGGTCTTTGTTGCCAATCTCTTTCGTTTCAGATTGCTAAGACATTCCAACATCATTTAAACATTGAAGATAAACTACAAAAGTTAGTTTATCTAAAAATCAACAAAATGGATACATCACATTTTGTCCTGAAACTTTTAATTTACAGGCCGCAACCCACTTTGGATTCTTAAATATGCCTTTGGCCCCAGGCCTCCTATTTCAAGACCTCAATACTTATGACAATATACCTTCATATCTTACAATTCAATAGCACAGATCATAACATAAAGAAACTCACAGAGCAGATTATGCAATAAAACATTATATCGTCTAATATACTTTCAAACAAC
Organism: Paraescarpia echinospica; assembly: GCA_020002185.1. Taxonomy (NCBI): domain Eukaryota; kingdom Metazoa; phylum Annelida; class Polychaeta; order Sabellida; family Siboglinidae; genus Paraescarpia; species Paraescarpia echinospica. The sequence goes on along the minus strand of CM034534.1, from coordinate 62,264,237 downwards.
TGCTAAGTATATTCAATCCAGCAACAGAAAACAATGTACAAAATGTATAATATATTAAATTATCCTCTGAAAATAGGTCTCAATTAATACAAAAAGAACATGTTACCCGCTTAACAAAAGGAATTTAATTTCAAACATTTCACATCTGGAAAAATGCTGCATGTAAATAAATGTCAACCAAGGCATTTACGATGACCTTCATAGATCAGTGAGCAAACACAGCCATGTTTCTCTTCAAGGTCAAAGTTTGGTCACATGACCGTCACTAGATCCGCTTGCTCCCGCGGCAATGCGAACTTCGGTCGGACGTTGCGTCGCTTCCCAAAGTCTCGGCTTCTTTTTTACCTTGACCTTTGCTGAGCAGGAGGGTGACGGGAATGCACATATGCTGCCACTTTCACTTTCAGTTTCATTGATTCCCACCGTTGCATCAACACGAAACATATCTAGTAACTGCTGCAAGAGAAATTATACTGCTTAACATTTCTTAATGCAAGGAAGTGTGTCATTCAGTGTTTAATATAATAGTAGAATAAATATAGTGAAATTATGCTGCCTGCCAAATTGTATTAAGTAAGCCAGAAATATTACCCTTTATTCACAATTTCAATGTATATTCAATTTAACAACAACAAAAACTAAATTGATTTTCAACAAACTTAAGTTGAAAGTAATAATTCCATAATCCCAGAATTTTTACATACCCATTCAAAAGTTTAGCTTTATAATTTCTAGAAATCCTACACAAGCTAAAATATAAGATTCTGCCTGTAAAATCAACAAACCTCTGGCAATGAACCTTTCGTCCGACAGAAGGCATGAGTTGCTCCGATTACCACTGCCACCACCAGGGGGCCGACAGCGATGAACCAGCTGAGCGTGGTCGCCCAGACAGGGAGGTGAAGTTTGGTCATAAATGGTGTCACGAAGGCCACCGAGTGGTAGATTAGTAACACCTGCAACAACGGTGTTGACAATGAACTTATTTACAGCAGAAATCACAGATGTAACGGGCCACAACAGTTTGAACCCTAAGGTAGATTTTACAAAACTGAGAAAAAGAGGCATGAAAGTAATGATATTCTTTTCTTTTTTGATACAATGAACAATTTACTCCAATTTTGAGTTATTACCTTGAAAAAGTATTTTTGAACTAGCTAACTTTGATGTTGTCTGTCTCAAAACATGAATTTGTGGAGCGCAGAGGTGCTTCGGACTTTCGACCGAGAGAACCTGGGTTTGAATACTGTGCTGCGGAATCAGACCTTGGGCAATTTCGTTCCCTCTACGTTGCTCCAGTTCACTCAGTTGTATGAATGAGTACCTGGCTATAGACAGTGGTGAATATTTGTGTACGAATAGTCTTTGTGCATTAATTGCAACATGGCTGAATGCTTCCCAGAGAAGTCAAGATGGTGTTCAATTGAACAGGTCTGTCAGGGAGTAAAATGCAAAGCGCTTTGAGCAGTCCCGAGGACTGGATACTGCGCTATATAAAAACTTAATTACCTTTCTGATTTCAACCACCCATAACTCTGAACAGGTTAACTTACACGGATGACAGTGATATAATTGTAACACTGAAATATTGCATTTTAACATGATGCTCATAACGCCATACCGCTAAAATATATCTTTGAACCACAGCGACCCATCACATTGTATTTTTATTATTAACTAAATAATTTATTGAATAAAAAAGTATAGCATTACGTATTGCTGGATGGTAATTTGGTTGTCATCATGCTTCAGTTAAATTAATTAAATCATTCCTATGGTGCCACCTATTGAGAGTAACTGGTACTAATGCACAATGATGCTATTGTGGACATCAAAGCTGGACAGCATGGTGGGTTACAACAAATACTACCCAAGTCAGTCACTTACCGCCACGGCGACCGAGGCGAGCATAAACCAACTTATCATGAAGATTCGTTCGATGGGAAGATGGAGTGGCTCCAGCCTCACTGCGGGGAGAAACGTTCTATCAGCAACACAAGTAACTGTTAACAAGAGAATCCTTAGATGACATGTAAGGAAGCCACTTATAAAGAGTCTACCCAAAAACCTTGATGTTGAAGTGACCAACTTTCTATCCCTTATAAACATATGATCCATATGGAAACAATTCATCCAAGCTTTGGCCCAGGCCGACCAATGATGATAATGACCCTGCCCTTTTAAGTTATTTGTCAGGTTTGTTTATAAACATATATTTATACTGCCAGCCTTTGCGCACAATCAGCAGATAATGAGTTTCATTTATTTGTGAGAATTAATACTTTCTTCTAGTCTACACAGCTCCTCCACAAACATTATTTGGTCTCCTGGTTCTACTATCGTTCTGCAGTAAACAAAATCTTTTATCAATATTTTCACTTCTGAATTTGTACTGATTTGATCTCTTAATCTCCTGGCCTCTCAGGTTGTTAAACCACATGTCTAGGATTTTTATAGCTAATGTCTCTCGGTTCTGGAATCAAATTAGATGACTATCCTCTGTATTCCTTCTTGCATATCTATGTCCTTCTTATGATTTGGCTTCCAATATTAGTTTTCATTTAGCTTGTATATGACAGTTCCACTAGTTCAGATTCAGAACTTGACCGACACTGACCGTATGCCTTGACCAGTGGGATTGCAGTCAGTATGGCCAGAACGGGCAGAAGTCGAGGCAGAGAGAGGTCAAGTAGTTGTGACAGGTAGGACCCGCCCTGAAATGAGATGTCCATTTGGAATTAGGGAACACTTCAAAATACCAATATTTATATGAAAGTTCAGGAAACCAATATGATTTAGCTTCAGACCCTCACACATGAAACTTTGAATTACAATGGATGCTTGCTATCAAATGTCTATTAAAAAAATATGTGAATGGCACTTACTGAAAACATCCCCTCAATATGGCCAATTTTATTTAGTATCAAACATCTGCATTTTGACATGGCCTTTTAACTTAGTCAACCTATATCTTAACTAACAATGAAGATATTTAATTAGATTCTGACCACAAATACATGTTTGACATATGCATTTGAAAGTGATGAGATGCATGTAAATCCACCGAGCGGTAAAAACAGAAAGCACACAAAATATACATATGCACACACCATACAAACACATACGCCTACACACATGCATGCATGGACGTACGCGTGCACGCACACACGCTAACACACATACACCAGCAAGCCCTGGTCATACTTATATCGATGGTGTTTCTCAAAACACTATCAACCTCATGTCAACTTAAGTTAATTCCCTACCTGGGTCACATGGGGTAGTCCGAGTAGGAAACCAAAGATGCACAGGGTTAACGTTAACACTTCGTGTCGGCGGAATATGATCTGTGTATACTTTGGGGCAAACTCTGCAATGTTCTCCACAATCATGAGCAGAAGTAGGGCCTGAAATTGAAGGCGTCATGTTGAGGCAATAGCTACACATAAACACAAACTACCGCAGAATAACATCAGTTTAAATATGTGTACTAGGCATATCAAGTGACCAAATTTATTGTGTCTAGTTAAAGGCCTAACTTGAAGAAATTCTTCCTTGGTGCATTTGATAGGTATGATAATTAAAGCATAAAATTCAGTTTCGATACAAGTTTACACAAGGAAATAACTTGAAAAACAAAATTGCAAAAACAGACACAAAAAACAACACAAATACGGGTTTGAAAGAAATGTGGCAATATTATCAAATTGTAATTATTTCATAATTCGGGATAACAAACTTGTGATGCCATATGAATTTCCAATAAACAATACCACTTAAAAATTGCAATAGGAATGCTATAGGCATGATAACCAAATGTAATATGGATGTGTACAGATATACACAGAATTTAAAGTCCAAACTTCATGAAAATATGGTATGTCTGAGACAACGTATAGTCCATGAAAAGGAGTGAAGTCAAAACTCCACTTTATGGTCACTTGCAATTAAGGTCACCTTAAGACAGTCCAAAAATATTTCCATAACAGTGAAATTGTAAAGTACACAACATTAATCTTGTACAGTCACCGCATCATTCAAGTAAACTCAGCCTAGAGTTCTGAGGATAACCGTAACTGTGAGTTTAGAAATGTCGTATGTTACCTTTCTGAATCCTTGACTGCTTAGATGGAGCTTTTGGCATCCTCTCGATGCCTTTGTTAGCACTGACAACGAAGAAGTGATTCAGTTCAACGCTGACGAAGGCATCGAGAGGATGCCGAAATCTCCGTCTGAGCAAAGAAGGATTCTGAAAAGTAACTTACTATATTTCCAAATCATGAACGTAACTGACTCGAGAAGCAACTTAATAGTGAGGTTTCATTGTGTAAATAACAGCTCTCTCTCACCTGCCTGTGTAGAGCAAACACCACCAGGTGGACGTAATAGAGACACACCCACACACGCGATACTTCGGACGCCACAAACGCATCCGGCAGCACAACAAACGCAAGGCGCGGACCTGTAGCAGAACGACACTGCCATTTGGTGTCATATTTGTGAACAACATTTAACACTTTAGACCCGATTTATCGGGATCCTAACCATCTGTAACCACCTGCTCAATAAGCTCGATTTAAGGTCTCACACATGTGGCGCCATCTACTGGGTAAATAATTGCCTGTGTTCTCGAGTATATTTCATAAGTATGGAAATCCTGTTTCTAACTTAAACTCCACTGAATTCGGTGTAATTTACCATTATCTACTGTTAAAACAATATTGACAGCTCTAATTAGTACTAGCCTTTACTGCAAGTCACTGCTAAACAATACTGCTAAAAAGGACATAGCTAAACTCCAACATGTACAAAATTGTTCAGCACATGATGTAATCAGGGCTGCTCATTTCTCAACATCAATACAGTTACTTACACAATTGCACTGGCTTCTGGTTACCTATCGAATCAAAGATAACCACTACTTTATATCATGCGATAGATAATTTATCTCACAACTTTTGGATCCTAAGACTAAACTTAACATTGGCAAGCAAGCTTTCTGCACTGCTGCACCCAAAATCTCACCAGAGACCATGCAGAAAGAAGAGAGAAAGAAACACCTACCTGACTTCAAGACCATGCCCTCGAAGGGCAGGTTTCGCTTGACCGCAAGGGCATGGATGAAGGGGGCAATAGTTATGGCCTCCAGATGGGGTAACATACTGTGTACCAGCAGCAACACCAGCCAGGTTCTGGGGACAGAAACACATAAACACACATCAAAGATATTATGAGGTAGTATCAACATTGTTTTCTGTTAAATTTGAACATTTAACAAGATTTAACAAGATTGCCACCCAGAGAATTAACTCTAGGTGGCAGATAGACAGCCCTTTGGCTTATCGAGAGTCCAACCCTTTTATCTGTGTATCCCGCCCTTCTGAGGTATGTGTCAATTTTATTTTTAAACATATTCACATTACTAGCACCCACACAATCAGCAGATAATCTGTTCCATTCATTTACAGTCCTTTGTGAAAATGAGAACTTTCTTATATCTAATCTACACTGCTTCTTTGCTATTGTAACTTCATGTCCTCTAGTCCTATTTTTCTTAAATGAGAAAAAAATATTTCTATCAATATTTTCATAACCATTTATTATTTTAAACACTTCTATCTGATCTCCTCTCAATCTCCTGGTCTCTAGTGTTGTGAAACCACATTCTTTTAGGCGAATTTCATAACAAAGATCCCTCAGTTTTGGTATCATTTTAGTCGCTCTCCTCTGTATTCTTTCTAGCATATGTATGTCCTTCTTGCTATATGGCCTCCACGCTTGTATACAATATTCTAAATGAGGCCTCACTATTGTTTTGTACAGCAGTATTATTAGTTCTTTTTTCTTTTACGCTTTATTTTGCCTAATTAATCGAAGGATTTGATTTCCCTTTGAAACTGCAATTCCGCACTGCTCTGAAACCTTCATACCAGCACTATAATGGTTAACCCTAAGTCCTTTTCTTTTACAGTAGTACTTAGTACAGTATCCCCCGTTGTATATTCTACATCTTCGTTCTCATGTCCTGCTTGCTTGGAGGCATTTACATTTCCCAAAATTGAACAGCATTTGCCACTTTTCAGACCATTTGATCAACCTGTCAAGGTCATCTTGTAAATGCCGTCTATCCCCATCACTTTTAATCCTTCTAAACACTTTTGTATCATCCGCAAATTTTAGCACCTTGCTTGTTATTTCATCATCCAAATCGTTGATATATATTAAGAATAATATAGGTCCTAATACTGATCCCTGTGGTACCCCACTCAATACCGATTTCCAGTTTGAAGCCTCCCCATCAACTACTACACGTTGTCTTGTGTCAATCAGCCATTATCCAGTTTATTATAACATTTCCTATGCCATGGGCCTTTAGTTTTAACATGTGTTCAATTTCATGTGATGTCACATACAGGGAAACAAAGCATTACTAATACGTCCCAGCACAGATGAATAATACATGACACCTTTGTTGTAAATGGTGGATTCTAGATTACACACCACACACAAATACACATGCATGCAAACAAGCACACGCCCATACATACTCTCATACACACACATGCACACACACACTCACGTACATGCACGCACACACATTCACACACATAGACACTCACAAACACGCACAGACACGCACAGACAAACACACACTCACCCACACACCACACACACACACATGTGCACATACACACGCATGCATACACACATGCACACACATACACACACGCAGATAGACACACGTGTGCACACACACACGCACACACACAGATTGACACACACGCACACACACAAACACACACACAGACACACATGCACACACACAGACAGACACACACACACAATCACATACACACTTGCATGCACTCACACACATACACACACACATGCACACACACTCACACATGCGCACATACACACACACACATGCACACACACACGTGCACACACACGCGCACACACCACACACACACCACACACACACACACACAGTGTGTTACACTGGCTACTCACACGTTCCTGGCTGGCTTCCTGTTTCCCAGGTGTTTCCCGAGTGTGGGAAGTATCCCTGCCCACAGCCCAATACACCCCACATGTTGCTCCAGGGCCCTCATCCACATCTACAATCATTCCCTTCCAATGTCACGTTCACAATCTTTAAAGTTACAATATTCATGCCTCATTTATTAATGTTTATTCATTATATATATTGTTCTTAATACTGGAATAAATATGTTGAAGATGTACGGGTTGAAAAATTGCAGTGAATAAGTCTGAAACAGTGTTTACTATTTGAAAGTTGCGCCTGCAACAACATTCAAATTGTAAGCAAAACATTAAATTTGTAAACATGCAGCCACTGTTGGCACTGACTGCTTTCATGTTGACTTTTCCACACTCCTGACCAAATTGAACTACTTAAAAGTACGGCTGGTTCAGTGAACATTTCGATAATAATTACCTAACAAAACAAACAACATCCCTTTAACTTTCACAAATTACATTTATCCAAACTTAAGTAGTTTACTTTTAAAAGACGCATTTAGAAATAACCGAGATTTACTTGAAGTAGTCAATCTAGTAAATGAATTACCTGTTGTATACATATTCATACATAAGATTCACCACAGTTATACTAAAATGTCCAAAAAGTCTGCCTCGGATACTCACCAGAGGAGATGCTAACTCCGACTGAAGGATGTCCAAGGTCGCGTCCTTGACCTCAGATGACCCCGAGTCAGAGTAGAAGTTTGTGAGTGCGTGAGTGGCGAGTGGCACAGCTGTGTGACTGTAGACAAGGAGGGCCAGCAGCAGCACGACTGACAGTGGCCCCGACACACACACCAGCTACAAGTAGACACAGCTCTGCCTCTGGTGATGTATGATCGCGTTGCATCACTGCATGCTTTTTAGAATAAAATGTTTTGTTGATTTGATACAGCCGACTTCGTTTTTTTATATTTACATCGCCATTGCCATACCGTTCTATTCGCCACTACCAACAACCCAGCCAGCGACCTGATATTAATTTTTTTTCGACAAAATACTGTATTTAAAGCCGCACCCCAACTTTGACATTTCCTTCCCGATTTCAGTGACACAATATTGCAATTGAAGCCGCGGCTATAAATACAGAATTTACGGTAATTCATGTATATTTTAATAAGTTCTTTTGAATGCTCATTCAACTTCTCTGGAAAGCATGAACACATATTGAATAATTTAATGCATAAACATTTATAATAATTCTGTATACTGCTTGTGAGGTGCTAGAGTATGTTTCTGTTAAATTACAGTGTATTTTAGTTTTAGGATTAAAACTGTATATCACTAACAAAACCCAATGTGTACCCCAAAGGGTTTAATAAGACCCATACCCTGAAATATTCCCTAAATTATAATATCCCTACCTTTCCAAACCCCCGAATGCCACGGAGAGTGAGAAGAAACAAGAGAATCCAAACAGCGAGTAGAGACAGACCCAGATGCCATGGTATATTACCAGGCCATGAGATGGAGCCACTGGACTCGAGGAAAATGTTGCTGCAACATCGTAACAAAGTGTCAATAACAAACAGCAATTTGTGCAAAACACTCAAACACACACCACTAATTTAAAATAATTTCATACTGAATGTCCACAGAAGTAGTGGTGAGTTGCACCCATCATATAATGTTACATAACCATAAGAAATAAATGTTATGTTCTGCGACTAATTCATCTTAAAAATAAACATGTCTTTCTGAAATCAATATATTCATAAAGTCAGAGCAATATGATGTTTTAACCATGTCATCATCATCATGATCGGCAATCCCTCGTAGCGAGGATGATGTATCCATGGATTGTTAGTGTCATTTTGTGTGTGTTCGCAGATGGCTTATCAGTCCAATCTTTGGTCGGCACAGATTCCCACAGTGCGAACATGTATAGCCAGAATGTGGTCAGGGTAGATTATGTAGATTCTCCATGGCTCTAATCTTCCTAGCCTCAAGCTTTTGGCTAAGGTTGTTACTCTGTTGGCTTCAAATAATTTGAATAAGTGACGGCCATTTAGAACGTGATAGAGCTTCAGATTCCCAGATGTTTGGGTCAATGTGACATCTTTTGAAGGTGGACTTAAGGACGCCTTTATAGCTTTAACGCTGTCCTCCTTTAGACCGTGCCATGACTCAGCTCCGAGTAGAAAAACTTGTTTGGGCAGTCTCATGTCAGACATGCGCAGTACAGTGCCAGTACATCTCAACTGTTGTTGCATGATGATTGCTTCAATGCTTGGTAGGTGAGCCTCGATCATCCAGGACACTGCTGTTTGGTCTTCTGCCCTGCCAAATGATTCGCAGTATCTTTCATAAGCAGAGTTAGTGATATTGTTCTAAGCCTTTATATGTCGTCTGCATAGTGTCCTTTATATGTCGTCTGCATGGTGTCCTTTATATGTCGTCTGCATGGTGTCCTTTATATGTCGTCTGCATGGTGTCCTTTATATGTCGTCTGCATGGTGTCCTTTATATGTCGTCTGCATGGTGTCCTTTATATGTCGTCTGCATGGTGTCCTTTATATGTCGTCTGCATGGTGTCCTTTATATGTCGTCTGCATGGTGTCCTTTATATGTCGTCTGCATGGTGTCCTTTATATGTCGTCTGCATGGTGTCCTTTATATGTCGTCTGCATGGTGTCCTTTATATGTCGTCTGCATGGTGTCCTTTATATGTCGTCTGCATGGTGTCCATGTTTCAGCTTCGTAAAGAAGTGCGGGTGAAGTACAACAGCTTTGTAGACTCTTAGTTTGGTATCTAATCTGATACCTCGATTATCAAAGACATGGGTTCCCAAGCGCCCAAAAACTGAGCTCGCATATATTAGTCGGTGTTGTATTTTGTCATCAGTATCAGCCTTCTGAGAGAGGTGACTTCCCATATATGAGAAATGAGAGACGTTTTCCAGAACTGCATCATGTATGTGTATCAGGGCATCGGACTTGCTTGTTTTTCTGCTGGTTGGAAGAGTATTTTAGTTTTCTTGGTGTTCAAAGTTAGCCACATATTCTCATCTGCGTCTGTTAAGGTGTCTACTATCTTCTGTATCTCTTCTTCTGAGTGAGTACAGACTTGGGCATCATCTGCATATTGAAGTTCAATCATACTGGTAGTTGTCGTTTTAGCCTTCAGTCTTCCGAGATTAAATAGTTTGCCGACAGTGCGACAGTTTATTTGCACACCAGCAGGGAGTTTTCCAGTCATAAGTTGTAACATTGCAGCAAAAAAGATGGCAAAGAGCATCCCTGTTTAACACTAGTTTTGACTGTGAAAGTATATGTATAGTTACAGACAACAATAAACATTGCCTACTCAACAACGCAGTAACCTATATATATATATATGTTCAAAATCACAAAGCATAAAACTGAACTATCAACAACATTTTTCACAGACAAAGCCTTATTCAAACACCTTATCATACTTACTGGTAATAACTCTGTGCTGGAGTTTGTCCTAAAAATATGTAGTTTGATTCAAACCTGCAATGGTATAAATCTTCATCAATAATGAAATGTTATGGTAACATTTTATTTCCTTCTAATTCATTCTCCCAAAATATCATTATAAAAAGTTAAAAAATGGGATGAAGGAAAAAGCAGTATTTCCCTCCCAAAGAAAGTAATGTTTACATAGACGAGTTATATTATTTTACTAAAATGTGCAGAACAGCATACATCTGTCCCAAAAGTTTGCTCTGTTCATGTCGTCAGGAAAGTTGTCAAAGCAAACCAGTTCTTGTATATATATTAGGCACAATGTAGTTATTTGTCATTAAAATCGTCAACAGCATTTTTTGATTGATAATTAATTATGATAACTTATATTGATGTACCACATATAATGCAAACATATTGCACTGGCACATTGTCTATGTTGTTATCTTGTTATCAGAAACATTGCTGTTGTCAAGAGCAAAATGATTGTAAGTATTGTAAAAGGGAGTTTTGACTTTGCTACTAAAAGTGTGTCACTCGAAAAAATCCAGAAAATATACAGAAATAAACATGACCCATGTCCAAGTTTACATTCATATATATGAATGAATTGCAATTAAGGGAGAATTTTTTTAATGTGTGTGGTCATTCACCTGGCGGTGGTATTGGACTGGTGAGCCCACGGAAACGGCCGTTTGAGGGCCGCAAGCATATAGAACAGTCCATAGGAAACGTGGACATTATACACAACCGACGACAAGAAGACCATCAGCAACATCCCTCCAGCGACACCTGTCAATCATAGCTGTCAATCAATCGATCACTAATATGTAAATCTCACGTGAATTTGTTAACAAAGTGACTGCATAAATTTATCTGTGGTACTCAAGTGTTCTGTTCTGGGATATTACGAAGTAAAGCAACACAGTAAACCAAAATGTACTTAACTGTATTTCACTGCATATAGAATAATAAACACATAATTATTATTATTATTACTAGCATTTCTATAGCGCCATATCTCCGGGACCAGCCCGTTCATAGACGCATACACACATTGAAAGACGTACATGGAAACAAATGTAAAAATATATACGTATAAAGATGTCGGTAAATGTAATAATTATTAAGATTTACAAGATTGTATATATATATAATGTGACCAACATACATGACATATTTGCACAAATATTAATATAATTAAGTAAGAGAATATAAATTATGATATATCAAATTGTATTAAAAGATAAATAATAATAAATTAATTAGAATACATTATATAATAGAAGTAAATTAATTGATTAAATACATATTCATAAAAAAGTGTCCTACGGCACAGTTCCTCAGTCGATGTACGCCTGCTTAAATAGATACGTTCCAGAGCATAGGTCCAGACACGGAGAAAGCTCATCTGCCGTAGCCCTCTAAGTTGTAGCGCGGGACTACAAGCAGATGTAGATCAGCAGATCGGAGGTTGCGGGTGGGCGTATACGATATTATAAGATCTTGGATATACGCTGGAGCAAGACCATGTAAAGCCGTGAAAACAAGGGCCAGCAGTTTGTACTGGATACGCCAGCGAACTGGAAGCCAGTGCAGTTCAACCAGCACAGGAGTTATGTGCTGGTGCTTTCGGTGTCTTGAAATTAGTCTTGCTGCCGAGTTCTGTACCATCTGCAATTTGTTCATAAGTGCCTCGGTGATGCCGTACAGTACCACGTTACTGTAGTCCAGCCACGATGTCACCAGGGCGTGGACTAGTGTCTTACATGCATCAGTAGTAAGACAATGTCTTATTTTTGAAATTGCGTAGAGATGGTAGTACGCTGACTTGGACATCTGTGACACGTGTGACGACGTTGTTAGTCCAGAGTTGATTGTAATCCCGATGTTGCGGATGGTCGGTGATGGAACAATGTTACATCCGCATACACTAACACACGAAATGTCATGCAGGTGTTTATGATTTGGTGCCGAGATGATAATAGCCTCGGTCTTGTTTTCGTTCAGCAGTAGATTGTGGTCTGACATCCACTGCTTCGCTTCTTCGATGCATCGCTCGATGCGGTCAACCACATCAGCGGCTTCTCCATCCCGCGTTCCACTCAAGTCAACATACAATTGGGCGCCATCTGCATAAAGATGGTATTGCAGCTTGTGCCTTCTGAAGATAGCACCCAATGGCAGAGTGTATATGGAGAAGAGAATTGGGCCCAGCACAGACCCCTGTGGGATGCCAGATTCGAGCAATGTTCTATTTGAATTGTGGCCACTAATGCACACTGACTGAGTCCGGTTCGACAGGTATGACTCCAGCCATTTCAGTGCGATGCCTTCAATGCTTATGCTGTGCAACTGTTTGATTAATATCGAGTGGTCAACAGTATCAAACGCCGCACTCATGTCGAGCAGCACTGCCAGCACACCTTTCCTTTTGTCAAGGGAATGGAGATGGTCATTCTGAATGCGCACCAGCGCTGTCTCAATGCTGTGATGTTGTCTGTACGCACTTTGGAAAATGTCCATCAAATTGTTGTCGTCTAGATGCTGGCGAAGTTGGACTGCTACGTGGCGCTCCAGTAACTTTGAAACAAATGACAAGTTCGATATAGGCCGGTAGTTGTTCATCGAGTCTGAATCAAGGTTTGGTTTCTTTAATAGTGGTGTGATCACAGCATGTTTGAAGTTGGCCGGCACGGACCCCGACTCGAGCGACATGTTGATGATTGTAGTTAATGTCGGCACAAGAATGTCAATGTTGGTTTTCACGAGTGAGGTAGGAAGTGGATCGAGCGCGCTTGATTTTGTTGGACACTTCCTTACCAAAGAGTGAACGCTGTCTGTGGTGATGCCATAAAACGCATTGACTGTGCAAGACTGTTCACAATGCACGTACTCAGCGTTGACAGTTTGCAGGCGTCTACTCGCTAACTGGCTGCGAATGTCTAACATTGAAAACAGTATAATTAAAATGGTCACTATTATTATATTAATAATGTTATATTAATAATAATTATTGTTATTATTATAAAGTAAGTGAATGAAGTAGTGAGACTGACCTTTAAGGGCAGGGACTAATCTTTGAGGGTGGGGACTAACCTTTGAGGGCGGGGACTAACCTTTGAGGATGGAGACTGACCTTTGAGGGTGGGGACTGACCTTCGAGGGCAGGGACTGACCTTCGAAGGCAGGAACTGACCTTCAAAGGCAGGGACTGACCTTTGAGGGTGGGGACTGACCTTTGAGGGCGGGGGTGTAATGGGAGAAGATGTTGAGGACTCCCGCACGTAGCACGCCTCCGAGTCTGAGCTGGAGGTAGACAACGGGAACACAGAGCAGGGCAAGGAGCACGTAGTAGGCGACGAGGAACAGTACTGTAAGAAGAAAAGGTGACGGGTAAGTTTCTATATAGTGCAGTATCCAGTTCTTAGGAGTGCTCAAAGCGCTTTACTCCCTAACAGATCTGTTCAGCCAAACACCATCTCGACTTCTTGGGAAGCGTTCAGCCACAGAGCAATTATGCACAAAGTATATTTGTACACAAATATTTACTGCTGTCTATAGCCAGGTACTCATTCATACAGATGAGTGGACTGGAACAACGTAGAGTGATCGAACTTGCTCAAGGTTCAACACCGCAGCACAGGATTCGGACCCGGGTTCTCTCGATTGAGAGTCTGATGCTCTAGCCACTCTGCCACTGCGCTCCACACATGAGAGCGACAGAGGGAAACAATCACACTGGCGGAAGATAAAGGGAAACAACCACATTGTCAGTCATTGCAATATTGTATTAATGGACATGCCACATATTTTCCTGGTTGAAATCCATATTTTTGAGTCTACTAGCAAATGCCAATCATCCAGATGACGTTACATGCAAACAGATGCAGAACATGATTTCCCGGAGTATTCATAAATTACATGTTATGATTCCTGTCTGGAATCTCTCAGTGCTCTACCCACTGTGCCACTATGCTCCACACCAACAGAACTTTATTTTGGTTAAACAGGCATACAGTTAAACAGGTTTAAAATATCACTTAACCATGCATTGGCAACAGTGCAATGTTTGCCACTCTACAAACCAACGACACGGACAACCTACAACAATAAATTAGTAGATGGTTTCCTTTACTGTGTACAGGAGTATTAATGAAATATGGAGCACAATCACTTTACAACAATAATCTAACATTATGCAATTAGCAGCATTATAATAAGTGTACCGTAGCGGTTAAGATCATCTCCGTATACAGCGACACGTACAAAGAAAGGGCAAATTAATGATATGGTTATCGTCATTGTGAGCGTAGTAACATATAAGGGATTTGTCAGGATTTGCCAGAATTGGCAGCATATCCCTATTTAAAATCCACCTCACCCCAAAGTCCTTTGCAATTTCTGTATGTTTAAAATATTGTCTACAATTATAAGTACTCTGTGTGTCTGTAATAATTTTACCTGTGTCTATAGATGTACTCTACCTGAGTCTATAGATGTATTCTACCTGTGCCTGTAAGTACCCTACCTGTGTGCCTTTAAGTGCCCTACCTCTGTGCCTGTTAGTTCCCTACCTATGTCTGTAAGTACCCTACCTGTGTGCCTGTAAGTACCCTACCTATGTGCCTGTAAGTACCCTACCTCTATCTGTAAGTACCCTACCTGTGTGTCTGTACGTACCCTACCTGTGTGCCTTTAAGTACCCTACCTCTGTGCCTGTTAGTACCCTACGTGTGTGCCTGTAAGTACCCTACGTGTGTGCCTGTAAGTACCCTACCTGTGTACCTGTAAGTACCCTACGTGTGTGCCTGTAAGTACCCTACGTGTGCCTGTAAGTACCCTACCTGTGTGCCTGTAAGTACCCTACCTATGTACCTGTAAGTACCCTACCTGTGTGTCTATAAGTACCCTACCTGTGTGCCTGTAAGTGCCCTACCTATGTGCCTGTAAGTACCCTACCTCTATCTGTAAGTACCCTACCTGTGTCTGTAAGTACCCTAACTGTGTGCGTGCCTGTACGTACCCTACCTGTGTGCCTGTAAGTACCTTACGTGTGTGCCTGTAAGTACCCCACCTGCGTGTCTGTAAGTACCCTACCTGTGTGTCTGTAAGTACCCTATCCGTTTGTTTGTAAATATCCTCCCTGTGTGTCTGTAAGTACCCTACATGTGTTTCTGTAAATACCCTACCTGTGTGTCTGTAAATACCCTACCTGCGTGTATGTAAGTACCCTACATGTGTTTCTGTAAGTACCCTACCTGTGTGTCTGTAGATGTAGTAGGGAAAGGTCCAGGTGGCAGCTAAGTCCATCGTGTAGAAACAGACAAAGCCAAACTGTACCAGATTCCATCGGCATGGCGACAGGAACAGGTTGCCCTCGGTAACAGCCTGCTGTTCCATGGCAACACTTGCTCAGTAATAGTGTCCTCAAAGCTGAAAATTAAAATAAAAAACTTCCATTTTGTGTACAATCGTATTAAAATGCTTGTCACAAGGAAAAACACATTAAAATGTAAAATCAACAATTTTAAAATCAGCACTTACTAATCCAATTGAATAAAATTATAAATAAATCCTAACTTCTGGAAGTCCTTCCATAGGACGCATTCAGCAATGTGTAAATATAGCACAAAAGCTATATGTTAACATAACTGTATCCTCCACTGTGTATCGTCTTGTATTCCACTTACATAAATAAAAAGGTACAGGTATGTTTTTAAAAAGCGCAGTATGGGACTGCTCAAAGCATTTTACACTGCACCCCCTGACAGACCTGTCCAACACCATCTTGTCTTCTCTGGGAAGCATTCAGTCATGTGGCAATTAATGTGCAAACTCTATTCGTACACAAATATCCACCACTGCCTATAGCTAGGTACTCATTCATACAGTTGAGTGAACTGTTGCAATGTAGGGAGAACAAACTTGCCCAACTAAGCTTCAAAATGTTTCATTTAAGAGGATTTGGACCATGAATCTTGTGATTGAGAGTCTTGAAGTGCACCACGCTCATACTCTATTTAGAAAGAAAGATAAACGCAGGCTTTCATTTAAGTAAATCCAGGTCCTCTTTACTTCAACATTGTACCAGTGTGCTACGCTGCCCAACAAAATGATGCCAACCCATAAAATGATGCCACCCCACACCATTATGCCAGCGTACAAAATTATGCAAGCTCGCAAAATTATGCTACCGAACAAAATGATGCCACACCATTATGCCACCCCACAAAAAGTTGCCACACCACAAAATTATGCCACCCCATAAAATGATGCCAACCCACAAAATAATGCCACCCTACACCATTATGCCACCCCATAAAATGATGCACCCCACAAAATGACATCCTAAACAAAATTTTATCAAACAGACCTGAAAAGTGATATATTTAACTGATCACCCTTCCAGAGGGAACAAAATATTTGGAATATGATGATCCTATCTTTTACAATTACTGGTATTTAAAATGCATTTACCTAATACTTTCACGATTTTGTCTCACATAAAATTGATATTTATTGGGAATTGTCTTGGCTTCGAAACCTTACATAGTTATTGAGAAGAGTCACACCTTCAGTTTCATACTGCACTGTTGGCACCTTTTACTACATGGAATGCTAGCCTGCTTAATGGACATTAATCAATGACCTAACTTTGTAAATTATTCATGCTACTAGGCGACTTGTTTCCTCTCCCGTCACGCTTCAGTGGTTCCCACATTTTGGCTGTCTCTCATGTTAATTAAACCTTGTCTGCTTATTCTGGCTGCCACTACACATTATAAATACCTGTTTACTCCAATGATATTTAAATTTAAACCACTCGTCAGATTAATTTGTTTTCACATAGTGGAACGTCACTATTAAAATCACCCTTGGAAAAGTGACGTGAATTTTGTATACATTGCTGTATCTGAAAATTACTTGTGACTGTGTTAGGGTCTCTAAGTAAAATAATTATTTGCAAAATAGCCGTAATAAATTCACCGAGGTGACCATAATGCAATGTTCGACTGTATGTATTACGTACATTCCTCAACATTAAATAATAACACTTTTAAAGTCCTACCTTCCAATCCTGTTTTTAATGACGCATAAAAATTATTTTTGAAGCAACTAATTCCAACATGTGTGGGAATTGCTACCCTTTGGATGAATATATAGATAGCTTTTTTCTAGAGCCTAATTTATATGGGTACTTCTATCTTTTCATAATTTAATATAATTTTATATTTAACACAATTTAACAAGATTGTCAAACAGAACAAAAATCCCAGATAGCAAATGGACAGGAAAGGGTCTGGCTTATTGAGAGACGGACATAATTCGCATCAATACGTAACCAACCCTGCCGAGATTGAATACGTAAGCATTATTACAGTTAATCTAGTGTTAATGATAAAACTGTAGACATGTATTTGGGTAGTTTAGGATTATAGGCAGGATTAGAGGTCATTGGGAATTAAAGGTAGAGGGAGTGTATTGTTTTGGGAACAACTGCATCATGGGAAATAATATCTAAAAAAATGCAGATTTTTAGGGTTGACAACCTACCGTAAATCCAACCACACATCTAGTCCAGTTGTGATAGAAACTTGAATTTTCTGCACCGTGTAATGGCAGATCTTTGTTACAGTATTATTACCTGGGAAATTAGTAACACTAATATGGTCACCTCACTATTAAAGTCACCTTTACCACTGGACTAGTGGCCTTAATATCGAGTGACCATATTAGAGGGACTCATTTCCTACGCTAAGTGTTAGAGAAATAATTTGGGACTGTCCAGGTCTGTATAACATACAGTCTCACCACGCCAAGGTAATACATACATAATGGTAAACAGGAAGTTCTCTTGACAATAGTTGTTTCGGAGGGATTGAAGCAAATGGTGTCGTTTTTCATGAAATTTACCTGAAATGCCTCCAGATCCTCAGGGCAGCTGAAATGTATATAAACTTGTCTCAAACTTAGCTTTTGGCCTTTCTGTGTTTGGTGCAGTACTAACCAGCCCTAGCTTTTTCA
The DNA here is from genome assembly GCA_020002185.1 of Paraescarpia echinospica. NCBI lineage: Eukaryota > Metazoa > Annelida > Polychaeta > Sabellida > Siboglinidae > Paraescarpia > Paraescarpia echinospica. The sequence goes on along the minus strand of CM034534.1, from coordinate 62,245,730 downwards.
TTTTTACGTAACAAGTTATCGTACATTATTTGTAGAAAAAGAATTTCCCAACTCTTCCCATATTTGTTACTGAGCAGTTTCAGCATCGAGTGTGTTGGGTTTTGGTGCATTACGCACATTTGTCAGAACTGTTGTGTTGTAAAATTATTACATTTGTGAATTGGTAGTCGAATATTTGTTTTCTTTGCATGTTTATACGAATAGTAAAGTGTATTCCATTACACCACACCAACACATTTTACATATGTATGTATGTTAGGCCTGGGGTCAATTACATTACAATGTCATATATTGCTTTTACTTAGTTTGCATTTCTATTACATAATTTTTTGTTTTTCCATTACTTACTGGTAGTTTTTTTGTTACTTGCTGAAGTTATTACTATTACACTGTTTGTATTGGAACTATTCATAGTGTAATAAACAGTATGCATAAATATTTACATATTAATTACAGTATTATCACATTACCTCTAGAAATAGAACATATTTTTCATTTTGTATTTCAGTAGCATACTGGAATGAAAGACAAAAGCAATGTCTTTATCACTTAGGGATCATCACAGAACATCGAACCACAGATGAAGTAAGTTTCGTCTGGCCTCGGTCTCGCACCCCGTAGATGAAAGTTTATAAACATTTATACAATAATATCAACATATTAAAAATATTGGTCGACCTCAGTCGATTCACACTCTATAATTTCATCTACGTGCATTAAATTTTGATTAACAATAAGATTAAAAATTATTTATTTAATAACTAATTCAAAAACTAATTAAAACACAATAAGATTAAAAATTATTTATTTAATAACTAATTCAAAAACTAATTAAAACACATATAACAGCTACATAATAGGTGAATAGAAAATAATTAAATCTTTGATGGAGAAATGGTTTCGCTGTGCGATAAGACGGGGATATATGTTAGAAACATTAACAGTGCAACATTTTAATTTCGATTTTTGTTTTCATGAGACATGTTTCAATATGAGTTATATTTTGTAGTTTCGAAAACATGCCAATCAGCATCTTTACCCAGATTCAAGATTGAACAAGATAAGATTGCCATCCAGAAAATTAACTCTAGATAGCAGGTGGACAAGGAAGCCTTTTCGCTTATCGAAAGTCCAATACTTTTTATCTACGTGTATCCCGCCCTTTTAAAGTATGTGTCAATTTTATTTTTAAACATATTCCCGCTACTAGCACCAACACAATCAGGAGATAATCTGTTCCACTCATTTACAGTCCTTTGTGAGAATGACCATGCTAAAAATGTACTACAGTTTATTATGGTAAACCATGATACATCCATAGTAAACCATGGTGAATTATAGTAAACCATAGTATATTGCATTTTACCATGCTTTCACCATAGTAAAATATGGTATTCACTGTAATAAACCATGCTAAAACGTGATATTCATCATAGTAAAATTAAGTATTTACTATAGTAAACCAGTGTTTACTATAGTAAACTATAGTAAATTTACTTTAGTAAACCGTAGTATTTTTTTAGCAGGGGAGAACTTTCTTATATCTAATTTACACTGCTCCTTTACCAATGTAACTTCATGTCCTCTAGTCCTATCTTTCTTAACTGAGAACAAAATATTTCTATCCATATTTTCATAACCATTCAATATTTTAAACACTTCTATCTGATCTCCTCTCAATCTCCTGGTATCTAGTGTTAAACCACATTTTTAGGCATATTTTATAACTAAGATCCCTCAGTTTTTTCTAGCATATCTATGTCCTTCCTGCGATATGGCCTCCACTCTTGAATACAACATTCTAAATGAGGCCTAACTATTGTTTTGTACAGCAGTATTATTAGCTCTTTTCCTTATATGTTCTATTTCGCCTAATTAAACCAAGGATTTGATTTCCCTCTGAAGTGGCAATACCGCACTGCTCTGAAACCTTCATTTCAGTACTAATGGTTAACCCTAAGTCCTTTTCTTTTACAGTAATATTTAGTACAATACCCCCCATTGTATATACTACGTATTCGTTCCCATGTCTTGTGTGGAGGCATTTACATTTCCCAAAACTGAACAACATTTGCCACTTTTCAGACCATTTTATCAACCTGTCAAGATCATCTTGTAAATGCTGTCTATCTCCGTCACATTTAATCTTTCTAAATAATTTTGTATCATCCGCAAATTTCAACACCTTGCTTGTTATATCATTCAGGGTAAATCTGCCTACCGGTGAACATTTCAATAATAATAAACATTATTTATTGACGATAACCTTATAAAATATACATTTTATCTTCCTAAGGGTCGTGATTGTAAAATATTAGAGTACAGGTAAATTTTATAGAAATGCTAAACAAATTATTTAAATAAAATAGTATATTGCATAATGTAATTAAGATATACTTAAATACATATTAAAATTTAGAAATTAGAATTGCACAAATAATATTTGTAAAATATGTAGCATCAATAAATAGAATAAAAGACGCTGTGTTAAAATGTTCATTACGTTGTTTGTCCCTGTTGTCTAATTAAACACGTTCTGCAAATATGCTCTCTTAAACACACTTAGATAGCTGCATTTTCTTATTTCTGGATTTAAAGTATTCCATATTTGTGCGCCATTAACAGCTATAGAGTTCTTGAAGATGTTGGTCCGTGCTCTTGGAACATACAAGTCCCCTCTTGCATTTGACCGTGTTGTTCTTGTCGAAACGTTCGAGACAGATTTGAATAGCGCACACATGTAGTCAGGAGCCAGTCCCTTTACTGCCTTGAACACCAATTGAGATTGTCTGTATTTCACATGCTCTGGTAGTGGCAGCCAGTTTAGTTGTTTCAATAGTGGAGCACTTGGAGCTCTGTATTCAGAGTCTGTTATGATTCTTGCAGCACATCTTTGTAGTTTGTAGATGCGCTCTGATGAGTTTGCATTGCCCCAGAGTATGCTGCAATAGTCCATGTGTGGTAGAACAGGGACTATTGCAACAAAGTCACATCATTCCCCAAGCAGTTATTTGGGGTGCCAAAACTACTGCTACTTCAGGGTGCCTGTGTAACTGAGGCTGATCGTGATGGCATAAAATGAAGAACGAAATGGTGCGATCATTTTCTCCGTGTGTATGAACAAAGTGGGGGACGATGCCCGGGAAAACTGCTCCCGACTCCCCCAAATAAAAGTAATTTCGTCTAGTATCCAACACTTATTACTATTACAATTACTTTTATTTGAATATTTCTAATTGTTACTTTTACACATTACTATTACCCCAGGCGTGGTATGTAAGTATGTGGGAGCAAAGGAACCATCCAAACAGGGGTTACGAGGGTTCAATGTCCTATTGGGTTTGCACTGTAGAGTGCACTTTCCTACTGTTGCTATTCCCAATGTGGCTGCATGATAAGCATTCCATTTTCCAATAACAAGCGCATCAACATTTGGCCTATTTTGCTTCTCTACTACAGAGTTTAGTGTCACAGCAGCCTATCTACAAGCAGCCTACAAACCACGACGATGATGGAAACATAACCACAAGGACAACTGGGTGGGAAGAACTGCAGAAGTGAGGAGAACAGACACGCAAAGAAAGGAAGACCCGGGAGAGGAGGTTGGTGTGAAAGTTTCAAGAAGAAGCTGGTGAGGAGTCGGCTAAAACTGAAAGAACATATGGAGTAAATGGGAGGAGAACGGGTAGAAAAGAAAGCCATTGCCTGGTGAGTGGAAGATACAAGAGGCCAAGGACGACCTGGTCTGATGATTTTTATAAAAGGAGATGTGGAGGGATTGGGAGAGGAGTGGAGAATGAAAGTGAAAGAGAGAGTTGGTGGAGAGAACAGTGAAAGATAGAGGGGAATGGAGACAGTTGGTGGAGAGAGCAGTGAAAGATAGAGGGGAGTGGAGAGAGTTGGTGGAGACAGCAATGAAAGATAGAGGGGAATGGAGAGTTGGTGGAGAGAGCAGTGAAAGACAGAGGGGAGTGGAGACAGTTGGTGGAGAGAGCAGTGAAAGACAGAGGGGAGTGGAGACAGTTGGTGGAGAGAGCAGTGAAAGATAGAGGGGAGTGGAGAGAGTTGGTGGAGAGAGCAATGAAAGATAGGGGGGAGTGGAGAGAGTTGGTGGAGAGAGCAGTGAAAGATAGAGGGGAGTGGAGACAGTTGGTGGAGAGAGCAGTAAAAGATAGAGGGGAGTGGAGAGAGTTTGTGGAGAGAGCAATGAAAGATAGAGGGGAGTGGAGAGTTGGTGGAGAGAGCAGTGAAAGATAGAGGGGAGTGGAGATAGTTGGTGGAGAGAGCAGTGAAAGATAGAGGGGAGTGGAGAGAGTTGGTGGAGAGAGCAGTGAAAGATAGATGGGAGTGGAAAGAGTTGGTGGAGAGAGCACTAAAAGATAGAGGGGAGTGGAGAGAGTTGGTGGAGAGAGCAGTGGAAGACAGAGGGGAGTGGAGAGAGTTGGTGGAGAGAGCAATGAAAGATAGAGGGGAGTGGAGAGAGTTGGTGGAGAGAGCAGTGAAAGATAGAGGGGAGTGGAGAGAGTTGGTGGAGAGAGCAGTGAAAGATAGAGGGGAGTGGAGACAGTTGGTGGAGAGAGCAGTGAAAGATAGAAGGGAGTGGAGAGAGTTGGTGGAGAGAGAGCAGTGAAAGATAGAGGGGAATGAAGACAGTTGGTGGAGAGAGAGCAGTGAAAGATAGAGGGGAATGGAGACAGTTGGTGGAGAGAGCAGTGAAAGATAGAGGGGAATGGAGACAGTTGGTGGAGAGAGCAGTGAAAGATAGAGGGGAATGGAGACAGTTGGTGGAGAGAGCAGTGAAAGATAGAGGGGAATGGAGACTGTTGGTGGAGAGAACAGTGAAAGATAGAGGGGAATGGAGACAGTTGGTGGAGAGAGCAGTGCAAGATTGAGGGGATTGGAGACACTTGGCGGAGAGAGCAGTGAAAGATAGAGGGGAATAGAGACACTTGGCGGAGAGAGCAGTGAAAGATAGAGGGAAATGGAGACAGTTGATGGAGAGAACAGTGAAAGATAGAGGGGAATGGAGACAGTTGGTGGAGAGAGCAGTGCAAGATTGAGGGGAATGGAGACACTTGGCGGAGAGAGCAGTGAAAGATAGAGGGGAATGGAGACACTTGGCGGAGAGAGCAGTGAAAGATAGAGGGGAATGGAGACACTTGGTGGAGAGAGCAGTGCAACAACACTCTCGAGGAAAAGAAAACAGAAATAGGAGGACAGTATCAAGGCTAGCCACACCACAGACAGGGAAACCAGAGGAGAACAGCTACATCTGTGTTGGTTAATGCATTAAAAACCTGTCTTGACTGAGGTCATGGAGTGCAACACTAATGGGCCACAGCTGGTTCATAACAGAGTTGACTCAGAGACATGGATGAGTCAGGGATAACTGAGTCAGTCAGGAGACACTGATTGACACACATCAAACAATCACATCATCTTTCACTGCACACAATATCACTACATGTCAACAGCAGCATCACAGATATAGAGTAGCACCAGTGTCTCTGCCAATACTGACTTTACAAAGATGGGGGCAAGCACATGGTGTACAACTGAAGACAAACAAGCACATGGTTTGAAGACAAACAACCACATGGTGTACAACTAAAATTAGTATGATTTACAACTGAAAAATACAGGCATATAATTGGTGTATATTAGAAAACTACAAGCACATATTGTGTGCAATAACAATACAATCCTACTGGGTACAAGAGGACAAACAACTACATGTTGACAATAGAAAAGTCAAGCACATTTGATATACATGAAAAATACAAGCACATGGTGTATTAAAAAATAGAAATACATGGTACAATTTAAAATGCAGTCACAGAGTGTACTACTTAAAAATACAAAATGCACATGGTGTACAACTGAACAATATAAACACAACATACAGTTGAAAAATGCAAGCACATGGTACACAACTGAGACATAGTAGAACATTGTGTACAATTGAGAAAAAAAACCAGGGTGTATAACTAACAACTAAAAGCACTTGATCTACAATGCAAAATACACACATGTTGTACAAATACAAAATACAAGTGCAGAGTGTACACATAAATATACAATTTACAACTGAAAATTACAAGCACACTGTATTCAATTAAAAAACTGCAATCACAATATCTACAAGTAAAAATACATGCAGTTCGTGCAAATGTTAACACAATATGTATGTACTGTGTATATACGAAACATGATATGTATGGTTCTGACATACATGCATATACACTTTGTATGCATATGTAAATGAATATTCAAAATAATACATGTGTATAGATCATATATACTTTGTAATCATGTTACGTACAAACATATATACGCAGGCACAGAGTACACACACTCTCTCACTTACACACGCGTTGTCTCACCCACACACACTCGCATTCACACAACACACACTTTAACAACACACACACAAGCACACACACTCATTCACACTCTCACACACACATACACACACACTCACACACACTACACACACCCAGTCACATACATACACAGGCAGGCAGGCAGGCAGGCAGGCAGGCAGGCAGGCAGGCAGGCAGGCAGGCAGGCAGGCAGGCAGGCAGGCAGGCAGGCAGGCAGGCAGGCAGGCAGGCAGGCAGGCAGGCAGGCAGACACTCTCCCTCTCTCTCTCCAGTGAGACCTTCCACCTTGCACAGCCATCCAGACACAATGCCACGACACAGGTCACAATACCCTTACTTACTGCACTAATTATTTCATTTGAAGTATCAAAACGAAGCGTTCATCCTCACACATGTTCCCTGGCTCCAGTGATGTGGCACCCACAGTGATCGGCAGCCGTGGGACGTATGAAGCGACTAATAATGACTAGCATGCAATGTGTGAACAGACGGCCCAATGATTGATGCCTCAGTCTCGGGCCACCAACACAAATCAATGACTCCACCGGGTCGGACTTGCTCACGCAAAGTGCTTTACATTTACTAATTTGTTATTCTGCTTGTAGACACTGAAACAATCTCTTGCAAATGTTATTGCATTCCGCAGATGTTTCGTATGAAAAAAGACTTTTTCAATATTTTCATTGAAATTATGCTCGCTGGATTTGGAAAAATCATATCTTTTTCAAAAATATTGGAAATTACTGTATAACAACATTTGAACCTTGCTTTATAGGCACCTTCAGTAATACAACCACTTCACTATTAAGGTCACCTTAGGACGGTCCCAAATTATTTTCATAACAGTAAAGTATAGCAAATTACTCCCGCTAATAGTCACCTTGTTATTCAGGTCACTTTCGTCCAGTCAAGACGGTGGCCTTAATAGAGAGGTTCCACTATGTACATACATATAATGTAATTTTCCATTGTCACTCATCAGTCATCGTAGGATGGATTTGAAGCTGCAACAGTGTTTACTTAATGTTATACGCCCTATATATATATATATATATAGGGCGTATATGTCTGACGTTGCTGCAGACAGCAGGGAAAATGTTGGTTCGCCAGAGCTCCCCACCAGAGCCATGGAGAAAGAATGGCAAAATATCGCAACTGCACCGTCGCTTATGTCCCCCCGACGACCAAGTCATTTAAGGAACTAAGTAATTAAGTAATGTGTATTATAAAACAGATTTATTTATTCACTTCTTCTTAGTAATCGTACCATAACAAATAACTTGTCGGGTAACAACCAGCTTGTCAAATAAAAACCTGAACCGTTTTTTAAACAAACATGTTTTAGCACCCAGTTTCTACTAACCCTATGACACAACAACAAATCATTTACAAATGACTGCATTTTTTATGCCTCACGCAGAATTGATGGATGCCTCTCGCAGGCAAATTGACGTCAGCTGAATCAGCCGAAATGTCAGAGTTGATCTGGTGCTGCATATCCATGCATTCGTAATTTATGTCGGAGTGCAACAATTTATCAAAAGTGACAATACACGTTTGATTATCTCCGCTGAACAGAGGCAGGTCAGAAGCAGATCTGTAACCCCGCATAAAGCATTGTGGGAATAAATCAATTAGAACAAGTCGTCCGTCGCATGTGCTGTTAATAGCAGCGATGACGCTCAGTGATTTTCTACAGGTACGGCGACAGGCAAACGGATTAACTTAATTAATGGAGACACACCAATCTATGTATTAATCTGCTAATGTTGACACATTGTAACTGCATCTCCTCCTCCAAGGCCCACCCACCACTTACTATGTTCATTCACTTGCTTGGACCATTGTCCAGAAACCACAACAATAGCTATTTTGAGTTTGATTTGCGATATGATATGCTTCCCTTGAGGGTCTTTTTTACATGAGAACCGAGTAGTGATCAATTCTCCAGATGGCGCCAATGTAAAAGAGGTGTTTGTTGCTCAATGGTATATAATAATTATGGCAGCATTTTTCTGCACCATAAATTTGGCAGTGGTGGCCATTCAGAGGCCCATTACGATATTAAGATTAAATAAATAATAAGAATATAAACTATTTTGTCTCAACTTTCCCATTCCCCCGTACTTCACAATTATCCTCCTCCTGATGCAACAAAATGTTCCAATTGCACAAATGAAATAAAAGATGAGTTTTGTGTCTTAATGAAATGTCATTTGTATTTTAATTAAAGACAAGAATTAATAGATAATACAACAGCAATCCAGTACAAATACTTAAGGACAAGTCCAGGCATATTTCAGTTGTAACGTTCAACAACAATATTATTCATGTACCAATATTAAACTATTTTGAAAATATATACTATTATCTTCAACACCAGCAAAGCCTGTATCATGTTTTCATAGACTTTAAGAAGGCCTTTGATAGGGTATGGTATGTGGCCCTACGGGCGACCATGAGAAAGTACAACATCGGCTCCAATCTTGTCCGAACCATTGAACACCTATATGACAAGGCTACCAGTGCAGTCATCTTCAACGGCAGCTTACTGGAGACTGGTTTCAAACAACAATGGGAGTTTGACAAGGATGCCTACTTTCACCCACCATCTTCAACATCTTTCTGGAAAGGATCATGAATGATGCCTTAGAAAACCATCAAGGCACTATCAGCATTGGAGGCAGGACAATCACCAACCTTCGCTTCACTGATGACATCGACGGCCTAACAGGAGAAGAACAAGAACTAGTCAACTTGGTGGAGTGCCTGGACAAAACCTCTACAGCATACGACACGAAGATCAGCGCCGAAAAGACCAAACTGATGACAAACAACACACAAGGCATCAACACAGAGGTCAAAGTTAACTGACAGAGACTTGAAACAGTAACAAGCTTCAAGTACTAAGGATCAATCATCACAGACGAGGGTTCCAAACCTGAGATACTTGCCAGCATTGCACAGACAAAGGCAGCAATTACAAGGTTGAAACCCACATGGGACGACAGTAACATCAATGCCAGTTCGAAAATAAGGCTGATGTGCTTCCTTGTCATGTCCATCTTTCTATAAGCTTGTGAAATGTGAACCCTCTTAGCAGATCTACAGAAGAGGATACAAGCCATGGAAATGAGGTGCTTTCAGAAGATCTTGCGCATATCATACAAAGACCATGTTACTAATGAAGACGTTTGCAACAAGATCAAACAAGCCAGCAATCCATACAAAGGCCTCCTTACAATGGTCAAGATGCATAAACTGAAGTGCTACAGCCACGTCTCACGATCATCTGACCTTGCAAAGACCATCTTGCAAGGTACCGTGAGGGGGGAGAAGAAGAGGTAGACAGAAAAAGAGGTGGCAAGACAACATCAAAGAGTGGACTGACTGGAGTTTGGCGACTCCCAGAAGGCTGTGGAGAACAGGGAAACATGGAGAGAGCTGGTTAAGAAGTCGTCAGTGGTGCCCAAATGATCCTTATGGATTATGGGAAAGTGAAGAATATTATTAAATTTAATTATACATATATTTTCAATGTTGTGCATAATACAGGATAAACAATACAGAATCAGAGCCTTTCATGTTATATTCTAGATACTCGTGTTATGTACTTGAAGGTACATAAAATATATCTGACATGTACTTCATATGGCAGGTACAAAAGGTACAATTGGCCTAGTGTAAGTCATTCCAAAAACCAAAGTACAAGTACTGAAAAACGTACAAAGTACTTGACCCAAAACCTGACACACTATAATCAAAAATGTTGGCGTAATCATAGTTAACCTTACATCATTATTTTAATCTCTCTACACATCCAACAAGAATCAGATTGGGGAAATAACATCACAACTTGATCAATACGCATCCATTCCAGCCTGGTCCACAACGAGATCTGATGGAATCTTCAACAAAGCCACAGCGAGTACAGTCAATTGATTATATCTCAATGTCAGCTTTATGCTGTAATGTTCTCATCTAAAATTATGAATTTATGTATTTGCGATTGAATTTCTGTGTCAATCATGTTTGTCTGGGGTTAATGATTGAGTTTGTAACTGAACCAAACCATGACTGTAGCATGTCTTTCAGGGACCACCCCAAAATTAAATGATTTAATGGAGATTAGGGCCTTTTAAGTATAAAAACCCAAACAAAATTGGACTGGGACAATTTGGATTCACAAAAAGATAAAATAATTTTCCAAGTTTTTTTCTTACTGAAATTGTGCAATTTCTCTTTACTACATTGGCCATGTACTCAATGCATTCAATTGTTGTATTTGAGTACGACTCAATCCTATTTTATATATTTAGCCCCTTAGCAGCTGTTTCTACAAGTTTTGTACACGGTTGTCTTTTATAAAAAAAATCATTTATTATTATTACAAGGGTGTGGGTAGGTGGGATCAAATAAATTATAATAAGTATTCTGATGAGGATTCTTTATTTACAAAGCCCCTAATTTTTTCTCAGATAAATAATTCATTTGTTTATAAGCATACCTATTTTGAGCCCATCAAAGTGGGTTTGTATTATAACAGCTGGGGTAAGACGACATCTTAGGTGGATTCAGGGATGAATGTCTCCTCTCTGATCTGGTTAGTCTGTAGTTTGTCTGTCCTAGTAACATTTCTGACAGTCTGCAGGCAATTGCATCTCAACAACTTCAAGATATTGTGTCTCTTGCGATCGTAGTGTCCAGGTTTCAGGATCTTAGATTGCTAGAGGTAATATTAGGGCTACATAGTCTGGATTTCAGTCTTGTTTAGATGCCTCTGTTTAAAAATATGACATCTCCGAGTCTATCAAAGGCGGCTGGTGCTAGGGCTAACTGCCTATCAACATCTTTCTCTTTAGAGGGTACTATGCTGTCTAAAAAACAGAAACCACGTTTGTCATATGCCAAACGAAAACCTCGTTAACACAGATTTTATTTTAAAGGTCACAGAAAAAAGGAAGACCACGGAAAGGTGAAGGAACCAGATCAAACACACTGGACTCTCCTCTATTAATAGCGGTGTATGTGTTGTAGACAGGACAAGATGGAGGGGCGTGACATCCAGAGGACAGTGACGGGTCAAGTTGGCCTAGTTTCGTTTAGTAACAAGCACTAATGTATTGACACCTTAGGGATCATCTCAGAACTCTGATGTCCGATATCAGACGAAATTACCTTCATCTGGCCCCACAACCTCAGAAGAAAGTTTTTGCAAACACTAATGTGATGATTTCAATATATTAACAGTATCAGTCTGAAGCGTAAAACATCAGTGTCCACCCCCAGATAAAACTGCCTCCGACCCCCCAAACGAAAGTAATTTTGTCTGATATCAGGCATTGACGTTCTGAGATGATCCTTACAATGACTGAGCTCAAGTTGCAACTACGTTCCGTCTCCCTATAACTAGGGTTGATGGGGCAATATGCACCCTACATGAATCTGTTACCCCTTTCCATCTAGTCATCAGGCTCATAATTAAGAATTTTGAGATAGCCAGTTGGAGCTACATATTGCCATATTAGGTGGTATGTGGCACCATACATCTCGATATTACTATTTTCAAGCCTCATGGCTAGGTGGAGGGGGTAGACAATTTTAATAGAGGGGTAGCGTACAGGTTACCATACTGCACTGACCCTGCCTATACGAACGACAGTAACATTTACAGTGACAATGTATTTATTATGTAACATGCACAGCAGTAACTGAACAGTATCAAAAATATGGCAATTGGACACCATAAAATAAGGTGCATATTCTGCCACATACTCAGAATTCTAGTGTTCACTAGGTGGCAGCACCATTCACTAGACGACAGCACCAAGTCATGCATACATCCCACATTCAGATAACTGAGTAATTGTTAAGTAAACCACAATATAACAGGAGGTTGATATATATATATAGAAAAGAATGTTTATATCATGTATAATAATGAAATTAATAAACTATTTTTACATTTCTGAAATTGATGGATACACAATGTCATGTTTGCTTACGTCACAATTAAAATTATGCGCATGAGCTCCGTCAAGCTTTGCCTTGCCAACGATGTTGATAACAGTAATATTACGCGTTACTAGGGTGGCAGTACATAACAGTAATACTACGTTACTAGGGTGGCAGTACATAACAGTAATACTACGTTACTAGGGTGGCAGTACATAACAGTAATACTACGTTACTAGGGTGGCAGTATATAACAGTAATACTACGTTACTAGGGTGGCAGTACATAACAGTAATACTACGTTACTAGGGTGGCAGTACATAACAGTAATACTACGTTACTAGGGTGGCAGTACATAACAGTAATACTACGTTACTAGGGTGGCAGTACATATGCTAGATCAAACATTCCCGCATACAGTTGTGTTGTTAAAACTTCACATTAGGTTTGTCATAAAGAAAAACATTTGGGACAAGAATTTCAACAAAATGTACCACAGAATTTCCGAATACTCCACGTGTTTGGCATCCATTTTGAATTGACAAATCTTCTGCTAGGTAACAGGTCACATGATCGATAGGTCAATTATTTTAGGTAGAAGTGGTCAGTTTATCAAAATAACATCATTTTGAAAGTTACAGTTGTCATCTTGCTACTAGCCACTTGATGAAGTGGGCAAACAGCCAGAAACAAACGACCGATTTACTGGTAGAGCCACATACAAGTGGTGGATTGCGTTTGCATACGTACACAGATATGTGCTAGACACACACATGCGTATGCATTTAAACATGCACACACACACACGCTAACATACACTAGTTTACACATATATGCATAACAATAACAAACCTAGACGCTTAAACCACATACAGAGTCGGATTGCTTTTATCGTAAAAATCATGTCATACAGAGTAATGGTATAAAGTAGATGTATTCTAATATATTGAATGCCAGATGTATTTTATTATACGTATTGCAAAAATTGCATTGACCATTAGCTGTAATCCTTCAAACACCTGCCCTTGGCTAAGTGTGTCTGCGGGTATAATAAATTGTTGATACTGTTCATGAACGTATTAAACTGATAGGTGGATGAGCTCAACTAAATACGGGTCAACCTGTATTAAAAGAAATTGTGGTTCATGAAAATAATAATAACATAACTATTTTGTGTGTAACTCCTTGGAAACCAAGGTAAAAACAACAGTGTAGTCACACATTAGGAAATTAAGAAGGCAGAATAGATATATTTGTTTATACATTTTGGGCAAGTAAGATGTTACATATATAGTTTATACTACTGTATAGTATAACATGATTTTATGATAAATAACCAGACTTCGTAGATTAAACAAAAGGTATCAATAGTACAAATACTGGCAGTACATAATTACATCATGTCATCCACTCAAGGCATACAAATTATACACGTCACAAAGAACCCCATATATATATATACCCTGGCAGTTAGTTCCCTCAAACAAAAATGACAGTTGCGATATCCCTCCCCAATCAACCCTCCTTATAATTCCACCCCCCCCCCGTGAAGCAGATCTCAACTTGTTGACTGTTGACCTATTCGCAGCTTGCGTTCCGCCTCCATCAGTTTTGCCGTTTCCCAGAATTCCTTCGTTGGTTCGCTCTTTCCATGACTCAGACACAATAACCTGCAAGATGTGACATCACACTTAACTAGCATACATGAAACAGGAAGTGATGTCACACTTAATTAGCATACATGAAACAGGAAATGACGTCACACTTAACTAGCATACATGAAACAGGAAATGATGTCACACTTAACTAGCATACATAAAACAGGAAGTGACGTCACACTTAACTAGCATACACAACACAGAAAATAATGCATGCATAATGTATTGAGGTGTCAACACCTCATGGAAAGCGGGAAAGAGTTCATGAAAAGCAAGAAACGTCCTACTTGACATAACTATCATAACTTTTAGATTTTGTTGTTGTGTTTAACATGCTGTCTTTTGCATTACCATTTCTAAATGCCTCTCCTGATGAATGTACAGGCAACAGACAATAGAAATCATCCTCATACACTAGGGCGTGTTGCTGATTACATCAGTCTCAGAACCCCCTGGAATATCACCTTGTCAAAAAATGTAACTAGTTGAGCCCGTTATACAACCATCTCGTTGCAATTCAAGTTAGGCTGATTTGGACCAATCGTGGCTGATATTACATGTAATGTTCTCGAAGTAGAATTAGTAAAAATGCACCTGCGCGGAATGTTTGCACTGGTAGTTATTGGGAGTCCCTGGAGATGCCTTTTGATATGGGGCATGAGTGTCTACACAGTTCCCGTGGTCACAATCGTAACAAACAAAATAAGAAACAGGATAAAGTATGATGGAATCAGCGGACTTCCGTACACTGCATAGGATATCTGACAAGGGTAGTGTAGTCAAGTACCACCATTGTCTTGTAAGGACGAAAGAAACACCATGTGTCTAGAATGTCCTTGTATGCATTAAATACATTGGTTTCAACATGAATACGATAATGCCTGTATGTATTTGGATAGTTAAAAATAATTACATTCTCAAATGACAGAAAATATACACTCCAAATATGGTCATTATGTATTGCGTGTACAACAACAATAGGTGTCTGCAAATATACATTACCGAAAAATAATTATTCTTGTAGATTTTTAGTGTCCGAAAACACACACAATATATAAAAACAAACAGTCATTATGGTAGTGTTTGTTTTTAAGTTATACAATAGATCTGAATATCAATGAACTTAATTTGCGATGGGCTAAATTAATTGCAGAAGCGGCTGTAAAAGCCACAAGCAGCAGTAGAGTTTTTACCTTGCCAGCACCAGGAGAGAGTGGAAGTCGTCGATGGTCATCCGTTTACTGTCCTCTCTCCGTGTCTCAACAAAGTCTTCCTCAATTTCCTGTCACAAACATCATCGACACGTTGTCAATATTATTGTCTTTTAAGTTTTAATACACCAGTGAAACATTTCAGCTACAAAGTTGGATCATTCTATCATTAACATTGACCACCCCACATTTAAAGAAATGACAGTTATTTTTATGAAAATAAGAATTACAACAAAAATATTTGAAACAATAGAAATTGCACTTAAAGTAGGGAAAAAAGATTGGCAATTATAATACGGGAAAATATAGGAATTGCAATTAAAATATAGGAAACTAGCCGAGTTGCCCGACTTTAACCGAAAAAGATTTATTAATCTTTACGATCACATAGAAAAACATTACATTCCGCCATTGCAACTATAGCCTTTTGGAATACTAAACCCCCAAAGGATCCCCACCCACAAGGCATAAAATTACAAGTCTAAATCTACAAACTACCCCCCAAAAGCTCAGTCATGAACAAATATTGAAAGAACCACCTAAATGATCAGATGTTACAGTGCTCTGGTGTCCTTTTGCTCATATATGTGGATGCACAAATCGCTTGCAAGTCACGTCTGTTGAGATTGTTTTAGAGGAGCCAAAGAAAATAGGTGTACACCACTGTACGCTTATTGGAACAAAAACATTTCATGTCTCAAAAAGCTACGCGCATGTACAGAACGAGGACAGTAAAGGGATGTAGGAGAGTCTGACCTTCTGAAGGTCAGCTGAGATTTTGTACGGCAGCTGACGGACGAGACTGAGGTAGGTCCTGAGTCTGGAGAGGAGGGAGGGAGTGAGGTAGGTTAGGACGCCTTCGAACCTCTTCTCTATTTCATCCGGCGACGTCGACAACCGCGGGATGACACGCACTTGACAGTCACACTGGCAACAGAAGGTACATCGACAGTGACACAGGCGACAGCATGACAGGAGTGACATCACCTCAGTGACACTGGCAACAGGATATACCGACACAGTGACATAGCCTCAGTGACACTGGTGACAGGAGTGACATAAATACAGTGGCACAAGTGGCAAGAATGATACTGACATCGACAACAGGAGAGTGACGTTGATGTAATGACATCAGTGACAGGAGAGTGACATTGATGTAATGACATCAGTGACAGGAGAGTGACATTGATGTAATGACATCAGTGACAGGAGAGTGACATTGATGTAATGACATCAGTGACAGGAGAGTGACATTGATGTAATGACATCAGTGACAGGAGAGTGACATTGATGTAATGACATCAGTGACAGGAGAGTGACATTGATGTAATGACATCAGTGACAGGAGAGTGACATTGATGTAATGACATCAGTGACAGGAGAGTGACATCAACACAGTGATGTTTGTGACACATATTGGCACATCTCCGAAATGACATTGACATTGGTGACATGATGTGACCAAGATAGTGACATTCATGATGGGAGACAATTTCGCAGTAATAATATTACAAATTATTATTATAACAATTAAATTACCTGTAAATACAACTAACCAGAACAAAAAATGTCATTAACAGTATCATGTCTGCAAACTTCACAAATCACCTTAATTAATTAAGTAGATGTGGACAAGAACTAGTTTAAGCTTACCTTGAGAATAGATTTTCCCTCCGACAGAACCAGGGCAACAACGTTACAGGGGAAGTCTTGTTTGTGGAAGTCAAAGTCATACTCGACTTTTTGCCATGTGATCAGATTGCCCAGAGCCGTTATGTTCTGCACACCTGTAAAACAAACATCAACAGGTAGACAGACACATCGTCAGAGAAAACACAACTATAGCCACTGAAGACCATAGCACCACTATCTTCATATAAACCTATGTTTTATGGAATCAAGTAGACCATTAACCCTTTCTACCCTGAAGACTTCCACTATTGCTACTGTTATTCCTACAGCCTATAAAGCGAGGCATAATACACCTAATTTTAGTTACTTATTCAAACACAATGTAAAGGTTTTAATTATTTATAATTTTATTTATTCAGATTTTATATACACTTCAATGCATTAGTAATCTACTTTGTTTTATCAATTTTAATGTAACTCTTGTACTGTTCAACCCCCATGGCTACAAAAGAAATACATTTTTTATAATTATTAATTTTTTTGGACTTAACACAATTATGAGACAACCCCTTAGTAGAAAGACTATTGACCAGTGATAGGAGACTAACCGGTAGTGTCCAGTTGTCCGGGCTGCAGGGCAGTTTCGTCAAGGACCAGGTGTGTGTTCTCACTGAGCTGTAGCAGGCCAGAACTCAGGCGGTTGGCAGTGTAGTCCTTCTTCGGTGAGAACCGCAGTTTGTTCATGTTCTCCAGAGTCATCAGCAGGTAGAAGGACTGGGACAACACAATGGGTGACATATTGCAGTGTTCGCATTAACGGGAAGTAATAATATCCATCGGCATGATGAAGACCATCACATCACGTCTCTAATTACAGTTAGTTTCTTGACCCTTTAGACCGTCACGATTTTTTGCATTTACCTTTTTTATACTTCATTTCCTAACATTGCAAGTTGTGTGTATCTAAGATAATTGAATTCTGTACTAGACGGTGCTAAATATATTAATCAACTTTTAAATTAAATGTGCAAAACGCAATACAAAGAGTGTCTGTGTGTGTGTTTGCATAGAATGCAGTGCATATCTGAGAACTCTTTGTCAGCTGATTTTTTTCAAATGGCAATCATTCAAAAATATCCTATACAAAGCCATATCAAAATACCCCTAGTGCACAGCAGATACACTAAAGAATCCCGTGACACAAGTTACATAAGTATCCAAAAGATGACGCCACCTCCATGGGTTGTCAGCTGGAAAAAGTTTGTGGTCGTTTGCGGCCACTCAAGGAAATGTGCGTCTGGCCGCTTTTGGCCGTTCAAGATTTAAAGGGTTAAGGACCGAATGCGGTTGGGTCTGCATGTAGCCGATAAGGCCAATGTTGACACGAAACGTCTTTCCACAAATTCTGCACAAGAAGGGAGCTGACACGGTTGACACATATGCTGCTCATGCCTTGCGACCCCCCATGCTTGGTCCGATCTAGCTGCCATATCTACCTACTTGGTATGGCAGCTAGATAGGACATTATTTTAAATGTATAATTAATACAATGTTCTCTGCCACACTTGTACAGCAGGTCTTACTGAATAAAAAATATCGTGGAATTGTTTCTGCCAGACAATAAACAAACTGGTTGCCAAATTATGGAATTTAAAACCCATCTAAAATCGTAACACTTGAAAAGTGATGAATATTCTATTACACTGCTTTAAAATCGTCATTGGTTTACTTAAATCTAGGTTGTATAAAACATTTCAAAATTACAGAATATTTACATCTTATTTTGAATTTTCAAAACTGTGTAATTGTAATTTATGCAACATTTATCAGCACATTTTTATGTTGCTCCAAAGCTAAAGCACAAAACCAAAAATGTTTTATATGGACTGTGGGGGATATGCAGTAGAACACAACACTGCAAACCAGATATATAACTTTTACAGAGTATACCAAGTTTATATTGCTAAAACCATGATTTTCTGTAAATGGCCGTCAAAGATTGAATAACTGCATTGATAGCTTGAAAGAGCCACATCTTATCTTTTAATAAAAGTAATTTAGAGGTGTGTAATTGTTATAAAAGTGACCTTTACAGACAGTAACAATACAAAGCTATTGGAATATGGAAGAAACAGTTTGAATATTTTCATCAAAAAACCACCATTCTAGCTGCCATACCTCCCATAAAAAGTTTTTGACAACAGCATATTGGTTTTTCTAAAACAGATGTTGTTTTTCAAGTTCCACCACGTCCCTAGGATGTAATTTTGCAATGGTTCAAGACCAAATAAACATTGTGCTAAAAACGATGGGTTCAAACTGGTGAGCTCATCAAGGGTCAAGGTCACCCAGTCTCACCTTGGTGACGAGACTTTCAAGTAAGCCGTACAGTCGTTGGGGGAAGTTTGATGGACAGGGGAATCCCACGAGATTGAGAGAGAACTTCCCAACTGCTGCGACATCCTGCCGCGAATATCTGTCAAGTAACACAAGATATTTCATACTTATTGTCATAAGTAACATTCAAGATTCAATAAGTTTATTGTCCATTGAAAACATTGCATTAAAACTGGATATATCACTTTAGGTACACACTGCATGTCAGTAATAAATAAAGATAAAATCACACCTGATATGTTAACTGCTGAATTTATTTTTGAAAGTAGCGGAGGAAATAAAAGATTTCGTGCAATGTTTTTTCCTCGCTGATTGTACTTTTATGCATGTTACTGGTGGGAGCTTTTTGAATGTTGAGTTGACATGATCAGTGTTCTGAGTGGCTTTTCCTTTCTAGTGCAACAGTATGTAGGCTGGACAAGTGTCTCTCTTGGAGTCTCTTCATGGCCAGTCAATGTGCTGGCCAAGTTTACGACGCACACGTGACTTATGATAATATTCTTACTGGTAACAATGCCATACCACGTTATTACATTAATTGATAGAATGCTTTCTATTATACACAGAAAATACCATTATTTAGCCAAATAAACCTTGCTAAGGTTCTTACTGCTTAATATCATGCTATTGTGTGGAACATAATAATATAAATAGTCCAATTCACCAAATGCTACATAAAACAAACTGGCTACAACATTTATATAGAGGTACAGCCTGCGGTTGACAAAATAGCTGACAACATTTATATAGAGGTACAGCCTGCGGTTCACAAAATGCTACATAAAACAAACTGGCTACAACATTTATATAGAGGTACAGCCTGCGGTTCACAAAATAGCTGACAACATTTATATAGAGGTACAGCCTGCGGTTCACAGAATAGCTGACAACATTTATATAGAGGTACAGCCTGCGGTTCACAAAATAGCTGACAACATTTATATAGAGGTACAGCCTGCGGTTCACAAAATAGCTGACAACATTTATATAGAGGTACAGCCTGCGGTTCACGAAATAGCTGACAACATTTATATAGAGGTACAGCCTGCGATTCACAAAATAGCTGAAAACATTTATATAGAGGTACAGCCTGCGGTTCACAAAATAGCTGAAAACATTTATATAGAGGTACAGCCTGCGGTTCACAAAATAGCTGAAAACAAACATAAGACAATGTCTTACCATAACAAATTTCAAACCAACTTATTGAAATTTTAGCACGTTATTAAGGACATATTTGTCTATCAGGTGTCACTGCAGATGGTGAATTTAAAGTGATTTACTGAGATGTGTGCATCAGTAGTAAATTTGTACAACAGTCTTTGTGCTTCTAAATTTATCAATATGCAGGTAAAAATGACACATAAAAACCATGAATAAGACAGAAACAAAATAGGATTTTCCAGGTGGTGTAAGCTGCAAAATTGTGTTTAGATGTCTTTGTTAAACAATGACTCTATGATAGATAAAGATGTCCTTACATGGACGATATGAGATGACAGAGGAGGTACTCAGCGCTGAGACGATCCCCAAATACAGCTTGCTCCAGCACGGCCATCAGCTGCTCCCTCAGTCCAGACACCTCCTCCTGGAGGCTCTGGAGCACTGCGGGTATAAGGGGTCATCTCAAGGCAAGTGTTTACATGGTACAATAAGGAGTCATCTTGAGACAAGTCTTTACATGGTACAATAGGGGGTCATCTCAAGACAAGTCTACATGGTACCATAAGGGGTCATCTCAGAACAAGTATTTACATAGCACTGTAAGATGTGATCTCAAAACAAGTTTTACACAATATTTACAATTTTACATCACTAATAAGTATTACAGATTTTGAATATAATTTCTTGCACAAATATTTGTTACAATGTTTTGTTAACGGTGTATTCTATTAAGTAAAGCCAGGTTTACCTCCAACAAATATCCTTTCAAGAGCTCTTAGAAGTCGAGTTACTCATGAGTCATATTTACGAGTTATACACATGGGTCATACACACGGGTCATACATACCAGTGTTGTGACTCAGCGAGTCTGGGACGAGAGGGTTGGTGTGGAGACAGTCCCTTGTAAGGATGACATGTATGCGGGGTACAAGGGAGGACGGGGGGCTGCGGGCGTCCTGCTCCTCTAGCCCTTCCATCACGTCCACCGAGGGAACACCCGAGTCAGGGCTGAAATATGATTAATTAACTTAAAACAAAATATAATTACAGATGGAAATGAACAATTCAGATGCATAGATCTAATTATAATCGAGCTAGCATACATATTTATCATTCTTTTTATTTAATTATTTTTATGCAAATTTTTAGTGCTAATTGTGATGTTTTTAGTGCTAATTGTGATGTTTTTAGTGCTAATTGTGATGTTTTTAGTGTTAATTGTGATGTTTTTAGTGCTAATTGTGATGTTTTTAGTGTTAATTATGATGTTTTTAGTGCCAATTATGATGTTTTTAGTGTTAATTATGATGTTT
This sequence comes from Paraescarpia echinospica, assembly GCA_020002185.1. Classification (NCBI taxonomy): domain Eukaryota; kingdom Metazoa; phylum Annelida; class Polychaeta; order Sabellida; family Siboglinidae; genus Paraescarpia; species Paraescarpia echinospica. The sequence continues at coordinate 62,224,017 of CM034534.1, read as the reverse complement.
TTAGTGCTAATTGTGATGTTTTAAGTGTTAATTGTGATGTTTTTAGTGTTAATTATGATGTTTTTAGTGTTAATTATGATGTTTTTAGTGTTAATTGTGATGTTTTTAGTGCTAATTGTGATGTTTTTAGTAATAATTGTGATGTTTTTAGTGTTAATTGTGATGTTTTTAGTGCTAATTGTGATGTTTTTAGTGTTAATTATGATGTTTTTAGTGCTGACCATAACGTGTTTTAACAATTTATGTGTTGTACCAATTTTACTACTGGCATTTCAAAGTGTATCTAAAGGAAAATTTATGTTTTAGTGCATTGTTTTAAACGGGCAATAAAGTTATTGAATCTTGTATGTGTGAGTATGGTTACGTTTCCCTCCTAGATGGTCTGCATCCCGGGCACAAAATTTCCGGGATCAATCTACACCCCTTTGGAAGTTAAGTGACAAGCCTATTTTTCCAAAATTCACTGTTGGTTAAGGGTTTTTACCAACTTTAGGGTTCACACCATATGTTAGACAGGCATAAATCAATTGTTGGTAACGTTACCCACATTTTCTGTGACTGTCTGGAACCGCCAATCAGCAGAAGACATTTAACATTAATGCGAACTTTTTCAAATTTACATCATTTACGTCATAACAAACGTCATTTACGAATTCCCTGGGAAACCGTCCTACCATTTGCGTTCGGGAAAGGTCGCCATGGCCGGGTCATTGGAGAGAACACCAATGAATTCAACAACGTCATTCACCTTGAATTTGTCAGCGTTGTCATAGATCTACAAAAGAAAACTTGTGTAACTTTGTTTCATCGTCTCATGGTCATACCCAATATCTTTACCTGTTTTTGGGTGCCTCAAACATGAGATGCGGCCAAACTGCGCGTCTTAAATTTGCTGAATATGTAAAAACTTCAATATAGTTCAGTTCTGTTTTTGGCAGCCAATAAAGCAGTGCATATGGATTTTTCCAGATCAAGACCATTGGTTCAATTAGTCCACGACAGGTTTTTCCATTTCCCAGTGGGAATCTTCTACTTCCCCTCGAACAAACCACCAGGCAGAAGGGACCAACAACTTCTGGTCTCTTCTGAAAGACAGTCTATGTGGGGTGAATTAAATTCCCACATATAAGTGAAATACTGTACTCATTCTATGAAGCGTACATGTCCTAATTAACGTACACCCATCTTTTAGCAGCATCTGACACCGTGACAGCGTATCTCAAATGCCAACTTTCATTGTTAAATTCGTCATTGTAATTTAATTTCTACCAATTTCACACTATATTCAAATCTCAGTGTTGAAAACAAATATAGAAAGGTCCGCCTAAATTATCAGACTTTACAGTATTCTGGTATCGTGTTGCTGATATGCGAGATGCATAAATCGCTTACCAGTCATGTCTGCCGAGATGGCCGTACCCAGGAAACCCAGAAATTTGTTACTGCATGTTTAATTGAATTGATATGATAAAGCATTGTATTTATGCAAGGCAGCATTGAATGTTTTGTCTTTTTATTAAAATTTGGTTACTTTTTCGTTGTTTTATAACCACATAAAACAGCATCTAGAATGGAGCCTACCTTCATTATACAAGCCGGTCCCGTCTCATTGGGAAGAGGGAAGTTCAGTTCCGGAGTTACCGGGCCACTCTTCCCTGCAAGAGAATGCTCAAATATTAGGGGTCATCTCAAACATTGAAGACTGATACAAAACATATTGGTCTTAGTAGTTGTGAGAAACATGTAGACTTGTTGGATGGTTCTGAAAACTTTCAACACAATGAAACTGGGAAATGTGAATCGTCGTTGTATCGCAATTATTCAAAAATGTATCACATCGTTAGAAAATCTCGAGTCATCGACGAATCAATACAACCCTACGCATCAACGTAACAAAGTCAGTACCTTGCTGTGTGTTTGTTCGTGACCGCTTCGTATCTGCCTGTTTGTCCTCAGTCGCTGTCATCGACACGTCACCACTGGTCGCACTGTTACCATTTGACATTGCCTCCTTCGCTCCACCAGACGGCAGCACTATGTCGTCCTCGTCGTCGAGTGATCGCTTCGTGCCGAGAGAACCAGTGGACGTGGAAGGGAAGGATGAACTTGGACACTGGTCAGCGAATGCTTACAGAATGGTCAAGGAACAGTCATGCACAGGGTCCCTAGACATGGAACTATTAGTTAATCTAGTGCTCAGCTGGCCGCCACGAAATTCCACCAGTCTTGTCAGAACAGTTGTAAGACGATTCCAAACTAAGTATGCTAAGTCTGATCACAGGTGGATAGCTTACATAAACTGGACGCATTAAAAATTCCAAAATAAATAAAAGCCTTGCATCAGAAGTTCTCAATACCTGGGTCACAACAAACACATACGTGTACACCCACAGCGCACACATGTACACACATACATACACACACACACACAGGCACACACTAACACACACAGACACACACGCACACCCACCCACGCACACACACACACAAACACATCCACACACACACTCACGCACACACTCTATCTCGACTGTAATAAAGGATATCTGTTTGACCCATTTGTTTTCCCCTGGCACGGGAACACAGTACAGCGTCTGTCTGTCCATTGTCACATTCCGCGCTGACTCCAGTTTAATGTCCTGATGCGCCTGTAACATGAAGACTAGTCTGTTACAAACACGTCCCTTGATGGTCACAAAACACACTGAGGAGCAGTGAGAGGACGGGGCCAGACCACTATCGCAATTCCTGGTGTCTCAGAGAAAAAATTGTGCATAGTAGGGGTAAGACTACATTAGATTTTACATAGGCGGCCATTATAACATTTCCTTCATTTCCTGCAAAGTTTGTGTAACAATCTTCTTGAAAATTTCACCGCATATTTAATCTCCATTGACACAAGTGCTAAGGAAAATTCATTAAATTCTCATATCTCGTTTTCAGAAAAATCCACCCAAACCTGATACCCCTCAATTTCACCCCAATCTGGTGACAGATTTTGAAATATTGGTGCGTTTTGCAAAATAGCCACCGTGCGAATACGCGAGTGACTAGCATATATTTATTGCTACATCGTGAGAGATCTAATGCAATAGTACATTCAGTATTCACTGAACCAACAAGTCCCATATAAGTGCTTGAAAAAAAATCCACACATCACACCAAAACGCTATTTTCAAGGGCATTCTTTAAATGGGTAATGGTGGAAGAATCCTTAATGTGGTCTTACCCCAATAAATTATTACATGAAATATGAAAATTCATTAATTTACTTTTAAGTGCATTTGAGCTGGAATATTTATCAGTGCACATTTCGTGGTACACAGAGGTGCCATGTCTACCGCTCTGGCAATAGAACTCATGACTTTTCTTTCATTTTGGGGATAATTTTGTGGTTTGCTGAATGCCTTAGTGTTGAAATCTAACACCAGACTAATATTTCAGTATAATTCTTCTTACCGAATGTAAATCTCCATAAACCAGCTGAACTTCATGGTTTAAAATAATAATTACTCATTTTGAATCAAACTCATGGATTCCTGCACAAAACAGAGTTGAGACAATTCTCTTTAAAACCATGCTTTCTGCATACTAGCTAGCCTTAGTGGATACTAGATAGATTCAATTGTTCTGAAAATTATTCTAAAATGAGCCAAGCGGATAAATTGAACAGCTGAAGCATTTTGAACTGACCGTGCATTCTGCGAGGTCACGGAACATTCCAGATCGTAGGAGGCGCTGTCCCGTCTTGAGGTCTTCTACCTCGTAAAGTCCGAGGTAGTACTCCGGGTCATACATGTCTTGAATCATGCAGCGGAATCGAACCAGGGTATTGGTGCACAGGTTGTGTAGAGGTGTGTCGTTTAACGATGGGATCTGACAATAGAAGACTTTTAGTTCGCACAAGTCGGGAGAAGCACAACTTAAATTTGTTCTAACCGCAAGAGGTTCAGAGATTAACATTACAACTGAGGGTAGGAAAAACTTAAATTGTTCTAATGACAAAATTATCAACAATAAAAATTACAACAATGTAACACTGACAATGACATCCTTAACATTGTGGTTTCCATAAATGCACAACTTTCTGAACATATTTAATGACCATTGTCATAGATCATAAGAAAAACAATTTCTTAAATAACAGGTCTATATTTTTGAAAAAGCAATGTTCCTGCATCCTGTCTCTTGACCAAAAACATGAATGTGTTATTGAATATAAATTAATGTATACTACAGAAAGGAAATGTACTGGCACTACTGGGTATTTTTGTTTATTTAAGCCACATGATGATTGCCCTGACATTAAAAAAATCAAGGCCTTAAAACCTGTGCTAGCACTACCGATCGCCACTTGCGCCATAGGCGAAACGGTTTCCCATTTGGTGAAAGAAATAAAAATCTCTTCGCCAATTTGGCGAAACGCCTTCGTGGCCGTATTAACAGCGCACCGTGGCGTCAGCAGCAGTGCACCCGTGAATCACAGGTGCCCACCACCCGTGGAATTGTTTCAGCGCCCCCCAATACATAATTGTCCCGCGATAAGCCAATGATTGAATTGTTCTCGGCGACAGCCAATCGTATCGTATGCAATAATCCGTATAAATACCGCGCGCGTGTAAAATTCCTCACAACTGTTCACTTAATTATACGTTCAAGATGATTAGAAAATGTACATCAGCTGACGATGACCGTGAAAAGAAGAAGCAGAAAACGACGAAGCTGTCGGCACGTATGATCAAGTCGGACTGGTTTGTCCGTTTTCCGTGGCTGATTCACGACAGTGACGTCTTTCGTTGCAAGATTTGCGACACCGACAACATCACCGAAGCCAAGCTCGAATGGATCACCATGCGTGGACTACTGTTGCAGGCTGCCGGTAAGACACAGGAGGCATTTTATGCCCAGTTCATCTACCCGGCACTCGACTCGTTCCCGATCCTGGGGAAGATTGCCACAATTGCAGTGACCATCCCTATCACGTCGGTGAATTGTGAGAGGGCCATCAGTACGTACAATGCCATCAAGACAGATGGCAGGGCGTCACTGAAGGTTTCGTCTGTGGAAACATTGACAGTGCTTAACATCGAAGCTCCTTCCGTGCGAGGATTTCCATACGAAGAAGCCTTCAAGACATGGACCAGCAAGAAGCAGCGTGCCGGCTTCACTAGGCTAGTGAAACGAGTGGACACTGCTGAAGTGTAGTGGAGGACACTGTGGTGATGGTTTTTTTGTGGTGTGGTCGATTATCTTGTTTTATGTTCATTACATCTTGTTTTATATTGATAATTAAACGCTGTTCTATATATTGGTGTTGTTGTGACTATATATATGTATGCAAAATATACATACATATTATGCCGATGTATAGTTTCATAGGATTTGATTTTTGACAATTTTCACCCTAGTTTCTGCTTAAAAAATGGCTAAACAAAATCTCATTTGGCTAAAGAAAATTGGAACCTTTAGCCATTTTGGCTAAACAGATTCTAGTGCCAGTGCTAGCCTAGAAAACATATCCACAGCAATTTTAACATATATTTTTAACATCTATATATGTGCAACATAACTGTCTAAACTTACTTACTCGTAACCATGAAGCTTTGTCGTTTGTCCGAGCTGAAAAGTATTCTCGCACTTTTGTTGCATATGCTTCTGGATTTTCATCTGGAAAAACAGAAGTATATGTACCATTGAACCAACATGAGATAAATATTCAGTTTAGTCTTTAGATGGGTGCTGCACTGATCTCATCAATTTGTCTAATCACTAATGATGCCGTGACTCAACCTCATAATCATAGATGATCTGTAAATTATTAAAGAATATAATAAAGTCCTTGATTAAAATAAGCAAGCAACCCAAAAAAGTTGTCATTTTCTAGCAAGCAGTGATGTACCTCGGTATACTATAATGAAGTTTACATCCTCCATCAGCTAATAACAACCTATGGCTATGCCCCCGTCCCAGTTATTAATTGACAACACAACATAATTCTGACAGATCCCCAATTCCGACAGTGACTCGACTGTCAACAAATTAACGTTGCTTTACCTTTGTCTTTAAACTACAAGTTAACTTTGTTTGTGCCATATGCCGAACTTTGTCGTTCTTAATTGTGGAGTTGTGCTTTAAAAATGTGTGGCGGCCTAGGAAAACCAGTCGGAAGTCGCCAAGCGTAATTGCTCGCAAACACGTCATAAAGTTGATTTTGCGTCACTGGGTTGATTTTAAGATTTCGCTGCGATCTTTTAGCTAACATACTTATTTATAAGTTCACCAAGTAGTTTCCTGATTACCTAAGTGAAAGTTGTACTTTTTTGTTTTTGTAACCGTGAAGTTCGTTCAAGGTTGCAGCGTTTTAGAATTAAAAGCGCACTATTTTGCAAACGCTTGAAACCTAGGACAGAAGTTCCCATTCCCATATATGGCATACCGCTCGAAAGCTATTTACAGCACGCAGTTCCCTAGCAGCAGTGCGCATGAATACGTTGGAAGAAAACTGAGTGCGCAGTGAAAGTGAACAGGATTTTATTTGGAAGTTGGAATGGAGTTGTTTATGTAGTTCGATTAATTATTAGTTTAGTTTGATGTTGCTGTAGTTTATATCTGTACATATTTCTTAACAGTTTAACGTGTTATCGAACCGGAGTTTGTTGGAAATACAGACTACGGGACGAATTTCGTTTCGTGTTTACAATCTTCGAAAAATCAAAGATGGCCATGGCATGGGCATGGATGGACCGAAGTCGAACGATTTTGCTCGGTGTTTCAACGCATTGGCATTGGTGAACATCCAGTATATCGCAAGTGGGGACATCCTCAACGAACTTGTGAATGACTATTATGTGACACACCCGAACGGCAATGATGACAGTGATTCGGACTTGTCTGATTCGAGCGAGGACGACTTTTACCTGGAGCTGGCAGAGGAAGTGAGCGGATCTGTCAATGGAATGGTGACAGTTAAACTGTTTATGACGACCCGAGGCGCAAGATGAGAACACAAACACCTCTCTTCAGACCCAAACAACAACAGTTCTTTTCAGAGCTAACCACATATTCATGGAAGAGTTTGCTACCTCTTGCGTGTTGATTAGTAATATACATTTTTGCTAACAAACAACTACAACGTTTTTACGGGTGCTCTCTTTAAATTATTATAACTTTAATTTTTAAAAGTAACCATCAGAATTTGATAATAGTTTGAGTGTTCCAAAGCTAAGATACATAGTTATATTTTCTTCACTACATTGGACATGGTAATAGCACTGGATATTTTGTTATAATATTAATACTGCAGCAACATTTTATTTTGACATGAATTATGATGATTCCAGACACTACGAGTACTTTTCTCCTGCAATAATGTTTGACGGGTGCCCTCTTTAAATTCTTTTAACTTTAAAAGTAGACATCAGAATTTAATAATTATTTCTGTAAGCTAAAGCTAACAAACACAGCTACATTTGCTTCACTGGATTGTATATGGTAATAGCAGCAGATATTTTGTTATACCATCATGAAATTTTTTTTCATGTGAATAATGACTCTCGTCTTTAAAACTGATTTTTCTCGTGAACTAATTTTTGATAGGGGCCCTCTTTAAATTCTTGTAACTTTGGTTCTGGTGGGAATATTTGAATACAGTAAACTGTATTGAAATTGGAAATAGTGTTGCTTTCCATTTCTTGAATAAAAATACATATGATATTTTTGTCAATGTGACTGGTTTTCCTAGGCCGCCACACAAATGGTTTCCTCGTGCGTTTAGCCGTTTTAGTCTTAGACCTTTGTGTTTGTCACTTTCTGAGTTTGCCAAGTTTGTCGGGGGTAAAAAGTACTCACCGAACAGAGTGCTGATAATTTCTAACGGATTATTTACCCAGTCTTCAATTCCTGGCATTTTGGTGGTGTAATATGAAACTGACTTAAAATCCACTGCTAGAAAACAATGCTCAAGAACGCAGTCAATGAAAGCACCCCACTGCTCTACTTCTAAACTGAAGTTCTAGAAATGGCGCGAACTGTTCGGAAAATAATGTGCATCAAGACAGCCAGATTTGATAATTTATCAACATATGCAGCACTATCATTAATGGCATGCATATATAGATGTAGATGATTTCTCTGAGAATCTGTTCAACATGGTTGTGTTGATTAACTTTCTAAAATGTTGGATAACAAACTTATTTCGAACAATTATTTAATTCACGCCAAAATCGCCCTCTAGCGGGAAACTATCAATTACCGAAGAGCACAGAAAGGCACCTAACCGTACCGAACGGTTAGGTGCCATAAAGGTGAGGCTTTGCCAGAACTTGCAGAAGATATAGAGCGTTATGCTCGTCTAGCGTACGGTGAAGCGTCATCCAGCATGCAAGACGAACTCATCAAAGAGCAGTTTATTGATGCGCTGACCGACGACGATCTACGCATTCGTCTAATGCAGGCTAGCCCGAATACGCTGCATGAAGTTCTACGCATCGCAATGGAATTCGAATCGTACACCATGGTGATTTAACAAGATTGAACAAGATTGCCATCCAGAGAATTAACTCTAGATGTCAGGTGGACAAGGAAGCCCTTTGGCTTATCGAGAGTCCAACCCTTTTATCTACATATATCCAGCCCTTCTGAGGTATGTGTCGATTTTATTTTTAAACATATTCACACTACTAGCACCCACACAATCATCAGATAATCTGTTCCATTCATTCACAGTCCTTTGTGAAAATGAAAACTTTCTCACGTCTAATCTACACTGCTCCTTTACTAATGTAACTTTATGTCCTCTAGTCCTTCTATCTTTCTTAACTGAAAAAAACATATTTCTATCAATATTTTCATAACCATTCAATATTTTAAACACTTCTATCTGATCTCCTCTCAATCTCCTGGTCTCTAGTGTTGTTAAACCACATTCTTTTAGGCGTTTTTCATAACTAAGATCCCTCAGTTTTGGTATCATTTTAGTCGCTCTCCTCTGTACTCTTTCTAGCATATCTATGTCCTTCTTGCGGTATGGCCTCCACGCTTGTATACAATATTCTAAATGAGGCCTAACTATTGTTTTGTACAGCGGTATTATTAGTTCTTTTACTTTATATGCTATATTTCGCCTAATCAATCCAAGGATTTGATTTCCCTTTGAAGCTGCAATTCCACACTGCTCTGAAACCTTCATGTCAGCACTAATTGTCAGCCCTAAGTCTTTTTCTTTTACAGTAGTACTTAGTACAGTTCCCCCCATTATATATTCTACATATTCGTTCCCATGTCCTGTGTGAAGGCATTTACATTTCCCAAAATTGAACAACATTTGCCACTTTTCAGACCATTTGATCAACCTGTCAAGATCATCTTGTAAATGCTGTCTATCCCCATCACTTTTAATCTTTCTAAATACGTTTGTATCATCTGCAAATTTCAACACCTTGCTAGCTATATCATCGTCCAAATCGTTTATATATATATTAAGAATAATATAGGTCCCAGTACAGATCCCTGTGGAACCCCACTCAAAACTTATTTCCAGTTTGAAGCCTCCCCATCAACAACTACCCGTTGTCTTCTGTCAATCAGCCATTTTTCTATACAGTTAATTATACCATTTCCTATGCCATGGGCTTTTAGTTTAAGCAGTAATCTCTGATGTGGCACTTTGTGGAAAGCTTTTTGAAAATCTAAGTAGATGATATCTACTGGTGATCCATCATCTACCCACTTAGTGATATCTTCAAAAAAACATAACATATTTGTTAAGCATGACCTCGCTTTTAGAAACCCATGTTGAGATGGGTTTATCAAGTTATGGTTAACAAGAAAATCCACCATGTGATCTTTAATTAGTCTTTCTAATAATTTACAAATCACCGATGTTAAACTAACTGGTCTATAATTATTTGACTTGTTTCTCAAACCTTTTTTAAATAATGGTATAATGTTTGCTTCTTTCCATTCTAAAGGAACCACTCCCTCTTCTAATGACAAGTTGAAAACTGTTGCAAGCGGTATGCTAATTTGTTTTACAATTTCCAATAGTAGTTTGGGTGGAATACCATCCACTCCAGGTGATTTATTTTCCTTCATAGCCCTAATTTTCTTAGCTACCATTTCTGGGGTTACAATTAACTGTCTTAAATAGTCTGATTCTGCCCCCTTGAACTTAGCCTCTGGTACTGGCAGTGAACTAGTGTCTTCTCTGGTAAACACTGAACTAAAATACTCATTTAGGTCTTCTGCCATTAAGAATCCTTCTGATATTATATTTCCAGCACTATCTTCTAGAGGACCGACCTTATCCTGAACTTTCTGTTTGCTTCGAACATACGCATAAAAACTCTTGCTGTCATGTTTTATATTACAAGCTAATTTATGTTCATATCTTCTCTTTGAATTTCTAATTTCAGCTGTAGCTTGGTTTAGTGCTTCTTTATAAATGTTGTAGTCTTCGTCATTTCCAGTATGTCTATATGACTTCCACATCATTTGTTTATACTTAATTTTTCTAATGGCTTCTTTCGATAAGTATTTCTTTCTGGTCCGTTTCCCTTGTTTTTTGAAGGGAACAAATTTATCTACGATGCACTCTATTTCATTCTTTAAGATATTCCAGCATTCTGTTGCTGTCTTATTCTTCAGTGTATTATTCCAGTCTATCTTTGCTAAATATTTCCTCATTTCCTTATATCTTCCTTTGTGGAAATTTCTCCTGAACTGCTTTTTATTATTTCTTTCTGATTTTACTTTGATTGTAAAATGTATCTGGTTGTGATCACTACTTCCCAGAGGCTCACATAATTTAACATTGTCAACTAATTCATTTTGTGAGGACAAAACTAAGTCTAACACATTCTCTCCCCTGGTTGGTTCTAGCACATGTTGAGAAAGGAAACTATCTTGTACTAAAACTAAAAACTTGTGGTCCTCACTACCCATACTCTGTAGAGATTTCCATTTTATATGCCCGTGGTTAAAATGGTGGTAAGACAACATCCAAGCGTACGAGCCGTGTCAATAACGGACGATTGCAAGTCGAATGGGGAGACGGCGTCAGGATACAAATAACCGCAGGAAACGCTACTTGTGGTGGCCGAAGGAGTGCAGAGGTTGTTGCGAGAACGCGACAACCAGCCAAATACACGTAATAATGCAAAGTGCTGGAACTGCGGAAAAATAGGCCATTTCAGGCGAGCCTGTCGTCAGCCGCCAAGACAGATAGAGTGGGCATCGACGTCATCGCGATATCTGGGAAACGAACAGCAGCCGGCCTCACGGGGCGGAGACCAGCAGTAGGAGATTCAAATAAAGCCCTTACCGAAGTCATCGAGGTGCGCACGTTTGGCAGCCAGGATGGGGGGGGCTGTACATCGAAGACATGCAATTAAGATCGAAGGTCAGCCATGCAAGATGCTCATAGACACTGGCGCTAGTGTGTCTGTCATAAAGAGGAGCACCCTGCAATCGGCAGACAAAGTTGAACAACTACGAGGAATTACGCAACTGCAAACTGCCACAGGAGATGACACCCATCCATGGTCGTGGCGAAATGAAGGTGGCGATTGGCGACTTCAAAGCTCGGCAGTACGTGTTTGTGGCTGACATTGTGGAAGATTGTATATTAGGTCTTGATTTCATGAATGCGTTCACCTGTCGAGTGGACATTCCGAGCCGTATTCTTGAACTGCAACACATGCAAGTGCCATTGCTCCGAACTTCGACCAGTGCTGTGCCAAATTGTCATCGGTTGACATTGATCCGTAGTGTTGAGTTGGAATCGATGAGCGAGTTAATCGCGCGAGCCGTTATGGTAGCGGGACATGTTTGCGATGGCTTAGGTGTAGTCGAACCATCTGACGACCCTTCAAACGGCTTCGTGGTGGGCAGAACGCTTACTGACTGCTCAAATGATATAATGCCTGTTCGACTTGTGAACACCATTAGAACCGCTATGCGACTGAAGAAGGGTACCGTCGTCGAGAGCTGCCACGCAGTTTGTTATGTCAGGAAGGGAGAGACCGGCAGTTCCACTGAACTAGACAATACCCTGCCTGGATGAGTTGTACCAAAATAGTAGCAATGGTCTAGAATCGGAGCAGAGGCATATGCTAATGGAACTGTTGATCGAATTCCAGGATGTGTTCTCCGCTTCGTCGAATGACCTGGGCCGCACCGACGTCACGCAGCACACGATAGACATTGGGGATGCTCGACCGATCCGTCAGCCTCCCCGCCGGAATGTTTGAGCCCTCAGCTAGCGCGTGATCGTCGCCCATTGTAATGGTCAAAAAGACGAATGGCTCTACGCGATTTTGTGTTGACTATCGCCGACTGAACGATTTGACGCGGAAGGACTCCTATCCATTACCACGAATTGACTCAACTCTCGAAGCTCTCTCAGGTTCTTCGTGGTTCTGCACCCTATATTTAAAAAGTGGATACTGACAGGTGGAAATGGATGAAATAGACAAAGAAAAGACGGCATTCTACTGTGGCACCGGACTCTGGCAGTTCAAGGTCATGCCATTTGGCCTCTGCAACGCACCAGCGACATTTGAGAGACTCATGGAACTTGTGCTTCAGGGTCTACCGTGGACGACTTGTTCATTATACTTGGACGACATCCTGGTTCACGGCCGTTCGTTCGCTGACAACATGCGATGCCTACGAGATATACTGGGGCGATTTCGTCGTGCAGGACTTAAACTCAGCCCTAAGAAATGTAACCTGTTTCGTCGCGAGGTCACGTATCTAGGACACGGTATCAGTGCTAACGGTGTGGCCTCAGATCCGAAGAAGACAGCTGCCATAGATGAGTGGCCCGTGCCACGCACAACAAAGGATGTCCGTCGTTTCACAGGTCTGTGCACGTATTACCGGCGTTTTGTATCGGAGTTTGCGTCGATCGCCAAACCACTGAATCTACTTACGGAAAAGGGGAGAACATTTGCTTGGACAGCCAAATGTGCAGTGGCATTTCAACGTTTGAAGAACAAGCTGACAACAAGTCCGGTACTGGCGTTCCCAGACAGTGACGGTGAATTCATTGTGGATATTGACGCTAGCGACGTTGGGATCGGCTGTGTCTTATCCCAGAAGCATGAGGGAAAAGAGCGAGTTATCGCTTACTACAGTCGCACTCTGCATAAACCTGAATGAAACTACTGCGTCACAAGAACGGAACTGCCTGCAGTCGTCACGGCTGTGGGTCAATTTCACCACTACCTGTACGACAGAAAAGTTCTTGTGAGAAGTGAACATGCCTCCTTGCAATGGTTAATGCGATTTAAGAACCCGGTGGTTACATAAATTACAAGAGTACGACTATGTAGTGGTTCATCGCGCTGGAAGGAGTCACAACAAATGCATTGTCTAGAATGCCGCGACCGTGCCTTGCGTCACAATGTCGTCATGCCTTCACAACGAGCAACGGAAAGAGTACAGTATGCCAACGTTATGTGTGGTGAAAGACACTGAATGTCAGTCTCTGAGAGATCAACAGCTAGCTGACACTACCATTGTAGCATTTGCGGCGAGCGAGCGGCAGGGAAGCATACGGGCACACGTTCACTCACTCAGTCATATTAATGATAAGTCAGGTTATACGTTTTCACAGTTTATTATATGCGGAAAACCCCACCAATGCATTATCTAATCGACAATATATGGCTATGTCTGCTAAATACTACCCAGTTATAAATGTCAGAACGGTAGGTTCAGACGGCGGCGGCTATTGCAGCAACCGAATTGTAACCAATATATTCTACCCCTCGGCACTGCGCGTCGCAACCGTAGAGCGCTGGTGCAGACGACAGGGGTCTCGCGCTGGTGACGACTCCGACGGTCAGCGGACACTGCCTGCTACAACTGCTGTCCTCGCGACACCCGCTGGTAAGATGCATATGTCAGCTACACCAGCGAAGAGTAGAGAGCTTCACATCCTGCTAGAGAGACATCTTCACTCTCTGAACCAGCGGCACCTGAGAGGGTGACTGGGTCGGGGAGAACGGTGAAACCATCAAAGCGTCTAGACTTGTAAAGTGCATTACTTCTACTAGTCAGAATTATGAACACTAATAGCTGTTCAGACATTTAATTAAAGTTCACTTTTAATGTTAACTAATCAGACAACGGTTATGTCATACACACGTAATTCATTCGGATTTTCAGTGTTATTGTTTCTACGTATATGATGTTCAATATACTCGGTGGGAAGTGTAGCAACAGCCAATGTCGGCCACCATACTTCATGTTTACATTTACCCCAAAGCATCATGGGATACGACACGTGATGTCAATGTCAAGTTTATGCTGAATAAAGATGGTTCAGTGTCTGACAAAAACGACTCACTTATGAATTCTATACCTACTGACCCATACATATAGCCCAGGTTGTCATATGACATTAATTTCGATTTTGTTTTGTTTTGAAGGTGTTTACTGTTAATGCATTAGCACATTGCATTTTGTTGTACAGTATAAAATGTAGGCCTAATTTTATTTAGATACAATTGGTGGAAATAAAATACTAGTTTTATTTCATCATATCAATTATATTATTAAATGTCACCATTATCATATAATTGTAATAATGCTTACTTGCCAGAAATATATAAATCGTAATTGATTACACTCATATTGTAAGTTATCATACATTTCAATAGTAATCATAACTTATTACATTTTTGGTGTAATCACCTCACAATTGGTATTGGCTTTATATCAACTACAACTTCTCAACTGAAGTTCTATTTCCAACATAATTATCTGTAAAGCTAAGCACTATCCAGCCAGTTTTTTGAAAGACACAATTTGATAATAAATATCAAATTCAATAAATATATAAATCAAATTCAAAAATAAATAAATATCAAATTTAACAATCCAGTGAATAGAAGGGCACAATTTACAAACAACAGGCCTGGGTACTAGTAATATGTAATAGTAACAATTACAAATATTGAAGTAATAGTAACAGTAATAGGTTGACTAAAACACAATGTAATAGTTATAGGAAGCAATGTAATAGTAATTGAACTATTACTGTTATATTACTATTGAACATTTTAAATTTAAATTTGAGTTGCGTTTATTTGCGGTGTGGCTATTTAATTATTTATAAGGAAAAGAGTATTCCACTGGTGTTTCGCCTGGTTTTATGATAGCTCTTCTGTGAATCATGACCCTCTGTCAGTTTCACCCTGGAGGTTATGAGAGTTTACATAGCACTAGCAGGCATTGGGACAATGTTATAGCTGCATGGCTAAAGGGTTTCGAAGTCCTTTGAATTTGGCCCTCATGCCAGCTATCCTTTTCACACAAGCCTGTATGGGTTTAGTGGCTTCTTCTTCTCGCGTTTGTCTACTGCCTAGACTTGCAGAGTGTTGTTGAGCAGCCACTCCCGGGTCGCCAGGTCCAGCTCGGCGATGCCAGTCTCTCCGTGTGCAGTGGCTGACAATGTGGTCTGTTGTTTGTTGGGCCGCACCACATTCACAACTTGCACTTTCACATAGTCCCCAACTGTGCATATTAGCGTTGAAACGTCCAACTCCCGTTCGCAGGCGGTTTAGCTTCGTCCAAGCATTTCGGGGGAGGTCGGAACCAGCACAGTGCGCAGATGGTTCTGGAATATGTAGGGAGGTTGGGTTGGACAGCCAATTCTCTCTCAATTTGTTATCCAGTGTGCTGTTGTTTCACTAGGGCCCATGCAGACACAATTGATGTGCCTGGCTGTTGAAAGGGTGTCGTGACTTCAGGCGCTGTACACTAGCCCTTTCGATCTGAGCAAACGTATATAATAGATGGTCAACGTTTTTTTGCACGCTTGCCCAAGGCCAGCACAGCTGCTTGTCTTCGAAGTGTCGTTGGTGCAATGCCTGCAAGCACCGATAAGTGTTCATTTTTGTTGCTCTTAAACATCCAGTGACGTCTCGTAGGGAGTTGTTGATGCTGACGTCCAGTTTTGATGTGTGTGCACTTCTGCACCGCACCGGTGCCCAGTATTCCGCTGGCGCGTACACTAATGCCAAGGTAGAGGTGCGTACTTGCTCTACAAGTAGTACCAGCAAGTCGGCATATTAGCGCTGCACGTGATGCTACCTTTGCGCTTAAGTTCCCCAGATGTTGCCTGTAAGTCAGTGATCTGTCTAGTTTTATACCCAGGTATGTAGGGGCTACAAACACGTTCATTTCACGTTTATCTTCTTTGTTGCAGAGATGGAAAACGGCAGAGACAATTTTCTTCTCACTGGGTTTCAGTCGCCATTGTTTCAGGTATGTGGAGAGGATGTTTATGTCGCGTGTGAGACCAGTCTCAACATTGGACCATTGCCTATGCCTCATTAAGATTGCGAGGTCGTCCGCATATCCGTACTTCTTTGAGATTGTATCGGACAGATCGTAGATGTAGATATTGAAGAGAAGTGATGCTAGAACAGAACCTAATGGAACACCATTCTTTAAGCGACTGAGTCTGCTTCGGTGTCCATCGCTGGTCTTCAGTACAAAGCTTCGGTTGGAGATCATTTGCACGATGATGCTAACCATTCGTTTGTCTGGTAGGGTCTGCAGGAGCTTGAGTTGCAGGCCTCGGTGCCACGCGGTGTCATAGGCAGCTGTCAAGTCGACGAATATGGCACCAGCTTTTATGTGTTGTGTTAGAAGAGTCACTTGATCCTTTGTCAACCTTCCGCGCCTGAAGTCAACTTGCTCTTTTGGTAGTTGCGGGTCGATGATTGGCTCGATGCGTCCATATATGAGTCTTTCGAGGATCTTGTAGGGGATGCAGAGCAGATATATTGGTATGTAGCTCTTGGCGTCATCCTTAGGTTTCTTAGGCTTTGGGATAGCTTTGGTATCCTGTTTCGAATCATGAACGTTGACAGGAATATTTTTAGCCAGGTGGTAGCCTTGCTTCCAGCGTTAATGATGAACTCTGGGTATAGGCCATCAGGTCCGCTGGCCTTTCCGCTTTTCAGTCGTTTGAGTGCCGTTGTCATTTCTTCTTCAGTGAAGGTCCCTGACAGATTTGTGTCGACACTTGCTGCTTTCTGTAATGCAGATACATCCATGTGCACTTTTCTTGTAAAGTTGCGGTCCATGTTTGATGATTTTCCGTTCTGAATGAGTTGCGACGCGATGGCATTAGCTGTCATTGAGCATTTAGTGTGTGTTGGACTGTTGGTGTTCTGCCCAAGCACTGGAGCAGGGCGATGGCTGTCACATGTGTGTTTGTTCTTGAAGATGACATGTGTTTTTGACATTCAATATCCCAGCATGGGATAAATTGCTTTCGGCAGCTTCGAGGGATGTTTCGCTTTGCTGTGTTTGTTAACATGTCGCAGTATGCCTTATAAGCATCGTGTGTATTATTGCAGTCCGGTGGTGGCAGGGACTTGGTGCCCTAGTCTGTGTCTGCTTCAAATGTCTTCCATCGTGCCTTCCGAAAGTTCCATCTCTTAGCAGGTTTGCTTTCTGTTGGCGCCACCAAGAATGATGGAGAGATGAGTGAGGGTCGATGCTGTGACCGTGGGAACTTTTCTAGGACACGTCTTTCTTGTATCAGTTCTTCTCTGTTTTGAAAAACGAAGGCAAGATCTGGTTTTGATGTTGTGTTCCAGCGTCCGGAATGAAAGGAGTCTGGTTCCTTCGGGTTGTGTAGTAAGGTCAGATCATTGGCAGATGCCCAGACATCCACCGTCGCCGTTGTTGTGTTTGTAGTCCCATTCGACATGTTGACAGTTGAAATCACCTCCGTATATGCAGGGAGAGCTGACAATAGGAAGAATTACTCTATTTTTTCTTAGATGTTATGTTATTAATGCACATACTGTTGTGTTCTGTTGTTACATTATGCCATTTGACTACCAGCACAATAACCCTGGCTACAAGTATGATTCACACAACACAAAAGTGTAACAATCTTATGATATTGTGAGTAACTTTACAATAAGTTTTCTTCACAAATATTAATAATGCTTTACCCCACGTAAAACTAAACATTAAACGCTACCGGTACTATTTATATTCACTACCAGATATGCACCTTTACTCCAGCTTAGTAGATGTTTGCAATTTTGTTTACATTCTTGGCCTAAAAATATCCTTGTTTGGATAATAGAAATGTATATACCTGACTGCAGATAACTAGAATCATATCAAGAGTAACTTTATTATACCAGTGAATACAAAACTAGTGTTCCAGCCAGCATCATTTAATATGTCAACTTACAAGTATAACAGTAAGGGCTTTGCAGAGTGAAACTCATGCAACACAACTGGTCATAAATCCAGTGTAGTGTATATATGCTGAAGGTTCCTATGAAATCATTCTGTCTGGAATGATTCATCTCCTATGCAGTTCCTGTCTTTCATGTCACAACATTAACTGCATTGTGGCAGTGTATTATTGTCAATATTTCCATTAACTACGCATATATCGGCTCTATAAATGGTTGTGTTATGCCAGGCACTTTGGTCCTGGACATTCAAGTTGGTCGACCTCTTAAAAACAGGATAAACTGGTTATTAAAATGTCTGTATTGAACAACTGTAATATGCAAAATCTATGCATGTTATTCAGTGAACGTTTCCACCTTGTTCTGTTGTTTTCTCTTCTCCTACCACATCCAAACCTGCCTACCCCAAAATCTTCCTGTCAGTAATCCGTCTTCCCATTTACACTGATTTTCAGGAATATAGCCCTGCTGGTGTTGCCAGTCGACTCCGTGTCGGAGGTGATCCTGTGCCAGGTCATGCCGGCACAGGGCGCCGGCGTTACACTACGCGCGCCGATTTTAACGATGCTCGGTTTGTCTTTAATCGTGCCTTGGATGATTTGACATCGAACCTCCCCCATATTCATTATTGGCGACACCGAGGTATCCACACCAACTGGGAGCAACATTTTGACATATTTGGGGTCCACCTCAACGACATTGGGATTCGCAAATATGTGCGCTCCTTTCGGGAGATGCCATATTTGCTGCCAAACAGTGGTAAACGTCTTATGTCTGTCCCCATCCTCCTGCATTTCTTCACTGTTCCGACACAATTATCATATTCTAATTGGGTAATTATAATTACTCAATTTGGCATGTCAGGAAATAGAATCCATTTAGGTCGCTCATTCTCATCCACGTTTAATGCTAAGAATTGTATGTTGGCTACAGTATGACTGCCTTTCATGCAATTTCTCGTTGCCGCCACACCACACAATAACACATACAAATTTCTGTCAGGCGGCTCTACCTGACAGCCGTTTCTTCAGAGTTATATTCACGATGTTTGTATTGATTTATTGTTACACCCAGGTCTATTGGACGGTCTGTGCTACAAAGTAGTTTCTCCGGCTAATTGTGCCTTCTTTGTGTTCTCATTCTTCCGATAGTCCTGCTGTTGTTGCCTTTCTTCACAGCCTCGTGTTTGGGATGTGTTCCATGCTATGGAGTAATTGCTCTGGTTAATATAGCCCCACTGCCTTACAATTCACGTTTTTTTATCTTCCACTATTCGTATTTGGTGATTATGCTGTGATCCAGGGTCGTTATCCTAGTAATATGACCCCACCATACCTACCTTATTCATGTTTCTTCATTTACGGTACTCGGTTTTGGTGGGGGCGCAGTGGTGTGGCCCCACATTGGTGAGGGTACTGTCATATAGAGTAGTTACCCTGGTGCTATGGCCCCGCTTTGGTGAGGGTGCTGTCATATAGAGTAGTTACCCTGGTGCTATGGCCCCGCTT
The DNA here is from genome assembly GCA_020002185.1 of Paraescarpia echinospica. Lineage (NCBI taxonomy): Eukaryota > Metazoa > Annelida > Polychaeta > Sabellida > Siboglinidae > Paraescarpia > Paraescarpia echinospica. The sequence goes on along the minus strand of CM034534.1, from coordinate 62,204,270 downwards.
TGGTGAGGGTGCTGTCATATAGAGTAGTTACCCTGGTGCTATGGCCCCACATTGGTGGGTGTGCTGAGATACAGAGTAGTTGCTCTGGTGCTATGGCCACACGTTGGTGGGTGTGCTGTGATACAGGGGGTTTCTCTGGTTCTTATGGCTCCACTATCTACTGCTATTCATGTTACAGTTTTCCATATTCATGTTCCTATCTTATGGCATTCGTGTTTATTCTCTCACCATATTCTCATTCCTACGTGTGCTGTGCTACCTACTGATTTTCTCCGGTTCATATGGCCACACGTTTGTTCTCCACGTTCCTTAACATTACATATGTCAGACATACAGCGAAGTTTGATCTCTGATAACATGGGTCTCCGTTTGTGCATGCCTGTTGCCTGTATTATTACATTAATTAGCCTTCTTAGCGGCGAAAGCTTTGCTAATATTGTCATTGTTGCTGTTGCAAGTATGTCATTAAACCCATTTTGGGGTCATTACACTGTGGGGTCAGTTATTTATTTTGCAAATGGATGCCGTTCCTGCCCCCTTGCTTACTATTTTGCAGTACGCCACCAAGCGGACATTCACCGAAATCAGTGGAGGTCGACCTGCGACCGGCGTCCCAACGCCGAGTGGCCACGAAGCAGGCTGCCGAATCCGAACCACTCATGCCAGCACCACCCACCCGACGACGTCGCCCAGTCCCTGCTGCTGCTGCTGCTGCTGCTGCTGCTGCTGCTGCTGCTGCTGCTGCACGACCAGAGGACTTGCCGGCGGAATCTGAAAGGATACATGGGACGTCTAGTAGCACTACCGAGCTGATGGCCGTCGTTACTAGGGAAGTGCTTAAGCAACTGTTGCCGCACACTTGGTGGCCACTCCCGCTGTGGCCACGCCAGCTGTGACCACGCCCACTGTGCCCGTGCCGTCGTTGAGCGCGACCTGACACCAGTCTGTTACCACTGACTGGTACCACTCCACCGCTTTAGGGGCTGACCTTTTACGAACTCCTGCATGTCCACCATTCCAAGCCAAAAATATGTGTATTTTGTCTGGTGATTCCCACAAGACTGTCTCTGTGCTGCCTCAGGCCAAGGGAAGGCAGGTTTCCACCATTGATCAGTGGACTTCTTAGTGTTCGGGGCAGTCTACACCCAGCGATTCCCGTATGTAGCTCCGGGACTTTTCAAGTACTGTGAAGTTGTGCGGGATATTGCCCTGGCAGGCACACCATTGGCCTGGCGGTAATATGACGCACATTTCAGATCATTCCGGGAGTCGGCAGGTTTCCTCTGGGGTCAACCCAGGTGGGACCTCTTTTTTCCGATGCATGTACTCGAAACAGGTCGCGGGGGTGTTAGGTCGCAATCAAGTTAATCTGACAAACAAATCCTTTCGTCGCCCTCATTCCTTTCCAGCTGGCTACGTATGGCTGATACATAGTTCTGAGTTGTACATAAGAAGAAGAAGACGCACGTGTGGGCCAAATGCCACGCACCCCACCCATCTAGCTCATGTGGTCAACACAAGCCACCCAACTCCAATAAATCCAGAAAGATTACGTCAGGCCCTTCATGATTATGACCAGACAGAAAGATTTTTTTCTGGTGGACATCTTCATTCACGGGTTAAAAATTAATTACTTCGGAACTCCTACCCTCACTTCTACCCGTAATCACCCATCAGCTTCAGCCCACAGGGACGTATTGTTGACCCATTCTTGTCACCGCCGTTTTCTGACTATCAGTCATCCCCACTCGGTGTAAGAAGGAGCCAAACACATTCCGTCTCATTCACGACCTTTCATACCCACAGGGTAATTCTATTAATGGATATATTCCAAAGGAATTAACCACAGTCTCTTATGAAACCCTCGACCATGTTATATCTTTGCTGAGTCAGTTTGGTCGAGGTGCATTGGTGGGAAAGACTGATATTGGGGATGCGTTCCGTATCATTCCTATCCACCCGTCATGCTACCATTTGTTTGGGTTCACCTGGGATTATCATTTTTTTTTACGATCGTTGCCTACCAATGGGGTGCAGAATACTGTCGCATTTTTGAACGGTAGACTTGTGCTCTTCAGTGGGTACTGAAAGCACGGCGGGTCATTGCCATGTCCCATATATTGGACGACTTTATCTTCATTGGCCCTCCCAATTTAGCTCGATGCCTGCAGGATCTTAATCAATTTGTGACACTGGCAAATGAGCTTTCTATCCCGATAAAACACGAAAACACCTGCCTTTCGTCGACACTTATCACTGTACATGGCATTGAACTGGATAAGGTCACTTGGGAGGGTCGCCTCCCTCCGGATAAAGTCCAGAAGCTTCAGACGTCCATCGTGGCTATGCGGAAGTGTCGTTCAGTTATATTGCGCCAACTCTAATCGGTCAACGGCTTATTGTCATTCGCCAGCCGTGTCATTTCACCTGGCCGCTGTTTCAATCGTCGTCTCATAAATCTCACAGTAGGCTGTTCATCACATCCGGTTGACAGTGGAGTCACGTGCTGACTTGGCGGCCTGGCATTGCTTTCTTTCTTCGTTCAATGGGGTCACATTGCTCATAGACAGTAATTGGATTTCTTAGGATTCAATTAAGCTGTACATTGATCCCGCATATACGCAACGATTTGCTGCAGTGTTTGGTTCCCGGTGGTTTAATGGTCGTTTCCCAGAAATTTGGCACAGCTATAATATTGCTGTACTGGAACTCTATCCTATCGTAGCGGCTTTGGAGCTGTGGGCCAACCACTCTATTTTGTTCCTTACTGACAACCAAGCCGTGGTGGACGTCATCAATAAACAGGCAGCTAAGGACTCTCACGTGATTGCCTTAATTAGACGCCCGGTTGTCACTGCTTTGAAATTTAATGTTTGCTGTAAATCAAAGCATATTCTAGGAAAGATTAATGTCGTTGCTAACAAACTGTCCCGATTTCAGGAGGCCGCAGCTTTCCATATGGCACCTTGGCTTCAACGGCGGCCAACAGAGATTCCTGCAACAATTCTTCCCTGGCGGCAGTGATGATGCACATGCTTAACGCATCCTTGTCTGATATATACGGTCTATCTCCTAGTGTGCCGCTTTTAGTCAGAAACATTTCCCCACCTGTTCGGTTTTCCCAGCTTCAACAACAGCTTTAGCTACCTTTATAGCAAGCCTCTTTTTCAAGCACTATGCTACAGCTATTCTGTTGACATATATGTCAGCTTTGTCGTATATCCATAAGTTGTTTGATATGCCTGATCCAACTCGGCATTTTGTTATAAAAAAAACTCTTAGCCGGAGTCTAGAGGCTGGCAGGTTAACCCGACACTCGTTTCCCAATTACTCCGACAGTTCTATGCAGGATTGTCGACGCCACACACTTTACGGTCTCATCGGCCTATTTACGCTACATGTTACAGAACATCCTCTTGGCATTCCATGCTTTCTAGCGCATAGGGTACATTCTCGATCTAGGAGTGAATCTGTCATACAGTTGGCAGATATCACAGTTTCCACTTCACGCATAGTTTTAGTCTTGTGTCATTTCAAACACAACACATCTGGGCGTCCTGCACCTTGTCTATTTCGGAAACGAACGATCACTATTGTCCCGTACAAGCACTTTCGTGATTTTTGAAGGTGCGAGGTCCATTCCATGGCCCACTGTATGCATTTGCTGATGCGTCCCCTGTTTCCCTGAACCACAATGGGCGGGACTGGATCCCAGTAAATATAAAGCCCACAGTTTTAGAATCGGGGCTGCTACCACGGCGGCTGACATGGGGATGAGTGAAACACATATTCAATATATGGGCAGATGGAATCCACCACATTGAAATGTTACATTCGCATCCCTGTGCTGCACATCACCAGATCTTAACTATGTCTGGGTTGCTACTGGAGGCAGTGGGTGCTTCAGTATGACTGGCATTCACTATGTCTGGGTTGCTACTGGAGGCAGTGGGTGCTTCAGTATGACTGGCATTCACTGTGTGCAGTGATATTCTCTTTTAGTGCGTTTGAGATCATCTTTTTTACCGTCAACTTACTTGGCCGCTTGCTGTAGGTGGTGGATGTTGCAATATGACTGGTATTCATGGCGTTCTGCATGGCAACACGGACCGCGTCTGATATCACCCTGGCACCCAACTCATGCACGTTGTACATATGTTTCAGTATGACTGACATCATTCTTAATTAACAGGCATTGCTAGCTAGCTATGTCTAACTTGTTTGATTATTGGTAGCTATAGCATGCTAATCATTCGTTAGCTTTTTCAACACACTGGCAGAGCTCTGGGGTGGGGGTTGGGCGTCTACTGCTGGTGGCCGGTGGGGGAAATGACCGCCCCACCTTTGCTAATATAATTGTCATTTAATAATTGTTTGTGTAGTACCTCGATGAGAGTATGAGTTGTTTTGCTTTATCTCATCGATTGGTGTATGTGATTTAATTCCTGTTGGTACAATTATTAAATGACCTTTACCAACTACACCCACCCTTGTTTAATTTGTATAGCAAACGAGCTCAGGGTTCTGCCATTATGCATCAGCAGGGTACAAATATAGATGTGTATATGGTTATGTGTGTGTATATATATAAACGGTTGTCTTTTTCTTGTATAACAATAATAATAATAATTAACTTTATTTATACACTAGTCTCCAGAGTACAACTCTGTTCAATAGTGTGTACAGAGTCGCTAAAATAAAACAATATACATACATAAGCATATATATATAAGAAAGAAAAGTTGCCAATGGTTGAATAAACGAATCATTCAATCAATGAAAGTATATTTGGTTACTTGATTATAGTGATTTTATAAGTATGGACGTAAATATGGTTTCACCAAGTAACTCAGGAGATTCTCTAGAAATCCCTGGGGGATTATTTCGAGAACCACCTATAATTAGGTAATGTAATAATTGTACATTTTTAGATTTGAAATAAAAATGACAACAAGGCTTCGCAGTCTAATATAAACTTACACAATCTAACACCACGAGGCAAAGTGACAATTGAATAGTAAAGTGCGCATTGGAAAATTCAAAATTCTCAAACTGAGTATCTGTGATAAAATGGAAGTATGAAGACATAACACGTATGACACAATATAGTATAAATAGATAGTATAACGCATTGACACAGTGTCATGCAATTCATAAAAGGGTTTTGGTGCCATGTTTAAGGTAATTATAAATATGTTTTCTTTTCCTATGTTTTCATTTAAAAACATTAAAGCAAGGTGTTGATAACAACAGTACCAGTACATATAATAAATATCAATATAAATTAAATTACATGTATCATACAACGACGTGTGTATCAACTGTGAACATACATGTATTTATCGCATGTGTATGTAGATATTTATGCACACACGCACCCATATAGGGTAAGGCTTTATAATTAATGTTAAAGAGTGCATATGTGAATTACACTACATTTATACTTACATCAATACAGGGTAAGCCCAATTCAAGTCTAAGTGGGACTATATGACTCGTTGCAGTATGTCGAGAGCAAGTGTATTGTTTTAAATTGTATTTGAATATTTTTCAGATGCGGTATTTTGTATGTATTCTGGTATGGTATTCCAGAACGAAGAACCAGAGTATTTAATTGAAAATTTCCGTGTGTTTGTTCGTGCTTCATGAACAAAGTATGCATTGCTATTCCTAGTGTTGTGGTTGTGGATTTCCCTATTTCTTTGAAATAGAGTTTGACGACTATGCTTGAACATAATCAGTCCTAGTTGCATTTTATAAATACTATTAATGTTAGTAATTTGTTCTGTTTAAATAGCGGTTCAAAAAATAGCAAGGTAATCAGAGTTGTTAATGATCCTTATGGTTTTTCTTTTGTAGCATTCTTACTTTGTTCAGTTTTGTGGAGTATATATTACCCCATATCAGCGTACCGTATTGGAGATATGGTAATATTAAAGAACAGTAAATCGTTTTTAAGACGAATGTGGGGAGGAAATGTTTTAGCTTGCATAGTATGCCAACAATTCGTGCAAATTTATAAGTCAGTTTATTCAAGTGCATAGACCAACGTAAGATTTCATCTGATTACACGCCAAGAAATTTAGTGAATTTAACAGGATGGATGGTCGATCCGTAAATTTGTATTGCTTGTGATGGGATAATGATAATTTTTTTATAAATGTGGCATTACCTAGAACACAGGACACAATATGTCACATACGACAATGTAAATTCAGACTACATGACAGTGAGGTGTACGTGGTGTACCACAAGGTTCTATACTGTGGCCACTATTATTTACTTTTGTAACACATCAAATTTAATTAACTTCTCTCTTTTTTCTAATGATACTAGTATGTATCATTCACATCATAACTTAACTAAACTCATGGATGAGGTTAATAATTAAAATAAAAAACAACACAGTGGTTCCACATTTATAAACTTTCCCTAAATAAAAAAAACAACGAATTACATTATATTAACATCAGTCAATTTGTACTCGGGTATGAATCTTTTGATTTGCATTTCAGGACTTACTTAATTAGTTGCCATGACTTCTTTGCGTTACCTTTGTGGAGATCGAGTTTGTTTTAAAATTATTTCTTTTGGAAAACCTGATAATATGTGTCAGTTTATTTTTTTAGATGTTTTGTAGATCGTTTCATTGTGAAATGTTGGGCTCTTTTTAATTGTTTATATAATAACTGTTTGTGTTTGCTCGATATTAATATACCCTTGGGAAGTTGGTCTACCATTCTGAACTGGGATTGTCTCTAACTTATTGTTTTTTAAAGGTAAGTTCTTATATAGCACAGTATTCAATCCTCAGGACTGCTCAAAGCGCTTTACACTTTACTCCATGGCAGACCTGGTCAATCGAACACCATCTCGACTTCTCTGGGAAGCATTCAGCCATGATACAATTAATGCGTGAAGACTATTCGTAAACAAATATCCATCACTGTCTTTTAATAACGAGACATTCATCATGTAATGTGTTAAGTCTGTTTATAAATGCATTGTTTGAGGCATCTGGGCTAGATTCGTTGTAGGCATCATCCCAGTTGGTACTATCTAATTTTGTTTTTAATTTAGCCAAGTTTTTTCACTTTTAATTCGTCTGCACAGTGTTTTATATCCTGGTTTAAATGGGAGATTACAAATAAATAAATGTTGAGTACTGGGAGGTGTTCTGATACATCAGTGTATAAAGTTCCAGATTGTATTTTGTAAGGAGTTATGTTGGTGAATATGTTATCTATTATTGCAGCTGAGTCATTAGCAATTCCAGTTGGTTTACTAATTGTTGGGTAAAATCGATGTGCATACATATGGTTGATTAAATTATTAACTTGGCGTGAGTTGGTATTAGTTAAGCTTAAATTAAAGTCACCCATCATTAAGTAGTTTTTGTTTTCCGACCTATTGTGTTTAGTAGACTGAGGAGTTCATCATTGAAGCGATCTATGTTTGTACTTGGAGGTTTATAAACAGAACATATTATAAAAGTGTTGTTGTTTGATTTAATCTCAACGAATATTGATTCATAATGACTGTCATATCCCTTCACTAAGTCTTGTCTTTTTTATGTTGGTGTTTGTTGGAAATATAAATCCTACACCGCCTCGTTTCCCTTCTTGTCTTCTGGTCGCTTCTATACACATATTGTTTGTCAATTGTTTTCTAGTCGCTTCTATACACATGTTGTTTGTCAATTGTCTTCTGGTCGCTTCTATACACATGTTGTTTGTCAATTGTCTTCTAGTCGCTTCTATACACATGTTGTTTGTCAATTGTCTTCTAGTCGCTTCTATACACATGTTGTTTGTCAATTGTCTTCTGGTCGCTTCTATACACATGTTGTTTGTCAATTGTCTTCTAGTCGCTTCTATACACATGTTGTTTGTCAATTGTCTTCTGGTCGCTTCTATACACATGTTGTTTGTCAATTGTCTTCTAGTCGCTTCTATACACATGTTGTTTATCAATTGTCTTCTGGTCGCTTCTATACACATGTTGTTTGTCAATTGTCTTCTAGTCGCTTCTATACACATATTGTTTGTCAATTGTCTTCTAGTCGCTTCTCTACACATATTCGTCATTCTTTCGCACATCTTTATTGCCCTAGCTTCGCTCTGCTCATGGATCAACGTTATTTTACTTATATAGTACTATGTCGGTTGTTCTTTCATTTAGCAATATTATTATTAGGTGTCCATAATTTGTTTACGTGCTCACCAACTTAAATTATTAGTTTTTTTTATTATTTACGTTAACAAGATTATTATATTATGTAGTCTTGATTAGAGGTTATTTTAATACCGATTTTAAACCTTCTTGTAAAATGAACATATATTCTTTAGACACGACTATCATCTACTTGCAGATATGTTATGTTTTAGGTAATTCAAAACTATCACTATAACCTAAAATTGAGTTGCAATCCGAGTTAGATTACCATATTTAACTGTTTTAAGAAAGTGTAGATAAAATACGACCATGCAATATTACTTATTTTATCATACTGTCTACCATAGACACTGTATGTCATTTTGGCATTTGTTGTTATTGGAATGGTACTCTTCAGTACTCTATAATAATCTGACAACGTGTGTTGTAACATAACTGTTTAATTACTCATGTCAACATCGTGGTGCATCTGGGCGGAAGTGCGTTCCGCATCCCGGCTAACATATCTTTCTAGAACAATGCCATGCCATCTATATATATATATATATTGATGAACTATTTAACCGTAACTGGTGGAACTTAATACGCCAGATGGCGATACTATCACATCCACCTTCTTTCAATGAAGTGACGTCTAGCGATAGTACTATGCATACAAACTGTCTACAAAGCTAACTGCTAGGTAGGAAATAAAAAAAGTGTCCAAAGAAGACGTGATGTCTCGTGCGCATTTCTAATTATGGTGTGAGCGAGTGTCTAAATAACTGCGTATCTGTCTCTATGAAACGTTCAAGAATATCTAGAACTCAAGCTTGCGGGGTGGTCGCACACTTCTCCCCGACCTCGTCCGGTTGACGGGTTCTGGTGCGAACGAGACGCGCCTCTCCGGTCTCGGGGGTGGTGCTGATGGGACGACCTCGGGTGTGGTGTCCGCACTCTCTTCCGGTACGGGGTCTTGACGGATGGGTTGATCGACCGCTGGTCCGTCCTCGTGATCGCCCAGGAAGTAGTAACGCTCACCTGTCGTGCGAATGTGGCGTCGGTTTCGTCTAACAGTGTCCCCGTTGGGGCGTAGTACGTCGTATGATCTCGGTTCGTTACGCACCACTTTGACGATGGCTGGCTGCCAGGAGCCAGTGACGTGGTCGCGAACTCGTACATGCTGTTCTGGTCTTAGGTTTGCCAGCTGGCGTGTACCTCGCGACTCGTGGTAGAGCTTCTGGTCTTGTTGTCGCTCAAGCAGTCGCTGCCGCACATCGTCTCGATCGGTGCGAGTGTTTCGTAACTGAGTGTGAATGTTCGTCTTTAGTCTTCGTGAGTAGAGGAGTTCCGCTGGTGACGGTAGCCGACTGTCTATCGGCGTCGTACGCAGTAATAGCAGTGCCATCGCCTTGTCGAATCGTGTCGCCTCGGTCTTCTTCAACGTCCGCTTCACCGTTTGGACCTATCTCTGTGAGAACCCGTTCGATTGGGGGAAATGGGGGCTTGACGTGATATGGTTGAATGCCCATTCCCTGGCGAACTGGCGGTACTCGTTACAGCTGTACTGCGGGCCGTTGTCGCTGATGACGGTGTCTGGTGGCCCGTGTTCACTGAAGATTTCCTTAGTCAGCTCAATGACTGCGTGACTTGTCACTGCTCCTTCTACCTTCCTCACAAACGAGAACTTTGAGTAGTAGTCGGTCACTATCAGGTAGTTGCGTGTTCCGATGGAGAAAATGTCGGTGCTCACTGTCTGCCATGGACGTGTTGGCACGTCGTGTTGCAACAGTGGTTCAGCCATCTGTGCTCGTTGCATCTCTTGGCACGCTCCGCACTTGTTCACTATGATCTCGATGTCAGTGTTCATCGTGCCCCAGTACACACATGTGCGAGCTCGTAGGCGAGCCTTCTCGACCCCATAGTGTGCCGCATGCAGTTTCTTGAGTATACCAGGTTGTAACGTATTGGGCACCACCACACATTCACCTTTAGAGATGATTCCATCTGCAACTGACAGCTCATCTCGGAACGCCCAGTACTTCCAGAGATTCGCAGGTACTTGGTTCCTCCTGTCGGGCCATCCTTTGACTGTAGGTCTGTCAACTCGGGGTCTTGCTGTGTCTCCAAGCGCATCATCTCCAGTCGCGATGTGGAGAACTGGACCGGATGGAGTTGCACATCTAGCTGTATCTGCTCATCGTTGTCCACGGCTGGCGGGACAGTGCATCGGCTAATAACATCTCCTTGCCCGGTCTGTACTTGATCTTGATCGCGTACGGCTGTACTCTCAAGAGCATCCGTTGGAGGCGCTGCGGAGTTGCCGCCACGTTCTTCAAGTGTATCATCTCGAATGGTTTGTGGTCGGACTCGATGGTGAAAGCCTTCCCGAACACATAAGTGTGGAACCTTTCACATCCGAAGACGACTGCTAGCATCTCTCGCTCAATGTTCGCGTACCTCTGTTCACAGCCGCTGAGCGACTTACTCGCGAACGCAATCGGCTTTCCTCCTTGTAAGAGGACTGCACCCAACCCTCGGCTTGAAGCATTGACTTGAATCACGCTCTCTGCGTCCGGGTCGAAGTAGCTGAGGGTGATCTGACGACAGATTAGCGTCTTCGTCTTCTCGAAGGTCGCGTTGTGTGACTGCGCCCACACAAAGACTGCGTCTTTCTTCACCAGGTCGCGTAGTGGTGCTGTGTGCTTGGACAAGTTGGGTGTGAACGGTGACATATAGGTCGCGATGCCGAGGAACTCTTGTAGCTGTGTGACGTTCTCTGGTGTCTTCATCCCTTGGATGTCGGAGATCCTCTCTGGGTCTGGGTGGACACCTCGTGCGTCGAGTCGAACACCAGTCCTGTTTAGGCGTGCTGTCTAGCCGTTCTCATCAGGTGGTGCAGGTTCTCATCGTGTTCCTCTGCTGTCTTCCCGAAGACGATGATGTCATCGGCGATGCCGATCGTCCCAGGGCATTGCTCGAGGATGTAGTCCATCCGTTCTTGGAATACGTCCTGGCTCAAGTTGAGTCCGAACGGCAACCTCTTGAAGCAGTACCGGCCGAAGGGGCTGTTGAAGGTCGTGAGACGCCTCGACTCTTCATCCAACTGTACCGACCAGTATCCGTGTCGTGCATCTAGCTTCGAAAATGTCACTGAGCCGGCCAACTTGTGCATGATTTCGTCTAGCGTCGGTGTGTGGTAGTGAGGACGTCTGATGGCCTTGTTCAAGTCCTTCGGGTCTAGGCAGATGCGTAATCGTCCGTTTGACTTCCTGCTGTATACTATACTGGAGACCCAATCCGTAGGCTGTGTCACCTTCTCAATGACTCCGAGTTCCAGCATGTAATTTATCTCTCGTTGCACCTCGTCTTTCAGGTGTATCGCGCATCGTCTTGGCGCATGGATGACAGGGGTCACGTTGGGGTCAAGAGAGATGTGGAAGTCACCGCTGAACTTTCCAATTCCCTGGAATCGGTCCGGGTAACTTCTCAGCAGGTCTTCATTCGATCTGATGACGTCATCGGGTGATTTACGAGTGACCTCGCAGTGCATCGTCATGAGTTCCAGCGATCGACACGATGACAGCCCCATGATGACTGGGCTAGGCGTGTCGGCGACGTAAAACTCCACCTCGCAGCTCTTCTGGTTGTGCGCACATCGCAGTGCCATCGTCCCGTGTTGCGGGATGCGCTCGCCGTTGTACGCGGTCAGTACCGTGGAATTTGCTCGAAGACAGGTGGGCATGGGGTAGCCTTCAGCGTCCAGGTTTCCGGGGTACATTCGTCTGTATACCCGGAGAGGGAGAAGGTTTCCCTGCGCCCCTGTTTCGACTTTGACTTTGAGGATCGCTGGCCTCTTCTTCATCACAATGTCAAGGGACGCGAAGACTTCGTTGCGCGTGTCCTTCTGTGCGTAGATCGAGTCAAAAACTAAAGTCTCGAAAGGTTCGTTGATCTGCTGCGCACTGTCTACGTTGTCGATTGTGGTCGGGTTATCACCTCGACCTGCTGGTCTCCTTCTCGACGTTGACCTTCTAGCCGGGGTGTCATGACGACGTGTCGGTCTGGAGCGTGCATCCACTCTGCCGCGTCTCGCATCGTTGGCCGTGCAGACCGCCTTCCAGTGATTGGCTCGGCCGCACGCCAAACACTTGTTGCCGTAAGCTGGGCAGCTATCACGACCGGTGGGGTGTCTCCTCTCGCAATACTTGCAGGCTGACGTGTTGCTGTTGTCGTAAGTGGCGTTGCTGGCGGACGTGGTGGACAGTCGCTCCGTCATTGAATATCTGCATGTTTGCCACCGTCGCCTCATAAGTCCTCGCGGTGTCCATCGCACTATCGAGGGTCAAGGCCGCATCGCGCCCCAACAGCTTCTCCTGTACCTTCGGGTGTCTGACGCCCAAGATCAACTGCTCTATCAGCCGCTCGTCAGTCTCTCTGATGTCCCTGAATTGACACTTTTTTGCCTGCAGCTTGCACCGCGTCATAAATTCGTCTATGCTCTCACCTGTCGCTTGCCTATATTTCTGGAGGTGGAAGCGATTTAGTCGGAAGTTTGTTTTAGGCTCAGTAGTGTTACCTTTCGAGATATTCCTCGTATTATACATGCGTAGGCCTTCCTGGCCGACCCATAATAACACGTACGTCACCCGTGTGGCCTCATCTTTCTTTGCTAGAGGGCCACTGAATATCAACTCGCAATACTGACGAAACTCATAGTAAGCATTTGGCAAATCTGCTGCCGACCAGTTCATGCGCAGAGGTTCAATGCCTGAAAGGTCTCCCATAATCGAAATGTAAGACAATTCACTTAGCAGTTCGCTGACAGCATTGATTCAGACTCAGACGTGAGTCGTTGTCGTTCAAAGTCTCATTTCTCGGTCGATCTCCGACGAAAGAATGCCGCTTGGCGTCAGTTTGTATCTGTAGGGTTCGTTGCCGGCTGCCACCATGGAATGGTACTCTACGGTACTCTATAATAATCTGACAACGTGTGTTGTAACATAACTGTTTAATTACTCATGTCAACATCGTGGTGCATCTGGGCGGAAGTGCATTCCGCATCCCGGCTAACAGATCTTTCTAGAACAATGCCATGCCATCTATATGTATAGTGATGAACTATTTAACCACAGTTATTACATAAACTAGGCTTTTGTTTTGCAAAATTACCAGTCGTCAGGTCCAACCATGTTTTATGAACTCCCTGAAAACGAACTACGAAACTTTCGAAACTACACCCATGTTCCTAATAAGCTAACGACAGGGCTATATCTGTCAACTGTTTCTGTTCAACTCCGGGAGATTCAACAGCGGTTCAGCACGCTTCCTGTGTCGCGCTGTCTCGGATATTGACATAGGAAGAGTGGGGACGTGTGTTGTTAGATAATTTTCAACTGGATCGAACGTTACCGGTTCGCTGTGTCGAAGACGGGATCTAGCATGGTAAATCTCGGAATACCATGGTTTACCACAACATGTTACTATGGTTTACCTGGTTTTAAACGTCATTACATTTTACCATGGCTTAATTGCCGTGTTTTACCATTGTATGCAATGTTTTACCTCTCTCCAAACATCATAGACTTACCATGATTGTTTTACAATGGTACATATATTTTCATAAGCTAGGTTTTCATAAACTTCTGTTGCACTGACGGTACGTGGTTGCAAATTATTTACTGCACTATTCACACTCCAAAGCAAATGCCGTGTGTCGCTGTGTAACACAATGTGAGGGCCTACTCGCAATGCTCGCACTGCGTCCATACACGCCACACGCAGATAATACAATAAAGACTTCCTGATTGGTTTGCAAGTACATGCTGTTCAGTTATTAGGTTTAGTTGGATTGGTGTATTAAAATTGTTCTATTGTTATTGTAATAAAAATAATAAAGTGTGTTAGGTAAACAATTACGTTCCCCATTCATGAGCATTTGTATTACAATTTTATATTATGGAAACCATAAACCTATATGCAAGGTTCGTACAAAATGAACACTTTACAATATATTATAAATACACTTGTAATATACTATTATTCTTGTTTGTTAAGTATTAAGTAATGTTAAAATGTAATACAGCTGTATTATAATGATTGATTTTATGTAATTTAACTACTTTGTGATTTGTGTGTTAATCACTGTTCAATGTAATTGTAATAAATTGCACACGATAAGACAATCTGCAGTTTGCAGTAATACTTTTCTTGCACTATATAAATAATTTACATTATTAATAAATTGTTTTATCTGTTTCGTGTGACGTTTAAAACTATAGTATTATATAGGATGTTTGCTATGTGTAATGCGGCAGATCATATAAAATGTAAACAGTTATGTTTATGGTAGTGGAACAGCAATACCTAATAAAGTATAAACCAAAGGAAATATGTTTATATAAAAGTTTCTGATGGGAATGTTTACATAGCAGACATTGCCATACACTACTAGCACTAGCAGCGTAAGTTGTTGTCGAATCGATGACATGTTTCGTAACGCTCGTGTTGGAGAAGAGAAATGTACGTTTATAACTTTATTGCAAATGACAACAACGGTGGTTCTCAATAGAGCGTCGTATTTTATTAGAATAACGCATGGATGATTTCACCACGTCAGACAACTGGTTATATTGTGGGTTTATTGAACGAAAGCGGCTCCAACGGAGCAACCTTCTCTCTCGAACGTTGTATACAGAATGACGAGTGGGAGAAGAACTGGGACATGACCTTCCACCCAGAGAAGTGCACCAAACTGCCTGTCACCAGAACCAGGAAGGTCCTGAAGCACCCCTACCAGCTCCATGGACACACACTTGAGACCACAGACACCGCAAAATACCTTGGCGTCACCATTAACAAGGACTTGGGCTGGAACACCCACATCGACAACATCTGTGCAAGAGCCAATAAGACCTTAGGCTTCTTGCGGAGGAACTTGAAAATAGGGTCGACCTCCATCAAGCAGACAGCCAACAAGTCCTTCGTAAGGCCCATCCTAGAGTATGCCTCAACGGTATGGCACCCCCATACCCAACGCGCCATAAACAAAATTGAGGGTGATACAACGAAGAGCTACCAGGTATGTCCTTAGACGCTACCACAACACCTCTAGCGTCAAGGACATGCTTGAGGAACGGCAGTAGCCCTCTCTAGAACAACGCCGCCAAATAGCTCGACTGACGATGCTGTATAAAATTCACACCAACCAGGTCAGTGCCACTGGACTGAAGTGTAAGCTGAAGCCGCCACCACCACGCCAACGACGCGGCCACAGCCATCAGTTCTCACAGCCGCATGTCGCACTCAGTACCATCAGCACTCTTTCCTGCCCAGAACCATCTGGAAATGGAACGACCTTCCAGTTCTAGTAGTGGAGGTCAACACAGTCGACACTTTTGTGTCAAGGATCTCCAGAGTAACATTTAACTGCTAGGGTCCTTGTTAGAGAGCTGCACAGATAACTAGTATTATTAATAGCTTTGTAGTTGTTGTTTTTTGTTTTTCTGTCTGTTTTGTTGTGTTCTTTTGGGCCTGACACTGCCTTATGCAGGGTTTATTAGTAGGGTGTATTTTTTAAATATATTTTGTAGGAGTTAGGTTTTTCTTTCCAAATGACAGATCCCCAGAATAGTGGCAGAATAATCATATATTGATTGTGGCCACTTAACGGAAGAAGAAGAAAAGACTAGCAAACTTCCGGCCTTCAATAATATGACCTGATTTTCGCGCATGCGCGGAGCCTGCCACCTCTGCGCCACACGCTCGCGCCAAAGGCGCACGTGCACGCTCATTCACGCGTACACGTACGTAGTGTGTTGGTCCCTTTCGCTGCCACTCGGGTTTAGACGTGCTGCCACCTGGCAGTTTATTTTGATGTCTGCAACATCCGTTTCCTGTGTGTGACGTAAACACTACTACGCAAGGATGGCGACTCCCAATCAGGGAAAAGATTCTACTCCACCTCCCTTGCTGTTAATGCCCGCTTCAGAAGGCTTGACTTTAAACCTTGCACAAGGAACGAGCCTCCTGCTTCCAGTACCGCAAACAGAACCGGCTTTGATATTCCCAGGTAAAGAGAATTCAGTCCGACAAGAATGTTCTGTCACCGGTTTGTCTGACTGCCACACTGCCCACACTGCCACAGGCACTACCACTTCACTTCTACGTGGGGTCGTGGTTAATCGGCATATACATAGTCCATAAGTCTGAATTGTGGGGTCGTGGTTAATTGGCATAGTCCCCATAGGCATAGACATAGTCAAGCAGTCTGGATTTTGACGCCGATGTCTAGGCAGTGCTACTAACAGTAACTGCCACTCACTGTCGGTATCAGTCACCCAGTGTCAGATCCCCGACACTGGTGACAGAGTCTGAGACTAGTGCCTTAGTTAATTTGTTGTACTTTTAAGTTTTAATTTTGGATGAGAAATAGTCTGACTGCTAAAGAACTGGGTGAAAACTACAGTTTACATACATATATTTAGCAAAACTATGAATAAACAGGAAACAAAGTAAAAGAAAGTGTGTATCAGAAATATAAATCAAAATTTATGAGAATATTTAGTTATACCTTGTCATGGAAGTTGGAGAAACTAACCAGTCAACCACCAGAACTTGGAGGAACTAACACTGAAACATACAACTTGTAATATTCCACCATCACGGCAGCAGCGTCATTTATCATTGGCTGTTGGAAACCACCAGTTCCCCAACGTAACACACAGCATCTAAATTTATACCAGAACTTTGGCTTCGTTGGCGATTGGCTTCAAAACCAACCACACCAGCATTGTGCACCCCACATGACTCTTGTAAAGATTTACCAACGCATGATCATTTCTCATACACCGAATGCATCCTGTGCAAGGAGTACTAGATATAGCGAAAACCGTACCAGTGACCTCTTTGCATTGATGTGTACGCTAAAAGCCACAATCTTCTGCTTCAGCTAGCATGGTATTAAACAGACAACGATCAAATTAAAAACAAATTGTCAATCATAAAATAGTTTGTGGTAGTCAAGAAAACTCAGTACATTAGAATAGAATAGATATATAATTGTTTTTATACTGAAACAATGTCTTTATAAGTACCTTTTTAGACATTACAATTACTAAATAAACGAGAAAATAATTAAGTTCAAACAGTGCAGTCATACATGTATACATGTGTGTATAATTTGTAGAAGATGGAGAAGCAGACAGTTTTATTGGTCAGGGACCAAACATGGAAGAAGAAACTCCATTCAGTTGCTTCCAACAACAACCACCCGGTGGTGCCACTGAAGGACCGTTTACACACACACGTACATCAGCTCCCAGCATGCCCGGGGGCAATCCTATGCCACCCCGTATGATGGCACCCCAAATGGGAAGCACTCCCAACACAGGTAAGGTAACGACATCTGATCTTTTACTTTTATTACTGTGTTCAGCAATATTACTGTGCAAGTTTGGATAATATTATGTTACTTAGGGACAACTGTTGCTCACTTTTTACTGTACATTTTCCTTAAAATTTGTCCTATTGAACCACAATATCAAGATCAAAACAGATGTATGTTATAGTAGAAAGAAAATATATCATATTTGAAAATAACAGTTCGTGTGTAACTTTTAATTTACCACCAGGTCTAAATGACTGGACACACATAATTTACTATCAGCAAGGAGAAACACAAGTTATGTTTAGTTGAATTATATGACAGCTCTCAAACTGTGGGTGCATGTTCATGTTTTCTTCCTAAATGGTTTGCATCTTTGGCTTCAAACTCTCAGCGATTAATCTATGACCCTTTGGAAGAAAAGTGAATACGTTATTTTATGAAATTCTCCATTGGTTAAGGATACTTATATAGATTTTAAGATTCATGTTGTATTCATGTCCATTTTGTAGGAGCCACCCCACTGAACTTTCATCGACCGCCAGGGCCGCATAGGTATGCCCAGCCACCACCAGGTACTTATGCCGGCATGTCTGGTCGGACGCTGCCACCAGCGCCCCCTGGTGGTACACAGATGGCACCACCCACAGCCGTCGTAGCTCCCTCACAGACAGGGGCTCCGTCCGGACCGATAGCTGCCTCTACTCCAGAGATGTTCAGCGGAATGCAGTCAGTACTACCATCTAGTGGAGTCATTCCATTCAGCTACACACCAGTCACGCATCACTGGTTCTATGCACAGTTCATCGAACTGAGACAATGTTGGAAGCCATTCTCACTAGCAGATTCATCTCGACTGGAGGATGCATTTCGAGCTGGTAAAGTCTAATCATTTTCCTCCTACATTTTTACAAATTTGCTGTTTTTTTGGAGATTGCATTAGTTTTAATTGTAGATTTTTTCAAGTTTATGCTTGAGATTTAAATAAACTGTTGCACAATTGAGGTCTTAAAAATCTTCTTATATTTTATTGATGTTTACCAATTTGATTTTTCACCTCTCGTTTGAGGCTCATTTTGCAAAAAAAATGATCTAGTACATACGCATTGTTTGTGCAAACAGTTGTTATTTCACTTTGATGAACCAGATTCATAGTACATTAAATTATTTTCAGATACACCATGTAATTGGTCAGTAACAAGTATATTTTTATTATGTTAAAACAACCATATATACGGGTTAACCCGGTACATGCAAACGTGCATGGTAGACTAGTAAATTAAAATATGAATAAGAAAAAAATATAAAAAGCAAAATAATGTAAGTTAAAAATGTTAAAAGTTTAACGTAAAATCTACAAGAGAAAACAGTTATGGACAAATTATTATTTCCTGTCTTGTGTAACAAATTAATGTTTGCTTAAACATATTCCACTCACTTTCCCCACTGTCCTGGGCAGGGCCTGGTCTTAACCCCATGGTCAGTACTGACGGTGGACGGTATGATGTTGATCTCCAACGACGAATCAAATCTGCTGTATTCTGGACCGAACCAGAGGTCAGAGTTCGGCGGACATCTTGGTTTTACCGGCCAGAAAGTGATCCCAGATTCCTGCCGTATGACGAAGAATTTTCAGAGACACTTGAGGTTTGTGATATTTTTTGGCTAACAGTGTGTTGACGTCATTTAACTTACATTTCGGATTTAATTCAGTGTCTTTCTTTAAAAAATAAAATGTTCAACGTACTGTTTCACTGCATCATCATATTATGTAAGAACTGCATTCAGAACAGAAGATATCCATCAAAGTATATTTAAAAAAAAAATTTCGGTAAAATTGTCTGGTCCAGGTAATTATTAACAGATAGTTCAGGTGTGCTTTGTCCCTATTTCAGGAATGTGTGACTGCGCCAGTTTCACGTGCCAATAGCAGCTGTGTACAAATTGAAAATGTTGTGGGTGCAACTAATTGTGAACAATGTTTTGAGCTTATCACACACAATTAGGTGGGCGGTTTACTTTCAGCATCGTCATTCTAGTAGTAAAAGCAATACAAATGGTACTAAATTATGATACCTTTAAAACATGTTAGGTCATGATGTTAGACTGAATATACTTATGTAACATGTTTTTTTTAATAAAATTGATCAGATGTGGTGTGTTTAGCGTAGAGAAATAACTGAACGGCACAGGGCAATGTTGATTTTCCCATTGGTGGCCATGTTAATGTTTTGTCAGATTACAAGAAAAGTGTACTTGAGAAAAAATCTGAAATTGTTCACAGCCACTGCCATGATATCATTAGTATGCCGATAAAATTTCATCAAAATTACATACCTCCAGCTCTTTTAAAACGAATCCATACGTGATAAATATTTACCAAAACAGCCATATTTTTCTGCATCCACATATGCTATGTGAGACAAAAAGCCAGAAATCATTCTGTTAACTACACTCTTCTTAATATGCATAATTTCACTGCCAATGTTAGTGTATATATATATATATATATACATGTTAGCATTCAGCCTGCTAATATGCCTGATCTGTTGCACTCGTTTCCCATAAAGAAGTTTCAAATATCATCGTTTTGTAGGAACTATATTATTGTGAAACTCAACTGGAAGGTTAACTGTGCTCTGACCCCTGAAGGTAGTATGTCAAACCTTGGGCAAGTTCGTTCACTCTACAAATAGTCTTCCCGCATTAGCTGAAGCTGACAGAATGCTTCCCAGAGAAGTTTCAATGGTGTTTGATTGAACAGGTCTGTCAGGACTCAGGGAGTAAAATTAAAGCACTTTGAGCAGTCCAAAGGACTGGATACTGTGCCTTGTAGAATAAATAGAACTTATCTTTACATTTTTCACTGTATTCACCGTGTTCACAGTGTTGTCTGTGTCGGTGTGTTCACTGAGTTCACTGAGTTCGCTGTGTCTCTATGTTCGCTGTGTTTGCTATGCTCATTGTGTCATTGTGTTCACTGTGTCAGTGTGTTCACTGTGTCAGTGTGTTCACTGTGTCAATGTATTTGCTGTGTCACTGTATTCACTGTATCAGTGTGTTCACTGTTTTACTGTGTTCACTATGTCACTATGTTCACTAGGAGTGGGTTCATTGTGTTCACTGTGTTTGTTGTGTCACTGTGTTCACTATGTCAGTGTGTTCACTGTTTTACTGTGTTCACTATGTCACTATGTTCACTAGGAGTGGGTTCATTGTGTTCACTGTGTTCACTATGTCAGTGTGTTCACTGTGTCAGTGTGTTCACTGTGTTCAATAAGTTCACTGTGTTTATCGTGTTAACTGTGTTCACTGTCACTATGTTCACCGTGTTCACTGTGAGTAGGAGGAGTACAAGAACGCTGTCATGACCAACACGTGGCACCGTAGACTTGAGTTCACCGGCGGGGAGACGATCGTCATGCACAACCCTAACGTGATCCTCCACTTCCTTCCCACCTCCCAACCTGACGAGTGGGGAACAGCCCAGGTTAGCCTTCCCTCAACTTCTGGAGAATGTATCGGCAGTCTTTCTGTTTATTACTCCATGTGCTCTGTGGTTTAGCCAATCTATTGAAATTCTTTAATGATTTTTAGCACTTGTGTACTTTAAGCATGTCTTGATAGATTTTTTTATAGTTGTCTGCACTTTAAAAAATTTACTTTAAAAATATTATACGTTATTAAGGGAATAATGTGCGAGTGTGATAGCGCAATTTAACAACCACAAGTTGCTACAACCTAAACAATTTATTATCTACATGGTGAAAAATTAACTTTTTTTTCATCTTGACATGGAAGACAGTAAGATATAGAATATTTATGATGTTGATGAATATAAGCATTATATTAAAGTATAAATGAAGAAACAAGTAGATAATGAATTATATAATCCCAGCTCTTAAATAGAAATAAGGCAGAATACATTTTAATTTATGAAAATTAATATACAGATGTAGACATTTTATATTTGGTAAATTGTATTGACCAAAAAAAAATATATGGTACAAGAAATAATTACATTGATGTTTAAAATACTATGCAGGGTGAACAAGCTCGACCTAGGGTTGTGAAGAGAGGCATCGAAGAGTTCGACAATATTCCCACAGGTGGGTTCTTGTGCGCAACTTTGGCAACTTAATACTCACCAGATGACACTTCAGTCATCAACGAAAACTGCTCGCAAAGGCTCAAAATCAGCACCATTGAGAACTGACCGGAAAATAAATTGTTTTCTTGACAAGTACATGGATACATGGATACATGGTGCTAAAAGGAACAGCAGGAAACATAAATTTAGTATGAAAGCAACTTCATGTATTTCAGCATGTAAGTTACTTCTGGGTTCTGTTGTGTTCATGTTGAGAATGTTGTAAAGTTATTTTTATGTTTGTTTGGTAGGAGAACCAACTAAGATAGATCTTCTTGTATTTGTTTGACAGGAGAACCAAGTAAGATAGATAGATCACCTCGTGTTTGTATTTGTTTGACAGGAGAACCAAGTAAGATAGATCTTCTTGTATTTGTTTGACAGGAGAACCAAGTAAGATAGATAGATCACCTTGTGTTTGTATTTGTTTGACCGGAGAATCAAGTAAGATAGATCACCTCATGTTTGTATTTGTTTGACAGGAGAACCAAGTAAAATAGATCACCTCATGTTTGTGTTTGTTTGACAGGAGAACCAAGTAAAATAGATCACCTCGTGTTTGTTGTCCATGGAGTTGGATCCACATGTGACCTCAGATTTAGGAACCTCATTGAATGTGGTAGGTATACCTTTAAACCTTTAAAACAGTTATACAGTGTTCGGTCAGTTGAGATTGTTCTCATATGCTCTCTCTCTCTCCCCCTCTCTCTCTTCTCCCTCTCCTTCTCTCTGTCTCTCCTCTATACCCTCCTCTCTCTCCCCCTCTCTCTTCTCCCTCTCCTTCTCCTCCTTCTCTCTGTCTCTCATCTCTCTCCCTCTCCCCCTCTCTCCTGTCTCTCTCTGGTTCTCCTCTCTCTCCCCCTCTCTCTCTCTCTTCACTCTCTCTACTCTCTCCCTCTCTCTCCTCTCTCCATCTCTCTGTCTCTCTTTCTCTCTCCCCCCTCTCTCTCTTTCTCCCTCTCCTCCCTCTCTCTTTCTCCCTCTCTCTTTCTCTCTCCCTCTCTCCTCTCTCTCTCCTCACTGTCTCTCCTCTATCTTTCCTCTCTCTCCTCTCTATATATATATATTCTCCTCTATAGTTTTTCCTAAAATGCAACCATGAAAAATATAATAATAAAAATAGTTGTACCAAAAATAACATGTTATTACACTAATATATATATATATATATACATACTGTAATAAAAAATAATACATAATAATAAATCCATTTACACATTATCATACTATAAAAAGGTCACTCTAATCTGAATCATTTTTAGTATGTTCCATTGTTCCATACTATACTGTGTCAGTATATTTGCCATGCAGACAGAACCTGGCAATTGATTCCATAGACTGACTCTTTACAATGTTTACCTGGCATATTTAGTGGATGACTTCCGCGGCATCTCCTACCAGCTGCTTCAGTCGCACTTCAAGCAGTACCAGGATGAAGGTATGATAGGTCGCGTAGAGTTCCTGCCAGTGCGATGGCATGCTGCACTCCATGGAGACGCCACAGGCATTGACAAGTGAGTGGTGGGTTCAGACCTTCCCTGGGGACAGTGAGCTCATTGACAAGTGAGTGGTGGGTTCAAACCTTCCCTGGGGACAGTGAGCTCATTGACAAGTGAGTGGTGGGTTCAAACCTTCCCTGGGGACAGTGAGCTCATTGACAAGTGAGTGGTGGGTTCAAACCTTCCCTGGGGACAGTGAGCTCATTGACAAGTGAGTGGTGGGTTCAAACCTTCCCTGGGGACAGTGAGCTCATTGACAAGTGAGTGGTGGGTTCAAACCTTCCCTGGGGACATTGAGCTCATTGACAAGTGAGTGGTGGGTTCAAACCTTCCCTGGGGACAGTGAGCTCATTGACAAGTGAGTGGTTGGTTCAGACCTTCCCTGGGGACAGTGTGCTCATTGACAAGTGAGTGGTGGGTTCAAACCTTCCCTGGGGACAGTGAGCTCATTGACAAGTGAGTGGTGGGTTCAGACCTTCCCTGGGGACAGTGAGCTCATTGACAAGTGAGTGGTGGGTTCAAACCTTCCCTGGGGACAGTGAGCTCATTGACAAGTGAGTGGTGGGTTCAAACCTTCCCTGGGGACAGTGAGCTCATTGACAAGTGAGTGGTGGGTTCAAACCTTCCCTGGGGACAGTGAGCTCATTGACAAGTGAGTGGTGGGTTCAAACCTTCCCTGGGGACAGTGAGCTCATTGACAAGTGAGTGGTGGGTTCAGACCTTCCCTGGGGACAGTGAGCTCATTGACAAGTGAGTGGTGGGTTCAAACCTTCCCTGGGGACATTGAGCTCATTGACAAGTGAGTGGTGGGTTCAAACCTTCCCTGGGGACAGTGAGCTCATTGACAAGTGAGTGGTTGGTTCAGACCTTCCCTGGGGACAGTGTGCTCATTGACAAGTGAGTGGTGGGTTCAAACCTTCCCTGGGGACAGTGAGCTCATTGACAAGTGAGTGGTGGGTTCAGACCTTCCCTGGGGACAGTGAGCTCATTGACAAGTGAGTGGTGGGTTCAAACCTTCCCTGGGGACATTGAGCTCATTGACAAGTGAGTGGTGGGTTCAGACCTTCCCTGGGGACAGTGAGCTCATTGACAAGTGAGTGGTGTGTTCAAACCTTCCCTGGGGGACAGTGAGCTCATTGACAAGTGAGTGGTGGGTTCAAACCTTGCCCTGGGGACAGTGAGCTCAATATGAAAATCCAGCATTAATCGGATTCTATCATTAAAGTTAAGGAGCGTTTTCAAAGTACTAACAGCCGCTGCTATATCGTTGAGGACACTATTTCCGCGACACACTGGTGAAAGTATTACAATGGCGCATCCTGGTGTTGATGTTTTTTATAAAAGATCACTATTAAAGAACTAAGTCAGTTTTAAAGAGGAAAATCAGGCTTATAGACTCATAAGAGTGTTAATGAAACGATCCCCTAAAAATGGTAAAATAAGAATGTTATTGAAACGATCCCCTGAGCATGGTAGAATAAGAATGTTAGTGAAACGATCCCCTGAACATGGTAGAATAAGAATGTTAGTGAAACGATCCCCTGAACATGGTAGAATAAGAATGTTAGTGAAACGATCCCCTGAACATGGTAGAATAAGAATGTTAGTGAAACGATCCCCTGAACATAGTAGAATAAGAACGTTAGTGAAACGATCCCCTGAACATGGTAGAATAAGAACGTTAGTGAAACGATCCCCTGAACATGGTAGAATAAGAACGTTAGTGAAACGATCCCGTGAACATGGTAGAATAAGAACGTTAGTGAAACGATCCCCTGAACATGGTAGAATAAGAACGTTAGTGAAACGATCCCCTGAACATGGTAGAATAAGAACGTTAGTGAAACGATCCCCTGAACATGGTAGAATAAGAACGTTAGTGAAACGATCCCCTGAACATGGTAGAATAAGAACGTTAGTGAAACGATCCCCTGAACATGGTAGAATAAGAACGTTAGTGAAACGATCCCCTGAACATGGTAGAATAAGAACGTTAGTGAGACGATCCCCTGAACATGGTAGAATAAGAACGTTAGTGAGACGATCCCCTGAACATGGTAGAATAAGAACGTTAGTGAGACGATCCCCTGAACATGGTAGAATAAGAATGTTAGTGAGACGATCCCCTGAACATGGTAGAATAAGAATGTTAGTGAGACGATCCCCTGAACATGGTAGAATAAGAATGTTAGTGAGACGATCCCCTGAACATGGTAGAATAAGAATGTTAGTGAGACGATCCCCTGAACATGGTAGAATAAGAATGTTAGTAAGACGATCCCCTGAACATGGTAGAATAAGAATGTTAGTGAGACGATCCCCTGAACATGGTAGAATAAGAATGTTAGTGAGACGATCCCCTGAACATGGTAGAATAAGAATGTTAGTGAGACGATCCCCTGAACATGGTAGAATAAGAATGTTAGTGAAACGATCCCCTGAACATGGTAGAATAAGAATGTTAGTGAAACGATCCCCTAAACATGGTAGAATAAGAATGTTAGTGAAACGATCCCCTAAACATGGTAGAATAAGAATGTTAGTGAAACGATCCCCTAAACATGGTAGAATAAGAATGTTAGTGAAACGATCCCCTAAACATGGTAGAATAAGAATGTTAGTGAAACGATCCCCTAAACATGGTAGAATAAGAATGTTAGTGAAACGATCCCCTAAACATGGTAGAATAAGAATGTTAGTGAAACGATCCCCTAAACATGGTAGAATAAGAATGTTAGTGAAACGATCCCCTGAACATGGTAGAATAATAATGAAATATACTTTAACAATTTATAGTGTCCTGATATTCAACTAATTTTTAACCCCCTCCGCCACTCTATTCAAGGCCCCTTTTGGTCGCTCTTTTCTGTACATTTTCTGCACAGTTTGTTGCGACACCTAACAGTCGAGGTGACGTCACCGCAGGTAGCACCGCTAGGATTTAGCATGCGTGCATCTATGCAGGTTGGTGCCTCAGACCGTACCTAAAATTGTAATCACAGAATTTAATATTTTTTTATATCACAAGATAATCTCACCCACGGTTATGTCACTGGAAGCATGCAGGAATTTTGTTTACTTTTTGAGTTATTGCCGTTTGAAAATTGCGAATATCCAAACTTGTAATGGGATTTACTAATTTTTGATACCATAGTAAAGATAATAACCGTATCTACAAATATACCGCTGGATGTACCCATGATTTGTTTTTAATTTTTGAGTTATTGCTGTTTGAACATCGCAAATGCTTAATTCTGAAATGTTTGCATGGCAGCAGATATAATGCAAGGTTGAGCATTCGTGATGTTCAAACGGCAATAACTCAAAAAGTCAACACAATTCCTGTGTACATCCATTGACAAACTCGTAGATAAGATTGTTATCTTGACACATATATCAACAATTACAATTTCATGTACAGTCTGAAACAACAGGCCACACCGCTGCTCGCCATGCTAAGGGATAGGGCACTTAGTGGCATTGCCTGTGGTGACGTCAGCAACATCTGATGGTCTGGTTGCTTTGTGACACGCAAATGACCACGTTTGAGCGGGCTTAGTGACATGAGTTCTCAATTAACAGGCTTCATATTTGGTGTATTATTTGACAAGAGTGTTAAGTTCACGTATACAAAGTTTCAGAGAAATATTAAATTAAATTTCACTTAGTCTTTAAAATCTTCTGTTCGATATCCCCTTAATCTCCTTGTTTCATTTTATGAGTTGCACTGGCTGCTCTTTATAAACCAGATATTACATACAGATTTAGTTTTTGTATTTGAAGATAACTGTGATATGTTGTCAGTGTTTTCTGTTTGAAAATGTGCATGTTGTTATATTAATTTAATGGAAATCTGGCAATACCATATTGTCTTTATTCAGGACTAGATATTTTCCAGTATTCTGCCCTCATGATTGATAATATTTTCCGAAAGAATTACTGTTTACTGAACATCACAATTTAAAAACAATGTTGTGAGAGTCATATCATGCAAACATAGAACACCAGTGTAGCATTGTGATGTGATTTACATAGTCAGTAGCAGACTGGTGAAGTTGACTTGATCTGTTGTCGGTTCTGTCTTGCAGTAAACTGAAGGCAATCACTCTACCAAGTATTGGCAAGTTGCGCAACTTTACAAACCACACCCTGCTTGACGTTCTATTCTACAGCAGCCCTACATATGCACAGGTGAGTCTAAGATAAAAAATATTTTATCATCACATGGTGCCCTTTTTTTCGGTAGGTCAGCTGCCGTGGATTACCACTCCTCTTTCAGGTGCCGTGGATTACCACTCCTCTTTCAAATGCCGTGGATTGCCACTCCTCTTTCAAGTGCCGTGGATTATCACTCCTCTTTCAGGTGCCGTGGATTTCCACTCCTCTTTCAGGTGCCGTGGATTACCACTCCTCTTTCAGGTGCCGTGGATTACCACTTCTTTCAGGTGCCGTGGATTACCACTCCTCTTTCAGGTGCCGTGGATTACCACTCCTCTTTCAGGTGCCGTGGATTACCACTCCTCTTTCAGGTGCCGTGGATTACCACTCCTCTTTCAAGTGCCGTGGATTACCACTTCTTTCAGGTGCCGTGGATTACCACTCCTCTTTCAGGTGCCATGGATTACCACTCCTCTTTCAGGTGCCGTGGATTACCACTCCTCTTTCAGGTGCCGTGGATTACCACTCCTCTTTCAAGTGCCGTGGATTACCACTTCTTTCAGGTGCCATGGATTACCACTCCTCTTTCAGGTGCCGTGGATTACCACTCCTCTTTCAGGTGCTGTGGATTACTACTCCTCTTTCTTCTTCCATGAAACTGTTAACCTGTTTTTTATATCAAGGAAGGAGAGTCTAAAATAATATCGTCTTTAGTATGTATCAAAAATTGTCTTTAGTACTTCTGGTAAAATCAGACCACACATATAACTCAATATTGCATTGTATTTTGAAAGTTGCACCAAGAAATATTTAAATTAGACAATAATAATAATACGGTATTTCTTTAGCGCTAATTCCCGCCTAGCGGATCTATGCGCTGTACAAGCGATAAAATAAATGTATATTAATATATTAAAAACTAAACACTGGTTTTAAGACATATAATACTGAACATTAAAATAGAAACACTAATTTTAAGACAAATAATACCAAAAAATGTTAAGATAATGTCCGTCACGACGAAACAATTCAAATTAATTAAAATGTCTAATAAAAAGATGAGTCTTTAAAGACTTTCTAAACCTATCCAGTGTCCTTGATGCACGAATGTCCACCGGTAGTTCATTCCATAGTCGCGGTGCTGCTGCGCCAAATGCAGAGTCGCCGATGCATTTCTTCGTGATGCTTTGGCGCAGTGTTGGCGCATGGTCCTGGCGTAAACGTCTATCACGCTCTCGTGGCTGCACAAGTTCTGCCAGATAAGACGGCGCTAAGCCATGAATACATTTGTAAGTCACCACCAACACCTTGAACACAATTCGACTCGCAACTGGCAGCCAATGCAGTTCCTTTAACACTGGCGTTATGTGGTCATGTCAGCTGGTGCGTGTTACTAGTCTGGCTGCATTGTTCTGGACTCGCTGCAACCGAGCTGTCTGGGATAACGGGAAGTTGTGCAAGAGTGCGTTGCAGTAGTCCAAGCGAGAGGTGACGAGTGCGTTGACAGCACTTTTCGTGGCTTCAGCTGTAAGATAGTGCCGTATTGATGACAGTCTGTACAGATGGTAGTTACATGCAGCACACACAGCAGTCACGTGATGTGTCATCGTTAGATGTTGGTCTATGAGAATTCCCAAATTCCGTATGCAGTCTACTGGTGAAATTATATCGTCTCCAATGGTCATAGAGCAACCTCCGTACATTTTGAGATGATGTTTTTTTATTGCACTAGTGTAGAACATTTTACTTTACTGCTGTAACAAAGTAACAAACACTTTTTAGGTGTACTTTTCCTTGTTGTGTACTACGATTAAGTGTGTTTTTCTGGAGGTAATGAAGTATCTGTCTTACTTGAAAAACTTGAAACAAAGTGCAATTATTTGACAATAACTTTGCTATGTATTAACCCAGCTGGTACAAGTACATTTATTTTGTACTTGAGTAAAAGTACAAATAAATCAAAAAAAGCTACTGAAGTTGAGGTAAACTCTTTATAAATCTACAAATAAAAAGTAAATAATTGTACTTGAGGTAAACAGAAAAATACTTTGATCAGATAAATAATATAAAATGGCTGACACAGTTACTTTCACACAGCTGCCAATGGTACATACTTCACACATACCCACCTGGTGATCACTGAGATTTATGCTAGAGAATCGGCCAGTCAGAAAATACCACTACTTGTTGTGGCATAAGAATGTTGATGTGTAGAAATAATGGCTACTTCGACACCCAGTAAAACACAAATAATTGCACTTTGTTTCAAGTAAGACAGATACTTCATTACCTCCAGAAAAACACACTTAATCATAGTACACAACAAGGAAAAGTACACCTAAAAAGTGTACTTTGTTACAGCAGTAAAGTAAAATGTTCTACAGTAGTGCAATAACACAGTAAAAGTGCTTTGTTATGTGCCAGTTCTGTTCATGTCTTAGTTGTTTTTTCTTCAGTTCCTCATCCTGTATTACTTCTGTTCCACAGCAAATAGCAGACACTGTGGTAGACGAAATGAACCGACTCTATGCACTCTTCATGACAAGGAATCCCGGTTACCAAGGCAACATCTCCGTAGTTGGACACAGTCTTGGTGAGCTCATTGATTAAGTAGCGGACAGAATGAAACGGACGTCACGATTTGGTTCCTCCTGTGTAGCAGTATAGTGTAGTATAGACAGTAACTATCAATATTTATTGCCGATAATACATTCATCAGCATTTATAGGGAGATATTTAGCAAACTTTCAGCTTGTGAAATGCAGGGACGTCTGTTGTGGGCACGACTGGTCCAAGTTATTATATGTTGACAATGTTACAAGGTACCAAAATGTCTTGCAGATGTATTGCAAACTCAGGATTCATGGTTAAAATAAATGCAGTATAACCACAGGAACACTTCTGATATGTCTGATGTTCATTACCCAACACTGATATATTGGCACTAATTCAGAGGACAGTTAATCTGATGTTCTAAAAACAATCCTCTGGACTAGCTCACATTTCACCGATCACTTCCAAAGTCTAGTGACATTTCACCCAAAAAAATGTTTTTATGTAGGTAATTTATTTCCAACAACAACCAAGAATACTCATTCCAGTGTAACAACATAGACCACTTACAAGACGAGAACAGAAAAATAAACAGTGGTGTTGGCGAAAATGGGATGAACAAAAGTGTGATACTTATCAATGGTTCACCCTCAACCAGTATAGGTACTGGTGATATAAATATAAACACCATGTCTACTATTACTTCATGCATCCGTGTGTTTCGATTCCAGGTTCGCTCATCCTCTTTGACCTACTTGTCCACCAGAGGGATCCGGCATCAAAGGTGGACAACTCAACGGATGACACGGGTGTCGCCACCAGCAGCAGTTACCATAGCGATGTTGCCACGGCAACAGTGAGTGATTCGACCTTGGTGACACAGCCATCAGAAGGCGCAATAGGGCATGTGGAGGTAGGCACTCCCCCTTGTGCTCAGTGACAATGCTCAGCTGAAAAGTGGGACAAGGTCATACTATGACACTAGTCAGCCAAACCGCAATGCAGAACTTTGGGGAACATTTTTGTTTTATGTTTTCATCTTGTCCACCTTTTTTGTACTAAATAAAGAAACAATAAGACTTACATTTTTATTGTGTAAATGTATATTTTCAACAATGGCTGGTTGCTGAGTTGACATGAAGCACAAAGATATGCATTGACTATTCTAGCATCATTTTCAGTAGTAGGCCATTTGCACAATGCTTGAATTGGACAGACTACACATGTAAGCCATATCAGTTGGGGCTGTAAACAAATTGTTTGAGAAGACAAAGACAAGCCTCAGAAATAGGTTTCACATATGTGTTTTTCGACAGAAATATGTCGTGTTTAACTCCCAGTCACTGATCTGTCTAACTAGTTATGTTTCTAACATGAAGTCCAGTAATTATGTGAAACTTGTGGGCAACTCTTCACTGCTGATGAAATTGCGCGAAGTCACGAGTAGTTTCAACAGTGTTGGAGCCTGGCTAGCACATCTCAGATGGTGATTAATGAGGTCTGTCATGCCACAGAGGACCGGAAGGAACGTAGTAGTTTGACTGTTGCAGGACGTGAAAAACAAGTCGTCTGTGGGCACAGAGGAGGAGGCATTGTCTGTGATCCTGGGTCGACTGGGGCTGGCAGACTACGAGGAGACCTTTCAGAAGGAACAGATAGACACAGAGGCCTTGGTACACAGAAACGTTTTTGCCAGTGTTGAATTAATCAAAATTGTACCTTTTAGTCATTTGAGCCATTTATTTGATTAATACAGATCCGTTCGATTTGTTTCACTGCCAGTATATACATTCGTAGCCAAGCCAGTCAGATTCAAACCTGCAGGATAGTATGTTGAACTGACCAATCAGCATCCACATGCCCTCCTACATCACCAACTGAATCCCATCATTGGGCGATCGTGGTCTCGGCACTCGACAGAGACACAGTTTCAATGAATTTACAGGTGTCCAAAAACTTAAGGTACACAAATGTAATTAATTTAGTAAATTGTTCGGTGTCTGAAATCATATAGTGTCCGAATACATTGTCATTACAGTCAGCTAACTTGAATAATGACATATTTTTATCCATTGGGTCTGTTGATGTGATTTCAATTGTTACTCGTCCACAGACCATGTGTGAGGAAGCAGACTTGCGGGAGATGGGTATTCCCATGGGGCCTCGTAAGAAACTTCTTGGCTTCCTCAGAGAACTCAAAGAAAAACAGGTAAGGCATATGATTACTTTGGTACAACTTCAAATCAAGCTTATAGTGCAAAGTAAAATTTTCAAACTACAAGCAACACTAATTTTGTTCATGTTTTGATGGGGACGTCTGGTTTAGCCACAAACCTTTCTCATTGCTCTAATGGTTATTAGCAGATGTACCTTTCTTTCCACTGATCTAATTAGTTTTTGTCACATCATATTGACTTCATATATTCACGGCAACGTTAAATATGTCAACAAAACACTTGAACACTTCCAGCCTAGGAGTCTAGGAGTTATTTTTGACAACAATTTTATGTAACATATTTCTAAAAGATGCCATTGCTGTGATAAGTGCTATTATCTCTTTTTGTGATCTACACCGTATTTTTCAGTATGTGAATCTTTGTGTTGGTGCTACCATAGGAGCCAAACAAATTAAAAATACCACATATCCCTTGTGTAGCTATTCTTACGTTTTATAAAAAATATATATATAAAAAACGGATTTTTTTACATCATTTTTATAATAAACTTATGTGTAGGATGATGTGATGTGTTTTGTGTATAGTGTCTGCATGTGCACGTGTGTGCACGTGTGTGCACGCGCGCGAGTTTACAAATTGTGGAGCTCAGTGGTTCGAATCCTGTGCTGTAGTGTCGAACCTTGGGCAAGTTCGTCCACTCTACTTTGCTCCAATTCACTCAGTTGTATGAATGAGTACCTGTCTGTAGACAGTGGTGGATATTTGTGTATGAGTAGTCTTTGTGTATTATTAATTGCAGCATGGCTGAATGCTTCTCAGAGAAGTTGAGATGGTGTTTGATTGAACAGGTCTGCCAGGGAGTGAAGAGCTTATAGCAGTCCTGAGGACTGGATACTGCGCTATGTAAGAATTTACCTTTACTTTTACAAATTAAAAACCGGTATGATAAGAATCGTCATCACGGCATTGTGTTGTAGCGACGGTCTGAGATGGAGACGATGATGGAGCATGAGCGGAGGATGGTGGAGGAGCGCAGGAAGGATGTGGAGGAGCAGGACAAACAAGCAGCCTCCGCAGCGAAACAGGTCATGACCCGGTGGGTGCAATCTAAACTCTGCTGTTAAATGTTAATAATGAACCCAGACATGTTACAAAACGTAAGTTCTTAATAGTTTATTTTTCAGACCATTTTGTCAACCTGTCAAGATAATTTGTAAATGCTGTCTATCTCCATCCTTCTAAGCGCTTTTGTATCATCCGCCAATTTCAACACCTTGTTATATCGTCGTCCAAATCGTTGATATATGTTAAGAATAATATAGATCCCAGTATTCATCCCTATGGTACCCCAGTCAAAACTGATTTCCAATTAGTAGCCTCCCCATCAACAACTACTATTGTCTTCTGTCAATCACCCATTTTCTATCCAGTTAATTATATAAAAAAACGTAAAGGTAAGTTCTTATATAGTGCAGTATCCAGTCCTCGGGACGTCTCAAAATGCTTTACACTCCCTGGCAGACCTGTTCAATCAAACACCATCTCGACTTCTCTGGGAAACAGCCAGCCTGAAGACTATTTATACAGAAATATCCACCACTGTCTATAGCCAGGTAGTCATAGAGCTGAGTGAAGTGGACCAATATAAAATGAATGAACTTGTCCAAGGTTTGAAACGGCAGCAAGATTATTTGAACCCATAATCTCAGTTGAGAGTTTGATGCTCTAACTACTACTCCACCTGGTCCATTTTTAACGTACCAACAGTGCTGCAGTGGGTTATATCTAGATCAAAGTATTTTTAGATACTAGACCAAATGACTTGTCCTGTAAGTTAGCATGAGATGGGCTGAACAAATCTGGAGTTTATTTTCGGTTGAGGTCTAGCTAGACAAGTGCTGCAGGATTGGAGGTGGGTCAGTTTTCAGAATTTTGCCAACAATAATATTTTAGTGGTGGTCATATTCCAGTGCAGATCATTAGAGAGTGGGCAACATTTCAGTGCACACAGTTTCAGGTCCATTCACCTGTGGAACAGTTGAAAAAAAAATATTCACACAAGTGGCACCATTATTTTGTTTTCCCGCAGGAGTAACAAACAAATGTTGGTGTAACCTCAAGAATTTTTTTTTAATGTAAACAACCAGCATATTTATATTCATTATTACTCCGGTAAAAAGCCTATACAGCTTCTATCATCTAATTCTGATTTATTTTGTGTTCTTAGAATTAGAACTAGGGTTTTCTCAGTTGCTGCACCAACTCTTTGGAATGCTCCCTCTTAGTGTTAAAACGTTAAAAATATTACATAATTCTGCCATCATTTAAAAACTTGGCCTCATAACCTTGCATATCTACCTTTGGTCCCTGGCGTGTCCATCCATCTGTTGACACCTTCATTGACCAACCCTTTTGTTGCACCTCTCAGCTTGGTTTCAGAGGATTTAGACGCAACAGAAATTACCTTATTAATATGAAGCATACTCTATGCTTAAAAGGACGTAGTCTGTTCGTAGTTTTTCATGTATTAATTAATATGGTGTTCTTAAGACTATACTAACTATGTTGAAGGTATACTGCCCTCCAAATTGTGTTTAGTAAGCCTGTTACAATAGTCGCAACTTGAAGGCACGACCACAGGTGCATGTTCAAATAGTAAACAAAACATCCAGTTTTAAAACAAGCCTTATTGGCAATATGGCCAAGTCGGGCTGAGTTAACTATTATACCCTTTGATGTTTAACGCCCACTAATTCCGAGCAGATGAACAGACTATGTCCTACTAATAGAATGAATACGGCTTCTATGATGATTGCAGAGACCCGCTGCTGCACTCTGTGTCAAGTACGTCAGTGGATTACATCATCGGGGCGGCCGGCACAGGGGGCCCCCTAGTCCGCTACCACCAGCTTGACTTCTGCCCCCTCCACTTGTTCGCCCTCGGCTCACCAATCAGCATGTTCCTGACGGTGCGGGGGGTGGACACCCTTGGCGAGGACTTCTCTCTCCCCTCCTGTCCCGGAATCTTCAATATATTCCACCCGGTACGTGGCGACTGTAAAATGGGATTTTTTGCTGTCGATTTTGATTTTGTTTAAAAAGATTTAACAAAATATATAGTAGGAATTATCAAGATTGAGCAAGATTTAACAAGTTTTTTGCAATGTTTAGCAAGATTTAACAATAAGAAATAACAAGATGTATAACACTATTTACTGATATTCAACAGGATTTAAGAAGCCACCCAGAGAATTAACGCCAGTTAGGAAGTGGATAAGGGAGTTTATGGTTTAGTGAGAGCCCAACTTTTGTTAACTATGTATAACCTGCCCTTCTGAGATATTTATCAATTTTGTTTTGAAACAAGGGAATGTGAGTAAATCCTTGAAATTTGTGAGTCTTGAATTTTGTGTTTTTCTTATCATTTCCTGTAAAATCATGTGGAAAGTGGAATTAAAAACCTGCATTCAGCCTGCCTTGCTTACCAACCAAAATGGTTGATAATCCAGGCATCTGGATAATTAGTAATTTGCATATTGATTAAATTAGTAATTTGCATATTGATTAAATTATTTTATGGACATTTGCAAAAACGTGTTTCAAAGTATGTAAATTCTCACATCTTTTTCCTCTTCATTTTGCAGTTTGATCCTGTGGTAAGTAAAACAGCGTTGTTCTGAGACCTCACAGCCCCCCGGTGGCAGGGTTTCCAGTAACTTTCTGTTTTCCTGACACATCACAGGACACCGGTAGGGTGTGCGGTTACTTTCAACTCTGTGTTACTAGACAAACGTAAGCTATGCACAGAAGAGTTTATACGTGATGTTTTCATAGTCTCCATCAAACTGTTTTTAAGTCTGATTTGCTGTAACACAGTTGACGTGAACTTAATAAACTACATTGATTGTAGCATTATAGATAGACCATATTTGCACGTAGGGTTTAAGGACAATACATGATAAACACCAACTTGGGTGAATTTTCTGAGTGGGTGAAATATAATAATTGAGAACTCCTTGAAGATTCCAGTTTTTTCTTAAGATATTCTAATGTGATTTTTGATGTGAACATTTTCATTCATTTACACTCTCGCGACGAACGTTGATGTGAGTCCTTTCAACAGAAAGATTTATGTCATTTTGTCTAGAAACTGTTGACATATATGTTGCTGCTGCTGACCTGTTTGTCACATGATTCTGTTGACTGCCAGGCCTACAGGATAGAGCCAATGGTCACTCCTAACTACCCTCCCAAGCCCGTGCTCATCCCACATCACAAGGGGCGCAAACGACTTCATCTCGGTGAGTCCCTGTATATTTTATGTCATTCAGGATGATTTCCATGGAAACGGTCTCAATGGATACTTTCTCCACAGAAACATTTTCCACGGAAACAGACTCCATGGAAATATGGACACATTCTCCTTGGAAACAGTCTGAAATCAGTGTAGTTTGTAATAATAAGTTAGTAGAGGAAAGTAAAATTAAAACCACTCGGTTCACAACATTTCAGTTTTGTCTTGTAGCACCCCTGTAGCGTCAAAGCGTTAATTGTAAGTAAACATTATTCAAATAGTGCATACTGTTAATGCTGCCAGACCAGTATCTGTCATACTTTATCTTCACAGCTGCGAGGATAGTACGGCAGCCTTGCATACCGAAATGTTTTAATCTTCCTATAGTATTCACTTCACCTCGGAGCACGTTAACGTAGCGGCTTGAGCTTCAGGACACGTCAGTCGAGAGATTCCAGGTTTTAATTCTCTTAGTGCCATTTCGAACCTGAGGCAAGTTTGTTCACTCTACAGTGCTCCAGTTCATTCACATGAATGAGTACCTGGCTATAGACAGTGGTTGATATTTGTGTATGAATAATCTTCATACAATAATTGCAGCGTGGCTGAATGTTCCCAAAAAGTCAATATGATGTTTAATTGAACATGTCTGTCAGAGAGTAAAGTGTAAAGCCCTCTGAGCAGTCCTAAGGACTTGATACTGTGCTATAAGAACATACCTTTGACATACCTTTTCTTTGTCCTGACTGTGTCCTGACTGTCCTGACTCAGAGTTGCGAGAGAGTCTGTCACGTGTTGGCTCTGACCTCAAGCAGCGCATCGTGGACTCTGTGCGCTCCACTTGGAAGACAATCAACGAGTTCGCCCTTGCTCACAAGACCACGCCACAGGAACTCGTGGACAAACAGGTCAATGACGTCCTCTGTCAGATGACAGCCGCTGAACAGGACAGACAGGACGAAAGCGCGTGTAAGTACTTGTATGTGTGCGTGCATGCGTGTGTGATGCCTTGTCTCATTATTATTATTACTATTGTATCTAACATTTATATAGTGCCATTTATCTGGACGACCTCATACACACAGTACAAAACAGATTTGGAATCATAACGAGTTAAGAAAATCTTGATATGTGTTTTAAAATATATGTAAACATTATTATGTTAAGATTAATAAAAATTAAGATAAACTAAAATTCCTGTTATAGTTTTTTATTAATGTAAACAAATACAGTGCAAAAAATTATATTAAGATTAATATATTATGTATTTATATTTAAAAACATTCATAAGAGGTGTCCTAATGCACAATTACTCAATGGATGTAAGGCTAATGCATTTTAATGAGAGCCTTGTCACGCACCAGTTGCTCTGAATGAGTGCACGTGTACTGTAAAACATTGTACAATCCACACACACCTTTCACTGTCCAGTCAATTATTGTTTGCTTCCCATACCAACATTTCCTTTCATATTCCACCTGCCAGACTTGTCTGTCGTGTGGTGACTTGACCTTGACCTTTGACCTTGCTGTGTCCTTCAGCCTCAGCCTCCAGTGTGATGGATGAAGAGGAGATTCCCATTGGCAGTCTGAACCAGGGCGGACGCAGACTCGACTACGTCTTGCAGGAGGCTCCGATCGAGAGCTTCAACGACTACTTGTTCGCACTCGGCAGTCACATGTGTTACTGGTAGGTGGCGTCACTGTTGTTGTTCTCTTGATTCCCTGTCGTCAGGCCTTGATTCCGTTCCTCGATTTCAGTTATCTTTTTTTTCTTCTTCTTTTCCCACATTTATCTTGCACTGCACTGCTCTGTCCGCCAACTGTCTCCATTCCCCTCTATCTTCCACTGCTCTCTCCACCAAGTGTCTCCATTCCCCTCTATCTTTCACTGCTCTCTCCGCCAACTGTCTCCATTTCCCTCTATCTTTCACTGCTCTCTCTGCCGAGTGTCTCCATCCCCCTCTATCTTTCACTGCTCTCTCTGCCAAGTGTCTCCATTTCCCTCTATCTTTCACTCCTCTCTCCGCCAACTGTCTCCATTTCCCTCTATCTCTCACTGCTCTCTCCGCCAACTGTCTCCATTTCCCTCTATCTTTCACTGCTCTCTCCGCCAACCGTCTCCATTTCCCTCTATCTTTCACTGCTCTCTCCGCCAACCGTCTCCATTCTTCTCTATCTTTCACTGCTCTCTCCACCAACTGTCTCCATTCCCCTCTATCTTTCGCTCTCATTCTCCTTTCCCAAACCTTCCAAGTCTCTCTTTACACAGTCCTCCCATCGCAGGCTAGGTCTTCCTCGCCTTCTTTCCCCCCACCATACAAACATATCATCAGACCAATAGTTGGATTAAATTATGAGCAGCTGATCCCCCTAAGAATTGAATTTCTTAAATAAATGTTTACTCCGAATGTTGTGTAAAATTTATGTCACGTCGCTTTACTGGTCTGCTGTTATTGTTGAATGGCGATCTTGATATGTTTTATGGCTGGCTTATTTTATAGATCGTAGCCAAATCGAATAGTTCAATCATTCAATTAACCCACTTGCACACTTGTGGACTTCAGTATGGAAACCATGTGGACACACCAATATCAAAGAAGTTGCCGTTAGCCCCACCTGCTTCTGTAGCACTGCCAGTAGAGTGTCTTGGTGTCTTTGGTATTTTGTTTCATGGGTGCAACGTTCAAGTTGCGGACAATGTTTTGGGCTTATTATTAAATAAACACAATTTGATGGGCCGTAGACCTGCAACATATATCGTCCAGTATTAAAAACATACTATAATCGAGCGAGCGTGGGTATACGTGTGGGGGGATGTGTTAAAATTTCTCAAGCGCCAGCCTTTCAGGGATTAATCTATAACTACTACGAAAAGTAACGCCTTTATTTTTTTAATTTACTATTGGGTAAGTGTTTTTGCCGGTTTTAGGGTTCATTCGTACATTAGACGAATGTAAATCGATTGTTCATAATATTATGCATATTTTTGGCGATTGTTCTCATGAGCGCCAATTAGTTATATGTCTTGTGTTAACCCGAAAAACGATCACATTTTTTATAACTGTAAACATAAATTATGAATTCTCCAGGAGACAATTTTTTTTGCGTTTTTGTGTGTGTAGTACCTTCCAGAGAATGGATAGGCATTTTTGTCAGTTATATTAATAAAGATGGACAGACAAGGGCAGTTTTGAGTATGACTTGAGATCAAATAACAAAATATTCATACTCAAATAAAGACACCTGTACATTATCAAATTAATTAACAACATATATAACAAAAACCATTTTGCAGTGAACTATGCTGAAAGCAAAATAAAATTGTCAATATTCGTAAATTTCACAGCATATGTCCCCTTGAAGTTGCATCATGGAGGTGTGGTTGTTCAAGTGTAGTGTGGTCATTCAAGGAGTGTGGTCGTTCAAGGAGTGTGGTTGTTCAAGGAGTGGTTGTTCAAGGAGTGTGGCTGTTCTAGGAGTGTGGTTGTTCAGTGAGTGTGTGGTTGTTCAAGGAGTGAGATTGTTCAAGGTGTGTGATTGTTCTAGGTGTGTGGTTGTTCAAGGAGTGATGTTGTTCAAGGAGTGTGGTTGTTCAAGGAGTGTGGTTGTTCAGTGAGTGTGGTTGGAGTAAGGCTGTTTAAGCTGTGTGGTTGTTCAAGGAGCATGGTTGTTTTAGGAGTGTGGTTGTTCAATGAG
The DNA here is from genome assembly GCA_020002185.1 of Paraescarpia echinospica. Lineage (NCBI taxonomy): Eukaryota > Metazoa > Annelida > Polychaeta > Sabellida > Siboglinidae > Paraescarpia > Paraescarpia echinospica. The sequence goes on along the minus strand of CM034534.1, from coordinate 62,164,202 downwards.
TGTGGTTGTTCAATGAATGTGATTGTTCAAAGAGTGTGGTTGTTCAAGGAATGTGGTTGTTCAGTGAGTGTGGTTGTTCAAGGAGTATGGTTGTTCAGGGAGTGAGATTGTTCAAGGTGTGAGGTTGTTCATGGAATGTAGTTCAAGGAGTGTGGTTGTTCAGGGAGTGAGATTGTTTAAGGTGTGAGGTTGTTCGAGGAGTGAGATTGTTCAAGGTGTGAGGTTGTTCACGGAATGTGGTTGTTCAAGGTGTGTGGTAGTTAAAGGAGTATGGTTGTTGTAGGAGTGTGGTTGTTCAATGAGAGTGGTTGTTCAAGGAGCGTGGTTTTTCAAGGAGCGTGGTTGTTCAAGGAGTCTTGTTGTGTGTTCCAGGGAGTCGGAGGACACTCTGCTGCTGATCCTGAAGGAAGTCTATGGCTACATGGGCATCTCCCCCATCAAGCCCGGACAACTCAACCCCTCCAACCCTGTGGGGCAACAATTCAACTCACCTCAGCTACCGACCCGCTCTCCCGCACAGAACCCCTCCATGTACCCCCCCTCAGCATACTCAACCCCATCACCAGGGGAAGTAACCGCACCTGTAGGGAGGTATGGTACACCCCCCAGGATGACCCAACCCCACACCCCTCGACCAGTGAATGTGGGTCCACCCCCCCTGAGTGGGTTCATGAAAACACCCAATAAATAATCGGATTAAGTGAGTTGGTGTAACAGGGTTTTCTCTGGTGCTCAGTGAGAGTTTAGTGTTTCTAGAAGTGGTGCACGGTGACATATATGATTTAGGATAAATATGGGGTGTGTTCCGTCTTATTGATCGTGAAACACTTTTAACAATCCCCACATCAATTAGATATTGTTTCTGATACGGACCACACGTTAAAATCTGCATTAGTGTCACATGTTCCTCTTGTTAAATTAAAGCAATTAATTGTTAATGCTAAGATATCAATTTCTGCACACTTGTCAGTGTGTGATTTATGGTTTGCATGCAATGATGGTTTGACAGATATTCTTGTAGAGATACGTTCCTGTGACATTTAACAATGTATGTGTCAAGTTGAAACTATGAATGATGGATGGAAAAATAGCTATATTGGACAGAGGATAGAAATGGCATCAAAACAGGACTTTGTTACAATGTTGTAGTAATTCCGTTCGAAAGGTCAGAGTTATAATCTGGTTGACGGAAATCTACAGACATACATGCACACGCACACACACACCGTACACAACGTACACAACGTACACACACACCACCATCACCACCCACACACACACGCACACACACACACCACATATGCACACACACACACACATGCACACACACGCACAATTTACATACACGCCACACACGTATGTCACGCAGTGTTGACAAGTAAATAAAGTAATTTTTCTCCTCCGTCCCATAAACTTTCATCACTCATTCATAGTCCTTTGAGAGACAGTTCACATGTTCAACCTGTAGTTTGTGTTGCGTAAGTCATAAAGCCGACGTGCCGTTAGCCTCTCTCTGGTGCTACTGTGAGGAATCTGCGATATAGAAACAAGACTTATACTTATGGTGTTATTGGTTGCTCGATCTGTATACCCCGGTACTGATTATTGCTGTATTTTGTCTTGGACAGGAATGTGTGTTACTGGTCAATACTGCAACTAGTTGAATGGTGATATTCAGGAAAATATTATATTGGCAGTAATCGGGCAGTACTAAGCACAATAGAAAATGGCATAGTGAGAAAGTTACATAATTTATGCCCCCTAAAATGTTTGAAATTATGTGTAAATAGAAATATGCTACATCGAGAGCTACTTAAAAAGGCAGCTTTCTCAAAGCTAGCTCTCTTCCTGGCATACCATAGGTATAAGGCAGTCTCATCTTATGTGTATTCTGTAAATTGAATTCATTGTTTGTAAGACACTGTTATTGATATATTTAAAGCCAGAAAGGTGACTGTTACTGCCGAAAACTGATGTGTGATTGCAGTGTAAGCTGGGTTCAATTTTAATTATAATCTTAAAAGATAGCAACTTTTACAACACCCGAACTACTATTGAAATACATCAGGGACTTGGTATCATAGAATAAGAATGTTTTTAAAAGAACCCAGCACCTTGCTGATGATGCCTAGTTTCCATTTAAATGTTCATGCCAGGAAACTAGTAAATTATAAGTTATATGGATAAATAGGATATTAGATATTCATATGCTTATCTTGTTGATGTCTGCTAACCATATGCAGGCGGAACGTGGTGAATATTGAGGGGTTGAGGCTCACAAAACGTTAAACTCCACCCCCTTTAGGATCACCAAAATCTTCCAACTGCACCTCCGTTGCTGAAATATTGGGGAGCTAACATATATCCAGACCCTCACCGAAAATGATGGGGAGTCACTCCACTGTCACTCCAGCCCCCTCCACCCCTAGTTCCGACACTTGTAATATGTAATGGAAACATTATCACATATCTGGAATTCATGCATAATGTTAAATGTATCGGTTAATTATATTATTCTCTGTATGTATAAGTAATTATGATGATCGGATGTTTGGTGTAAACATGGTTAATCATTGATGCATGGTTGCATGTTCACTTCTTTACGTTTGAAAATAAAAGGTTGTGATATGTTGATATTCTGTGGATGAAGACTATGTTATGCATTCTATGTCTATATATTAATTGGCAAAAACGCTAAGTTCATTACGTTGATATGGGGGTGTGATATGGGGTGTGTGGAACTTTACATGTGTCTGCCCAATCTAGTTTTAAAAGTGTCTAACGTGGCTGTAGACACACTGTTTCAGATAGATCGTTCCAGTTCTTTATAGTTCTGTTGAAAAAGCTGTTGGCGTAAACATGTCCTGGCTGGCACCTGAATAAATCGCTCACTATGCATGTTGTTGTTTGAACGAACAATGTTGTGTGGCAAAGGAAGAGTTGTCTCTTCGTGTAGGGATTTCAAAATATTCTCAAATCAAAAACAAGTTTGTTAGAGGTAACGTCAACCAATATTGATAAAAATAAATAAACCAGAACATCAATACATGCTATCATTTACTTTTGTTGTGAAATAAATGTGAAATGTTGTCCTATATACATCTGTAAAGTAGATGATAACCAATAGAGACAAAGAAATTGTACAACGGCTTCATCATATTTTAGTTTCGAGTTTACCTCTCAACAAGGCTTATATACTGAGATGTTTCGAAAATTCCTCAGGAATTATCGAGTCCATGACAGGTTACACATATACCATCCACATGGGATCTTTTATTTCCCATGGCGTAAACACCAGATAGAATGGACCTATGGTTTTGGTGTTTGGTCTGAAAGATGCAGGCAAAATGGGGTCAACAAAATTGCCCAAGCTTTGAATTGGCAGTCATTGAACTTGAACTTGGTTGACAGTTCAGTGTTCTACCGCCGAACTAGCGTGCATCATCAAGATAGTTAGTCCCTCACCCACTCCAGTTAAACAAAACTGATAACAAGATTAAGCAGTGACAACAAAAATGAGCCATTCTAGTTTTAATGCCATTTCGTTTGTCCCCATTCTGGTTTTGTTGCAGTTTTAATTTTGGGTCTCACTGTTTTGACCAGTACCCCTACACACTCCCATAACATTAGCTTTACAAAGCAATCACTGATAAGACTTTTGAGATATCGCAAATATGTCTAAGTCCAACAAGATCAGAATACCTACCTACTCAGTTTTCGTTAAAATTATATTTAAAACATATTTCAGGTAAGTGTAAGGTATTGCAATGTGATGAAACACAGACTAAGTACACATTAGTTTATAATGTAGTAACTATGACTAACAGCTGAAGATATACAAGAAATAATTTTGTATCACAACATATGTTAAGGCATGTCTACGCATACACTCCAAACATACATGGCCTCATAATTTTTTTTTCATGTGTAGCCCACCCTTAAAAGTACAGTCGAACCTTGCTTGATGATTACCTTGGTAGTACACCCACCTTGCAATTAAGGTCACCCTAGGACAGTCCAAAATTATTTCCATAGCAGTAAAGTATAGGTGATTTGTCCTGCTAATAAGGTCACCTCACTATTCAGGTCACTTTTGCCGAGTCTCGATTGTGACCTTAATAGTGAAGTTCCACTGTAAGTGGTTTGACAAAACTACAGAAAAGATTTAATACGTTTTTTTGTTGCATTTTGCATGCTCAGTGTCAGATTGTCTCTTGCCCATACAATTATCACTTTTCTCTTACAGCACATTAACACATATTATGTGTACAGGTTCTGTACACCAAGTTCTCCAATAAACTAAATTGGTAGATATCTGATAAGTGTAAGGCTACAACTACAAGTCGATGATAATAGTTGTTGAATGCCCAACAAGTAATTGGCTTAATTCTTTTCGATTTTTATAAATTCATTTGTGGCACTTTATACTCAAGGAAACCGTTTCTCTTTTTCATATTATATGTTCCAAATTGTTGCGCCACTTATACCTGCATGTATGACCACTTTTTGCCTACATTAATTTGTAGGGCTCAATCTCGCAAACGAGTAGTCAGAGTAAGGATTATTCATGTTATATCGATTTGTGCGGTAAACGTTAGTTCGCGCACTTAGTACCCATCATTCAATGCGCGCTTTGTTTGCCACCGCACGTCACCAGGAACATGGAGCAGAAATATAGAAGGTTATAGTCTTTAGTTTAGCGTAGAATTGCTGTTATTTACTCAATTTTTAATCCGGCCGCTTTCTCATATCGGATACACATGAACAAATAAAATGGCTAGCAGCGGCAGTTCAAAATCAGAGTTTCTAGTCAATGGAAAATACCGATTAGTCCGAAAAATAGGTAGTGGATCGTTCGGCGACATCTACTTGGGAATCAACATATCTAACGGGGAGGTACGTATCCAATTCTCTTTCTTGTGTGTTCGGTTCACATTTTATCAATCGGTTGTTTCCATAGTTTTATTCGTGTAATTATGCGGTTTAATAAAGTGCATTTTATGTGATCTTTGTAGGAGCTAGCTGTGAAATTAGAATCACACAAAGCGCGTCATCCGCAGCTCTTGTACGAAAGTAAGCTGTACAAAATTCTTCAGGGCGGCGTCGGAATTCCACACACACGGTGAGTTAAACTCCTGTTATGTGTAACGCAATAGTAAAATGTTTGCCAATGTTACACGATAACAGTAGATAGCTCGAGTCTACAAAGTACAAACATGTTTGTTGGCCTACCTGGTAACAAGCCCATACGGTATCCAGGGAGACAATGTGAATGTCATATTTTTATTAATTATGTTTTGTTCTGTGATTTTTTATTTACACTTTCCCTACATTCCTTCACATAGCATTTCAGTAAAGTGGCTGGGGCAGCTAGTATGTGTCAGTTTTTATTTTTGTTTTGATTAAAACCAATAATTGCCCCCAATTTGTTCTGGGACAAAATTTAATTTTCATAAATGTATACACTTAAATTTCCAACACATACTCTCTATGTAATTCAGTCAGGTGCAGAGCCCTCACTAAAGTTTGTTGTAAGGGGTAATGTACTAGGAAACAAGGGAAAAAATGAAATCAAGGGGTAGTTTGTTCCGGTTTTCGACTGCAAACTGGAGAGAATATGGGAGTGTCCGTCTGTAGGTGTGAGTGTGTGTATGTTTTCAGTCAGAACAATGATAGCCTGTGATTGTACACGCAATGTTGTGTTTCACTAAAGTATTGTAGACAGCTGGCATGAGTAGTTCTATGATGAATGAAGAAGAAATGTACATTTAGCTCATCGTTTGCACGTGTCATACAGCGATGAGATTTTCTTCAATTGATCTTTTATAATTAAAACCAGACATGTCAGGTGGATAGCATTATTTTTTAATTCATGCAAATAGTGTAATTCTACCCAAATTATATAATTTAGAGGTATGTAATTGTCATGCAAGTGAACTCTTTATTGATAGCAAACATAAAAGCTATCATAATCTGGCAGAAACCATTTTGAGTATTTTTGTGAAAAAAAAACACCATTTCATCTGGGTTGTCTGGCCTTAAGATTGTCATGAAAAATATGCAAAAGATAACCAATGAATTTTAATATTATTTATTTAAAAGTTCCATCTGCTGCCTTGAAATGTCCATGTTCTGTTAATGAATGTCCAGTACGTTTAACTTTCTATACAGCTTGCCCTGTGAATGTGCATGTTCTGTGGGTGTCCAACACATTATTTATGCAGCTAAATGATATTCTTATGCCATTTCTTGTTTATAATGCAATCATTCCATGTATAAAAACATACTTTTAAAAATAAATATTTTATGCGCCTTTGTTTTTAAAATATTGCCGCAGTTTGCATCCACTGTGCGCATTAATACAGGCCGGTGGCTTCCCAGACATTGTTAAATATGCTCACCGCCAATGCCGTCCGTGGCGCTAGTTGGACTACAAACATGTGCGCTATAATGATACATAATATTACATGCAATTCTACACATTGTCAAGAAGTTAAAGTAAATAAGTCTCTGTTTTAATTTAAAAAGCAAACCCAGTTATCGGTTTTTTTCTGACCTATATTATACACTGTAACCACGGCATGAAAATAACCATGTAGTCGTAGAACTTCCATTCTTCTTCACAACATGTCAACACTATCTACGGCACATGTATACAATGATATATATCATGGGTAAAATACACTTACTATCTTATAACGATCACTATTTGCAAAAACCTAAGGCTCGCGGCGTACGCTATGTTGATTTGTCTCATCGCGAACGCTTCCAGCGTAAATCTTCGCAATAACTTGGTTGTTTTCGAACGTTGAAAATTCAGGCAGCGGGTGCGTCCGGTTCGCGATGAGCGCACACTCACAGGGATTAATATTACCAATCGGATCAGTACTAAAACGTATCAGTTTTCAGACCAGTGTTCACGAAACTTCACACACAGTTTTCTGGCGCAGTGAACCTCGACTTCGTGCATCAGAGCAGGTTAAAAAGATATGTTACTGCCGATGTGTATGTTCCTGCAATAGTGTCAAAAATAATGCGTGCAATGCCAAAAATCGCTAATGGGAGCCCTGGGGTGTATGACTATCCATATCATTTTGTCTGGTTACCAGGTGAATTAAATCGTAGGTAGATATTATAATTATAATTCAGACAGGTGTACCAGTTATGTTGCTCTCCCGGTAGTTCACACAGCTGTATAGATGAATACCTGGCAGTAGGCAGTGGTGAATATTTGTGTATGAATAGTCTGCATACAGTAATTGCAGCATAGCTGAATGCTTCCCAGATAAGTCGAGATAGTGTTTGACTGAACAGGTCTGCCAGGGTTGGAAATGTAAATTGCTTTGAGCAGTCTAAAGGACTGGATACTGTGTTACTTTAACCTACGAGATGGCTTTTTCAGAGTAATTATCAAAAGTAAGATTTTTTAGAAGGTCATCTGACTCAGTTCGTGTGTATTATAAATGCGTCTTCTTAGCATGGGTTGGTCACAAATATATGGTAAACTTGTATTCGCAAACAACGAAAATAGCAGATCTTGACGCAGGCAAGAGCAGGCATAAACAAGTGAGATAGCTGTCTCAATACACTTCCAGTGTTGTTGATGCTGCCAACAGTCTGACCCAGCCAGGTGTACCAGTTATTCAGCCAGAGGTATCCCTATCAGAGTGTAGCCAGGTGTACCAGTTATTCAGCCAGAGGTATCCCTATCAGAGTGTAACCAGGTGTGTTATTCGGTCAACCACAGTTATCAAGCCATGTGCCTGTGTTATTCAAATGGGTATATATATATTGTATATGTGTGTTATTCAAACAGGTGTACATAGTACTTCATGCATGTTTCATTCAATCAGGTGTAACTGTTATTTAGTCTAGTGTACCCATGTTCAAACGTCAGTCATGTGGACCTGCATCATTCAAACAAGTGTACCAATGTTATTCAATCATTCTGAGTCTATATGACAGGGTCAGGAGACACACAAGTGTAGAGGTATTGTAGGAACCCCGCTTGTTGGGCCACATAAACAGGTGTGGTCAGTTTGTTACAAACATAGTGTAGCAACCTTCCTAGTTGCCAAATAATGTTAGTGCTATGAACCTGTTTATGTGAACCAACAATGGGGGGGTTCCTACAATACCTCTTCACTTGCATGCCATCTGACCCTGTCACCTTGTCACATAGTGACCTATTTCAACCATATGTCTTTGTTCATGCAGTCTGTGTTCATGTGATACGTTTTGACATGCATCAGCAATATTGTCACTTAACATTGTTTTTTAGTGTGATGACCTACATTTGTTATATATGGTGTTGATAAGTGCATAAGTCTCATAAATTCCTCAAGTTGTCCCTTGAAACTTCAGGATTGTTAAAATTTTATTTTACATAGAATCTGGCAGTTGTAATCAGTTTTATTCATTTGTTGGCTACATTAACACACAGCAATATTAATCTGAGATTTAACATTAACAACATAAAAATGTACTCATGGGTATTTGTGTGTCTGCCACTTAATTGTTCAAGTATCTTGTACTGTTGCCATCTTACAAGCCACTTATTTACTACTCGACATATCGGGCGTCACCCCAGGTAACTACAGTGGGAAATGTTCGGAAAACCCAGTTTTGTTACGTTTTATTTGAACTTGGTAAACATTGAAACAACACGTTTACAAATCGAGAAGGATAATAGTAGATATGTATACCGGAGTCAAGGAATTGGTTTAATTATAGAAGTCATGGTTGAGTCAGTGATTAAATAAATGACTCAGCCCTGGTGCTAAACATTTGAAAACCCTGAAATTATGTTTGGTTGGGAATGCTGACATATAAAAAGTTCTTATCTTACAGCGAGGTATCCAGTCCTTGCTCAGATCACTACATCTTGCCTCCCCCCATTCATTTCATTACCAGATCAACTTATCTGGGAAGTATTCAGCAATGCTGCAATGTTTGCTTATGCCAAATAGTTGTCTCACACATGTAACCACTTACCAGACATTTATACAGCTGACCAAAAACTCCAACACGGCAGCACAAGGATTTGCACCCCTAAATACTGCTTATGTGAACCCAGCTAATTTGCTAAAGATACTTGTTGCTCTCTTTCTTTCTCCCTGAAATCTGATGTGAGGCTGGCATTGAAGCTGTTCCTCAATTTTTGGTTTTATTCTCATGTCACTGGTCCTGCTTCACTGCCCTCTCTACTGCCCAGTTTCTTACTGGCCAAGTATCTTACTGCCCAGTCTCTACTGTCCAATCTCCCAGTCTCTACTGCTCAGTCTCTACTGTCCAATCTCCAAGTTTCTACTGCTCAGTCTCTACTGTCCAATCTCCCAGTCACTACTGCCCAGTCACTCAGTCTCTACTGTCCAATCTCTACTGTCTAATCTCCCAGTTTCTACTACCCAGTATCTCAGTCTCTACTGTCAAATCTCCCAGTCTCCCTACTGTCCAGTCTCTTATCTCTAGTCACACAGGTTCCCTATCTCAGTCTTGATCAGGTCTTGTCCTTCTACCCTCCACTCAGAGGGCATCTGCTATCTTCATTAACTGTTCCATGAGTCCTCCCCTCTTTAACTGAGTCCTTATTAGCTTCCCCCTGAGATGATTTGGCCTAGTGTTGGAAGCAGCAGACTCTCAGTTTAGAGATTCCTGTTTCAGTTCCTATTTTGTTTCCGTTTCAAACCTTAGACCAGTTCATTCATTCAATGTTGCTCTCCTGGTAGTTCACACAGCTGTATAGATGAATACGTGGCAAATATTTGTGTACGAATAGTCTGCATACGGTAATTGCAGCTTCCTAGAGAAGTCAAGATGGTGTTTGACTGAACAGGTCTGCCAGGGTTGGAAATGTAAATTGCTTTGAGCAGTCTAAAGGACTGGATACTGTGTTACTTTAACCTACGATATGGCTTTTTCAGAGTAATTATCAAAAGTAAGATGTTTTAGAAGGGCATCTGATTCAGTTCGTGTGTATTATAAATGCGTCTTCTTAGCGTAGGTTGGTCACAAATCTATGGTAAACTTGTATTCGTAAACAACAAAAATAGCATATCGTGACGCAGGCAAGAGCAGGCCTCCCGTATTGCCTTGACATTGAAGGTTTCGTCATAAACAAGTGAGATAGCTGTCTCAATACACTTCCAGTGTTGTTGATACTGCCGACAGTCTGACCCAGGTACAGGAGCCCTGGATCTATTCATCTTTAATCAATTGGTGGTCTAGTGTTTCATTGGAGTGTTTTTGGTGCTACAAACTGTATGCAGCAGTCGCTTGTGTGTGTGTGACCGTCAGCCACAGCGTGTGTCTTGTACTGTTAGGGTTCAAATACAATAACATAATGGTTCGGTTTCTTGTGGTTGGATGATTCAGACAGTACCATTAGAAGTAGTACCCGTTTGGGCAACTTGTTCAGTCCTCGATGCATTCATCGTACATGCACTCATAGTTTAGGTAGCGTGAAGTTGTGTTGCCATTAAAAAATTATTAGTGGCATGATTAACAATGACCAAACTAATTAAGTGTAATTACATTTTTATTGAGATGAGTTTTAATTTAAAGAATAGTGTTGCACGAGATTGGATACCCTACATATATTGCCGATAGTAATAATATTCTAATTATAATTGAAATTTATATAATTTTAAAACAGTTTATTACATAAATAAAAATAATGAAAAGTACATAGTACTAATTAATTAATATAGGTAATAATAAATTATATACTTGTATACCATATAGCAACCATATTTACATACATTTACATTACTGTTTATAAAAAAATTGTTCCCTTTTTTGTTGCAAAGAAAACATTTTGGGCAAGTATTTCGACAAGACTTCAAGAAAGTCAGACAGCGTCACAGTTGTGGAGGCCGTTTTAGTGAGAGCCCAGACCTCATTGCCAAGTTAAAGGTGCCTTGATGGACCCATCACTTCTGGCAAGTGAGAATGATAGTAGTACTTTATGTACTGTGGATATGTTTTAATACACATGCATTACCCACTGGCCTCTACTGGGTGTGTCAGCTATAATATACAGGCAGTGTGTTTACCACAACATGTTGAGTAATTATGCGTCACTGGCCCAGGGGTCAGGTACCCTAGATCCTGTTTTCTGTAACAAGTCACATCCACACTGTTCCACAAGATCTGGGGACCATTTCACTAAGAAAATGAGCTCGAGAAAATTCCATCGTTAACAGAATTCATTGCTAAGTTTAAGGTGCGTGTTTCTAAATTAAGAAAACTGCTGTATCACCGGGGACACTTTTTCATTGATATTCCGGGGGAAAAATGTACCAGTGGCGCACCCTGGTGTCGACAGTTTTCAGTACACAAGAACACTGTTAAGGAGCGAAATCAGTTTCAAAGACAGAAATTGGGTTTTGTGCGTTCATATTTTTAAAATAAAATAATCAGGATATATTTAAATAAGAAAACATTAACTTGTTTAAGAATATTCAGTTAGTAAACAGGTCTGTTCTACCAATAAATAGTAAGGGTAAACAGGTGCATAGCAACCGTGGCATGTCACATGTTTACTCTGCGATTTATAGTTGAAGGAATGCCTCAGCCTTGGCCACATAACCGTAGTATCTTTCCAACATTACACATTATCATAATTATTTATTATGGGTTTGTTCTACATAATATATATATATAGATTTATATATATATATATCTATATTCCTCCACATGTAGTAATACTGATGACTAGTTTTGTAAGAAGTGTGTAATTAAACAGTGAGATGTAACAACTGGGACAGGACGGTCATTGTGTTGGTGACACATAGAAGGCACAGACAATGAGTTAGAACTACTGTTCCATGCATGTCACTGCTAAAAGACCAAGCACTAATCACACATATAATTATATGTATATATAGATATTATATTTCAAAGTGGTGACATTGTTAAACATATATGGCATGAATCATCATTTCAATATTTGTGTAAACTTAGTAACTCAACTGATCCAATTGTATCCTAAAATGTTATATTTAAACAATTCTTCACTTCTGACAGCCCTGTGTTCATATCTTCCTGTGGTATTAATTTCTGTCATGAAGTAAATGATTTGTTTCTGTATAAAAGTATAATTTCAAGTCAGTTTCATTGCTATGATGCTTGTGGCAGTCACGGGGTCAATTCTGTGTTTTTTTTCATTTCAAATTCCAACTTAAAATATCCAAAGGACCCAATGACTAATTTTCAGAAATCAATTCCAGAATTGGCATTGAGGGTCAATTGCATAATGTCACCATGCCTGCCCAGTGGCAGTGTGTGACAGCTTCTGGGAGGTGATTGTCTAGTTTTGGCCCACTGAGCAGTGTGTGCAGGCATGTTACTGTAAACTACAGCATGTGACTGGTGTCTGGCAGTCACACGTAGAACAATGGTACACATACTCACTTGAACCAGGCAGGTGAGAATGCCAACTCAGGGTCTCCCTTCACTGCAACCTTCACTACACTCCTGCATGGCCTGTCAGAGTACTTAGGGGACCGTCTGAGGGTGTGTTATGGTTAGAAATGTTAAGTTCATTGTTCTCCCGTTAAAATATACGCAGGTATTTTTGCATGTTTGTATTTGGACTCCAGGTGTTGGTATCATTAGTTGGTGTTTGTGCTTTTAGTAAGTTCTTCCTCATGGTTCCCTTGTACCGGGGTGAAGTTCTTCCTCATGGTTCCCTTGTACCGGGGTGAAGTTCTTCCTCATGGTTCCCTTGTACCGGGGTGAAGTTCTTCCTCATGGTTCCCTTGTACCGGGGTGAAGTTCTTCCTCGTGGTTCCCTTGTACCGGGGTGAAGTTCTTCCTCGTGGTTCCCTTGTACCGGGGTGAAGTTCTTCCTCATGGTTCCCTTGTACCGGGGTGAAGTTCAGCTTATAATTATTTGTGCCAAATAACAACATCTGTCTGTCTGTACTGTTGCCCTGCTCTTTCTCTTGTTAACCTCCCCTGCTACCTATTTGGAATACTTCATCAGAATTGAAATATACATCAAATGCAGCAATTTGAAAGTTGCATTTGGTATATTTGACCTGTATGTAAATTTTTTCATCTGTAATATTGAGAAATGTGTACCAACTTCTTCACAATTTAATGCAATCATTTCTACATAATTTGTATTGAGATTCTCACAGATGTGAACATATTTTACTGAACCTGTGCACTTTTAATCAGATTTTTATATTTAATCCAGAAAGCGTGTTGATCCAAAGTCAGTCAGTTGCCTGCAGGTAGATGAAGATACACTTGTAATCAGAAAGTCTATTCTAGTTACCAGGCTCCTCAGCCATCTGTCTAACCATGTCAACCAATCCTACTACATTCGCAGTGTCGATTGTATTGTATTGATACAACCCCTGTTCTCATTGAAATAAGCTGCACCAGTTGCACAAAGTCTTTGAAATGTGCTGACAGATGTGACACCCCTATCAGTGGAAACAGGCAAGCAGGGCACAGTAATGATACCAATACATACTAAGTAGGTTTCTTGAACAATTTCTAAAACATCTTCACATGATAATGTATCGGTATCTTGAGGCCAGTTAAATAAATTAATGATTTCTGGTTGTAAAAAAAGTTGTTATTTCTATTAAAAGGTACTAATACAAAAGTTCAGATCAACCTGGTATATGATTCTTAAAATCGTTGGTTTAAATACTTCTGGTTGGGCAAAGTTAGAGCAGCTGTATCAGTTGCATTTAACACACTAAGGTGATTGCTTCATGTTCAATCGTAATTGCAATTATACTAGTTATGGTTGTAATTAACTACATTTTGTGATTGTAATTTGAGTTAATTACGGTTATTATCATTGCTGATTACAATCACAGTCGTAACTGATTACTATTGTAATTAAGACAGTGCTAAACAACCAGATGAACGAAGCTGCCTTGGGTCTGGGCTCAGTGTAACAGAAATAGCTACGATGAACAACATGGCACATGTGGAGTTTTTGTGTAAGCCGGAGATTGAGTTGCTGACCCAGTACTTAACGCTGATGACAGTTCTTGAATTGATGTAGAACATACAGCATAATCAACTCATCTGCCTCTAAATATAGTGTTTGCTAACTCATTTATATGATGGCAAACGCCGTTTTATGACTCACTTGTTTATCTTTCGTCTTAGCCGCAAATAGAAGCACATGTTAAGTGACCTAAATCCATTAACCAAAATTACCTTCTCATGTCAGGGGTGGTAGTAGTATGATCAGGAAGTTATCTGAATCAGGTGTACTTTGTCCCATGTTATTGTGAGCACCAGTCAACTTCAAAGAGCAATTTCAGGAATTTGTGGTTAGCTCCACCTGCCTCCATAATAAGTGTCAATAACCGGTGTTTACTATTTAAACCTTTCATGGATGCAGTATTCAAATTGCGAATAATGTTTTTGGCTAATTAAACACAATTTGGTAGGCAGTATATCATCAACATTTACTCTAGTGTTAAGAATATTTATGTTAATAAAATAGGAAAAGACAAGGTTGGTTTACAGTTGTGTTTCTAGTCAGGCAATCCCATTTAGGGTAAAAAAATCTTTGTTGTGTAAACCTCTTAAAATTAAATTACTTCCTGGTATTTCTTGATAGTTACGTTTATGGTTACACGGATACAATGCAATCCCAATCTTATGTAACAGTGTTAAATGCATTGACCTGCATAATGGTTTGGGTATTTTAAGAACCCATGTGAGTTTTCGGCTGTTGCCAGTGTTGGAAATAGTCTGTCTAGATCTAAATTATATCTCAGACACTTATATCTAGTGTGTCAGGCTCAAAATAACTGGTGGCAATGTGCTGGGCCTTGCTAGTGTATTGCTGGTCATGACACCAGACAAAGTGACTGTATAAATGGAAACACATCCTGTTTTCCTTCAACTTTTTCCCTACTGAACTCAGCTAAGCACCTATTTATGTAGATCAACCATGCAATTGTCACGAAGCCATATTCATTGCTTTTTGTTGACACATGTTTATGTCACCCAAGATATTTTTACTTTTATGTGGATAAAGATTTAGTGTAATGCCACAAATGTCTGATCAGTGTCAAATTGAGAATGTTCGAAATTTTTTGTGAGGCTTTTGATAATTTAAACATGATTCTGGGTGTGCCACACTTGTCACACTTGAACAGTACAACGTCACACACATAAGGTCTCATATAAGATCATCTCAGAATGACTCATCTATTCTGATATGACATCACCCAGAGGTTGGGTGAAGGGATCCTTTCTAATAAAAATTGTGTAATTGCATAGTGATGTTATGGTTCTTTTCAACATTAGAAGGTTAATATTTATTGGGCTGTTATTGCAGAAATAACATCAAATCGTAGAGATACAGTAGACTTTGCAGGGAATTTCGATTCTGAAAACAGCATAATCATTAACAGTAACGTAAAACAGTAAAATACAAATTGATGGAATAGTGGTTGTAGCAGCTAGATGTCCAGTGCTAGGTTCTAAGTTGTATACTATGCCTCCTACCGGTGTATATTTGATATGGTATACATTTTAAATCATGCTCCCATATGTATTCTGGTTCCCGAATCATTCCCTAGGGGCACTACGTACAACAATCATATTTGTGCAGATGTAACAGTGGCCTGGGCATAATTGATACAATTTGCTCTTTGGGATGGGTGGACTCCGTATGGAAATTGCGGCATTTCATGTTTTTGGAAACTAAATATTTTCAGTGGTGGATATAATATTAATATGCCACATGGAATACTGGTTCGGCTGAGTAAAATATGGGTTTCAAAACCACATAAAATACTGGTACACTGGTATACTGCTATAAGGATATGTAGCATTAACTTCTGCTTTCATAAATAAATTAAATAAATCCATCTACTTGCACCCACTTCACCTAGTTCATAGTATTTTATTGGCTGGAGGCTGAGTTTTCGTCCACAGCTGTTTAGAATAATACGGTAGAAAACGTGTGGCAGAAATACTTTTCTCCCCTAGTTTCTGCCTTTAGGGCACACATTCCCAAAATAGTTATATTTTATACTTACTTATTTTACTATCAGTATCAACATTCCTTTTCTTACTCCATTACTGTGTCATCTTATGGTTCAGGTTATTAAAACAAACATGAACCACTGAAACAATAGCTAGCTCTAGCAGCTAGCCTGGTTAGTTGGATGACCAGATGACAAGTAGTTTTAATTACCAGCTAACTTCTAGGCTGGTAATAAAACTGGGATACACAGGGACTGGGAGAGCAGGGATAAGAGAAACAATGAACAAAAGAATGCTGCAGCCCAAGTGACAAGTCCTGTGCACTTGGGCACAACAAAATGCACACAACTGAATGCAAGTGGTGGGATTTTGCCCCTAAGGATTATGTCTGGTTACTGTGCATTGGAGATCAGTGACTTAACTATATTACACTGTATGTAATCCAGGGAATCACAACGGGGAAAAAAGCAAGCACAGCAAGGCTGAGACAAAAAATATACATGTTAGTATACAAATGTACTTGTACTCATGCAAATGTACTCTTAATTTTACTCAGATTACATGTCGCACTTTCCTATCAATGGCATGTGTTCCTGGTTGTTGCCATTTCTGCCGGGCAGAAACTGTTTCTGCCCGGCAGAAAACCAACCCTGCAGTTAGTTTTACACTTAATCATGATACCAGTCATGATTACATTAAAAAATATGGTTGACATAAACATGTTAAACATGTTGTTGTCACCAGTTTTATTCAAAACACATTACTGAATATTCAAATACAATCACTGTCCAGGATGGAGGCAAGTTGACTACAAGTATGAGATTACTCAATAATTGTAAATGATTACCGAATACAATACTTCTGTTCACTGAAACTTGTCTGATTGCACCAATCTGACCGGCATCACCCATTCATACCACATTGTTGGCGCTCTGTCCCTTGCTCAGTTCTATTTAATAAGTAATGCATCTTGGATGGATTGATGGCATTGGTGCCTTATTCACTGGATATTTCGGTCCATAAATCATGCTATTTTTTCTCATTCCTACTAGTGTTGATATTTCTTTTCCAAGAAGCATGACAGGCTTTTCTGAAGGATGACTAGGCATGACACAATGTTCAATCCAGTAGTACTCAAAATGTGTTATTTGTCAAGATTTCATTTGTTGTAAAAAATGTGGGCTGAAATTGAGGTTAGATTAGAAGGTAGGGAGATGAGATAACCAGGTGGTACTAGGCAGGGCGGTTGTAGCTGGTTAACTTAATGCACTGTCACATGGTACAAGATGGGATTGGTCAAGGAAAGTTGTTTGGTCGACTGGTACTGATGCACGACATTTGGATTGAATTATACTTAGTTTTATTAATCAATTGTTGTTCTTTCATCTTAGCTTGAAAAAGCACAGTTATGTTAACTAGTACACATAAATAACAATGTTTACGTTGCCTGCATGATAAGACAAGTCTCTTTTAGGGGGTAATCATTTCCATAGTTCTAGGCAAACCTAATTTTGTAGCATTATAGTATTTTAGATACAATAATTTTCTGGAATAATTATTCTTGTCATTGGTTAATATGAGCAGTAAGACATATGATATAGACCTGTGGTCTGTACATAATGGTAGGATAATCAAAGGACAATTTCCAAGCACACCATCTGTTTAGGATCCCACAGCTAAGAGTTATGGGGTGTGTATGACCATGGGGATCCTGGTTGCAATGTTGGCTGCTTGCAAGACTGAGTGACAACAGTTTGTGTGTGCATTTAATACACACTACAGCCAGTGACTTATGCTGTGTTTCAATGGGCTCGTTTATATCGTAAACTTGGCGGAACTAAAAAGTTCACAAGCGCCTCCAGTTTAACCACATGTAAATTTATGCATCTGGGTCAAGTAGGGGTTATGAAGTCATATTCATGGTATACATGAGGTGATTGGAACTGAGCATTACACTAACGACATGACAATGACGTCAGTAACACACAGATATCTTGTGACATAATGACATCACTAATACAGGCCCCAACAATCACAGCCAAGACAAAGCAAGAAACAAGAGACAGGTCATGGTGGCTTGGCCAGGGGCCAGGGTTGACCTTTACTTGGCTGTGAGTAATTGCTGCTCCTGGCTGCAGTGGAGCCAGCTTACAGGCAATAGGAGGCATACAGGCACTTGAGGCATTGAGGAAGACAGCTAGCTGTGTTGATTTCCCAACTGTGGTTCACTGGGTGCAGCGTTGGATTGTTGCCACTACTAGAGCTCTTGGAAGTCGTTTTTCCAACGATTTCATTTATACGTGTAGTACATTTATGTAATACAGTTCATGTGTAAACATATACTAGAAAAAGGTTGCACTGTTTATTGTTGTATTTTATGTACCACATTTACGTAGTTCTTTTCAAGAAATGTAAGCACACCTATCAAGTCCTGTGAAACAAAACAGTAGTCATGGCAGACAAAAACCTTAAATTATCAGTAAAAACCATAATCTTTGCATGTAAATGCCCCTTGACGCACGTAATAAAAAAACAAGTTTGTAAGTACAGATGCATCAGATAGACATATTCGAATTCTTTTTTCAAACTGACTCGCCGGATAACAAGTGTTTGTGGACAAATGTTCGCGCCTGCCTACATGCCCTATGCAACACATGGCGCCCACGGGATCTGTATGTAAATTCGCACCTGCGCACAACACGAAAATGCGTTGGTGAGTGCTCGTTCCGGAACACTGCACGAATTGTACAGGAATTCTACCAGGCCCGGTAAAGAACGCGAACCATAAGGGAGTTTGATGAGTGTGTCAGTCAGTTAATTTACCAACAAAAATATATAACGAACGCAATAAATTCATTAAAAAATGTATCTCAAAACACAAGCGAAAAACTGTGTGGTTTTCCTACTATGCCCATAGTTTTTATTTTATCAATAACACCGTAGTACTTGACAGGTATGTAAGGGAATGAGGGAAATAATCCAGTGTTACTGTATTTTTTTAATGAAATTGTGATGTACAATAACAATTTGTAATTGTTATGGATGGAATGCTTGGTACATAAAATTTTATGATACACAATACTTAACATGTGAAAATTTCAGCTCCATGCACTAGAGGCATTTGTCAGCACAGTATAAGGCCCTAGAATTTAACCCAACCTTAGCAGAAAGAATGGAAAAACAACTATAAAATGAACAGTAATGGTACCATTGACCCTTCATAGAGCTTTGCAATTGATTTTTTGAAATACTGTAATTTATTTTTAAGCACTGTAAATGTAATTAAATTTATGATGTTGTGTAATTGGCAATTTTAATTGAACCTAAGGCCACACCAATTTGATTGTTAGGATTACAGATTTTTGAGACATTTTTGTTGGGGGGAAGGGGGGAATAAAAATAAAAGTAATTGCACGAGAAAGTTGTTTTGTGTAATTGCATGAATTGTCATATGAGCCATACAATACATTGCTAAAAAATTATTTAGCCTTGTATCAAAACTTACTAGACATACTTTTATGAAAGTTTAATAAAAGTTGAAGACTGTTATAATTTAGAATAACAAGTACTGATAACAAGACTTGGCAGATGCCATTATGGTGTGTTAACATTACAGCCATAAACATGTAGATTAGAGGCAGGATATATCTTGTAATAATATTAATTTGTATTAATATTAATCCCAGCGTGTTAACTTGATTGGCCAAAATCCGATGTTCAGATTTTTGCATGTTGACAGAATGAGTAGCGCGTTAAACATGCGCACGTTACTGGTTTCGCCTTTGTTGCGATTTGGCAGTTTATTTTTTTATTGCTATTTTGCATCGTATCTAAAATGTCAGCCTTCGGGTTGCCTTTTTGCTTAATTTCGGTGGCACTAACGTTGTCATCGTTCAAGAAAATAAATGTGTTAAACGTTGAATTGCTCACGTAGCATCCGCAAGGACGCTCGCTGTCATTTTTGACAACAATCCACGCATTCGACGCCAACACATACTTTTGACATCAGAGCGGTGTCACTACAGACACGGAAAAAATTTGGCGGATTCATTGGATCGTAGACCGAAGATGCGCAACAACCAATGAAACAGTGTTTAACATACAATGTTCGGTATGATGCGTATATGCCCGATGAATCAATACAAAATCATTGGTTCGGCATTTCGATCAGAAATAAAAGTTAAAAATTGAAATTTTATTTCCGTTTTGTCAAAAACAACATCGTCGGGTCCGTAATCCGAATAATCAAATTGGTGTCACCCAACCAGTGTATAGTGGTAATGCGATGTGATTAACATGAAGGGAAGTAATGTAGCTTATGAGTGAAGGGTGTAGTATGAAAGAGGAGCGTTAACTAGGTGCTGTATTATTTATGCCAGCCACGGATGTCTGTATTGTGTTACATTAATATTGACTGTGTGGAGTGTAATCTAGTCGTTGTAGTGTTACCATGCACACAGTGCAGGATTACAGTTACACACATAATTATCTCATTTCTCATCAGTTTTACAACAAAGAACTCCGTAAATATTCATGCTACTGTTGTCGCCTTTTTAGGTACAACTGTCGGAATAAAATTTGATGAATAACACAATATTATTACAGATAATTTATACATTGAATGGACGGTAATTATAGGTATTATATCTAGATGAATTCGTGAAAATTTGCAAACATTAATCTTGTTATTTCGGCTGAATTACAGCTTGACAAATGACAGTAGTCTGTGGCAGTACTTCTCATTGATTGATGCAGCAACTAAGTCAAAGTTCAACACATCTCATTGATTGATGCACCGAGCAGGTCAAAGTTCAACACATCTCATTGGTTCTCAAAGTTCAATGCCATGTTAGTTCAGGTGGATCTCCAATGAGTGAGATAAGTATGTCATCACTGATGGGGAAGCTGCCTTCCTTCCTCCCATTTGTCCTACATCAACACCTGGGGTGAACCACACAACATGTATAAGTTGCATAGATCATCTCAACTACCCCTTCCCACTCTGCCTGTATAGTGTATTGTGGCAGACCTCCCTCTTTTTCTGTATTTTTTAAAGATTCTCCCATTTTCAAATAAGCTTACACTGCTTTTGTTGTATTTGGTTTGATCTTTTTGTTGCATTTCAGGTTTTTTGTATGACTGGGTTTGTTTCCATGCAATTGTACAATATATTATTAATGAATTATAGATGTAGATAAATGTAATAATTGGAAAATAAAAAAATAACTTGTACATGTTCATATTTTTGCTGTTGGGGCGAGTATAGAACCAGATAAGAGTTTGTAAACAACTGATATTGATAGGAAATTGACATTCAATAGAGGTTACAACCTCAACAACTTTTCATTTGTTTTTTTCATGGGTGGCTAAGGCCATACCAATTTGATTGTTAGGATTAAGGATTTTTGAGACATTTTGTTAGGGAGAAGGGAGAAATAAGATAAAATAAGTCATTGCAAGAGAAAGGTGTTTTGTGTAAATACATGAATTGTCATATGAGCCATACAATACATTGCTAAACAAATTATTTAGCCTTGTATCAAAAGTTACTAGACACGTACTTTTATGATAGTTTAATAAAAGTAGAAGACTATCAGAATTAAAAATTAGAAGTACTGATAACAAGACTTGGCAGATAACATTACAGCCATAAACGTGTAGATTAGATGTAGGATATATCGTGCTGTGATAATATTAATTTGACTGGCTTAATTAGGATTTTATTTTCATATCCAAATATAACTACACTATTCCGAAATAATGCAATGTGATGCTGACTATGCAAGCATTGAAGAGAGTGTCTAAACCCGTTTTCCCAGTGTGTCAACTTGATTGGCCAAAATTCTAACATATTGCTATTTTGCATCTTGTCTAAAATGTCAGCCTTCAGGTTGCCTTTTTGCTTCATTTCGGTGGCACTAACGTCATCATTCAAGAAAATAAATGTGTTAAACGTTGAATTGCCCACGTAGCATCTGCAAGGACACTCGCTGTAATTTCGACAACAATCCGCGCATTCGACGCCAACACATACTTTCGATATCAGAGCGGCGTCGCTACAAACACGTAAAATGAATATTGTTGATCGTGTCGGACAATTTTAAATTTGTTCTTTTGGGAAGCAGTGCCAAACTTCAATTTCTTGATACAAAACCACACTGCAGCGTCTGGTTCAGCCATGGTTTAGATCAATTAATGACAAGTTGGACTTTCATGGATTCGTTTGATCGTAAACCGAAGATGCCCGGCAACCAATGAAACAGTGTTTGACATACAATGTTTGGTATGTTGCACATATGCTCAATGAATCGATACAAAATCATTAGTTCGGCATTTTTATTTCGGCAATTTTATTTCCGTTTTATTAAAAGCAATGTTGGCGGGTCCGTAATCCGAATAATCAAATACGTGTCGCCTAACTTAGAAACACATCAGAGCTCGTGCGTAATTAGGGAAATCGACATTTAATACAGGGGATGCCAGAGACACAAAATAAACTAAATATCCCTGAGAAAACCTCCTGCCAACTACACTATGTGGAGGATAGATCTGTTGTTTACTTGTAAACATCACTGGTCGGTAGTAGACTGAGTGCACAGATGTGAGCCCCCCCAGTCATGGACAGAGTGTGCTGTGTGGCTGGCACACTTCTAGGATGGTACAGTTGCTAAGCTCATCAGACACTAATCAAAACAGCCTGGCCATGTGGCATGATCTATTGTCTTAGATCCTCTATTTCTTATCCTCTTAATTAATTCAGTGCATCACTAGTGAATGATCACACAAACACGGCATCCTTGAGCAGTCTCCACCAAGTCTTGCTGTTTCAATCAGCGATCGGAATTATTTGCCGAAGTATAAATGCTCTGTATCACGGCAGGGCACAATCAATCACGGATAAATTAATTACAGTGGAAATATGACCACTTAATTGATTAGGTCTGGCCGAAAAATCTTGTGATTGGTAATAAGCTTGTTATAACTGTTTACCCTTGTTTAGAATCAAGACAGGCAGTGATGCTAGTGCAAACTTTATTATAATTATTGTAAACATAGTTTTTACTAACAATGAATACTGATTTTTGTTATGCAACAATTATTAATTGTAATCTATGCATGACACATGTATACAACTCAACTTATTTCTTTGAAATTTTATATTACCATTGTTTTAATAATATTTAGGCTTATGACTTATACACCTTATCTAAGATGTTCGGTATGTAAGCATACCAATTGTAGAAGGATTTTATATAAATTAGTAATTTCCCTTATATATATGACAGGGTTATGGTTTATGTGCCTTTGAGCCAAATATCAATATTCCGAAAATGTATATGGCACTTTATAAAATAAATACAAAGCATTGTGTACCAATGTTATATTCATTTAGTACGGATTTATTATAGTTTTAATATGATATGATCCAAGTATTTTCAAAGTAATAATAGTAAGTGTCTCATGAGGGTTGACTAAATATTGATAATCAAGTGAAGTGTATTCTAGTGTGGAGTACTGTACATCTATAGCTGCTGCTTATCATAACCTCGTTAGTCTGGCACAGTGAAGTGGTTGTTAAACAGATATTTAGAAAATATATGCTGGCTAACCAATAGAAGAATTGTGTAAATGGTGTTTTTGCCTGGCATGCCTGGATCTTTTTAGCCAAGGTTCAAAGGTTTTTACAGCCACCTTTTTGTGAATTATATTTTATTGATTTTTAAACCTTTTTATAGTTGAATCACCTATATGGAGGACATGTATAAACTGAGTATCTCGGGGACAACAGAATTGACATATGTCACTGTCTGTGCTTCTGATATCTTCACTGGTCAGATCTTCACCAGCACCAGTGTTTGCTTGTCACAGTTGTCACCAGTTTGTGATCACATGACATCAGTGCCTTGCCAACAGCCCAGTTTATAGTCAAGTGTGTCATGATATAATGCTTTTGAAGTGATGTAGGTTTCCCTTTGAACTTTCCTTAGTTCATATACAAGGGTCTACTGTCATGTGACCACCATTATTGTGCCATCACACTGGTAGCCAGAGCATAAACTTTGACAAAGTTACTGTGACTGTATTGAAAGCCAAGTTCTTCAGCTGATAGAGATTGAGATATATATATATGTGGCCTTGACAGTGAAAACATAATGGGGTCTAGTGTCACTGTGTATGGCTGACATCTGCCAGCCACAAGAGACAATGTCATCTACTGGTCCATATTGTGACAGGTAGGTGCTGTAGTCTTTTTTATTTGATGCCCTGTTTTGTTGTGTGCATGGATTTTTGTACCATTGACAGTGTTTCCCAGCATGCCTTGCTGTCGAGTTGGAGTGCTAACTAGGAGATGCCATACTTTATTCCGTTGTGAAATTTTTTAACAAGGCATTGTTTGCAGATTTTCTTATGAATACCACAGCCAAACATATGACATTATTAAGAAAAACTAATGTTGCTACACCAAGTCAAAGCACATTCATGTTTGGAGTGATTGGATTACGTTTGTGGGAAGCTGTCCCCTATGTCCTGGGTGTACATACACAAATAAAATCCTTGCGAAAATATGTTATTGCCTCATTGGTTGATCTGTCAAAATGTGGAAGAAAGTTTCCTGTTTGTTCGGATAAGATCACCCTGTCTCAAGAAGAATGGGTAGTTTGGTCCATGGCTTCCAGGTTTCTACTGTATGATTTTTTCAGTATATATATTGTTTATGTATCTTAAACAGCATACAAAGCCAGCTGCATGATTCATGGTGTTTTACAAACAATTTAATGATAACATTTAATGTTACATGGTTGTCACAATATTAGGTGATCAGATCTCCAGACAGGTAATTGTTATGTGTTTTGAGTACAACTTTCTATCAGTTTGACCCTGATCTCTCTTACTACTAACCCACAGACTCGCTTCAAGTTACTGTGGTTTTTGCTCTTACATGACTGGATATTGAAACAAATGTTTACCAAATTAATGTTTAGGAAATTGTTTGCTCTACGGGTGATTGTCTGCTTAGCCAATGTGTCTGACAAACCAACAACAAGCATGGTCACTGCAGATGTAAAACTGGACTTTCTGTCATTGAAGTTCAGGTGTAAACATTTGTCTAAGCAGAACAAACAAAGGGCAACTGTAATTACTGTATGCAGGTACGGTTGAACTGTCAGCAATGTCTTTGTATGCAAACTTGGCTGCTAAGGTGAAGTCTGACAGAGGTCGATACTGAGGATCTACGGAACCAAGACAATCATTACTATGTTGGCTTTCTAATTTTACGTTGATAGTAGGAAAGAGGCAGGTTTCAGAAAAAGAGGTCAAGTGTTTCATCCATCCTCCAGTTGCTGTGCCAATCAAAACAGAAACATTGGTTATTATAGCAACAGGGAGTGGACATCTCACTGGCGATGTAGGGGCTCCTTGAGCTGTGTCTAACTTTGTAATACATCTCTTGAGACGTAAATGTGGGTTGAGGGAGGTGGATTGTTTGTGATACAGCCTCCACTGCCAGGCAACGCAACACACCTTTGAGTGGTCAGTCGAGCTGGTCAGTCAGTGAGTCACTCACCTGTGATTAATCTCAGGGTCACACGCCTGTGGCCTGAGAGGTTTGACCTTTGGTTCAGTGACCAGTAGTGGTCAGCAAATGATGTCCAGTGAAAACAGGTTTGAGGGTTGCTTCTGACTGGTCTTGTTTCTCAAAGGTTACTTCTGGGATCATGCTGTGACCTTATCATGGATTGGGACATAGTCGTGGTGGGACCCTCTCATGGTCCCTTTTGGCAAAGGCAGTTAATTGGGCACTGAAGTCAGCCAACCTTTCTTTGTTTATAATTGTATTACGACATATAAAATATACCAAGAATGGTATACATGTACAGTAACAAGAATCAACACTGTGTCATCTGTGTAGAGCTGTCCAGGCCTGTCACATAATATTATATGTCAATGATGTATAAACATTACTGCTCCTATTGTTTACATGTACGAGAATTTGTTATGTCTGATTACCCTGGTAGATTCCTCGTTTGTTTTTCCTGTGGATTTTTTGATAAAAATAACACTGGTTTATATGGAATATATTGTTCATGGCTCCAAGATTAAATTTGAATAGCAAGAATTAAACTTACATTGCAGCTTAATTTGAAATTTGATCACGCACTGCGTGATCAAGATCCACCGTAGACAGAACGAAACATTGCAAGTTTCAAATACAGCTCTGATGTACATTTAATTCTTGCTATTCAAACTCTGGTTCATGATAGAATTTTTTTCATTATTTGAAACTGCAGGAAATGTTTATTTAATCAATTTGCATAAATTTGTCTTTAATTCCGTTTTAAAAATGATTGCTTAATAATTGTAATTGATTTATTTTATATATTTGGAACAATTACATCTTTTAATTACAGTATTTACTTTTCGTTGACTCGGCCTGCGACGTTGATTACAAAATGACGTACCAATTCATAAACACATCAAATAACAAATACTGGATAGACTTTTTGGATGAATAGTTTGTTGAACTTGTAATTGAAATGATGTCGACATATTAACTTTCAACATTTTATAAGTCAGGTGCAGTTGTAATTTATTTTTGTTTTCTTGGCAGAGTCCTGCACATATGAGCTGATTTAACTGTTGAGACAAGGTCCAAGTTGACTGCAGTTCCCTGCAGTGGGTGCCTGCCTGTGTCTTCCTTCATTAGGCAGGCAGCCAGACTGGTGCATGTTTATCTTTGTCCCAGTCTTTTTCCACCCACGATAGAGTATTTTTTGACTAGTCTCCCCACTCCCTTGTCCAGACAACCCTGATCCCTTCCTCGTACTGTACACACTTCCCTGTATTCTACAACCTTCTCTGTATTGCACTCTTCCCCCTATTGTACACCCTTTTCTGTATTGTACATCCTTCTATGTATTGTACACTCTTCTTTTTATTGTACACACTTCCCCATACCCCATACTGATCACCCCCATATTGTACACCTTTACTCTTATTGTATACCCCTCCTATAATATTATTGTATACCCCTCCCATATTATTCACCCATCCTATACTATACACACTTATTGTCCCCATATTGTTCACCCTTCCCATGTTGTACATCCTTCCCCATATTGCAAACCTTTCCCCATATTGTACACCCCTACCTACATTGTTACCATATTGTACACACCTCCCATATCGCACACACTTCCCCATATTGTACAGTTCCCATATTGTATTCCCCTCTCCATATTGTACATCCCACCCCATTGTACACCCTTCCCCATATTGTAGGCTTCTTCATCCTTCCTCCATCCATACATGGTCTGTTCCTATCAAAGGACCATTTTGCCCCTCATGCATTGACATACACTCAACCAGTCACATTGTACATCTACATTGACCACTATCAATTTACCAACATCTAAATCAATTTGAATATCACCCCCCCACCAGGTGAGCACAAACAAGTTGAACAGGTATCACCACTATGGTGGAGTGGACAGTGTTGCTAGTGGTGCCTGTCTACTGGCAGATGGTGGGACAGCTACCCCTCCCCTCACCCTCACCCCTTTGTCTGGCCATCTGTACACACCATCTAGTGGCCTCAAACAGCTAGTTGCTCTGTGGGGCGACTATAAATAGCATGGCCAATGAGGGTCAAGTGTAGAGCCTTGTGGGGGGGTTACCTGGAGGGAATGGGGTGCCAGGTGTACCCTGGGAGAGGGTACAGCTGTCCACAGACCCTGGTAGACTCTTGCTAAATGAGGAACTACTCCCTTAGTCAGTATCCACAGGTTCATCCACAAACACTGCTGTAGAGCCTAGAGGTCTGTGGTGTATTAGGACTAACGTATTTGGCCACTGAATATTTTAAATTTTCTACTGTATGTTTTGGACAGCTGAGAATTTAATTATTTGTATGTGTCCAAATACATACGGTCATTAAAATCACTGTGCCAAAACAGTTTTGCATGTTTTCTTTAAATTATGCTGCAAGTTGTTTGCAAAAATGGATTATGGGCATTGGTACACCATCTTGTGCCAGTGGACTATTACCTGGTGCTGCTGGCTATTGTCCAGCTGACTTTTGGTCACCTGTTGTCCACCCAGGTAGTGTCATAATAACAAATTATAAACTTTGGTAGCTGACACTGATTCAAGTCTAGAGCGTAGTTATCTCTGACTTCATAGTATTCGATTAAATAGCATGTCATTTTGAACATGTTGGTATAAAACATGCATTGATTTGAGTTTTTTAGTACCGTTCAGTGCAGTTGAGATGTGTCTGCACATGCAAGCATGGATGCTTGTAAAATTCATCTTTCTCTGCTGAGCTGTAGTACTGCGTACACATGCTGCATATATGACAAGCCAGCTGTCAGAACAAATGGTACCTGGAAGTACAAAAACCCATCCTCACTCCAAGTTTGTTCAATCAAACGAGACTCTGGCCTGATCCATACATACGGTATACATGGTCCAGTCTAGAAAGTCTGCCCACCCTAGAGATTTATTACTGTCATTCTGCGGAGTGTATTGTCTTCAAATTTACCAAGATAGTGGCAGAGTAGCACAGATAATCGGACAATATCTGATTATTTGTACTACTCCACTAGGGATTGAGGACAGTTATAGCCAAATGCATATCTTAGGAAGGTGCCATTTTATATTTATTTCACACTTAATGGAAATGTTTATTTATTTTACACACCTAATGGAAATCAATATTTCTTTATTTCACACACCTAACAAATTAAAAACATTCAACATTGTTGACTACGTTCTGTACATCACCACAGTTGGGTGTCATTAGGTTACAGCGAAACTACATACATTTATAGAGCTCAAAGCTTAATTAAATGGTCATCTGTCACATTTTTGAAAGGTCACTTGCACGCGATGACCACTCATAATGTTAAGTTAATTAGTTCTGTAGGAGGCATATACATCTGACCACAACGTCATAACTACACCTTGGTACTGGATCAAGTATATTACATGCATGTGTAATATCAGAAACTGTTGATCCAACCTAGCCATCATTTACTGTGTGCAAAGAGGAAGAATATGACACTCAGTACCTGACATGCCACATTTCAGTACCTGACAGAGACATGCCACATTTCAGTACCTGACATGCCACATTTTTTTAGTTCAAATCTGTATTTTTGACTTGAAATTGTGCACAAATCCATACAGTATTTTGCATTGGTTTTAACTAGTGCTATTTCTACCGAGTGTCACTGTCTTACGTCCTGCAAAATATACAGGTCATACCAAATCCAACGCGTTTTCGGCGGGTTCGAATCCTGTGTTGCAGTTTCGAACATTGGTCAAGTTTTCTATATTGCTCCAGTTCACTCAGCTGTATGAATGAGTACCTGACTAGAGACAGTGGTTGGTATTTGTAAACAAGGCTGAATGCATCCCAGAGAAGTCACTGCCATGGAGTAAAGTGTAAAGCACTTTGAGCAGTCCCAAAGACTGGATACTGTGCTATAAAGAACTTGCCTTTACATGAAACTTTGTTTCTCTGGTTCGATTATGAAAATCGAATCGATTCCAAACACTGCCCAGTAGTAAACCCTGGTAGTGGTAGTTTCTGTTTGTGCCAGTTCCCATGGTGTGTTGTTCTGTTTGTGCCAGTTCCCATGGTGTGTTGTTCTGTTTGTGCCAGTTCCCATGGTGTGTTGTTCTGTTACAGATGGTACGGTCAGGAGAAGGACTACAATGTACTCGTGATGGACCTTCTTGGGCCAAGTCTCGAAGATCTCTTCAACTTCTGCGGACGGCGCTTCACAATGAAGACAGTGCTCATGTTGGCGGACCAGGTCAGTGTCACTTAGTGAAATAACAATGGGTGATCATCATGACATATATATATATATAATTCTGTTAATGTTTTCCTCCTGCTCCTAGGCGGTTTGCAACACGGATGTCAAACTATCAGAGATTAATTTACGAACCCTGTAAGAAACGTAATGCCCTAATGTTTCATAATTCCCCATTGGTTTTAGGGTTCATACCCTATGTTAGGCGGACGTAAGTTTATTGTTCTTATTATTATGCATATTTTCTGCAAATATTCCGACGAGCTCTGATCAGTTGGGGACATTTTATGTAACTTGCGTTAAAACGAAAAACTATTAAAATGTGCGTTATAATAAAAAAATATTGCATGCATCATTTGGCCATTAGTGTGTTCACATGAATGATGATTCTCTTATTCAATA
The DNA here is from genome assembly GCA_020002185.1 of Paraescarpia echinospica. Taxonomy (NCBI): domain Eukaryota; kingdom Metazoa; phylum Annelida; class Polychaeta; order Sabellida; family Siboglinidae; genus Paraescarpia; species Paraescarpia echinospica. Next base: position 62,133,999 of record CM034534.1, on the reverse strand, counting down.
CAACACATTCAGCTGACTTCCTGTTAATAATTACCGGCTGATTTCCGGTAATGGAACAGGGAACCTCGCTTTGTAACTGTCAACACTTTCTGTAGTGCTAATCGTGGAGTCAGTCTGTGTCATCTGGTCTCTTACTTAAGTTATGACTTGCAGTGACTAAGTATTATTCGTGGGAAAGCAACCATTAATGTCACACCCCACACAACCACCCATCTACACTGAACAACGTAACTGTGTGGCCCTGCACCTGGAGCTAAACTGACACTCCTGGGGGCGGGTGATTCATAATGTTCCTTCTGGTTCGCTTATTAATTTCACCTACAGTCATGACTAGGCGGTTATATAACACCGCAAGCAATAGCCCCAGTGAAAGCTGCACTCTCCTTTTTATTGTCATCCTTTATAGACAAAGATAAGTGTCTACGCAGTAGTCGGTGGTCGAGTAAATTCCCAGTCCCCCAAAATATAGCATTACACAAGAGTTGGTGGCGTTTTGTCATCCACAAATTGCGTGGAAAATAAATCAATACAGTTGTACCACCTATCAGGTGGTCACCGTGGAATAGATATTAAGAACAGTTGTTGATGTCAGAACTGGGCAGTGTGATTGGTAATGACATGGCAATCATGTTAGTTGAATCCAGTGGCTATTGGCTGTGGTTTTACTTTTAGAAAGCCATTTTGGATTGACAAAATCTTGTTGCTAATGGTGTGGAATAAACTTTGGAAGGAGAGACATTATATTAGGGAGATTAAATTTCAATAATGATTAAAAAGAATTATGAAAATGTAATCAATATTTGTAGGAAACTTATATTTTTAGGAGAATATCGTGTTGCATTTGCTCACATCTAGATGGGTTTAAGTTTTTTTAAAGTAATTCGCATTCAATGTTTTCCCGCACAGCACGAATTAAGGGCATTTCTGAAATAGGAAGCAATCCTTGGATTTTCCTGCAATTTGGGCATAAATAATAACGTTGAATTGTATTTTTCTGATCATATAAATCAGGTGATGCCCAGGTGATCTCTAACATAATGATACTTACACTACATGTCACTTTCTATGTGCATTGAAAAACATATGCAGGCTAAAGGTGCTGTTGACAGTTTATGTATAGTTTGATGTTTAGCCAAAGCTAAATTTGGAAGTGTTCAATTTAAAGATCAAGTGGAAACTCATCTAATTAATGTCATGATGATCCTAGAGTTTCTTGAGCATTCTGCTTAACTGGGATGTTTGAGTTGCTAACTTGATTGAGAGCGGACATGAAAACGTCTGACATTGTTACTGTGCTAATATTTTGTTTGATTGGAGATATCAGAACTGACAAATTACTGGGCAAAGTATTTATAATGGAATGCTTTATGGTCACCTCAGTAATGCAGCCACCTCACAATTAAGGTCACCCTGGGATAATTATTATTATTGTATAAATATGGTGCTATAGAAATCAATAAACATTTACATATAATCCCAGATTATTTCTGTTAATAGTAAAGTATATGAAATTAGTCTCACTAATATGGTCACCATGTCATTCGGGGCAGTTTTGTCCAGTCCCGAGGGTGACCTTAATAGGGAGGTTCCACTGTACCTTGTTTGAGAGTGGGTGTGACACGGACGAGGTAGCTGCAGTGCTGACTGGTAGCTGCAACGGACGAGGTAGCTGCAGTGCTGACTGTAGTTGGTTGACGTTGCAGATGATTGGGCGCATTGAGTACGTACACAACAAGAACTTCATCCACCGCGACATCAAGCCAGACAACTTCCTCATGGGCATAGGACGACACTGCAACAAGGTGGGTGGTGTCATGCATACATGGGAATGTACGTGTACACATGCGTGCGTGTGCACATGTGCGTGTTTGTTTTTTGATGATGCATATATTGTCAGCAGAGTATCTTCTCAAATTACTCAACTGTTGTTAGATAATAATTAGTAGAGTTGTGGCCTGTATTGGGTATATGTGCTACACAGTCAGGAAAGGACTTGTTGCAATACTATGCCTCATTAAAGGACCAAGCCTTGATAGATAGGACATCATTACAAGACCATTGTCTCACCACAACTACAAAACAACTACAAGACCTCACCTAATTAAAGGACCAAACCAAGCTAGAAAAGACTACCTAATTACAAGACTATATCTCACTTAAAATAAAATACCACACCTCATCAAAGGACCAAACCTTGCTAAATAGGACCGATCCTACAAAACCCTACCTCACTACATGACCTTACCTCATTAAAGGACCAAACCTCGCAATATTTGGTCATACCTCGCTACAAGACACTCCAGGTTGTCACCCCTGTGTGTTCCATTGCAGGTGTTCCTCATTGACTTTGGCCTGGCGAAGAAGTACCGTGACAACCGGACGCGTCAGCACATCCCGTACAGGGAGGACAAGAACCTGACGGGGACAGCCCGCTACGCCAGCATCAACGCTCACCTCGGCATAGAGCAGAGTCGCCGTGACGACATGGAGTCTCTCGGCTACGTCCTCATGTACTTCAACCGTGGTAGTCTGCCCTGGCAGGGACTCAAGGTACTGATGCGGGTCACTAGGGGGCACAATGATATATGTTGATCTCAGCTAAGTTGTTTATGTGCAACATCAGAATTATACAACATATGCACATTTTAAATGTGGATAATTCAAATGGTATTACCCTTCCGTCATATACATGTCACTGTTAATTGTTCACCCTCTGATATTACCCCTGTGTCAATTGTACACCCTCTATGGTATTACCCCTATGTCAACTGTTCACCCTCTGTGGTATTACCCCTGTCAACGGTTCACCCTCAATGGTATTATCCCTGTCAACTGTTCACCCTCTACGATATTACCCTAAGTCAAATGTTCACCCGCTATAATATTACCCCTATGTCAACTGTTCATCTTCTATGGTATTACCCCTATGTCAACTGTTCACCCTCTACTATTGCATTCCAAATAAGCATATATGTACGGGTCTGTACGCTTATTTAGTGTTGGCAGTTCCACCCTATATGTTTTTTATTTGATTTACGGTTATTACAATGTTCTGAGAAATATGTATATATATATAAATTATTCTTGTCGGCAAATCGACGAAGCTGAACGCGCAGTGCTCTTTGTTCATACGGCGACGCTGTTTACACTGGTCACCACGCCAATCATGGCGATCTTTTCACTAACAAATTGAAAAAATACACGAATGCACAAAAGGAGCACTTAGGGAACCTATGTGCTAAATATAAAAGTTTGTTATGTTTTATTGAGATCATATTGTGGTCAGGACGTTAGTATTATGGCTAGTAAATTGCGAATCTTGCAGTCTAGGGCTGGGCGATAAAGCATGATTAACGACGTTTCACGAGTCAATTTGCGACGCGACCAATTTACGTGGTACGATGTCACCAGACAACCCTCACTGCAGTAGTGTCCTCAGTGCTACGTGGCAGAGCTACGTGGTAAACGAGCCATAGTGGATCACTCCATTTATATATTTAGGGGTGGCAGGCTTGGCGGAATTAACTACATTATCTTAAAGAGTATCCCGCAGAGTTTGGCATTGGTTCTATTAATGTAACACTAACAATTATATATATATATTTCATTCGCTGCAATGTAGGTGCTAATGGCAACAACTAAAGACGGAGATGTGAAAGTTGTAAAACGGCTGTTGTTCGCTGCCGCTATTGGGACGATTAGCGATTATGTGACATCCGTATCATAGCAACGGCCCTTGTTGGGCTATACACAACAACTGTAAGAATGCGCATCAGCGTCTGTTGCAGTCAAATGAGGGAAACAGCCCACTATTATTTCGGTTGCACATCTTTGACCGGTCAACTGAAGAACTTGTGTTACTGTCATGCTTTAGATGTGGCAATATCTGTTAAAAACCGCTGCATTGTTTGGGATCCATGATAGACAATGCACAGCGTTCGGTGATGTGTAGCCAATATGGTTGTGATCCACCATCTTCGATATACGCTACCGAACGCTGTGCATTGTTTACCATGGATCTCAAACAATGCAGCAGTTTTTTTTACAGATATTGCCACATTTAAAGATATTGCCACACCAAATAAGGGCAATGACATACGGCTAATGGTCCCAATTGATGTGTCCAGTATGTCGCGGTTTGCTTACGTCACAATCCAAATTATGTGCCTGACCTCTGTCAAGCGTTGCCATGCCGACAATGTTGATCACGGTTATATATATATGAGAATCACATTACTAATGCTGCATGATATCTAAATAAATCAAACATCCCCGCATGCAGTTGTAATCTTTACAATTTTGACTTCTGTTGTTTTCTCATCAAGAAACACTTTTATGGCCAGAATTTCAAGGAAACACCTTGTAATGTCTGAATACACCACATGCTTTTTTGATGGCTGGACGGAGTTTGCTAAGCAACCAGGTCACGTGATGGATAGGTCAATTAAAATGGATGGTATGCCAACCCCTGACTGTATCAGTAACTTGACTACCCAGTGGCCATTACACTAAAATGAACCATCATAATTTAATTACTGTTTCAACGTTTGATTTAATATACAGCATTATTGTTTGTTTGATGTAGGCAACTCCTGTTTGCATATAATTATATTGTTGCATTGTCAAAAAGACACCAATTAAAATTATGAATACACACATTACAACTTAATTCCACCTTATTACTGGTTTATACTATTATTCCAAACTGTACTTTTATTATAATTCCAAGAAATATGTTCACCCTATACTCTTATTCCGCCCTGTACTCTTATTATAATTTCGAGAAATTTCTGCCCTGTACTATGTTTTTCCGACCTATACTCGTATTAAAATTCCAAGGCATGTACACCCTGTACTGTTATTCCGACCTGTACACTTATTTGGAATGCAGTAGTATGGTATTACCCCTGTGTCAACTGTTCACCCTCTATGGTATTACACCTGTCAACTGTTCACCCTCTATGGCATTACCCTTGTCAACTGTTCACCCTCTATGGTATTACCCCTGTCAACTCAAAACTCAGCTGTTCACCCTCTGTGATATTACCCCTGTGTCAACTGTTCACCCACCCTCTATGGTATTACCTCTGTGTCAACTGTTCCTCCTCTATGGTATTACCCCTGAGTCAACTGTACACCCTCTATGGTATTACCCCTATGTCAACTATTCACCTTCTGTGGTAATACCCCTATGTCAACTGTTCTTCCTTTGTGGTATTACCCCTATGTCAACTGTTCACCTTCTAGGGTATTACCCCTAAGTCAACTGTTCACCCTCTATGGTATCACCCCCGTAGGCTGCAACAAAGAAACAGAAGTATGAGAAGATCAGTGAGAAGAAGATGTCTACTCCAGTCGAGGTCTTGTGCAAGGTATGTGATCCTACTACGCAGCAGTGTACCATTACACAATGTTGTATCCCGTAGTATTGGTAAGCGGTTTACATGGTTTTTGTCAAAATTATGAGCTGATGCTATATCACTTGATATCGCATTGCAAGAAACAGTCATGTAATCACTATTGTTGCAACAGTGATAATTTATATACCTTGATTATTAAAGCGGCCACTTAATGACCGACAACAGACATACAAGGTGGGAAATGCAAGGGTCAAGGTCAAAATGTCAAGACACTTTGCTTGTGGAAATGTGTGCACTTTAGCATGTGATAGTGTTTAGTAATTTAGTAATTATTTGTACACACAATACCGCTCTAATCCGCTCTTGAGGATGTTCAAACGGGTCATTATATTGGGCTTTCCTGGAGTCGCAGGCTTTGTCTTTGATATGGGGTGCGGGCGTCTGCACTGCTCTCATGGGTGGTACAGTTGTGACTGACGGAGTCAGTTACTAGGAACATGTACAACTGATTCAGCCAACCTGCATGCATTACGTAGGATGTCTGCTAGGGGTAGTGTGTCACTAATCAGTTATGTACAACTTACGGAAATTTGAACAATCGTATAAAACACGTATCATTGGGACGATTAGCAATTATTTCACATCTGGTCTCGTATCCTAGCAATGGCCCATGGCGGGCTAAACACAACAACTACAAGAAGACGCATTAGCATCTATTGCAATCAAATGAGGGAAACAGTCCACTATTTTTTCAGCTGCACATCTTTCCCCGGTCACCTTAAGAACTTGTATATTACAGTCAAGTCTTTAGAGATGTCACTGTCCGTCAAAATACTGCGGCATCGTTTTGGTTCCGTAGTAAACAATACATAGCATTCAATTGTGTATAGCCAAGATGGCGGATCATCTTGATGACCAGACACCAAATAAAGGCAATGACGTATGACTAACGGACTCAACTGTGATTTGCGAATAATGTCAAATACCCGGTATGAACCCTTATCCCGTTTGATGCCCGAGATGCAAAACGTCTAAGATGAGTAGCATAACGAACATAACGAACATACATATGTTAGCTCGATTATAGTTGGAAATTATGTCAGTTTGTGTGAGCCAGTGAATAGACCCACCATTGTGTTGCTAGGGTTACCCGGCAGAGTTTGCGATGTACCTCAACTACTGCCGAGGCCTGCGCTTCGAGGAGGCTCCCGACTACATGTACCTACGTCAGTTGTTCCGCATCCTCTTCCGCACCCTCAACCACCAGTACGACTACGTGTTTGATTGGACGATCCTAAAGCAGAAGGCAGCGACGACGGTGACGTCTGGCAGCTCACAAGCCCTGGGCACTCCAGGTAAGAAGACAGGTACAGTCCACTCCGTCGCGCTCCGTCGACTTTTTCATCCTTCGCTTGTAGTTGCCTGCTGGTGGTGACAGTCTTGTTCTTTCAGTAGATCTATCGTCTCTTTCTACTCAGATTACTTTCCTATCTGTTCTCTCGTTCGCATGTAGATAGATAGCTTCCGTTGCTAGTGCTGGGAGTTGGTTGGATTTTCATAATCGATCATCGGTTTTGCAAAACTGAACGATGATCGATTATATTAATATTATCGGTTTGTGGGCGGGTATTCTAGGAGAAGTTTGATCGCTAGATGGCAGTACTAGTGCGACACATCGGTTAACATAAGCATGACATTTCCAGACGAACATGTATGCACCTTTTCATAATCACCACAGGAAAATTATCAAACAGTCCCGAGATGTTTATACATATAATCCAAAATAGATAAGCCAGTGAAAAATGAACAACTGTCAGACACGTCCCAAAAATACTTTTTTGAACGATTGCTAGTACCATTACGGTTCGTCGGATCCTAACTATCTTGATATTGTTTGAAAGTTTACACTTTCTGCTATTGAAACATAACAGGTTTCCTGATAATCATTTCTAACATTAAAAAAAAACGGACCTACAACCGTGCCTGTTCCGATGTCTTTGACACTGCGAATGTTGTTGGTTCGTCGACACAGTTCACCAATCTACCAATTGAGGCACCACTATCTGATTTTATGGTATAAGCTCCACCCACTTTCAAACGGCTACTAAAATGACATACACAAAGTAGGCGTGACATCACAATCACGTATATCAACCAATCAATGCAACAAATTTTGACCCGTTGGTTGACGTACGTTATTGTGACGTCACACCGACGTAGAGATATATCGGTTTCGCTGCGATCAAAGCACATCACGCCACGGTTTAAAAGTGGGTGGAGTTTATAACATGAAATCAAGAAATGGTGAAGTGCGCATGTCTGAACCTATGCAAATGAGGAATACAGTGCCGCAATCGAAAGATTAGTATACTGAGTACCTGCTGCCAACATCGTTCGGAACCATACCGAAAACGGCATGATTGTAGGTCCGTTTATAGGTGTCCTATGAACGGTTACCGGGAAATCTAGATGACGCTAGAATAACAAAAAGTGCATCCTTTAAAATGATACCAAGATCGTCGGGATAGGACATGCCGTGAGGGTGCTAGCGACTGTAGAATTTCATGTTTTGAACGTGTTCCAAGTTGTTCATTTTTTGCTCGCTTATCTATTTTTGATATAATGTGCCAAAAACATAGCAGTTTTGAACATTGGTGCGTTTTTAACGAAATGTTTTATGTAATCATCGACCATACAAGATTGTGATCGATTAATTGATCAGAAGCATGGACCAACCAATCACTGACAGATTAAAATGATTGGAACAATACTACAGTGGATCACCTTTGGGACGAGTAGAAGTTACCTGAATAGCAAGGTGACCTTATTAGCGGGACTGATATCATACACTTTGTTATGTGGAAATAATTTGGGACAGTTCTAGGGTGACCTTAATTGGGAGTCAGGAAACAATGTTTCGGCTGACAATTTGACATTTGATTTCTTGCGTAAACGAGCCTCTATGTGCATTGCAAAGCTGACATTTTACCGCAACAAGAATTTAATACTTTGCATGTAGTTACGAAGTTGTAGAAACTCACATCTGCATTATGTGTGTCAGAATCGACTGAAAGTTGCATTTTCCAAATATGCGCTACAAACACTTAAGTTAGGATAATGTCAATTGGCTAAAAACATAAACTTTTATTTGTCAAATCGATGTCGCTCGTTTTGATTGTTGTGTTTTATGTATTTTCATTAAGTGGTTCATTGATTATGAGAATTAGGAATTCAAAATGACGTAGTTACTTGGCAGCATTTTTAATGATTATTTCAATGAAATCACAAGTTTGTAATTGGAGGCCCAAGAATGCACAAGCCTCATTGAAATATTGAAATCACGATTTTCTCTATAATAAAATGATCAGATAATAACAAATGACCTTCATAAAAAATGTGATTATGATTGACGCAATGATACATAATTTTCAAGTGTTTCCAATGATGCATCTAATAAACCAAAACAACCAAACATGTCCAATGTAGCTTTTGGTTGATCCATTTTTTGATGTTTCTCGTTGTGCGAGTTAGAATGTTGTGTTTTGAATGAGAACTATTAATTATTGGTTCATTCTTTCTTCCTATTCAGGTAAATCATGTAAATAGAAGATTATGCACAGTAAATGTCTACTTTCCCCCACCTTCACGTGAATAAATTTGTGGTCTGGTCAACAGTATACCATGATGTTGCTAGGCTTAGTATTGCCTGTACCCTAGTTTTTGCTCTAAGATGGGGCAAGTGTGTGGTAGGTCAATTGACATACAATGTAATTACTTAAAAACCATTTCATATTTTTTGAGAAATTTTTTTAAAATCTAAATACTCATTATTAGTTACTGTTTTAATTCTCCCTGTTTGTGATGCCTCAGATCTGTAGGAGTTTGCGGCGATGTCTCATGCTAGTGTCATCTTCCTCCTGCAGGTGGCCGCTAGTAGTTGGTGGATGCAGAGACGGAAGTTGCCAGCAGAGAAGGCGAGTGCTTTGAGCCGTGAGGACAGGACCTGGCGTGGCTGCGCCGACGACGGACAGACCATGGACCTATGACGGAGAACCGACCTGACCACATCCACACCATGGACCGACCGTCCACGCACAGACCACAGGACCTTGACAGACCACACAGGACCTCGACAGACCATGCACAGGTCAGGTTGATGGATGGACAGATCATGGACAGAATCATACAGATTAGGGACAGATCATGCACAAATCAGGGACGGATCAGGGACAGAATCAGGAATCATGGACGGATCACGGAGATCATGAATGGATCACCGTTGAACAACGGACAGAATCATGGACTGACCACAGACAGAATCATACAGGGCAGGGACAGATAATTAACAGATCATGGACAGATGATGTATAGATCATGGACAGAATCATAGATCATGGATGAATGACACTCCGACCGCTGACAGAGGACACGAGACAGACTACACAGACCGTGGACTGATGACGCAGACCGTAGACCAACTACACAGACCGTACATAGACTGCACATACAGACAAAGCCACTCCAGTTTCTGCCAACTCAATCGACACGATGCCGCGTCAAGGGTGACGTCATTCAATATCCATGTCATCGTTGTCGACACTAACGTCACGTGTCAAGGTGTTGACACTGACGCTGTCTGCGGAAGACGACACTGATTGCGTTGGCCGTTTATGCAGGAGACAGCGGGATCCTTTCACTTATAGAAGCGGGAATCATTTCTTGACTAGGCTTTGCTTCCATCATAACTCGGCTACAGAACTATCTGATCAGTCAGCTGTGGCATCACGGTTCAGCAAACACGACATTAAGTCATGTTTGACTGGTGTTACGGATGTGGAGTCCTACTGTCTTCTAATGCACTGTGCAGGACTCGATGCGCAGTCGTTATAATGTCGGCGGTGAAGCTGATTTTTGTGTAAGAAAGTAGAAAATGTGAAAATGGCGTCGATTTTTTTACACGACGTTATTGTGCACATGTGGAGGTGACCAATAATATTAAAAGAAATGCTCTTATCATGGGTATAAAATGTTATTAATATTTCTGAATTTCAAGTTCTGGGGCATTTTGCACCTTTGTGTAGGAACTAAACGCGAGGAACGACATAAAGAAGTTAGTGGGATTTGGGGAACACCCTCTGCAAGTCGTCAAGTGACAGATGTAACAGAAAGTGTCTTGTGTGTATGTGCGTGTCTGTAATGACTGCTGCACACATTACAGAGTGAGTCAAATAAAGAACATGTGATGTGTCCTGGAAATGTAGTGGAGTGGGCTGATGGTATAGCCACATCTACCGCTGATGTAGCTGACGTGCAGCTGCAAGTGTAGCGAGTGTAGCTGACGACACATCCACGTCTGTCGCATATCTTTGTGTCTATAATGGCTCGAGCAGAGTACTAGTGATTACAACCGATTCTTTTGACCGATCACTGGTGGCGTCAAATAATCCTGACAACTGTAGATAGCTGTATAATTCGTTGACATTATCACTTCGGGTCGGGTCAGGGAACGATGGCTGTTATTGCGACGGTTCGCAAACTGAAAATCGCTCTGTCACTGGACTCTGCAAATGTCTAATGTTGTACCGAGAATTTTTTAATCTACCTTTTAACGGTTTGCGGCAAAAGCTGCCCGAGATTTGCAGGTGTAGCGCTACAGCAGGGTGTACAGGTGTAGGGGGGGGACATCTTTTTTATGGCAAGGCAAATGTTGACGCACTACCAGTCTGATGTAAATATAGGTGTATGTTGGAGGAAAAAACTGTCGGTTGACCTTCAACCTTCAGCACTTCCCATGTCAAGCAACTTATCGACTTTAAATGGGATGCCGAGACTGTATGTGTGTGTGTAGCATAAATTGTGTTTGCATTTTTTTGGGAGCACATTTCGAAGTGCTGAAGGGGGGTAGGTCGATGGACGTCACAGTTGATTATATTATATTTATGCTTCTATATGGTCACTATATAACTGTAGAACTTGTTTGACAATAAATTATGCTATGTGGATTGCAAGTTGTTATTGATAAGTCTGTCGGACATGGGGGCTTGCATAAGTATACAAAGTCCAAAAATACATAAAGCTATGTGTGGGTGGACGCTGAGTTGGTTATCTCCACATGTCATGGTGTGAACCAGTATGAATAGCATTACTTTTGACTGGACTTTGCATACTTATGAGACCAACCCCTTAGCCATTGCAGGTCTTACCGGCAGTTACTAATACGTGGCTGAAGAGGAGTGACCCCCCTAGTCAAGTTAACAATACATGTCATAGAATAGTGAACCCCAAGTAAAGTTACCAATACATGCTGTAGATGAGTGACCCCCCAAGTCAAGTTACCAATATTGCCACAGAGGAGTGAGCCTCCAAGTCAAGTTACCAATACATGCCATAGAGGAGTGACCTCCAAGTCAAGTTACCAATACATGCCATAGAGGAGTGACCTCCAAGTCAAGTTACCAATACATGCCAAAGAGGAGTGACCTCCAAGTCAAGTTACCAATATTGCCACAGAGGAGTGACCCCCTAAGTCAAATTACCAATACATGCCACAGAGGAGTGACCTCCAAGTCAAGTTACCAATGATGCCACAGAGGAGTGACCTCCAAGTCAAGTTAGCAATACATGCCACAGAGGAGTGACCTCCAAGTCAAGTTACCAATATTGCCACAGAGGAGTGAGCCCCCAAGTCAAGTTACCAATATTGCCACAGAGGTCATTCCAAGTCAAGTTACCAATATTACCACAGAGGAGTGACCTCCAAGTCAAGTTACCAATATTGCCACAGAGGAGTGACCTCCAAGTCAAGTTACCAATATTGCCACAGAGGAGTGAGCCCCCAAGTCAAGTTACCAATATTGCCACAGAGGTCATTCCAAGTCAAGTTACCAATATTGCCACAGAGGAGTGACCTCCAAGTCAAGTTACCAATATTGCCACAGAGGAGTGACCTCCAAGTCAAGTTACCAATACATACCATAGAAGAATGACCCCCAAGTCAAGTTACCAATACATGCCATAGAAGTGTCCCGCCATAGAAGAATGACTCCCAAATCAAGTTACCAATACATGCAGTAGAGGAGTGACCCTCCCGAGTCAAAACGATGAGGTAAATGTTGTCTTAATATTAAGATCTGCTATCTCGACAAAACAGCTCTGTTATTCACAAGGCACAGCACTCCTTAATCCCACAATAGGTTGGCAGTCACAGGGAGCACAATCTTACAACAGTTTGGCAGAGGAAGTGGGGTGGGAATATAACCAAGCCCAAGGTGGGGGGAAATATCTTAGGACATCCAGGGGAAGAATTAGCAGAGTAATACTGCAGAGAAATGCCCTGATGTGAATGTGACAGTTTGACAACACTGCATGGAAACATAATTAATACCAAGCCAACAAACACATATTTACAGTTTTTATTGATGAAATAATTTCTGTTACAAATATATAAATTATGTTGTATATAAATTGTACAATCTAGTATGTATAAAATTATTAATAAACATCCGCTATCACAACGCCTACGTCAGCAGTTCTTGCAAGTCCTGTGTAAAACTATGTACACACATGAATGTAAAAACGTGCCCAAACCTACACGTAAATTGCATAGACACTGAAAGCCTTCCTTTTGGCCTCTTCAATTCAAATGCATTCACCACTGAGTGCATAAAAGGTCAGGCAACCGTTGCTATAAAACATGTACATAAAAATTATGATTGCATCTGATCACAATAAAACTGCATCACAATTTACCGATTGTCAACTATTCATAAAACAAGCCTATCGGTGCAAAGAAGACTGCTAGAAAATGTACACAAGATGAGAACAAATTAGCTCTTATGTTGGTGAGACGTAACATGATATTATATTACAGGATGAATGAGTTAACGAGAAAGATTAATTAATAGTGATCACAGGAAGACAGCGACTTGTATGCTATATTTCAGTCTTGCCTTTAAACAGTTACACTGTGCAAGTTGAATAATGCACTATTTCTAGCGCATTATAATCATAGTGCTGCTGATAGGTGGCAGCACTGGTAAGTTGTCCATGGTTTGGGTTTCTAAAAAAACAAGTCACTATTGTCAAAATTATTCACCAGATAGCAACTCCGCAGTGTCAAATCCACCCAGCAGAGGGCAGCACTGATAAATTCTTTAATTTTTTGTCATTTAACACCCTGTTCACATCGACCCTGCAAGCGTATTCCTACACATCACTGGAACTTGTTTCTCATGCGTCGCAGTGCGCCCTGTATTCCTCCACCGCTGGAGATCTTGTGTACGTTGGAGTCGTGTTGCGCTGCGAGTGCGTGGATATTCTGCTGACTCAGCTCCTCAATGCGTTGACGTAGCAACGCCTGGAGCTCGGAATCAGGCGTGAAGTGGTAGGGGATCTGTTTGAAGTGTCGGATCTGATCGACTACATGACACAGCTTCCTGGAGCCAGAAACACACATGTCAGTCTCACAGCAAATATCGTCATACTAATGACATTTAATTGATTTTTTAATATATATTATTGAATTATACGATAGTATTTTTTATTTTTATTTTTTAGTAGTATCTAATTTTTCCTGTATATTTATGTTTTAAACTCACAACCATTAGGATGATTAAGTATATTTTACAATTTATATTATTATCATGAATAAAGAATGATTATTAGTACCATAGTGGTGCCAAACAGAGATACAATGGATATTAACTAGGGGAGGGGGGGTCACTCTAAATTATAATGTATGTGTACCACTGTTAGGTAAAAAACAAATTTGTTGGTGGTTTATTCATTTAACTTAAATGTCTTTAGACACCTAATTACACAGGAACTGTACCCACAAAACACACATAAAATACAATAGAGCTCCTCTAAAATGACCACACACATTTTATGGGCCTAATAAATTGGTGTTCTTTTTTAATGTGCATCTAGTGCCCTTGAAAGTTTTAATTGCATCCTTTTATGAGCTGTATGCGACATCGCAGCTAATTTGCATATCTCATTTCGACAAAACCTCTTTGCGGAGATGTAGATCACTATCCTGTCCTTTAAAAACCAACCCTTTCCCTTGTTTTCTTCATTCTAAAAATGTCAGGACTGACTCCACGGGAGATACTGATTAAGTAATGTTTATTGAAGATGCTGTTGCCATCATAAAATCATTGCATGGTTATGTGAAGTTTCAAGAAATATCATAATACCGCAATATCCGTATGTATTGGGACACTTAAAAAATTAAATTATCAGCTGTCCCAAAACATAGTGCACAAAAATAATTCTCAGATTCACTGTCCCAATGCTTAGGGACGTGAACGAATCCTGACGTCATGTCATCCCTGTTTTATTACCCTGGTGTTAGCCTGGCTTTGTAACTTCACCATGGTTACCTCGTCTATTACCCAGCTACTAACTATTTTTTGCGTGGTTGAACAGCCCTATGTCCCGTGAAACAAATGTTATATGTAGTGACTACATCCTCAGTTTGACACCAGTTTCCCACGCTTGTTTGAAGACTATTTACTGAGTGACAGGATGTACCCTATTTTACCGCAGTACTGCCCATACCCGCATTACCGCCCACCCCCATACTGGCCACATACATACACACATTATTAAAATATTGAAGACAAACTTGCAGAAATGCAACAAAATGACCTGTAATCCCCACTGAACTACCTCTGGTATTAACAGGGTGTCGTCCGTTACACTCTTACCCCGGGAGTAGCTCATTTCTTGCTGGATAAATGTCCATATATGCAGATTAAAAAATCAACTATACGTGAAATGATGTGCAAGTCTTGGGATAATGCAGAGTCGAGAGATCACGCAGTTTTGTACATTACAGACAAACATTGGGGGACTGCAACTAGGATTTTAGATGCGTATCTTAAAGGTATAACGGCCAGCTAGTAGCTGAGAGAAGGGCGACATCGTTGCTGGTGTTACTGTAATTTACATCACCCAAGGTTGTGTTGTTTACGTCTGCGAATTTAATACATTTTATTGATACACTGTTTTTTATGCATCTGCATTGGGGAAAAAGTTGGTACGCACTCAACAGAAATACGAAAAATTGATGTCCCAATTCATAAGGACAAACATAATTACATTTACAAAGGTGTCTTAAAACATACGGTCATTACGGTACACATCTAAGTGAAATTGTAATCACCTTACTTACTATGGCAATGAATCAAAAACGAATTCTGTAAACTGTTCCTGAACCCAATCTATGAAATATGAAGTATTTTTAATGAGACTCGTAAAAGATGAAATGCCACATCAACAATGCTCCTTACTTTAGTTTTGTCCATTTGTACATGCCGTTGGCCAGTGTGAATCCTCCGATCTCGAGCTGTTGAACGTGCAACAGGAAGAGCAGGACGCAGGGAATTGTGGGACGTCTTCGCTCCTCCGTGCTACTTGTGAGGCACATCGCATCTGTCTTGAGGAAGATCTGCAAATGTAACATTTTATTATTACTTTATTTGAGAACAGTGTCTACTTTTGACACACTGACATACCCCAGCTGTGGGAAATAAAAACAAAGAATATAATGTGAATATATAAAACATAGTAGAAACCCACATTAGGGCAACCCTTGGGACTAGACAAAAGTGACTTTTCTGAGATGAACAACATTACCCAAGTCTTGAAATGGCAGTATTCACACTCAAACAGCGGTTCTTTTGACCGACACAGTCCAACACCCTACCACCTAGCTACCACACATGCCCCTCCATTCACAACAGAAACAATGGAGCGAGATGTAATCAAATATAATGACATCAATGGCTACATACCCTCACAGCTGCCAGCTCCTCAAAGACAGTCTTTGACTTTGAAGGTAAACTCCTCCACGCCTACAACAAAGCAATGTCAATGTTCAACTGTAGTGCCTTGACGACTGTAATACGGCTTATCGATTCTGAGACTGACTAACCCTTTGTATTGATGTGCCTCTGAGCTTGTTTTCCGAGGATATAGGCATAAAAGAAGTTACCTTATTATTATGTCATGTTCGAACATTTTCTTCAACGCCTATCCCAATTAGGTTATGCACAGAAAAATTACTGCATCAGATATGCACGATGTTATTTTATCAACCCCCGCAATCTTGCTTAAATTAAATTCATATGGTTTTGAAACTTTTTAATACAGTGGATTCTTGCTATAAGGAACAAGTCGGTACTTGACCAACCTGTTCCATATATTTCAATGAATACACAAATAATACAATATATCATTTCCCTAAAATAAAAAAGATGATTCATCTACGTAACCTTCTTACAAGATGAATCTTATAATTGTAACTGTGTACAACTGTCAAAAATTCTTACCGGAAGTTGCCGCACAAGGATGTTCTCGAGACCATTGAGGATGGCCACACAGATGGCGAAGTTGCGTAGATCACGACACATGCGAGCCATCTCAATGAATCGACTCAGGACGTTCACTTGAAGCTAAGAAAGGAAAATCATACATTGTTGTATTTATTTGTGGCTTTTTCACCTTCAGAACAATAGTTAACTAAAGAGACCAATGGAAGAGGTAACGGTGAATTTGAGCTGTATCCAGTCCATAATTTAGCATTGATTAAAGCATGTTACTTCACGCCTGTCAGATTTGTTCTTTCGAATACCATCATGACTTCTATAGGAAGCATTCAGCTACGTTGCATTTGCTGCATGAAGATTTTTCGTTAACATATCCACCACTGTCTCTAGCCAGGTACTCGTGCAACTGAGAACACTGAAGCAATGAGTGCATGTACAAAATTGATCAAACGTCCAAATTAGCAGCATGAGCATTTGAACCCAGATTCTCTCGTTTGAGAGTCCAACACTAGTGGTCAAACCACTACGCCACTGGGCCCCACACTGCTGATGTTAAATCATTTATATTTCCATTATCCTGGTCCAATAACAATTTACCGTAATTAGTGGTGCTGCCATTTGGTGGAACACATTTACACGTCAAGATAATTAATCTTATATGCTTGCTTTTGTCTAATCATGACTGAATGTTCACATTTCTTTTTCTGTTTAGTATATTCAGTCAAAGCATGGCTGAGTTACATACTGATATCTATTTAGCATTATTCATTTGTACCTTTATTGAGTTGCAGCTGACGATTTCTGCTGCTACCCAGCATGCAATGTTTTGGGCATGATCAATCAGCCGTTGGATGATGTTATC
Organism: Paraescarpia echinospica; assembly: GCA_020002185.1. Lineage (NCBI taxonomy): Eukaryota > Metazoa > Annelida > Polychaeta > Sabellida > Siboglinidae > Paraescarpia > Paraescarpia echinospica. The sequence goes on along the minus strand of CM034534.1, from coordinate 62,116,444 downwards.
GCTGCAGTCTGTGTGCACAAACAGACTGCTCCCTTGGACATCCTCCCATGCCATGTTCACTCTGCAGTGGGGAGCAGGCAGTAATTCATGCATGGTCAATTAACATTAGCTTTCAATTGACAATAATAATATTCTACTGGATATCTTAGCCACAAAGATCATCATGAAATTACTTCAAACACAAATGTATCAAAAATAACAAGTAGAACCTTCTTCCATATTGATTCCACAAAAGTGTGATCAGTGACAAAAGCTCTACATTTCAATCTAATGTACATTTTAATTTGTTTAAGGTAGAGCCAATACATTTTTGATAAAATGTTTGTTGACAATAAGAATTATTTTAATGTGTAATGGTCATTGGTTAAATCAACAGTGTCTAAAAGTGGCATCAACCTCATCAAAAGGTCACATCAATTGTCTAAAAGTCACATCAATCTATAGGTCAGGCAAATCTCGTCATTGTAACCATGGCAATAGAGTGTAACCTCACAGTTAGGGTAACTGGGACGGCACAAAACCAGCCTGATGCAAGTGACCGTATTAATAGGATTAATTTCCTACACTTCAGTTATATAAATAATTTGGGACTGTAGTAGGGTGACCCTAATTGTGAGGTGGCTGTATTACTGAGGTGACCATAACGCACGGTTTGACTGTAGTTTGACACAACTGACTGGTGTGTCCAGCCATCAACTGACCTGTGGGTCTTCTGGATGACTGGGTCAGCGAGGTCGACAGACACCCCCCGGGCCTTTGAGTTGAGGTAACTGACGGGGTGCGAGAGTTCGAACAACTCCTGTAAAGAGGAAGAACAAATAGGGTCAAATGTCTACTCAGGGGGCAACTTGGTCAACCAATCAAATCTACTTATGTGTATAACAAAAAGTTTATTATACAGATTTTCTTAACGTTTTCTTAAGATTTTCTACAAAGATTGTCTAAAATGTTTTAATATATCTTTCATCTAGAGATATTGTAAACTATAATTTCTGCAATGTTTATAAGATACAATAATCTGTGGGTGTGTTATAAAATGACAATCATATAGTTCAGTTACAGGTTTCAACAAATCAAGAATTAGAAACATGTATATTCTTAAGTACATTTCTTTTTGATATACAAATACAAACATTAGTAATAGGTACAACGAATAATAGCTGTACATGTAACCAAAAGTGAAAATTAAGACCAAAAGTTAGAAGTAAAATCAAAAGAAAAAATTAAAACAAAATAAAAATGTTGTAGTTGTATACTCATAATAGAATTTAATAAAATTAAAACCATAAATTAAAACTGGAAGGCAAAACCAAAAGGTAAAATCAAAAGATAAACCAAAAGTTAAAACTGAAACTGAAAGGGTTCACCTGCTCCATCAAAGTCAGCTGCTCGGCCAGTGTCTGGGCCGTGTGGTCACTGAGACTGAATGACTCTGCACGACAAATGCAGCGTTTCGGATAGCTGTCCTCACACCGACTGTTCATTGACAACTTCCTTGTCGACTTTGACCGCTGCTGAAGTTTGGCGGGCTTCGCAGAGAAATGCATCGCAGCTTTGAACGATTCCCACTGTAATAACACATTGTAAATGTATGAAATCTGTCTGGGTCATAATTTCATAAATGGAAGAAACCAAAAAATGTAGTTGGGCATTTTTTATTTAACCCTTTTTCTTGAACGAGATATATTATGATTTGACACTTTGATAAAGATATAAAATGCAACACAGTTTTGCTGTAATTGTTATGTATGAAATCTGTCCGTGTCATAATTTCATAAACGGAAGAAAAATCTAAGAGGTGTAGTTGGACATTTCTTGATTTAATCCTTTTTCTTGAATTAAAAATATATTATATTTTTATATATTGATGAAGATATAAGATGCCACAGTTTTGCAGTAGTTGTTTTGTTATTTTACTGTAATTGAAAGAAATATACTATGCTACCTGGTTATGATTAATATAATAAACATTTGTTTGAAATATTAATTGTTTACTTGTAAACGCATCAATGAAAACAATAAGATTTAATCAGCATAATCGTAATTAATAAATATCAGGCAATTCCTAATTTAATTTATATTTCAAGAAAACATTACATTTAAAAACGTACAAGTTAACACAATAACAGTTTAGTAATTAAATGTTAGTTTAGTTTCAATTAGAATGCAGTGAACATGCAAACATTCAACAATTCACAACACAAGAGTTGCAGTGCTCGACAGTGAAATAACGTGTAAATTTGAACAACAAAACACAGTAAGAGGACACCGAGAATTACCCACAGAATAGACTCGGTCAGCAAACGATATAATAACAGGGCGGGTCAGGTGAATAAAATAATTGCATTTTTTACGATGAGTCAGGGAAGAAAACATAAGTTCATATTTTAACTCTTTCCGTTTCCAATATATGGTTAATTATAACTGTGTCATATTTGGCATTCTAGTGTATATTCATCCTCGCAAGCCAGGGCTGTTTGCCATGCAAAAATACCCTGGCTGATCCTCTATGCAAAGTGCGGAAGTTAGCTAAGTCAAACTAGTAATTAATTTTGCCAGTCGCGACTGCATCACCCATGAAAACAGCGCAAATACCCGCCCCAATTTGAAACGGATAAACGACTTCTGGGAATCCCAATATGTAATGACCCGTTCACCCGTTAGCACGAGCAGCTGAGCGCTATTGTGTATTCGAATAATTGCTTCTACTTCCTAAACATTGCATGTAACATGAGCCACAGCTTAAATTCAGAGTTTCGCAAAGCGATCAGCCAGGAGGTACTGCTGGCTGGCACTGACGTAATCAGCAGCAGCAACCTCTGGGTTATAGAGTCCACATTTCTTTTCTTAACCGTCATAAACGTGCAAGTGTGCCTAAAAGGCTTACGCTTATTCCACATAATAAACATCATAAATTTGGCCTTTTCATATCTATATTGGACTTGAGTTATTGATTGCATAAATTTATTAAATGAGAGTATGCTGCACCGGCACGATGCAGCATACGTATTTTTGTGCGGGCAACAATGCAGACAAGTGATGATTGGCCCAATGGATTATTTTAATTATATGCTAATTCTGCTTAGCCGTGGGTGCAAAGGACCAATCAGCGCATAGTAGTAGCGCGAAGTTGTAGCGCGCGCTAGGAGAAGTCAGCCACTTTGGTTCGAGAGAGCAGACTATTCGGTTGAGAGTTTTGCGTCCCTCCCATCCCGCCCACTTCTGTAGAGTTTAGCCTTAATAACACATGTGCATCATTTGTGGAAGAGGGGTCGTCAACATATCTCAATGCTTTCCCCATTTTCTTAGTTCAGGTGGACAATATGTTCACGGGGTTTTGATGCGGAGACAGCTCGCTTCTCTTCCACTGATGATTTTAGAAATGTAGGTCAGGCATAGGCATAATCGACCCCACTTTTAAGGTTTAGCCTCAGTTATATGTAGTGTAATGCGTCAGCGGGTAGTGTTGGTTTTAGATTTGGTGTGGTTGACTGGTGTGCTTGGCTAGTATTATACTGTGCAGTAGGTATATGGTGAGTTTAGCAGTAATGACATTGTTTGATATATGATATCATGTATACCAATACTGCTTGTGTTATGTGCCGAAATGTGGGCTCTGGCAACCTGAGGTACAGGAGACTAGTATGGGCTCAGTCACAGGCCTGGCCTTGGGATGTCGAGCCCACATTTCTCTCTTGTCACGTTAATAAATAAACGTCATTCATTTGGCCTTTTTTCATCACTATATTGGACTTTATGTTGTTGCTTGCATAAAGACTGTTTTGCTAATTACAGTGTCACTGTTTGTCATGAGTTGTTGGAAATAAATATTTTTGACTGATTGGCATCTGAATGAACCTGGTGTTTCATTGCTAATTAAGCAAATTGGTGTTCATTTATGAAACTTTTAGCAGTTAAGTTAAATAAAAAAATTATGTACTTTACATATTAGGTAGAAACAAAACAAAAAATGTGGGACAATGAATTGAGATATTTAAAGGAACAAAAAGTATTGTACAAGACGACCAAGCAATGGAAATCTAAATTGTTGACAGAAGAATACACTTTTCTATATGTAGTACAGTATACATTTTCTCGGGAAAACCATCCGAATGTAACCATTTGAAAGACGATAAGTTACATTTTTTATATGAGTAAAATGATCTAAAAAATGGTTGAAAAATAACATTTAAACAACAGATTTGAGGACTTAGCACGGGTTCTTGCATTCTGCATAATTCCAGACGCACTTGATTCAGATGTGACACAAAGATATTAACGAATATTAGAATGTGATGGAGATTGTGAAAACGGAGACAATGTGTGCGTGTGCAATAAGCAGGTAGATACAGATACGCAACGGTGCATCGACAAGCGTCATACCTCTGTGCCAGCCTCACTTCCAAACTCGGCGGATGTCTGTCACAAAGGAATGCAGCTAGCTACAGTTATCTGTTACTTCAGCCATTTAATGTCTACTTCTAAGAAGAAGTTAGATTCCTTGGCATCCAGTGAAACTTTTGTAACATTTCCACTTTTTACCACAATTACATCTATGTGTTTTATGTGAGTGTATATAATTGTAGAGTAGTTCTTTACTATTTCAGAGATTCACTGTTACACCAAGAAATCTAGCTAAGATGTTATACTGACCACTGTAAGATTTTGTCATGCAACTATTTTCGTACACTATTGTTTAGTATTATAGTAAGCTCTGACTGAAGCATATGCTTAGTACTAAACTGTTATACATGCAAACAAATATACATTCATGTACAATAATAGGACACATATTTTTTTAGAAATTACCCGATCAATCTTTCATGAATCCCCATTCTAATTACATAGATCATATTCACATTTCATGTGTGTCTACAATCATAACATTTCCCACATATTTCCGACAAGAAATTGTTCAAAATTTTTTTTATACAACTCATTTAAAACTCCGTTCCAATTTATATAAAAATTTAGCGTGCATATTAATGCCTGGTGGTAATAAAATAGTAACCTTCTTGACGGGTTGGTCATCCAGGGAGCGCGTTTCATAGGGCGCAGTGCCAGGGGTCGCGTGGAAGTCAGGGTAGGCAAGGTCAACCTGACGACCTTCCTCACATAACTCCATCAGCTCTAGCAGCGATTCCGCACTCGCATCCACTGGCACCACCTGGTGTATGCAAACACAACTAGATATATATAGATTCCGTAAAATGCATCGTTTTTTGAAGAAATGGGTTGGACAAAATTTCGGAAAGACATTTTCACAAAGTCAGTGTAGATTTTCCCATCTATTTATTTTATATGGGCATATTGCTCCACTGCCTGAAAACAACACTTCATTACGTTTTCTATACAATAAACTTGTACAAAGGAGGTTTTTAAAGATAAACACACTGTATTATAATAAATTCTCACAACAAAACCATTTGAAAAATTGCAGAAAATTTTGTGTTATATTGTATAATAAAACCACTTATTATATATTAAGTCACAGATATAACAATTACTTCATTGCTGAAACTGAATTGATAATTCTTCACAACTGGAATTGTCATAATAATTAAAAACAATCAACCCAGTTTCGTAAAAATCTGACAATATCAATCCCTCTTTCAACTGGCTGCAAGTTAAACAGGAAACAGGAAGTAGGGGCGCCACTTGCCTTCATCTTGAGGAATGTGCGCAGTGAACAGGCGAGCTCAGGACTGTGGTGGAAGTCGACCCCATAGTAGCCCTCTAGCCACACCTGAAGGAGGTCAAGCGCCCTGGCCTTGACCTTCACGGGAATGCAATCATCTGGAGACAGACTCTCAGTCGACGCGGTGTATTTGTCGATTAGGAAGCGCAGCAGATGACACGGCGCGGTGAAGTAGCGGTAACAGTAGAAGAACTGGTGGATGTAGCCATCAGACAAGGCATGTCTGAAACAAGGTCAAGGTCAGAGAATTTAATACACAACCTTGTAATGTACATATATTATAAGATATATAATTCCGAACGTAAACATACAACAATGCACCGGCATTAGCATTTGAAAAGATTCAATGTAGTTGGAGATGTCTGAGGTGACATTGTTGAAGTCAACAAGTAAGAGGCATACATCCCGGGACATGCAAGCACACACGCATGCATGGATGCATTCATGTACATATATACATGCACAGGCAGCATAAATACACACACGCACATATGCACACATGTACATACATGTAGATGTTAAATGCCACACGTATGCATGCCGCACGCACACACAAACACACATGCATGTACACTCACAGGAATACACAGTCACGCAAGATTGCACACCCACATACACGACATGGTACATGCATGCACATGCACACAAATACACACACACAAATACACACACACACACACACACACACATGCACGCACACACACAACATGCATACATGAACACACACACACTCAGACAGAGACACACATGTACGCACGCACGCACGTATACACACACGCACACACATAAACACACACGCACACAAACACCCACAAACATGGTATTAACAGAAGGCAATAACACTCACTGGGCAAACAGATAAGCCATGAGTCCGAGAGACATGCCGGCCTGTAGCACTTGGCCCCCCATACCGCTGATGGTAAGGGTCTGGTACTGCACGAGGATATTATCGTAGGGTGCTAGGAGCATCGGTTCATCCCCAGGGCAGTTAGCAAGGGCATATAGCAACTCATGCTCCAAACCCCACTGCTCAGCATACAGCATCTGTGCAAACAATCATGACAATGTGTTCTGGGAACAATGCACTCTCATGAGTATAACTGCAGTGACACTGAAATTCATATTTCTACAATTTAGCTTTATTTGAAGTACAGTTGCTGTCTTAGTGAACCAAGATATTTCCTTGTGAAGATAGAAGTCATCAAGTTCCCAATGCAGAGTTACTTATATCTAGGTAGTCTAATTAATTCTACTGAAGATGTACTTTTTAATACTGCAACACGTTTTGATTTGTAGATATATATATATTTAAACAATACTGCAACGAGAACCACAAAATTTATATTAAACACATATAACACACTCAGTAATTTAGAGGATTCTGTTCGGAACTAAAGCATAAATCAAACACTAGCTTGGGGAAAGCGTTTTATAAACAGTACATTTCTGCTTTCTCCATTTTCACAATAAATTGTGATGCAATATTGTTAATAAAAACACAATATTTGCATTTTCAATGTATGACAATGTTCAAATGGAAATACCATTTATTGAGATGAATGAAATAAAGCAAATTCTACTGCAGATATTTGCTATCCTAAACAGAAACAAAGTTTCCAATTAACGTTTGTATTGCTGTACCTCGAGATGTTTCATGCAAGAGTCGAAGTGATCCAACTTCTGGGTGGTCTCCTTCATTTCCCTCAACACCTTCGCCATCGATGCTTTATGTTCACTTGATACTGTTCAACACATCAACAACATTCCATAAAATTGCCACCAAACTGCACAAGAGGGGAAGATCTCTATAAATCTTATTTTGTTGTAATGGGGACTTTCCAGCAATTTTGTTATTGTAGAAAAGCACCATTTGTGGAAAAGTAATAATAAAATAATGATTAACTCAAACACAAGATGCCTACCTTTGCTGCTGGCTTTTGTTGCCTCGACCAACTTGCGATAATATTCCTGTGTTTTGCGGCGGTTGCGATGTTCAATACTCATCTGTTGGTTGAGTTCGGCCATCTTTGATTCGATGCCCGCTTTTGTTTTTGAATCCTAAAACAATAAACGACAATATGTGATTGATTGTATGTTCAACGCTACACTTGTAATAATTTGCTAAAACAATAAACGACAACATGTGAATGATTGTATGTTCAACGTTATACTTGTAATAATTTGCTAAAACATTAAACGACAACATGTGAATGATTGTATGTTCAACGTTATACTTGTAATAATTTGTTAACAATGTTGTAATGCGGTGTTAACACAAGTTATTACAACATATTAGAAGGTATAATAATATGGAATTCTGGCAGATGAATGATCCATAGGGTATATTAAAATGAAAATCTACTTAACACACTTACTTAACTGTCACGGTCTTCTGTCTTTTACTCATTAAAGAAGCCACATTTTAAAATGTGCATTGCTAAGTTTCAGATTTTTCAAATACAGTTTTTAAATCTAAGCTTTATAATAACATGCAAATACTCGATTTGCTTTCATTTCAAATAAAGTGTACATTCATAAAAATTTAAATCAATTTCCGAAATAATTAATTTTACCATATAACTATACGTAAGACATGAAAGGTATTGTAAAATGAATTGTAATAGTCCGTGGATTTAATATATACACATTATTTGCTCAAGCAAACACAACTTGGTGCATGTATAAGTAACTCATTAGAGAATCAACCCAGTCAAAAAGTGCGACAATGAAACAATGTTATAGAGTTTGGGCGCAGTTAATCGATTGCGCTACACATCCTCAGGTGATGGCCTCTAGTGGTCAATACAGTAACACACATTCACAAACAGGTAAAAAAGGAAGTCATGCCAAATGAAAACACATGCAAACAAATTCATGCTTCGGTGGAAAGACAGGAGCATCTGAGAATGAAGAAAATGCTAAAATAATTAATCACAGGAGATGTGAGGTGAAATCTAAATATATCTTCACCATTCTAAAACTCAACTAAATTCTCTGCTCATGTCAGGGTAACGTAATACACTAAGCTGTACTGAGAGGAAGACTAAAACTATGAAGTGTAGAAACTGCTCCTTGTTGTTATCTAGGGTTAGATGGTAAAAATATCAGTTGTTGCACAATAATAGTGGTAGAAAGTAGCCCAAACAGAACACACAACACGCAGGATAGCTCTATAATGTTACCTGGACAAGTATGAAAGATTTCCGGTGCTGGCACTAAAATAAATTTACACATTCAATTGGTTTTTATATCACAATACGTAACGTTTTCTCGGTTAGAAATATGCCGTGTGACATCCCAACACATCATAATGATGTTATCTGCAAGTTCAGTAAAACACTTCAACATTGGTCAGTGAAAAAAAGAAATTTAATCTAGACAAATCACACAATTTTGTGGATAAATTTTTATATAACAAAAAAATACTTTTATATTCATGTGAAATAAAGAACGCCGAGCAACTGTAACATGTCATCTGCCATGCCACACGACAAAAACATTTTTGGTGATAAATTGTCTAACGTATATTACGTTTGCTAGAAAACAGCTTAATGGGTTATTATCAATAATTTAATAACATTAATAAAGAAAAATAATTGTACTTTTGTAAAATATATTTTTAACTCTTTTTTTAGTTTTATTAGAGTATGATTTTTTACTATTACGGTATGATACATGGCATACTATGTATGTATACAGTTATATGAACATCTATATATAATAAGTAGAAGTATAAATATTACTAACCGGTTCGTAAGCAGGATCGCTCACTCTAGCCCTACTAGCCATCTCGGCATGGTAGTACACAACGCTGCCTTTATCCAGCCTCCGTTGCACACTCCCAGCATGCCTTGCTGTCTCCGCTGACTGTTTAGTACCTGAACCTATCGCCAAGTGGCTCTCACTCCTGGCCGAGAGCAGCACCCGGTCCCCTGTCAGACAGCTGGCGTTGCTGCTGCTACTGTTGCTGCTACGTATTGACGAGTTACTGCTTTCTCCATTCGGATCAAGGTCATTGCAAGGTCGGCGTGACCTTGCGCTGTTAATTGAACTCGACTCGCTGTCTCTTGGGTACACAAAGTAGGTGCTTTGCGATTTAAATTGTCCCAATTTTCGGGTGTTATTCGATGACGTCGACACATTGCGTAAGTCACACGTGCTGCCAACCGCCGCATTTGGCATCTGTATGTTTTGCATTTCGCCACCTGATGGCGTCTCAACATCAACGTCATCGGTTCTACTTTCAACCAGTCCGTTCAATGCACCGTGGCTACGATGCACTGCATCCTGGGAACGCAACCGACTGTTCCTTTTGTTGGCACTCGTGTAAATATTCAACATTGAGATGCTTCGGTCGTAGTTCCCGTTACCATTCACGCTATGGATATCTCCGGTTCCTCCTGAGTCCGTGTTAGAACTGCGTAAATATGATCCAGGTTTCCGCGGATCTCGGCTCGATGACTCAGAGGCTCTTGATTGGTTGTTGTCCTCCCATTCTTGACCATCGCTGCCTCGTCGATGTGACCGGATGAACAGCGAGGTCACTGGAGGGGGTCTACTGACCACGTCATGAATGTCCGATACAGGCCGCTGTCGACGAGTCACGCCGCCTCGCAACAAACTCATTGGATCTGGCTCACCGGTGCCCCCTGCTGGTGGTGTCTTTGGCTGTTTAGACCGCATCTTCCGTACGACTCCCCTAAAAGAAAACATCACCAACATATGTTTCAACATTATATTTGAAAGCGATTAGAAAAGGATATTTTATTTCAGGTAAAAAACACACATGCAGAAATAATAATAACACATAATTAAGTTAAAATATTAGTATTAAACAATTATAAGATTATTAGTAACTAAATAATTATTAATCTATTATTCGTATCTAGTTTTGTTTCCACTAAGGTTGCTTTACCTTTAACCAAGCCAGTTCTGAATTTCCAAACTTATTAGATTTTATATAATGCAGTTTAATGAAAATGAAAGAGCTTTATAACAAAATTAATATTAATACAGTGAAAAGTGTTTCAAACTGCAACTTTGTAATGTACTAAACCTCCCATTCAGTAGATGACGTAACTGTATGTCACTGTTATGTCTTATACAGGTTTTTTTTAAAGAAAATGTAGGTACAGCATGAAAAATAATGACCTATTTGAACATACTTGTTAACATATATATATATATATATTATAGTAATTTGATATATGTTATTCGATAAATTATGCTTTTGCAAAATTACCGGTCTCCACGGTCAGTCAGTGGAATAATAAACATATGGCCCGCGGATACAATGTGTCATCTACTGTGGCCCGCGGATACAAAGTGTCATCTACTGTGGCCCCCGGATACAATGTGTCATCTACTGTGGCCTGCGGATACAATGTGTCATCTACTGTGGCCTGCGGATACAATGTGTCATCTACTGTGGCCCACAGATACAATGTGTCATCTATTGTGGCCCCGCGGATACAATGTGTCATCTATTGTGGCCCATGGATACAATGTGTCATCTATTGTGGCCCGCAGATACAATGTGTCATCTATTGTGGCCCGCGGATACAATGTGTCATCTATTGTGGCCCGCGGATACAATGTGTCATCTATTGTGGCCTGCGGATACAATGTGTCATTTATTGTGGCCCGCGGATACAATGTGTTATCTATTGTGACCTGCAGATACAATGTATCATCTATTGTGGCCCATGGATACAATGTGTAATCTATTGTGGTCCGTGGATACAATGTGTAATATATTGTGACCCACAGATACAATGTGTCATCTATTATCGCCCGCGGATACAACGTGTCATCTATTATGGCCCGAGGATATAATGTGTCATCTATTGTGCCATTTTATCTTAAAATTGATCATTATATGAAAACAAGTTTATATAGGTACCAGTGCTATAGAGTGTATGGGGCATGTTCATTCAATTCATTGGAAATTTGTATTTAAAAGATGGACAATCTCAGAATGCAACTATAATTTTGGTATAAGCAGTGGGCAGCGGTGAGAGGTGAGTACCTCTGGTCAGCCACAGTGACTGGCTTGTGGCCGTTGACTGCCTCGTAGAGTCGTGTCATCAACTCGTCCTGCCAGTAGAGATCACAGTACTTCTCTGTCACTGCACCCTGGAACGTCTCCCACTTGAGGCTGCCCAACGACAGGATGTACTCGCCTGAAGGTCATAGAGGTCAGCACAAGGTAACAAAAGGTCAAGGTAAATAAACAACTTCTATGATAAACACCACTTAATAGCTGATAAATGGGTATTACGATAAGTTGTTATTCATTAACATATTTAATAAACTTCTGACAAAATAAATGACATTTTTACTCCATGCTGTTTACGTCAACTCCTTTGAACCTGCAAGGAAATGCATTTTACTACAAAAATATTTATTAGTATTATTTATATACAAGTGGAGAAGCTACTCTGCCAGTGAGTGGACTGAAGGGTGTGTCATCTCCCAGTGGGTGCCAAGGATGAAAGATGTGTATGAAACAAAGACAATGTGGAGGATGGCTGTGTGCGTGTGAACTCTGCATAGGCTCTGTCATATACACATTACACACAGTGAGAGTGAAGGTGACATCCTTAGGATGACGTCACAGTATCACTCATTGGAGGGAGATGTCGATATATAGAAAACTGCAGAGCTCGTTAGCTTCGTGAGACTCAGAAGGAACAAGTTACTTCCACACCAGAGCAGACAAATGCATTTAAATAAGCATTTGAATTGTGGACGTTACACAAATTTTACATAATAACAAAACATTTAAAATTAATTCAAATACATTTGATTTCCTGGAAAATGGCATTTGTATTTATATTTTTATCAAATGAAACATCTGCATTCAAATGCTTTGACAGGCATTTGTTGAACAGCATACTACATAGTACTACAGAGTATTATCAAATGCTACCAAGTACTATTGAGTGAGAACTAATGAGTGAGTACTACAGAGTACAAATGACTACTGCAAGGTACTATTAAATTAATAATAATAAATTTTATTTATACAGCACTATATCTCCGGGTATAAAAACCTATTCAAAGGTACTTAAAATATAAGATTGTTAAAACATGATTGCTACAGTACAATAATTATTTTACATATAAAAAATGTATAATATAATAAGACCCTAATGCAAAATTTAAATATACATTTGTAAATGACATTACTGAGTACCACCAAGTACTAGAGTACCAACTAGTACTAGAGTACCACCAAGTATTAGAGTACCACCAAGTACTCACCCATTGCGAGGTCTTCAATGCCATTCTCCATGTACCCATCAAAGGCGAACTCGTCCCGAATGAGCAGAATGACCCGCATCAGTTTCTGATGTTTCGCCGTGTCCCCGTTCAGTAGCCGCTCCATCAATGAGGCATCCGCTGAACCCTTCATATTCACCCCACTTACCCCACTGTCCTTGGACCAAGAGGGCGATGGAGGGGGTGATGAACAGAGGTCGTCAGGTGACACACAATCAAGCTTCTTCTGCGATGTTAATTTAGTCTCTCCATTGTTGTATACTGCCATCTGGTGGCCACCGATGTTTGGCTGCGAACGCGATAGCCCGTTCTCGAGTCGTAGGGAGCTGCGGTAGGTCGTCCGTGAGAACGCCGACGGTGGTGATGTGTCAGTGTCGATGTCAATCTCGTTGTACTGGTAGTCTATGTGTGATCCGCTCTTGGCACGTTTTAAGTTTGATTTCCAGTCCCGACTCCGACGATCGGATGCCATCTCGGGATCGCTTCCCTCTTCTGAGTAATTGTAGGAGCCTCCCTGTTTCCCTTCCCTCCTATCCCCCACCTCCTCCAGGCGGACACACCTGCTCGAGTCGCGCTCCATCACGTCGTTCAATTTGTCAAACTCTCCCTCCGTTTCGCCGGGTTTTTTTGCTCGTAACCGATGAACCTTGGTTGACCTTATCCGACCTTTGACACCATGTGACCAGCCTTCGGAGGTGTCGGCCTGGGGTCGGTATTGCGACTGTTTTGATTGGTTGTTTGTCTGATATTGATGCTCCTGTGTTGGTTGGGGTGGCGACGGTGTCGGTATGACTGGCATGGAGTAAGCCGGCATCATGCCAGGTGCATGCGGCATGGCTGGCATGGTGCCATGTGGCATAGCTGGCATGGGAACTGGTATCATCTGGAAGAAACCTGTACGGGGATCCTGTTGGAGCTGTACTTGGAACGGGAATGGCGTTGCCATTGGAAACGGCTGCTGTGGCGCCATATGCTGGGGAAGATACCCTTGACCTTGACCGTATTGTCCGAGCAGTGACATTGAATCAGGTTGACCTTGACCCGGACTCGACATCGTCTGATGCACCGGACTGGTGAAGACACTTTGATACTGCGTCTCATTGCTCCCCCTCCTCTGCTGACACGTCGACATGATGTGACCTTCCGACGCGTCACCGTAACAAAACTGTCCATTCTTCACGGGTGACGTCACGGCGTCACACCGCTCCCGAGTCTGTCCCTGGTCGTACCCCTGCCTCGCACGGCTGGGCTGGGGAAGGGAACGCGCCGATCCCTCTCCCAACCTCCCTGACCGCGGACTCCCTCCCTCCTGTTTCTGTCCCGCCTCTTCCCCAACCTTCCCAATCTTCAACTCGGACACGAACTTCGCCTCCGTTGGCGTCTCTCTCTCCACGTCTGACGCCAGATGATACGGAAGCTGGTTCCTTCGCACGTTCATCTTCAACTCCTCCAGTTTCCTCGCCACCTTTTTCTCTCGTTCCGCGTCCGACATCACCGGGATCTTCGGCATTTCCCTCCGCTTAATGTCCCCAGTAGGTGTCAGCACGATCGGCATAAAATGCGTCGCTGACGAGCTCAGCGCTGACGGAACGGAGCTGTACTCATTCGGTTTTCGTATGCCTTGTTTCTGGGAAGGAACGAGACTGAAGGCTGAACCAGAACTCGGCTGGAAGTTCTGGAGGCTCGAGTGATCCGTGGCGCCACTGGTCACTCTGCCCAGGCCTCGCAGCAGACGGTTATCTGACTGGAACAATGCTCGCACAGACCGCAATCGTGGCTGTCGACACTGCAAAAAACAAAAATGGTAAGTTCAAAGTAAGTTCTAAGACAGCACAATGTCCAGGCAGTAAATAGCTCAAAGTGATTTACACTTTACACATATGATAGGACTATCTATGATTAGAAGCTTGTCTTATAAACATTTTAATTTCTATAAGTTCAAATGTTAATTTGTGTTGACATATTTTATAAGAGCAGATAGCTCAGATAGATAAATTAGACTTTATTGTTTATAAACATGATAACATTTGTGAAAGAAACAATTACACACAATTTTTATAATAGCAATGAATTAAGATTGTCATTATCTACAGAAATACTATTACCCTTACAGCACTGACAGCAGTAGATTAATCATAAAGAGAGATTTACTACAAGATAACATTCTTGCGGTACTTCTTAGAATGTCAGACAGAATGGAAGACACGACACGGACCATGTAAACAAGAGCTCTCTAGACAACAGGCAGGATGTTGACAACTGGCACATGAATGCTACTGTGGTTTACACGTAGATTTTACAGATTTTCAGACAGTTAACAGTTTTATGACAGTAGGAGACATACCTTATAGTTTTATATCTATTTCAAACAGAGTTTTTTGTATAACAGGATACAGCTCGCTAATTTTTTTACAACTTATTTATTGATTACTTTTTCGAACTGATTACCTTATTTTATTTTTTTATTGTATCTATTTATATTTATAACTTAGTTGCTTTTAAATGCTGTATATTTGTATACCTATTTGCATGTACCAATTGTTTATGGGTTTTACCTGAAATAAATGTATTTGTATTTGTAGTACCATAAAAAAAAGTAAATAGCATCGATAATATGTAATAAGATGCTTAAAAATGCAAAGTTACTGAAGCAAAACCTATTAAGTGGAAAAGTAAAGGTCCATCAGGGCCACAAACCCACCTTCCTCAGCGTCACCTGTGGGTGTTTTATATCCTCCATCAGACATTCATGAAGACACTTCTTAATCTGCTTCTCTGCCAACTGTCGGTCTGACACCTGCCCCAACAAGTACAACATACAAGGGTGTCCTAATACACAATTACAAACATCCCACTTGAAACAAATGTCCTCATAAAAAAGAATAAAGATAAGTTCTTATGTATAGCAGCATCCAGTCCTCAGGACTACTCAAAGCACTTTACATTTTACTCCCTGCCAGACCTATTCAATTGAACACTATCTCGACTTCTCTGGGAAGCATTCAGCCACGTTGTTACTAATGCACATAGACTATTCCTACACAAATATCCACTACTGTCTATTGCCAGGCACTCATGCATACAGCTGAGTGAACTGGGGCAATGCAGGGTGAACGAACTTGACCAAGGTTCGACATGGCAGCACAGGATTCGAACCCAGGTTCTCTTGATTGAAAGTCCGACCTTCTAGCCACTGCACCACTGCACCTTCTAGCCACTGTGCCACTGCACCACTGCGCCACTGCACCTTCTAGCCACTGCGCCACTGCACCTTCTAGCCACTGCGCCACTGCACCTTCTAGCCACTGCACCACTGCACCTTCTAGCCACTGCGCCACTGCACCTTCTAGCCACTGCGCCACTGCACCTTCTAGCCACTGCGCCACTGCGCCACTGCACCTTCTAGCCACTGCACCTTCTAGCCACTGCGCCACTGCGCCACTGCACCTTCTAGCCACTGCGCCACTGCACCTTCTAGCCACTGCGCCACTGCACCTTCTAGCCACTGCGCCACTGCAGCTTCTAGCCACTGCGCCACTGCACCTTCTAGCCACTGCGCCACTGCACCTTCTAGCCACTGCGCCACTGCACCTTCTAGCCACTGCACCACTGCACCTTCTAGACACTGTGCCACTGCACCTTCTAGCCACTGCGCCACTGCACCTTCTAGCCACTGCGCCACTGCACCTTCTAGCCACTGCACCGCTGCACCTTCTAGCCACTGCGCCACTGCACCTTCTAGCTACTGCACCACTGCACCTTCTAGCCACTGCACCTTCTAGCCACTGTGCCACTGCACCTTCTAGCCACTGCGCCACTGCATCTTCTAGCCACTGCACCACTGCACCTTCTAGCCACTGCGCCACTGCACCTTCTAGCCACTGCGCCACTGCACCTTCTAGCCACTGCGCCACTGCACCTTCTAGCCATTGCGCCACTGCACCTTCTAGCCACTGCGCCACTGCACTTCTAGCCACTGCGCCACTGCACCTTCTAGCCACTGCGCCACTGCACCTTCTAGCCACTGCGCCACTGCACCTTCTAGCCATTGCGCCACTGCACCTTCTAGCCACTGCGCCACTGCACTTCTAGCCACTGCGCCACTGCACCTTCTAGCCACTGCGCCACTGCACCTTCTAGCCACTGCGCCACTGCACCTTCTAGCCACTGTGCCACTGCACTCAACACGAGTTCACAATGTTTAAATTGTGTTCACTTCACGTGAGCAAAAAAATCAGTGTAAAAACATTTAAAAAATACATTTAAAATATATATATATAAGAAAAAATTTAAAAGTCTAAATAAATTTTAAAAACAATCCTTATTCTTTAAGTTGATGTGAGCCCTGTCTGTGTCCACTACTGGAAACTGACCGGCTTGAGGTGAAGCTGGGCAGCCTTGATACTGTCCATCAGCTGGGCCTTCTGACTGACTGCTTCATGCTCCAACGCCTCTTCCAGGATGTTCCTCACCAACACCTGCACAACAACACCACGTTCAACAACAACACCACTCTCAACAACAACACCATGGTCAACAACAACACCACAGTCAACAACAACACCACTCTCAACAACAACACCACGGTCAACAACAACACCACTCTCAACAACAAAACAATGGTCAACAACAACACCACAGTCAACAACAACACCACTCTCAACAACAACACCATGGTCAACAATAACACCACATTCAACAACAACACCACTCTCAACAACAACACCATGGTCAACAACAACACCACAGTCAACAACAACACCATGCTCAACAACAAAACAATGGTCAACAACAACACCACGGTAAACAACAACACAATGGTCAACAACAACACCATGTCAACATAACACCATGCTCAACAACACCACGCTCAACAACATCACCACGCTCAACAACAACACCATGCTCAACAACAACACCATGCTCAACAACAACACCACGCTCAACAACAACACCACACTCAACAACAACACCATGACCAACAACAACACCACCTCAACAACAACACCACACTCAACAACAACACCATGACCAACAACAACACCATGCTCAACAACAACACCATGCTCAACAACAACACCATGCTCAACATCACCTCAACATTAACACCACCTCAACAACACCACGCTCAACAACAACTAAAACATGGTTAACAACAACAGCTACATCATGGTCAACTACAACAACAATGGCAACAACACCATCAACAACACCACTGCCAGCTACAACAACAATTACAACAACACTGTCAACAACAACAACAACACCGTCAACAACCACAGCCACAACACCACCAACAACAATGTGGTTAACAACGACTAAAACATGGTTAACAACAACAATAAAATAGTCAACTTAGCTACTTCAGACTGACACTTCATCATCATCTACTGAGCGGCCACAACCTCATGGTTGATTACTCTATCACACTTTGAGTCACTACATTATATCAATGACACAAGTCACCAACACAGGTTGGCGCGACATTAAACAAACCCCAATTTGCCCTCCCCCCGAACTCCCAAGAACATGTGTCACACCTGAATTAGCAGCAGTCTTACCTTTTCCCTGGAATTAATGCCCCAGTTGCTTTTGTGATTGTACATGCACATTAAAGAAATCTCCGCATACTTATAAGTTTCAACGTACAAAGATATATCCCATCCAAAGAAACATCTGCATCGCATGAAACCAACCTGTATGTCATTCTGCGTAAGACCAAACAGACTGGAGCACCACATCAGAAACAACCTGTTCTCACGACATCACACTCCAAATACTGCGCATTTAGTTCTAGATTCCACAGGTCACCTAATTGATTGTCCACTACATGACAAGGCCATGTTGCCCATTGTTCAAGTAGCCATATGTTTATCTCTCTGGCTGACAGACCCACAGACAATACATGTACCAGGGTGAAGTGAAGCAGAAAGCTGATTATTACCCACCCTAGGGGGTCAGGAACCACACCCCGGGGGGTTGAAAACGCCACTCCCATTTATGTTCAACGTAACCATTCCTATTTATACCATAATAGAAAATTATATAAAACATAACAATTTATAGTGTCTAAATCCTCACACAATCACTACTTAGATCATGACAGAAACCTAGTACTGTACAAAACATTTACAGGTGTACTGTAAATGTCTTATTACAGGTGTACTGTAAATGTCTCAATACAATACAACATAATAATAAGGATATAACATTTCAATCGTAAGGAACCTGAACTCAAAGACGCGGCAAATTATACTGATTAAGAACTGAGATTACAAGCGTTATCACCAAAGTATAGAATTTTGGCTGTAAATGTAATTTACAGAAAATGTGCCATACCCACCCAGATGTGGATTTACATTAGTAAGAAATAAACATTCCTGAAGGTGGCGCCAGTGGTAGCAAGAACTATACAAATATTATCACAGGTAGTATACGTTTACAATTGTGGATTTTGCAGCCATTCTTGTTTATTAACCCTTTAGATACCAGATGCCCGTAATTAGTTGTTCTATCATGATGCCCAATCACCAAAAACTGTATGCAGATAAGCAGCACTTTAATTAAAAACTCATATGTGGTGCCATCTGCTGGAAACCTGTGCGTAATATATCATTTTTAAAGCATATATCATTTTTAAAGCTTATATATCATTTTTAAAGCTTAGTCTACTTACTATATACCAGGAGTGTTTTTATATCAGTTTATACTGAAAGTTTTTGTGTTAACACGAGTTGAAAACATATCTCACTCACGTATACGAGTGCTGTAGGGAATTAAAAAGTCATAGGGTCAAAGCGTCTAGGAAAAAATGATATCTTCTACAATTACTAACAAATGTACATTCACAAGCAAGAAAGGGTGAACTCACATTTGTCTTGCCGAATGCCTTGGCTTTGCGAGCGTCGCTGGCCAACATCTGACATACAACGGTGGATGACATGTCCTGACTGCGCTGGTAGTTCTCACAAACCTAGCAGGTCAAAGGTCAGGTCAGGTTAGGTCAGAGGTTAGACAGTGCAGCACATAATTAGATATCACATTCAAGCTGCATGCTGAAGTTTCCATAACCAATCAGTAATGCTACATCTGTTTTTCACAACATTCCCGATAAAAACAAACATCTATAATAGACAAGCAATTTTACATTTTTAATCACAATTTAAAAACTGTGAAAGTTTTGTGAACTATGTTGTCGTTATCTTTATGAGCAAAACAGAGTTTTGTAACAGATGCCATATCTTATATGTTATGATTTCACAAAAAACCTTTGTAAAACAGATACATCTTCAGTAGTCAGTATTAAACTTGTCTGAAAACAAGTGATAACGTGTGACAAGATGTGTCACAAGAAATGTACATTCACTGCCAAACTAAACATTTGAAAAAAAACTTCGTTCAATCACCTGAATAACGGCAGAGGTCAAGGGTCGAAGGTCAGCATTGTCTTGGGTCATGGATATGAGAAGGTTCTCGAACTCCTCACTGAGAGCTGGCTCCTGGTTGGTCGGCATCTTGTAATCTGCAGCCAGCCACAGCAGCACCGCAAAGCCAAAGAGGCAAGTCTGCAGAAGAGTGTAAACACTCACGTTAATGGTTTTTTATTGTGAAATCATATTGTATTGTATAAACTATCTATAACTGTGGATCATTAAAAGTGCAACTCCTCCAAGGTAATGAGGCTCCCTCACTTGTTTCTTCATTCATCAGCCCCTTGTACCATCAGCCACTGATCTACCAAATGACGATGTGTTTAAGAAAACACAATTATATTTTTATACATACTTATCTCTCTATTATACTTATTTAGAGCTATTTACTGTTCACTGGACAAATTGAGTGATCGGCCATTCTGCAGAGGACACCATGACCACCCAACCGTCGTCATGTCAAGAGGGCAAAACCGTTTATACAGGCAAATTATTCTTTGGATATGTTAACAAGAAATATATTCAATAACTAAAACATAATCAAGCTATGTGCATTCACATTGCTGGTGTGTTGTAGATAGAAGCCATGACTATCTGTGACACTTTTATCCCCTGTGTGAAACAATTTACTTCCCCTCACCAGGTAGAAGGGACAAGCGCTTGTAGCAACATGCAACAAGAAAACTACCCAAGTTTCAAAATGGCCTAAGGTGAGTTTGAACCAGGATCCTCTCGATCGACAATCCAATGCTCTAAATATGGAGCTACGAAGCCAAGTCAGAAATAAACACATCGGCACATAAATGATCTAAACTGCACTGGTGAGAGGTGCATCATATTGTATTATATATTATTATATAGTACTTTATATAGTATACAGGTCTTTATATATTGAAAGACTTGTTTATTTTATTCCAAAATTTGTGTTTTTGAATATATATATACATATATGGGGTCAAAATATCCCAGTAATACTGAACTGTTATAAAATATGAACAAATATTAGTGTCATAATATTTGGCTGTAAAACAATGCCATTTAGTAGGAATGGCAGACTGATTCTTGTTTGATCAAATTCGCATTTATACAATTTCTAATGGTAAATATGCTACAGCAATAAAAACGAAACATTTAGAAAGTATAACATTATTAATTATTAATGTTGACTTCATTTGAGTTTGATAACTAAAGAGATTTTAGATATTTTAGTTACACAAAAAATCATTACAAAAATTAGAAAAAAATTGCTGTACGTTTTCCTTAATTGCCACCAGGTGTCGCCTTACCTTTTCCGTGATGACTCCATCCTCCTGGAGCTCAGGAGCAAGGTACAGCAGCTCCAGTTCGGCGACCTCTGCGACCTCTTGGAAGTCGATGTGTCCATCGTCCGTGATGAGAACCGTGTCCAGAGAGACATAGCCCGCTGGGGATGGACAGAAACATCAATGTATTAATACGGTAACTTTGGAGCAGAGGCTTAACCAGAGACCCGTCTGCACGTCTTCAAGATTGGCAGACGACTGGACAAGACTGGGAATTACAACTGATATTGGAGGAATTTACAGGAGACCACTACATTTATTAATAGTTCCAAGTCTAGGGGCCCACATTAATGACTATCACTGGCACAACTGGTAGTGACATAAATCAAATGGATCACTGGTTTGTCATTGAAAACAATAAACTGGCCAATAATGGCTGTGACTGGTGTGAATTGCTTCTTTGGAAGCTGTTGTGCTAAAAGGCACACTTTTTTTAAATTTAAGACTGACAAAAAAATGGTAAAGGGCCGGCCGTGTGGCTTTGTAAGACCTTCATGCTGCCGAGGTCCACATACCTCTTTCTGTGTTTATTTGCTTCCATGGCCTCTGATCTACCAACTGGCAATGTATTACGAAAACACAAAGGTAGTTATTTAGAGGTATTCACTTTTTCAGTGAATAAACTGAGTTGTCAGTCATTCCAAGTGACAATGTGGAGTTATATTAAAATTGGTATCTGCTGCTTGCAATGCCATAGTTGGTGACAGCAAATATGACATGGTCATGGGAACAGGTTTATGCTCAGAATAGTGTAAAGGAGTTGTTGTTGCTGTTGTTGTTGTTGTTGTTGCTCCACGGGTAAGCTAGTTATATTGTACGTGGAAGAACTGAGGGATGGGCTCAGAAATTTGCAAAAGTCCTAAATATTTTAAGCATTTAGAATTGATTCAATTTCCCAATATTTCCCACCAACATATGGTGAGGGACTTGTTATTTTTATGATCAAAGATTACTACTTGCATAAGTTTGAATTTACATGTTTCATTCACTAGGTGGCACCACTGTAACCATGGTTTCTTTGCAATATGTGGTGATCACCCGGGATAAGACCACATTAAGGATTCGTCTGCCATTACCCACCGAAAGAGTGCCCTTGAAAATACTGTTTTGGTGTCATGTGTGAATTTTTTTCGAGCACTTTGGCATGGCACATGTCAGTCCAGTGAATACTGAATGTACTACTATATTAGATCTTTCACGAGGTAGCAATAAACATACGCTAGTCGCTCGCGTATTCACACAGTGGCTATTTTGCAGAACGCACCAATATTTCAAAATCCGTCACCAGATTGGGGCGAAATTGAGGGGTGTCAGGTTTGGGTGGATTTTTCTGAAAACTGAGGTAATGAGAATTTTACGAGTTTTCCACAGCACTTGTGTCAATGGAGGTTAAATATGTTGTGAAATTTTCAAGAAAATTGTTCGTCAAATTTAGCAGGAAATGAAGGAAACGTTATAATGGCTGCCTATGTAAAATTTAAATGTGGTCTTACCCCAAATTAGAAATACGCCCGTTTTATCACAAAAACTGCCAAAATGTGATTTGAGCGACGGGTGATAGTTTTTTGGCTGTATTTGGAAGCTGGTGTAGACCAGAATATCGTGCAGCTATTGCATACTGTTAGTATTACATCTAAAAGAAGTTTTAAAAGTAATTAAGTAAATAAGCCAGTTATTAGGTGATATGATGGAAAATAAAGTGATAATTTTGGTGGCGTGAAAGTTAAAAAATACATTCCAAGCATGTTCTACGACACTGAGTACCACAAAAGCTTGTGTAAAAAGTGTATATGTGTCAGGGTGTGGAGTTTCTTTTAAATCTACATCATGTGCAACAATATTGACATATTTCCAGTAGGATGAATTTCGCCTTAGTTATATCATTTTTATTTTTGTAAGCAACATCTATACATGCGTGTTTCTTAACCCCAATATTAATGTGGGTGTTTCTCCTGTTCCAACTTGTCCTTCCTAATTATATGGCACTTATATATGTATATCATACTTGGATCGCACAATAAGCAATAATGGGCAAGCAGGCAACATTTTGATTCCCCCCCTAACACGGCCCTAATTTTAGTGAAATGTTGGCCACCATAGGAAGCAAGTTGTCCACACACTTCTACTAATCAGGCATCTAGCACCTATTTTTTATAGCAACATCCATACACTAACTGAGACAAGAAGAACAATTGAGAATCTACATAAATATACCACGAATGTAACAGAGAATATCATAACAGTGTTTGACTCTCCAAATGTGCAGCGACCGCAATGATCCGAATTAGTTCATTTTTAGCCATAAAAATTAAAACTGGTCACCTAAGAGAAGGGTCATATGTTGAAATTGTATACATGGACTGGCATGCTATCATTTTCAATGATCATGTACTTTTCAGCTGTAATATAACCGAATCATACCGAAGTTTGCACAAGGCAAGGCAGCTTAAACTAACTGTAGGCTGACGTCAACTACTCTGACAAGAAGCTGTTTTTACCACTGGTATTTTGTATGTTATATCCATATATTTATCATCAGAAATGTTTGTTAGTACCCTTGTAAGAATTTGGCGATATTTGAATAAAATATGATTAGGACAATGGACTCATTGATGTACTTGGAGAGATACTGGGTGCCACAACTGTCAACAACCTTTATCACGTGTCTTGGATGTCCTTGTCAAACGTTTGTTTCTTTCTGAAATTAACTATTTTGCCAGTAGTATCTCCTGTTTCCAATAATGTGTGTACATCAGCAAAATATATAGTGGCCAAGTAATTGACGTGTGGCGATGTTTGGACACTCTGTATCAAGCAGAGATATGCGCCTGTGTAAAAGTATGGTTATTTTAAGGGGGGTTAGGACAACAATTTGTGTGACGCAAGATATACGTTCCACTGGGCATCCCAGTTTTGGTTTCATAATGTACTATGTATATACCTCAATTTACACCCAGCATTTTAGCCCGCTATCTACAATATAATTGTAGTTACCATCAAAAGACGCCTCTGTGCCTTTCAATATTGTGAATATTGTTGAAATGCCTGGCTTGTTCTTTTGACACCTACTGGTGTCGTACACGAGTGACATATAGTTCATGTTTGCATCAGATTATTTAGTATAGTTTGTGGGCATTACGTTATACCAAAATTCGTGAAGATTTGCAACGTGCATGTCCAATAAAATGCTGCTTAAAATAATGATTTTGAGTATTTTTTGCAAAAAATACAACATTTTATGACAAATTACAAACAAATATATTTTGTTAATATTCTATATATTTTATTCCCATATCGGTAAGATACTGTATTGGCCTGTATGCTGTGCTCAGTACCATTCATACCAGGCAAACGTCATATGTAATATAAAGTACCGAATAAGCATGTTTAAACCAACTCAACGCGCTGTTTAGCTTGGAGGTGTGCACAGTTTGATGACGCATATTTTAATTGTTATTGAGACAGTATAAATTTCCCTTTGTGGTTAATCTAGTTATATGTATAGCTTGATATAAATCTAACTTTCGTGAAGATTTGTAAGATTTAGGAGATCTATTTGGGGTAAGACCACATTAAGGATTCGACCGCCATTACCCACCGAAAGAGTGCCCTTGAAAATACCGTTTTGGTGTCATGTGTGAATTTTTTTCGAGCACTTTGGCATGGCACATGTCAGTCCAATGAATACTGAATGTACTACTACATTAGATCTTTCACGAGGTAGCAATAAACATACGCTAGTCGCTCGCGTATTCGCACAGTGGCTATTTTGCAGAACGCACCAATATTTCAAAATCCGTCACCAGATTGGGGCGAAATTGAGGGGTGTCAGGTTTGGGTGGATTTTTCTGAAAACTGAGGTATGAGAATTTTACGAGTTTTCCATAGCACTTGTGTCAATGGAGGTTAAATATGCTGTGAAATTTTCAAGAAAATTGTTCGTCAAATTTAGCAGGAAATGAAGGAAACGTTATAATGGCCGCCTATGTAAAATTTAAATGTGGTCTTACCCCACCCCCCCATGTGTAACCGTTATCATATTTTGGAACTTATGCGACTGTCCCTAAGGGATCTAAAAACACGGATCACACTTTCTGCCTCCCTAAACTTAACTTTGCAATGCAGGTCTACTTCAGCGCTAATAATTTAAAACTAACATACATTATAAACCTCCCTGCATTCTGTTACCTTAGTATATGGCTAAGGTAACTTGTAAGAATGACTAGACATGAAATGTGTTCATTGCATTTTACATGATGTTCCGAATAGCCCAGAGAAAGTATGTTTACAGTGGCTGGGACCCGTATGTAAAGACAACAGGAGCCTGCTCGCATAACACTGAACAGACCCACTGTTAAAGGTTATGTAGATAGGGTAAGTCTTTGACAACTAGGCAAGTCACTAATGTCGTATATTACTGTCTAATTGAGCCAGCATTAACAGTGTTGCACCTCCACACACTACGCCCCACCAGCACGACAATGCAATCATTTTAATAACAATTAAATGCTCGAACGATGCCAATAACAAGAAACAATTTATTACGCGAAGTGGTTATCTTGAGCTGTTTCAAATACATTTTTTATTTTAATAACACCAATTATCACTTCCCTTTGGGCAAAGGTGCTTGTTATCAAAGTGTCTTACCCAGAAACTGTTATGTCGTGGTTGAAAAACCACACACACACCTGGGCTTCCTCAAAGAATGCGCAAATTATTTACTGTAATTTTATGCATGCGTAATTCTAATGAAATATAGGCAATTACTCTCGTGAGTGCTTTGTTATATGCACACGGATATTTGCAGGTGTATGGAGATACTTGTTATCAATGACAATACCACTTCATTAGGTCTTTCAAAATAATATTTGTGTTTCCTGGTTACCAAATTATCCCTGTTAAATGTAGCCGATAGATATTCTTACAAACAAGGGAAAATACATACTTTATTTGCAACCCTTTTAAGCTATAGCACAGAAGAACCAAATCTGTGCCACCCGATGCAATCTCTAGCCGTCAAATATAATGTTTTTATTATATCACAAAATAAATTGTGGTTGACATCTTCAAAACAAAAACCATCATGGAAATATTCAAATGTCTACTTACGCTAAAGTATTTCCCCACAGGTAAATAAAAATTAAAAGAAATCTGTCCTGCCTACTTTAAAATTTCAGAACGCTTAACTGGAAACAGAAATATTATTCTGAAAGGCCATATAACCTGGCACTGGAATGAAACAGTCATTGAACTTACTAAAGGACAATGCCAAAATCTCCATGGATAGACAGGAAAGAATTCAATTACACCACCACAAAAACACCACAGGTAATTAAACAAACCAATTAACAAAGATCATCATTACCACAGCCCTCTCAATAGAAATGTTTACATCTTCAGGGTAATTAAATAACAGTGAAAACTTTGCTGGAACCTCTACCTTAATCCCACCGAAATCACTCTTGACAGTTGACATTACTGTCTCTTTGTCACCGACACAATGACACGGACACTGTGACATTGTCCAACACACAATTGCCTCACCAATTTCTTCCAGCAATCACCAAACAATTACTTTAGCCCAGGGGTGTTTTCCTCCCTCACAAAGTGCACAGCCCCATTACAAGAAAATTGCCAGAATCACCCCAATCATTTAGGTTTAAGAAGGGTGAAAATGTATCCCCCAAATGCCCTCAGGGGGTGGGAAACCAGGATCAAGGAATGTGCTTACTTTCTCTGTCTGTCATCATTAATACATTGCCTACAAAGTACCTGTAAATGACGCTTTAATGACCAAACAACTGGTCTGTGCATCAAAGGTTTATATTACACCCAATACTTAATTGTTTATTACAAATTAATTTAAATCAACTGTGTGACTTCAAAGTAATGTGTGTTTACTGTTCCGTGATAAAACTGACCAATTACAGACCTTGAAGATGGAATTTGTTACAAACAGCAATGGAAAATTAGTACTTGCAGTGCAGTGAATATTGACACTGGTTCTTCTGCGTTAAGATAGCAGTGACCAGCTACTTCTAGGTGCCTCACGTAAATCTTGTTTGTGAGTTCTCTACCTCCCCATATAGTTCTTTGTTTTGTCAGCCTATTGTTCCAGTGGACATTTAAGCACTTCCTTAACATTCTGGTGTAACTCCCGTCAAGTTTACGTTCCAGTTGTTTTGTGAGGGTCCATGTCTAAGCTCCATGCAATAACATACTTTCTACGGTGGCACAGAAGATTGACAATTTGAAGAATCTTCTTTTTGTTAACTTTTTGTAAACCACTTTGAACAGAACCAAACCCCGAAACAGCACTATATAAGATTTTAATTATTATTGGTATTACTTCGACAGCATAGTAGAATGTCTTCTAAACATTAATGCTATTAATTAATTAACTAGGATACTAGTTAATTAATTAATTAATGCTTACTAGGATACTAGTTAATTAATTAATTAATGCTTACTAGGATACTGGACCATATCGGATCGCATCCTCTTGGTGAAAATCAGTGGCAAACCATTTAACATTAACATCATACAAGTGTACGCACCAACCGCAGACAAATCTGATGAAGAGCACGAGACATTTTATAATGATCTTGAATTAGCAAAATCACATTGCAAATCACAGGAGATTGTAATAGTTATGGGAGACTTTAATGCTAAAGTTGGTGAGGGAAGATGCGAAGACAGTTGGACCATATGGCCTGGGGAGCAGAAATGAGAGAGGAGATAAACTAATAGAGTGGGCACAATCTCATGACATGATTGTAGGAAACACCTGGTTCCAACAACACCCAAGAAGACTTTGGACTTGGAAAAGTCCAGGAGACTGTACACGGAACCAAATTGATTATATTCTGGTCAGTAAAAGATTTAGAAATGCCCTACTGGTGGCAAAAACCTTTCCCGTGGCAGACTGCGATTGCGACTATGTGACAGTGCAAGCCAAGTTCCGACTGAAACTGAAGAAAAGGAAAAGAGCAACAAGGAACCTGAAACTAGACATGAATATACTAAAATCAGATTCAGCGATCAAAGAATAATTCAATGTAGCAGTACAAAACAGTTTCAATGTTCTGAATGACATTCAAGATGTGGACGACCAATGGGAACAAATGAAGGAATCAATAACACAGGCTGCAGAAGAAACTATTCCTAGGCAATGCAGAAAAGCAAAGAAAAAATGGATGACTGACGATATTCTAAAGTTGATGGATGAAAGGAGGAAAATTAAGCAAAATCATGATGCATATGTAGCAATGAACAAGGATATAACGGCCAAATGTAATCTAGCGAAAGAGGAATGGCTTAATGAAAAATGCAAAGAAATTTAACAGAAGAATAAGCATGACACAAAATCCATGCATGCTAGAATAAGAGAAATCACAGGGAAAAGAACATGCTCAGCTACAGGTTGCCTGAAATCTAAAGAAGGAAACATAATAATGGACAAAGACAAAATACTCGAGAGATGGTCAGAATATATTGGTGAACTGTACAATGATGAAAGGGGTGAAAGACCATCAATTAAGAAGAACTTTGATGGTCCTCCTATATTGAAGGACGAGGTTCGAAAAACCATCAGATCAATGAAAAAGGGAAAAGCTGCTGGACCAGATAATATTACCATTGAAATGATTGAGTGTTTAGAGGAATTTGGTATTGATATAGTAACAGACTTCTTGAACAAAATATATGACAGCGGACGAATACCAACTGATTTATCCAGATCCATTTTTGTAGCAATACCAAAGAAACCATGTGCGATTGAATGTGAACTACACCGTACAATTAGTCTCATGAGTCACTTCACCAAGATGTTGCTTAAAATTATTATGACCAGAATGAGAAACAAAATAAAGCCAGAAATTGCTGAAGAACAATGTGGATTTGTAGAAGATAAAGGTACAAGTAATGCAATATACATCCTACGAACACTGATTGAGAGAGCACTGGAAGTGCAGAAAGATCTGTATGTATGTTTTATTGATTACACAAAGGCATTTGACAGAGTTCGTCATGAAGAAATCATATCAATGCTGGAAAGTTTGAACATTGATGGGAAAGATCTGAGAGTTGTGAGAAATCTGTACTGGGAACAAACAGCAGCAATACGAATAGAAAATGACATCAGTAAATTTCAAGAAATAAAACGTGGTGTAAGACAAGGGTGTGTCCTATCACCCGATCTCTTTTCACTATACAGTGAGATTATCTTACGCACATTAGAAGATATGCCAGGCATTCAAGTAGGGGGATACAACATGAATTATTTACAATATGCAGACAACACGGTACTGATTGCTGAGAACGAAATAGATCTACAACAGATGCTAGATACAGTAATAAGGGAAAGTGAGAAAAAAGGTCTGTCCCTGAACAAAAAGAAAACAGAAATCATGGTCATCTCAAAGAAAAATGACACTCCAACATGCAACGTGATAGCATATGGCACTGTTTTGAAGCAAGTCCGAACGTTTAACTATCTGGGATCACTAATAACATACGACGGTCGATGCAACGATGAGATAAAGAGAAGAATTGCTCAAGCCAAAACAGCTTTTCACCACATGAAAAACATTTTAACAAATAAAAATATATCAAATGAAGTGAGAAAACATGTACTGCAATGTTACATAGAGCCCATATTGCTATATGGATGTGAATCCTGGACAATAACCAAAAGATCACAAAAAAACATAGAAGCCACTGAAATGTGGTTCTTAAGACGAATGCTGCGAGTGCCATAGACTGCAAAGCAAAGCAATGAAGTCATCCTTAGGACAGCCAAATCAAAAAGAAAGATCATCAACAAAGTTAGAACACAAGAAGCATGATTTATAGGCCATGTCACGAGAAAGAAAAAGTTAGAACAAATAGTAACAACAGGAAAGATAGAAGGAAAAAGATCCAGAGGATGCCAGAGAATAAAAATAATAGATAGTCTCTCAACATTGTGTGGAAGGAGCACAACAGAACTGCTACAAACTACACATGACCGTGCGGTATGGAGGGCCATGATCGCCAATGCCTGTGACAGACATGGCACATAGAAGAAGAAGAATTAATTAACTAACGATATCATTAACATTTTAAGGTAAACATTCCGCTAACACAAACAACTTCCTTCATGACCTTGATGTGTCCCTGACCACCCAGACAGGAAACACTTCTAATTCTACCTCCACTTGAGAGCTACTCACGTAGTGCCTGTGTGCCGCTGCGTTGTAGAGCGTGAACACACTCCGTACACAGCGCCCAGAGCTCCGTCTCGTGGAGTCCGGAGCCCAGCTTCTCTAGGATCTCTCTCACTGTCTGCTGCTCCACGATCTCTCCTGCTTCCTGATGATTCGTGATCTGTCTGACAGGTGGATCAATGATCTGTCTGACAGGCGGATC
Source organism: Paraescarpia echinospica (assembly GCA_020002185.1). NCBI lineage: Eukaryota > Metazoa > Annelida > Polychaeta > Sabellida > Siboglinidae > Paraescarpia > Paraescarpia echinospica. The sequence goes on along the minus strand of CM034534.1, from coordinate 62,085,302 downwards.
TATGATCTGCCCCACTCTTTGGGGCTGCGGGATCTGTACAACTTGTGGATTCTGAAACAGACAAAAATTACTTTAACCTCATGGATACTGATTGCTATAATAATAATATAATAGTAAAATTTTTATTTCAGACAAAAAAGTGGTACAGTTTTATTTGATTGGATTAAAAATCATCCCTTGGATGTGCATGTTTTGCTATGATGGTCTCAAATTAAGTTTAATAAAACTTCCTCCATCAGTAATGCATTATACAGACCACAGGCTGCATACATGGCGCTCATTTGTAAAATACTACACATTTACTGAAAAGAGCATTATATAAGTAATTACAAAATGCAAAAGGTAAATACCAAAAAAGAAAAACACTGGACAAAAAACATTTGGGATGACTACACTGGAAGGGGGACTGATCGGTGCAGGACTAAAATACTGTTGAAAATCTGCAAATGCTATTCAACTGTTGACGTCATCCTTTAAGACATCCAAGAGCAGTTATGTCATGAATGGAGAACACCAGAAGGAGACATGCTATCGTTGTTTAATCGTAGTTCCACCTCACTGCACTATAATGGGCCTGAGTCTACATCCTGTATACCAGACGATGTAACTCCCAAAGACTAGATTCTACATTGATAGATTACATCCATCAGCACTACTCAAATCAGCCACCACATCAGCCTCAGGGGCTCGCTTCACTGACAGTCTTATGACCTCTTACACTCAACTTTGCTTTTAATAATACATTTTGCTTGTTAACAGTGATCTTGTATACTGAAAACTGTCAACACCAGGGTGTGGCACTGGGACATTTTCACCGGTGTCACAATTTTTTTTTTTTCATTTTTAAAATACTCCTTAAATTTCACAACAGATTCTGTTTAATGGTGGATTTCCTTATTAGCTCTTTGACTTAGTTCCCTGAGCACACGCAAGGCTTGCGTAAAAGTTATTAATAGCAATGTCTCAGACTGGGATACTGGTTCTATGCCCCTTACTCGGGGACAGTGATGACTCAACATCGTAATCGTCTTACATAGACTGAGAGCAGGCCAGACAATGCAGGTACACTACCACAAAACATGTCCTTGTCACCGGCAGACACCTGTGACTACGGGCGCACCCAACTGAATAGACCCTGGATGTCTTCAACTGGAACCCAGCGGGGACTCGATAAGACCAATAACACTTCCCCACCCTCCACTGCAAAAACCCCAGCACCTGTCCGACTGCCTCCGTCCGTCAAGGAAGAAACCTGCAATTTTCGACCCTGGGATATTCTGCAATATTTAACAATACTGCAATCTAGAAGAAACAACACACGGCAAATGCATATGGAAGTCTTTGGTATATCGAGAGACCAACACTGTTGACCATTTTTAGAAATCTACCCATCTGAGATAACTGTCAATTTTTTTTAAACACATTCCTGCTGCAAACATTTACTCAATCTACAACCAATTTGTTCCACTCCTTTATCTGTATGAGAATGAATAGTTTTTATTACATTCTGCTATCTAACCTACACCGTAACATTAGTTTTTGTTCTTTAGTTCTCCTATCTATTTATGATATCCCTACGACAAGCCTGCAAAATTAGAAGAAAAAATACAACAATGCTATAAGTGTTAATTAATTAATTAATGGGACATGTAGTGACAGTGGCAGGATATAATGGTTGGCTACACAGTCAAGATCCGACCCAAAGAAACCTGGACTTTAGAAAAAGAACTCAAAGAACTACATCTACGCTGGGACAACAGGCAACAGACAGGAAGAGGTGGAGGACCCTTGTTTCCGCTTTATGTGCCAGTGGGCATGAAAAGCACTAAGTATATGTAAGTAACCACTGTCAAGACACTGTGTGTGTTCACTGTACATTCCTGGTTGGTGTTGTATCCTGTGTGTAAAGTGTGTGTGTTCACTGTACATTCCTGGTTGGTGTTGTATCCTGTGAGTACACTGTGTGTGTTCACTGTACATTCCTGGTTGGTGTTGTATCCTGTGTGTACACTGTGTGTGTTTATTGTACATTCCTGGTTGATGTTGTATCATGTGTGTACAGTGTGTGTGTTCATTGTACATTCCTGGTTGGTGTTGTATCCTGTGTGTACACTGTGTGTGTGTTCATTGTACATTCCTGGTTGATGTTGTATCCTGTGTGTACAGTGTGTGTGTTCAGTGTACATTCCTGGTTGGTATTGTATCCTGTGTGTACACTGTGTGTGTTTATTGTACATTCCTGGTTGGTGTTGTATCCTGTGTGAACACTGTGTGTGTTCATTGTACATTCCTGGTTGGTGTTGTATCCTGTGTGTACACTGTGTGTGTTCATTGTACATTCCTGGTTGGTGTTGTATCGTGTGTGTACACTGTGTGTGTTCATTGTACATTCCTGGTTGGTGTTGTATCCTGTGTGTACACTGTGTGTGTTCATTGTACATTCCTGGTTGGTGTTGTATCCTGTGTGAATACTGTGTGTGTTCATTGTACATTCCTGGTTGATGTTGTATCATGTGTGTACAGTGTGTGTGTTCATTGTACATTCCTGGTTGGTGTTGTAACCTGTGTGTACACTGTGTGTGTTCATTGTACATTCCTGGTTGGTGTTGTATCCTGTGTGTACACTGTGTGTGTTCATTGTACATTCCTGGTTGGTGTTGTATCCTGTGTGAATACTGTGTGTGTTCATTGTACATTCCTGGTTGGTGTTGTATCCTGTGTGTACACTGTGTGTGTTTATTGTACATTCCTGGTTGATGTTGTATCATGTGTGTACAGTGTGTGTGTTCACTGTACATTCCTGGTTGGTGTTGTATCCTGTGTGTACACTGTGTGTGTTCATTGTACATTCCTGGTTGATGTTGTATCATGTGTGTACAGTGTGTGTGTTCATTGTACATTCCTGGTTGGTGTTGTATCCTGTGTGTACACTGTGTGTGTGTTCATTGTACATTCCTGGTTGATGTTGTATCCTGTGTGTACAGTGTGTGTGTTCAGTGTACATTCCTGGTTGGTATTGTATCCTGTGTGTACACTGTGTGTGTTTATTGTACATTCCTGGTTGGTGTTGTATCCTGTGTGAACACTGTGTGTGTTCATTGTACATTCCTGGTTGGTGTTGTATCCTGTGTGTACACTGTGTGTGTTCATTGTACATTCCTGGTTGGTGTTGTAACCTGTGTGTACACTGTGTGTGTTCATTGTACATTCCTGGTTGGTGTTGTATCCTGTGTGTACACTGTGTGTGTTCATTGTACATTCCTGGTTGGTGTTGTATCCTGTGTGAATACTGTGTGTGTTCATTGTACATTCCTGGTTGGTGTTGTATCCTGTGTGTACACTGTGTGTGTTCATTGTACATTCCTGGTTGGTGTTGTAACCTGTGTGTACACTGTGTGTGTTCATTGTACATTCCTGGTTGGTGTTGTATCCTGTGTGTACACTATGTGTGTTCATTGTACATTCCTGGTTGGTGTTGTATCCTGTGTGTACACTGTGTGTGTTTATTGTACATTCCTGGTTGGTGTTGTATCCTGTGTGAACACTGTGTGTGTTCATTGTACATTCCTGGTTGATGTTGTATCCTGTGTGAACACTGTGTGTGTTCATTGTACATTCCTGGTTGGTGTTGTATCCTGTGTGTACACTGTGTGTGTTCATTGTACATTCCTAGTTGGTGTTGTATCCTGTGTGTACACTATGTGTGTTCATTGTACATTCCTGGTTGGTGTTGTATCCTGTGTGAACACTGTGTGTGTTCATTGTACATTCCTGGTTGGTGTTGTATCCTGTGTGTACACTGTGTGTGTTCATTGTACATTCCTGGTTGGTGTTGTATCCTGTGTGTACACTATGTGTGTTCATTGTACATTCCTGGTTGGTGTTGTATCCTGTGTGTACACTCTGTGCTGTGGCTCTGTATTACTGGCGGCTGTCACTGCAGCTAAACTAGTTTCTGTAGTCAGGAAATGAAACCAAAATGACTTGATACTGTCTTGTCACCATGTCACCTGTTCTATTGCCATGCCGCCTGTCTTGTCACTATGTCACCATGTCATTGTCATGTCACCTGTCCTGTCACCATGTCATTGTTATTATTGTTGTTATAACCACAGTCCCATGTCCTATCACCTGTCCTTTCACCTGACTTGTCATTCATCACCTGTCATCAGCTATTACATGTGAAGCTTCTTGACTACAATATTCTAAACAGTGACATCTACTTTGTCTTAGCCCCCCTCTACCCTACCTCTACCAGTGGTCACATGACAGTCTAGTAGTGCCTATGCACTAGCAGCACAAATGACAGCGCTAATAGAAACCAACATGTGGTAAGGAATAAACACAATAGTTAAGTAAGGGAGTCTATCATGAGGCATATGTAACGACAGAGCAATGACCTACTTTATCTTCTCCCATTTTTTCAAAATATTTGTTCCTCACACTCCATGAGTAGTTTGTATCAGGCAATTTATGGTAATGTCAATGCAAAGATTACACCCGCATAGCGTATATCCCACTGTGATATTTATGTGAATACAAAGCACAGTACACATTTCCGTTGCATAAACAGGTAAGTACGCCTACAGGTTCAATGCAGATTGTTCTGAAATCTTTCCTTATCTACTCCACCCACATTCCTATCACTATTGATTATAGATTTGGATTTGATCCTTTCAGTAGATATCTTAACAATAACTGATTATGTGTATTGCACTGTTTTGTTATGGTCACATCTTGATCGACTGTGCAGACAACCTAAGTCACAGTTGGTGAAAGTTGACCGGTGATTGTACGGATCACTTCCATTCGATACTGCCCACCCAGTGTCCTTGGCAGTGACCATTTCCATTTAACTTGCCAAATCACACTATTATAAATCCATGTCTAGTTTTTTGTAAATATCACATGTGTCTGACATATCTTTTATTTCACCATGTAACTACAACTGTTCGTGATACACATCAGTGTTCTCTAAATATCTACAAGATTACAAACTTAAAAGATTCAATGGCTAACTCTAATGTGACAGCAGGTTTGAATAACCGCCCTGACGACCAACATTTGTGAAAACATAATGTAATCATAAATGTGAGATTATTTATTAAGAAATAAATGCATTACTTTTCTTTGTCCCTGACAGTTTGGCACCCCAGATGGAAGTGTCGTAGGTTAATCCCTGACAGTTTGGCACCCCAGATGGGAATGTTGTAGGTTAATCCCTGACAGTTTGGCACCCGAGATGGAAGTGTCGTAGGTTAATCCCTGACAGTTTGGCACCCCAGATGGAAGTGTCGTAGGTTAATCCTTGACAGTTTGGCACCCCAGATGGAAGTGTCGTAGGTTAATCCCTGACAGTTTCGCACCCCAGATGGAAGTGTCGTAGGTTAATCCCTGACAGTTTGGCACCCCAGATGGAAATGTCGTAGGTTAATCCTTGACAGTTTGGCACCCCAGATGGAAGTGTCGTAGGTTCATCCCTGACAGTTTGGCACCCCAGATGGAAGTGTCGTAGGTTAATCCCTGACAGTTTGGCACCCCAGATGGAAGTGTCGTAGGTTAATCCTTGACAGTTTGGCACCCCAGATGGAAGTGTCGTAGGTTAATCCCTGACAGTTTCGCACCCCAGATGGAAGTGTCGTAGGTTAATCCCTGACAGTTTGGCACCCCAGATGGAAATGTCGTAGGTTAATCCTTGACAGTTTGGCACCCCAGATGGAAGTGTCGTAGGTTCATCCCTGACAGTTTGGCACCCCAGATGGAAGTGTCGTAGGTTAATCCCTGACAGTTTGGCACCCCAGATGGAAGTGTCGTAGGTTAATCCTTGACAGTTTGGCACCCCAGATGGAAGTGTCGTAGGTTAATCCCTGACAGTTTGGCACCCCAGATGGAAGTGTCGTAGGTTAATCCCTGACAGTTTGGCACCCCAGATGGAAGTGTCGTAGGTTAATCCTTGACAGTTTGGCACCCCAGATGGAAGTGTCGTAGGTTAATCCCTGACAGTTTGGCACCCCAGATGGAAGTGTCGTAGGTTAATCCCTGACAGTTTGGCACCCCAGATGGAAGTGTCGTAGGTTAATCCCTGACAGTTTGGCACCCCAGATGGAAGTGTCGTAGGTTAATCCTTGACAGTTTGGCACCCCAGATGGAAGTGTCGTAGGTTAATCCCTGACAGTTTGGCACCCCAGATGGAAATGTCGTAGGTTAATCCCTGACAATTTGGCACCCGAGATACTAACTGTATAGGAGGAAAACCTTAACATACACACACACGCATGCACGCATGCATGCACACACAAACAAACACAGACACACAGATGCATATGCACACACACACAAACACACAAACAAACACACACAGTCCTACATATTATAATTAGTAACACAAACACATTTAGGAATACACGCATGGCACATTTAGGCATACACGCATGGCACATATATGCACACACTAGCTTGATCTTAGTTATATGCTATCAGCGAGAATATGTTTAAAAACAAAACTGACAAACATCTCAGAAGGATAGTAAGTCTGATTCTCAATAAACCAAACACTTTCTTGTCCATTTAACATCTGTGTTTTACCGTTGTACTATTATTTTCCAATATTGTTGCTTATTTCTGAACATGGATAAATTTGGCAGGTAACTTGGAACAGGGCGCAGCCATATTAACTCGGTATTTCAACTGTTTTCTCTTGGTACATAGTTGAATTGGCAAAGCCAACTGGGACTTAGGCGCGAAGTCTTGTTCAATTTACCCCTACATAGAAAGTTGATGTTTTGCCACAACTTCTGAAAAGCAATTTCAAAGAAAGAAAGCCAAATTCAAACACTGCCAGGAATATCACAAAATTACAAGTCCATTTAAGATATAAAACACTCAAAATCTGTTTAAATCAGCCATAATTGCTTAATATAATTTGATCATTATCTGTTTAAACTGAATATTTTGCCCTGAATATTATGTATCCACTGTGTACATACATTGTATGGGGTGTATATTATGTATCCACTGTGTACATATATTGTACGGGGTGTATATTATGTACACACTGTGTACGTACATTGTATGGGATGTATATTGAAAACAAAGATCACTACTCATAAACAGGTAAACTATGAAATTATATTAAAAACTATGGTTTATTTATAACTACACAAGTAATAAACCCATTTAACTGTTTTGTAATCTAACCAGGAACGATAACTGACACATCCTAGATACCTCAAATCTACGGGTGTTTCGCAGAAATAATTACCCAAATTCGATACTGGAATATGTACATTTACCCCCTACCCTCTAGTTTGTTGGCTCCCACATACAAGGGGATAGCTGTCCAATTAGTTATCCACCCCTAGGCTCATTAATAACCGCCACTTTGCCTGTGGTGTGAAGGTAAACAGTAATGATACAAGTCTCCCGGTGTTGACAGTCACATTCATCATATTCACTCTACACAGCAGGGCAATAATAGACAACCTCCAGCTAATGATTCCTCCCACAGGAAAACAGCCTTTGTTGCAATTGTCAACAACCCTGCTCTAGACAGAAAAAGGGGTGCCTGCCAGACAGCCTTATCAGTGACTATATGTCACTCAAATGTAATATATGTGGGGTGCTGTAATGGATGGTGGGGGGGGGTAGATCACCAGACAGTCAATCTGGAGAACCCTTTATTCGAATCCACCTGCAGATGTGCCCCTTGTTTTTTTGGTAGAAATCCATATTTTTGACTTGAAATGCTGAGTAAACCCTTACAAATCTGTATACATATTTACTGGTTGGTCGACTGATAGCATTCATATTCTGAATGAGTGGTGCTATCTATCAGGTTACAAAACCTATATTTAACAAAATCTGCCATGTTTTGTTGGAAATCTGCATGACATCAACACAATTGTTCTCATGTGGGCAATTTTTTCAACCCATTTTGCCTGTCTTTAAGATGAAACAGTGAAGTGCCTATCCCTGATGTTTATGTTTAAAACATCTGAGACTACAGCTACATTCTTCAAAAAATGAAAGTAGTTTTTTCAAAGTGTAATTTCCCCCCTAAATCTCTGGCATTGCCTCACTTTTATGATGTGGTTTGCAGTTTTACATTTTTGTTCATACTACAATGCTTAATGATTCCAGTTTGCTGGACCTATTAGCTCAGATTCCACAGGATTTAGACATGATAGAAGTTTGTTATTATTACTAATCCATATTCAAAAGGATCATCAACTAGGTCCAAGTATTGTTGAGACACATTAAAAACACTCAACATGTATCAGCAAAATTCCTGTGATTTAAACTGATATGAACCATTATGCAAATGACAACATCCAAGTTAACCAATCAGCACTCTTGGTGCCCTAGTATTCAACCAATCAGACTGCATTATTGGTGACCCAGTATTTGACTGATTCTTGCCTATAGGCTCTTCCTCATTGACAACAGGTGACTCGAGGACTTTGCCCGAGGACTATGCCTAAGGTTTGCACTCCGAGGACTATGGGATAAATGCTGCATCAATAAAAAATTGCATATCAACTGTGTAATATTCACTAACTTAACAAAGGGTATATTCTTGTCATGAGCTGGTTAGCATGTAACATAATTCTGAGTTTGTTTTTTTACAACATCTATCATGTCAAATGTAGCCACATGGTGTTCATATATCAGATCACAGGAAAATATAGTAAATTTACACATACTTAATATATTTATATAATATAATACAATATAGGTTTATTTCAGACAATCAATCAGTATGTCCCGATAAAAAAAGGAATAAATTTACAGATAAAAACAGTACAGTATATTTGAAAAATATACATCCAGATTCCGCAGTTTTTACATACAATTGATTATTGGTACTGCATAATGCACGTGTAATTGTGATATAAACAGTGTAATTGACTTGAACATTTAAAAGTGTACTTGCATGTGAAATGAAAATGTCTAAGTAGCAGTAATTGATTTAATTTAATATAATTAAACAGTGCTAGCTGTCACAACCGACAAGTTAAACAGTTTCTTAGAACTAATTAGGGTTTCTTTGTAAATTAAATGCTTAGATAATTTCTGACTGTCTTTTGATATGAAATGTGATATGACAGCATTGTGACAAGACACAAGTGATACATGTCACATGACAGGTCACATGACACCTGTCTCACACCATGCCAGATGTGACTGCATTAATTATTTCTCAAGCGCCCCAAATGCATGGTGAATGGCCAAAAGTATCAATAAGTGTTGACACAAATGACAACTCTTGTTGACATAGATGACAGAACTTGATGTGTCAGGTGGACAGGTGGAGAAGACACCTGCGATAGCATTCATTGACGTCTCAAACATACACATCAAGGTAATTAGTTCTCTCACTACTGGGATGACAGTCCTTGTTTACATTTTGGTTCACCTATATTTTGACTCAGGTGAATTTATAAGCGATAAATGACTAATAAAATGATTCTGTGCAAGGAGCACGTGAGGGCCCTCACATCCTATTGGCTGTTCCAAAAGTACTTGGAATGAACGACACACGAGAGCGATTTTTAGGAAACAATTAGTTTTTTTTACATTGAACCGATTAATTCAAAGTTTTAATTTATACATAAATAAATTTTGTATGACTGTTGTAAATGTATAAAACTGCCTGGTGCATGAATTGTACAAAACTATTTGGAAAGTGTACTTTTGGATAAATAATAACTAACAAGTACATGTGACGCCGAAAAAAATCTGATGCTTTTGACATGCTATAGATCATCTCAACTTTTGTTGTCCTAGTATAATCAGTCATTTTCCAAAAAAATATTTTTCCATGTTTAAAAAAAAAAAATTGTCAACCCTTATCAACAGTTGACATGGTAACCATCTCAAAATATTGATTCATTTTAGCATTATATTTGCCAGGTCATGCGAGTGTCATCTTCGTTGTCACACAGGATACTGTGACACATGGTAGGCATTATGGGATAAATTTGATACTTAATTTTAACTTTTTATTATATTTATAAAACAGAATCCTCAATTAATATATATATATATATATATAAACCAAAGACCAGAGCCTGTATGAAAGACTCTCATCTGAGCTAAATATCTTCTACCTGAGATCTCCACAGTATATCCACCTATCCTAATCAATGTCAAATTATGTTGACCACACTCTACATAAACTCAAAATCCCTGCCATGCTCTGTATAAAAATATAAAAATATACAAGATAATTGTTTGGCAACACTAACTAAACCCCCATGACCTTAAAGTCCAGGTGGAAACATGACTTTGAAATTCTGGTAATAGCAGCAGAAAAATGGTACAATACTCTGCTGAAAGTATAGGTGAAACATGCCCCTGAATTCAATTAAATACAGGTCGCAAAAACTGGATGAAAATCTCATTACTAATCAGATGGAGAGAACGATTTTCATCAGACTTTCCCTCTTGTCTGATAAGCTTGCATAAAAAGACAAACCTAATACAGGAGTCCCCTTGCTTCTCCTTTGTGGGAACCAAATGTAGCAAAACACCACTTTGATATTCATGAACCAGTGGAACTTCAGATGCATATATGCACAACAGCTTCAAAGTATACAAAGGTTACAGAAGATACACAGGAGAATATACAAAAACAGATGATACAAATCATACACACAGACAACCAGACGGATCACCTATCAGATGGCCAGATAGGCAGACACACAAAGTCACACATGGGCAGTTTGATGTTCTTAGCCAAAGTACAGTTGAACCCCAGTATTAAGGTCACCCTTGGGACAGGGTCAAGCTGACCTGACTAGCAAGGTGACTGTATTAGTGGGACTAATTTCCTTCACTTTACTGTTAAGGAAATAATTGGTGTGACTTTAATTGTGACGTACTGTATTACTAAGGTGACCATAAAGCGAGAATCGACAGTACATATAACCATCAAACTGTTATAAAGACACAAGATGAAAGACTTGCAACCTGTTTATGAGGAAATAGTAGATACCACAGCATACCTTGGTAGGAAATGCAATCAATATTTGCACTTCCACCAAAAAGCAACACCTGCAAATTGCTGTGCAAACCATTGCAAGAATCAACAAATTAATCCTGCCTGTGTTTCGCTGGACGCCAAGTAGCCCTTCATCCATTAAGCCAAGTACGCATATATAGCCCATAGCAGTCCACAGTCTGTTTCAATGGATGTCACCTCTAAAATGCATGCTTTTGTCAGTGACCTATCAAGTCTGCCCATACAGGTGTTTAAGGCAGTTCTGTGGCCACATTTTGTACAAGAGAAAACAATATGAAGGGAGCTGCAGCATTGAGTTGTAACTCAGACTCTCAATCAATAGAATGTCGTTTCAAATCCTCTCGCTGCCATTTCAAAAGGCTAAAGCAATTTCGACAGTGGTGGACATATTCTGTGAATGAAGTACATGTGTAATAATTGCAATGCTGCTGAATATTTCCCAGATACATTGATATGGAGTTCGACTAAACAAGTCTGCCTGGGAGTGAACTGTGAAGGGCCTTAATCAGTCCTAAGGACTGGTTACTGCACCATATAAGAGCGTATTTTTTTAGTTTGTAAATTCTGCCAATAACTACACTAATGTCACTTGAAGATGTTTAGAATGCAAAACAAACATGTCTTTTTATTTAATGTTTCCAATGTGGTAATAAAAACACATCTATATGCAGACACATTTTATAAATAATCTATAACTTCAATTTGCAGCAGAGAAGTTCTCATTAGCACATGAATCACACTGTGGAGATTATCAAACAAACAAAGAAATGAACACAAAACCCTACATGCATTGCATGCTGATTTATAAAGCGTTGGTGAAAATTTGGTTTTGTTTCAATACATGTTATGTTTCTTTACATTGCTAGTTCAGTACCCGTAGACACTGCTAAATTGTGTAGTACAAACGACACTACAAAGGCCAATGTATGGCAATCACTCCATATGGCTGGTTCAAAGTTGCCATAAATGCTAGTTTGTGGTAAACCACAAATATTAAAATTACTGCAGCTGGTTGTCCAGGTGTTAATAAAAAATTGATTCATATAACTATAGTCGAGCAGGTGTATATTTGACTACTACCCCAGTACCCCCAGATGCTTCCCACCAGAGCTAATTTACAACACTAGGAATGACCTGTAATAAAGCCTTTTTAAAGAAATTCTCCCTGGGTTAAGGGTTCATGCAGTACTGTGCATATGACAACTGTTTGCAGTGCTGTGCGTGATTCTACGATTGCTCAACCTCACGTAAATCATCTCCTACTGATTACTGGATGGTTTAGCTTGAAAAATCATAGAAAACATAAATAATTTTTCTGAACTACTGATCAATCAGTTATGTAATTGTTGTCATACGTCTGACATGAAAACTCTATGAAGTTTTCTGCTGCACGCCTGTAAACAGTCTGTATATGGCACCATCAACTAAGGACGTCTTTGCTTTGTTTCTGACATGACCATCAAGACAGTCATCTAGAGCCAAGTTTACAAACTACAAAGTTCCCTCTCAGAGGATGGGTATCTTACTGGTTCCACAAACCAGGCAACTGAACGTTAGAATATTGACTGCTCTTTGGATGCCACCCAGAAAGTTGAAGCACATTCTACTGGTTGTTTATAGCCGACAATTTAAAATAAACACACTAAACAACCCCACACAAGGGGTCAATGTATAACCTGTCTTGGACTAATAACCCCCACTGGCTACACCCACATTGCAGTCTAAACTCATTACCCACACTGGTGAGTGAGAGATCAAGACTCTAAAATACCCAATTGAAAATGTTCGCCTGGGGTGTAAGAAGGGTGACTCTACAGAGTCCGGATAAGTGACCACAGCAGTGGACGTCACGCATGGGAACTCTGCCAACTATGTCTGTGCTCATGGGAATAATTACTCAAACAATTGAGACTGGATCAATACAAATGTTTGTGGTGGCATAGTTAAAATTTCAATGAAATTACTAGATTAGATACCTTTAAAGTTGTACGAATACTTCCTTGTGTGGGTATGACAAGGAGTGGCTGGGTTGATAGTAAATGGGTTATTTAGGGTGTGTGTGTGGATTATAAGATTGCTGACTCCCCACTAGGCAAATTGGCAGAGGCTGCAGATTATCATGGGTGATTAACTCAAATCAATCAATCATTAATTGCACGTCCATATGTCAACATTACTTTTTACTTTCTGTGGAGATGAAAGAATACAATCAAACTTTGCTGCATCATTTATTTTTATACTAAACTTACATTTAAAGTTGAACAAAACAATGCATTGTGGTGAATATACATACGTGCACAAACATGCACGCATGTACAAATACATCACACACACAAACTGTATACATTTTTATAAAATTGATTTACTTCATTTTTAATTTGTTTCAAATAAATACTTGCACAGTATATGTCCAACCAAGAAACATTGAAGACTTCAATCAACTCTTAATCAAACAACAGAAGCATCTTTTTCCCTTTCCTAACATAATTCAAAGGGTACAGTTATCCCAATACTTTGGTTACACATAAGAACCACCTTACTTTGGGCATTGATACCAAACCTGGCCTGATAAAACTACAGAAACAGCAAAAAACAGAAACAAGATGGCAGATTAGTTCACTGTGATATGAACAGCCATTTTCTGTAATTACAGTTCAGCCTCAACTCTTAGAGAACAAGAGGAGGCAACATGGAACTGGAGACAAGGAGCAAACAATTGGGCTGACAGAGACACTGTCATTATGTGCTATGACTCAGCAGCTAAATCCAGGGTTGACTTCTTGAAAAAATTATTGTTACGACAAGAAGAAGACAGGACTGGAATACCCAGGTGAGATCAGATATGTCACAATAAAGATATGTCACAATAAAGATAACAAGTGTTCAACAGTTTGAACAATTGATTTTCCGTTGGCAACTGCGAGACTTTTCAACTTCAAGTGCCAGTGATTTGCTTAACAAATGCCATGTAACAGTTCTTGCCAGAAAGCCACGTCCAACATACAAAGATACACTCTGTAACTCCACAAATGGTTCTTACAGACAACAACGATGAATGATGAATCACAACTGTGATCTGCATTTGTATAACGCGTGTAGAAAAAATACCTGCCTCTGCATTGGCATGGGAAGATTAGGTGGTAATCTCACAGGTGATGGCTAATTTTAAACACCACATCTGATACATTTGTCACTTCCTTACACATTGGTTAGGAAATCAGATATTCCCATGGGTGCTCTGGGCTTGCCACAATGAGACAAGTCCTACCCCCTGGATAGACTGTATACACAGCCAACTAAATAAGTGATAGGTACATCCACTGTGACACATTGCCTGTCAAAGTAATGGCCTGGTCTCCACATAAAGCACCAGCCAGTGTCATCCATTATGTCGCTTCTTGAAGAGACAAATCTCTCCTGTTGTCTTCAACAGTGCAAGATAAAGGCAAAGTCTCATATCGCGCAGTATCGAGCACTTCACACATTACTCAATGTTCCAACACCAACCTGCCATCTCTAGGAAGAATTCAGCCACAATGTAATTACTCATAACAGTTTCATCATTCCCCTTTTCCTTTGAGGGTTCATGTGAGCGCCTGTCTTGTGATGTGTTCTCGTGGCTTCCTCACACTTTGGCTTTTCCGGCATAATTTCCTCCTAAGTTAATGTTTAATTGGTTCACGATTTCTTCTTTCATATCACACATCATTACTGATTGTTTCTGGCCACCATATTCTTATTTCTTCTTTCATATCACACATCATTACTGATTGTTTCTGGTCACCATATTCTTATTTCTTCTTTCATATCACACATCATTACTGATTGTTTCTGGTCACCATATTCTTATTTCTTCTTTCATATCACACATCATTACTGATTGTTTCTGGCCACCATATTCTTATTTCTTCTTTCATATCACACATCATTACTGATTGTTTCTGGCCACCATATTCTTATTTCTTCTTTCATATCACACATCATTACTGATCGTTTCTGGCCACCATATTCTTATTTCTTCTTTCATATCACACATCATTACTGATCGTTTCTGGCCACCATATTCTTATTTCTTCTTTCATATCACACATCATTACTGATCGTTTCTGGCCACCATATTCTTATTTCTTCTTTCATATCACACATCATTACTGATCGTTTCTGGCCACCATATTCTTATTTCTTCTTTCATATCACACATCATTACTGATCGTTTCTGGCCACCATATTCTTATTTCTTCTTTCATATCACACATCATTACTGATCGTTTCTGGCCACCATATTCTTATTTCTTCTTTCATATCACACATCATTACTGATCGTTTCTGGCCACCATATTCTTATTTCTTCTTTCATATCACACATTATTACTGATCGTTTCTGACCACCATATTCTTATTTCTTCTTTCATATCACACATCATTACTGATTGTTTCTGGCCACCAATTCTTATGTTTATTATTAGACTCTTGTTTAAATTAAACTTATTTTCCTTCCTTTCAACACAAGGCAAATTGATATTGCAGCTTATAAACCGCCACAATAAGAGAAACATTCAAACTATGCGCTAAAAATTAAAAACTTACATAATTGATCAGGTGACACACACTTCCTGTAGACAAAGCTGTACACGTGTTTCCATACCTCGGGGCCATGTGATTGTGTGGGAACACGAATGTATGACACCATATAACACAAATTTGTGTCACAGAATAAGCCACCGTCTGTGCTACATGTTGTTTCAAACAAATGTGGGGAAGTTTGTCATTATTTGTCTGCCAACAGTTACATGGCAATTTATGACTGGTTGATATTAAATAATAAAGACCTAGTTTAAAATAATGCACATGGCAGCAGTAGTGTGGGTTAAATACAGAAAATCAAATAATATTATTAGCAGGTATCGATTAAATGAACCAATGGGTTATTTTTATTATTATCTGTAATAAGTCATGTTTTAACTTAAACATCACAGTTGTACTTCATGCTTGAAAAACAAGCTTGATATTCATAAACTAATAACAATTGAATTATGTTAAAAATGATTTATTAAATCATATTTTGTGATAGTAAAAACATTACAATAAACATAGTATATATATTGCAATAAAATTAACATTATCTTTGAAAATTATGGCTTACATTCTACAACTATTCAGATTTTATACCTTTAAAAACCATGCCCCATTTGCTGAAAGTTAACCTTCAATCTAAAAACACCTTGATCATGAAAGGAAAATGTCTGTCAAGTATCATATTCTCAACACAAAATAAATGACGTGCCTTATACCACGAGACATGCTTTACTGGATACGCACAGAGAGGAGTAGATACCTGACTACCTGTAGAGTCCTCATTAGCTTGAGGGATGACATGAAACCAAGACCACATCCACTCTATGTTCCATTGTCAGGTGATAGAATGGACCAGAGCTTACTAAGAACCCATCTGAACTAACTTCAGAACAAGAGCCATTCACCCCAGCGTCTAAGTACGTTGCCTGCGGATTAGTTTTCAAGGGTGTCCAACAGGTTGTGACAGTTGGTGGACCTGATAATGACTTGGGTCTTCTGAGAGCATATATACACTCTCCATGGGTGAGGTGATCACAAAGATATCAAAGGCTTATACACTGGGCTCTCGCTGTAAGAAACACATTGGGACTTTTTCAAATTATTCCGTGTATTCAATATTCCTTACACATTCAAAATTTCAACTGAAGAAATATTTTGTTCTTTGCTATTTTGTTTACTCCGCATAGCTTTAATTCATTCAGCTATGTATATATGAGCACCTAGCTATTAATGGGGCTGGATATATGTGAAAGAAGTCTTCACTCAGTAAGTGCAGCATGGCTGAATGCTTCCCAGAATCACATACTCAAGATGGTGTTGGACTGAACAGGTCTGGCAGGGATGAAGTGTGAAGTGCTCTGTGCAGTTCTAAGGACTTGACATCGCACTACGTATAAGAACACATAACGTTTTTACTTATAAATCTCACTTGTACCCAGTTATCAATGAAAATGTGCAAGAATATGGCAGCACTTCACCACAATATTTACCTTCGAATAAAAGAATGTTGTGAGTTTATTTCCTATGACTCTTTCTTACCCTGGCTATGTACTTTTTCAGTGATTTTTGTCCTGTGACTTTACATTCCCACCCACCATTCCACTCATCAGCCGTTTGCAACAAACAGGACATTGGGTGACAGGGTCATGGAACATTCTGGTCTTGTTCCTCAGGGCATGAGACCACTCTAATGCAACACAACATCAGAACTAACTGACCTACGTCCATAATGAAGTATGTAATCTAAGTCAACACACACAATGGACTTGACCATGACTATCAGTGACCATCTGTAGAGGTTGATCAAGCCATGTCCTTAACTGTCACCACCAGCATCATCAGATGACCACTAGGTACTCAATGACCAGAGCTATTGGTCAAATGGTCAAGCTGGCTTACCTGTACTGTGCAGTGGTCACATATAATCGACTCAATGTATGAAGTCTATCCTATGTTGTACCGCCATGAGGGGTAACTTATACCCCCAAGTCTTGACCCCCTTTCATGATATGTAATCAGAATGAGGGATCAGTCAGAATGGTCAGACTATATTGACCACACAGCGAGTGGTCACTCATGTTGTGTAGTTAGGATCACTTCACCTCACTTTGCCTACTCCTACTTTGCCTACTGATCAATATGATGCCCACTTTGCACAGAGCCTTATGGTGTAGTGATCAGAGCGGTGGACTCAACTGAGAGATTCTGGGTTCAAATCCTGTATTGGTGTTCTGAACCTTGAGCAACTTTGTTCACTCTACTCTGCTCCAGTTCACTGAGTACCTGGCTGTAGACAGTGGATTTGTGTATGCACCGTCTTGGTGCAGTATCTGCAGCATAGCTGAATGCTTCCCAGACAAGTTGAGATGATGTTCAATTGAACAGGTCTGCCAGGGAGTAAAGTCTAAAGCACTTTAAGTAGTGCTAATGACTGGATACTGCGCTATATAAGCACTTACAGTTTACTTTACTTTGCCAACTCTGCATTAGAATAAGCTCTACGTCCACTGACCCACCCTACTACCCACCCTGACCCACCCTACCACCCACCCTGACCCACCCTACCACTCACCCTTCCATTCATTTACTGACCCCAACATTCACAAATACCACGTGATTCACATACATTGTAATGTAACTCTACAACAACACTGCCATAGAACATCACAAATTCTGTTAAATGGAAAACGTAAAAATACAATTTGGACACACTTTAATGCATCAATATTTTACATCGTAACCTAAACACTCAAAACTCGCTACATGGTATTTACACTGCATGTCCCGTGACCTTAAACGACCTTCATATTA
Organism: Paraescarpia echinospica; assembly: GCA_020002185.1. Lineage (NCBI taxonomy): Eukaryota > Metazoa > Annelida > Polychaeta > Sabellida > Siboglinidae > Paraescarpia > Paraescarpia echinospica. The sequence goes on along the minus strand of CM034534.1, from coordinate 62,066,893 downwards.
CCTCATACCAAGCTCATTCCAACATGGTAGAAAATTCACATAGCCACACTGTTAGCAATGTATCCGTCACATTTTAACCTACGCTATCAAACCACCAACTCAACTACTGACTGTTTTTATCTATGTGTGAAAACTTAAACATCACTTACATACAACCTTGCAGACCGTGTCTATAATTACACACCAGACCACAGGGTGTTGATTGCAGGGTATTTGTTACTGTAGGTATGACAACAGTAACATGCTGTTACTGGACCCTGGGCCTGTCACAGAACACATTATGTGACATCCCTATTTGACCAAGACATGTGGCAATTAATTGAAGTGGGTCAGTCACTATGCAATGCATCACAGTTGAATTTCATCTGTATTTGTAGCGAAAAACATCAACTACGATTGACATTTTTAACACTTTTACATTATTTATTCATTCGGTTTTAGCAGATATATTTCTTTGCATGTGAAGTTTCCAGCTAGATGTCTTGGTTAAAAATAAATGAACTCAGACAAAAATCAGAAAACTGCAGAAAACTGAAAAACAACAACATAAGAATTACATTTTAAAAGCTGTTGGATGAAAATCAGAAAAGTTGCAAGGTTTTAACAATGACGAAATCGTTTAGATGTTGAACATTGAAAGATGGACTAGAATTATGTGGTATTTAATTTCTGTTCATTCAGTAACTTTTTCTGTTACTTTCTCCTGCATGGCAAAATCTGTTACTTTGTACCTGTTGCTTTTTTAAATTATTACCAGTTAGTTTGAGGCAGGGTTAAATCAACTGACTCAGTAAACTAGACAATCGAAGGAAATGACACCGACAAGGAACAAACACACTGTTGTAGCCTTGTCTATCGACTTAATTTCACATAAAACCAGTGCATGTTGGTCAATAGCCACTTGACATAAAGTCCCATGTATACATGTAACAGTCTACAAAACTACCATAAATCACAATGTCTATGCCGTGTCTCCTTATGTAACTACCACACGTGTGTTAAATCAGAACACGACACACATCTGTGAGAAACTTAAGCACCTGATGACTTAAGTATTATATTAATATATACATTTAAGATTGAACATACAAGACGCCTAGGGGTTTCATTTTAGTTGCCAAAATTCTGCGGCCAAATGAAAGCTCGTATTTATTTTTGGCATTATATGAATGTGATATCGCGTAGATCAGCAGACATGGTTCTTATTTTTGTCATTCTTATAATGACAAATATTCACATCCATCAGGTTCTCAGCCAAATCGGGTGCGTTGCCCCAAGGAAAGGAATGCAAACTGCACGCATAATTAGTTATTGAATTGAGAAAAACAAATGTAACAATGATTAAATGAGATAAAGTGAAATCTGTAATAATAGACATCTGTGTGTTTAGTACAACTGTTTTAGGTACACATTAAAAAATTATGTTCGTTACGTTGTTTGCCCTAAAACAGCACTGCACGATATACAGATCTGTACTCACGTTTCACTGTAACACCACACAATTTACACACAGTACACTTCATGCATAAGTGAAGTAACAGTAGGTTCTTTGGACTGCTCATATTACGGTACACTGCAGTGACAGATCTGTTCGTTCGAGCATCATCATCATTTTAATTAATACCAATAACAAATTAATATTAAAAACTTTACATCACGTCTAGGTTCACATTAAATGATGTTTTCTGTTATCCATTTTGTTAATGGCAGAACTTGGCCATAAACGTGTTCCATTTTGTTTAGCCAAACTTAATTTTGTTTAGCCAAACTTCATGTTTTAGCCAGTGGCTAAATGGCTTTGGTTAACACAAACTTTACACACACATATATAAATATATTAAAACAATATTTTAGTTATAGAAAACTATAAAATATGCAATATAAGTGTGATCAAATATTACATTTTTGTCTCTTTGGTACAAATGGTTATCTTTAATTCGGGCTTGGATGTCTTACATTGTACTTATAAATTCTAGGCTACTACAAATGAGTGGCCAACCTATTAACCCACACATACTTTCTCATGCTGGCCACAGGAAGGAACACAGTTGACTGTGATTCATGCATAGTAAAGCCATGTAGTGCTGAAGGCTCATGTTTTATGAATTGTGGACATATGTCATTGACATGACTTCCTGTGCCACAAATAACACTGACAAACACGCTTACAGGCTGGTCTGTCCACTCAGTAAATGACACGTCACATTTGTGTCACGTGTGCAGTAAATAAACTACCTGAATTTTGTAAGTGAACGTTGAACTGTGAGAAGAATATATATGAGCAACACTTTTTATCATTTTACCTCTGATGATAAGAATTGTTAGTGTTGTCAATCAATCAACCGTTCATTCTTCATATCCTTGTATAAAGGTGTCAGCTGAACTGTTTGAATCGTCAAATGACATATTCGAAGATCAACTCAAACTATTTTAACTGTGCCCAGGCAGTTGCCTTTGTCTTTGAGTGAAATCCAATAATAATAATGTATCAGTCTGTGCGACATCCCTTTTTGAACATATTCATCAAACCAGTGATGTAGATAAGCAGAATCACAGGTGTATGTCATTCAGGGTGGGATTTGGGAGCAGATTGAGATGGGCAGAACATGTACAGAATGAGTAAGGAAAGATTGTCGCAGAGAGGATGGTAAGCAGAAGAGAGTGACAGAAGGAGAAGACATAGACAAAAATGAACAACAACAATTTTTTATTTGACCACAAATTAAAGTACCTAGTGTGCAGTATACAAGTATATTACTATAATTAAAAAATATTTAGTAAAACAAAAACAAAAAAACAGTGAAAAGAGGTCAGTGACTCCTAGTAATGTGGTCTATCTGGGCCGAATCTCTTTATATTGTGAAACGGAGATTTTACATGTTTTACATATTTATTTAAGTATTTGTTAATATTGTTTTAAACTTATTTATTAACTTTATTTAACTTATTACTTTATTTTATTTTAATTTGTATCTATTTGTGTGCCTAATTTGTCTACTTTTAAAAAACTATGTATTTTATTTATATGCAACAATTGTATATGGGTTTTGGCCTGATATAAATATATTCGTATTCGTATTAAGACAAATATGCTGAAGATGGAGAGATAGAGTCAGGAGAGATCATGAAAAGACAGGGGTGAACGCCAAGTGGAAGAAAACTGCTGAAGATTAGGATAGATGGAGAAGTATCATAAAGATGGCAGATCAGACAGAGTGACACCACCCCCACAAGCAAGATTGCAAGAAAGAAGTAATAAAATAGATCCTTCCACATGGAAGCCATACAAGTGACAGTAACATACAGGGAAGGAGATCAAAGCATTATCAGATCTGTTCTTGCCTACCAAAGTGGTGGTCTCTATCTCAACCCGAATTAACCAAACCATTACCACAGGGGCAACAACCAGAGATATGAATTAATAGATCCCAGGTACACCAAAGTATCATATTACTAATAATACACCCATTTACAACGGATAAGTATGTACCGGATAATAATAACCCCGTTTTGACAGCCTGGCCAGACTAGTAGTACTGTGGAAAAGTAACAATAACCCAAACCATAGGATGTCCACTGGGGCAGCAGGGAAGATAGTGCAATTAACACCCCAATTACCTCTTCATTAGTGCCAAGAATGTGCACAGGAGAGAATTACACCTGGATGGCAGAGTTGCTGGAATGTGGGGCTTTCTGAGTAGTAACCTGTGTCATCTCCACAGGGATCAAACATATCCTCTTGTGGCCCAACCACTGGGTGTATCCCTTGGGGTTGTCTGTGAGATTCACAGTTGCAGCTACTGTCTGCTTTCCATTTCAAGTCAGAGATGATTCATGATTAATTTACAATTGACCATATTAGCAAAAATGCTTGTCTTCTGGATGCCACCACACAAATGCCGCCAGTATGAACTGCCGTCTGACTTCTAGCATGAACCGTCTAACCACCGGTAAATAAAACCTCAACGCATTGGACATTTTGAAATATCGGTCTTCTCGACTGACAGCCTGATGCTGTAACCACTGGGTGCAGCAATAGTTTTCATATATGTCAAATAACTTATATAAATCCTTCATCTATTTACTTCTCACCCTTGATGGGTCAACAAGATATCCCGGTATGAAAAACACACAAGCAACAATGTTCATGCAGATATATATACAGCGTGGAGAAATACACTGATAATTGCTAATGACTTGTTTTCAAGGAATTCCTCAGGTTATCCTAATAAGTGTGTTATTCAGGTTAGTAGTGCGACTAACAGCCCCAGATCAAACAGTTCATTGATCCCCAGTGCTTTCAATTACTGACACATGGGGTGTGTATCAGGGGTGGAATCAGAAATCATTACCTCAAGTTGCCAGTGTTACAGTGCTTTATCTTCTGCCTAACAAAGGCAACCAGTATAGGTTCATGAGAACCCTGGAGTTATCTTTCAGGCACACTCTAGGGTTCAACTTCTTCTGGTGACATGAGGGTTCTACCCACATCGAAGGGTGGTGGCCCTGACAACTGATGATTATGGTGATTACCACAACAGACCCTTAAAGCCACAATTACAATATTGATAACCTGGGCAGTGAGATATAGAATGGTTGTAGTTATGATTATAGTGTAATGTCCACACTAACTGCGTCATATAGCTGCTAACTGGAATGTTCCTGAAGCTTATTTAATTAAAATTATGGGACTGATCCAATGGATCATATCAGAGAAACCATGTTATCCTGATTTTAACCCGGATCACCAAGATTAAATTTAACAATAGCAGAAAACCATGTATATTGCAAACTGTAACTATTATGAAACTCAAGTGCTTGAGTTATCTAAGTGTATAATTTATTATATAATTAACAACATAATTATACATTTAAATATATATAAATATTATACATATCCTGGCAAGATGATCAAAATGCACGTGATATGAAATAGAAAACAGAATATAAATGTATCAACGTCAACTTGTCCATGGTGGATATTCATAATAAATAAGCAAATATAACTGAACTGACATACTTATGGCTACAAATCTATGGTAATTCTTTAAAATATACTAACAGTTTAACAATTTATAAGCAGAATGCAGCTGCTGATTAGTGAGTTTACTTCCTGTTTTCATGTGTTCAAACATGTTATGCATACCGTATTGTACAACGGATGAAATATTGATTAACATACGGAATTAAAGTCCTCCACATCAAAGGGAAACAAAAACTGAGGACCAATATGGAGGCCAGCCTCCCCCCAGATTCCAAGGTCAATGAAGAGAGCAATATGTTAAACAGGTAATTTTCAATTTAAGTGTTCAAATAATGACACATTTGAAGTGTTGTTGGTGACAATTATGAAATATCCACTGCATACACATGTAAATGTATTTTATTATTATTATGAGTCAGTCCAACATGTACTTAAATCTGCCATATGAGCATTGATTTACCATTAACATAAATCATTTATGGTGATTAGGTCATTATTTGCTGCTGCCCTGTATTGCCAAGGACATGGTGCCTGCTCACAGCTAAATACAAATATATTTAACATGAGCCATCTGCCAAGCCGTGATACAATCAAAAGGGCAATTATATTCTATAAAGGTCTTTGGAAACATTTTACTTCTGAAGTTCTGAGAAATCTAATCCAGAAAAAGACAACTTCGCCCAAGGCCAGTATACGGAGAGAGTGATATGAAGAAACAAACCACTGTCATGTGAAATTGCCCGTCCCTTAGAAGTCGGGACAATCTTCATGGTACGCCGAATGTAACATTATACAACGCCAGCCAAACAACTGATTAAATTCCACGTTTTGTGATACTTACAAGTCCATTGTCAGGACTCAGCCTTCCGTCTCCTAACTGCACATGTAATCAATGAATTTGTGCTGAAATGCGTAAATGCATTTTGGCATTCTTTCTAAATACTATGTAGATATTCACCGAAGAATTATATACCAGAAGGAAATGTGTAATAATTATACAAATTGATTTATTAACCATACAATTTGAGTTACTGAAACCGCAACTGCACCTGAATGATCATCTACTTATCAATATTTAACATACAATAACACCTTTGATAATTGATTATGACAATATATGTATATGTAAACAGTAGACCATTAGCTAGGAGAATGTAACACTTGCTCCTGAAATAACCTACCCTCCCTAATGATCTAATATCAGGCTGATCACTGCACACTCCTTGGTTGTAATGCTGAAGATAAACCTAATTGTTTTTTGTATTTCAGATATATACATGAATTCTGTTTTGGTACAAACAGTAGTCTTATTTTGACCTGTCGTTACATAATAGTTGCATTGTACCTACAGATCTATATGATTTGGAAATTTAATAAGTGTATTTTCATTAATTTTCTGAGCCTGCTGGCATTCCTAATTTAACTATTGGGTATTACTCATATCATAAATGTGTTACTATTGTAAGGAACAAAAACATTGGTCTCACTCAAAAATGGGTAAAAAGATGCATTCTTTTTACAAGAGAAAAGAAAGCTTTATGTTCTATAGTTCACCTTAGGCATTGGGCTGTCATCCATGGAATTTGCCCAATGGTGAGTTTACATGAACCAATCCAGGGCTTTACCATCAAAGTTCCCAGCTGCGCTCCATTGCCTTGGAAGATAACAACTATGCCTAGATGCATAAACTCTATGTCTAGGGTCTCATTAAGGCCCACCTCTATACTATGGAATCTACCCCATGTGTAAAGAGAGTGCAGTTAGAGGTAATCATTGAAAACTGTTAGAATTTCACCAGTTGCTGACACCCAAGGCAGGTTTGATTAATCAACAGGTAGTAGAGTTGTTGCACAAGAAATACTTTAATTGTTTGCCGCAGCCAACACACCTGGATCACTGCACAGTATTAATAATAATAATAAAAAGGTTTTATTTCAGACAACCAAACAGTAGCTATATAAATTATAATACATACAAACACATAGACTACATGATTTTGCCATGTACACAAATATAAGCTTTGTTTTATAAAGTTAATAAATATATATTATAAAGTTAATAAAAACAATAGTATGCACATTACTGGTACTGCTGCAGTATAGCTGTTATGATTATTATAAATACAACTTATAAATACATTTTTCATTAACATTACGCTTTGCAAATGCACACATGAAGCATATATTTATCAAAAGCACTAAAATGTTAAACAAATAGTGGAGTATAAGTAACAGGGAAATCTCTATGATATCGACCAAACCAGAAGTGAACTTAGCATTTACGTTTTACTACTGGAAACACAATCTGGTGTTTCACTTGACTAACTATTTATGTTAGAAATAAGTTGCATTTACATATATAAAAATGAAAGAAGGTTTAGTACAGACTAATGAATTGCTTCCTCAAATGATTCATCGACACCAAGACTTCCTTCAGAAGTCTCATCGTAGAACCGAAAGAACTATGGAATGTGTTCTTCCCTATGCTGTTAACAAACGACCCATTGTCGCATGGCACTGAAAACACCCCACCCCTCCTCACTGAGTCATCCCTTATCAACACATTGGGTTAGTGCCGACAGACCTGACACAATGACGAATATATCAGTGTCATGACAAACAACAAAGGTGACACAAGGCGACGTCGTGACTGGCCGTAACGTGTACTTTCTGACACTTTTCGTCAATTCACACGCAAATTTATTTTGTCGCATTCCAGTGATTCAGTCGGTCGGCATCAGTGCCACAGAATGCTTTAGAAAACTGAATGAGATGCTGGGAAATGGAACCGCAGTCGGCCTTAGAACTGACACCATCAACATGATCCATAATCATGTAATGAATAAGCAGAAATACCGGAGAGGGCACGCTATGCACCCCTGGCTGACAACCCTAGTCGGAGTTATCTCAGTGATCGGTACGCACTGATGAGCCCTGGGAAAATCTCAGGTAGACGACAGGGCAACTAACAACTGCTTACATTGTGTGCTCATGAATATTACCTGTGTGCACTCGTCTACTTTGTAGTACCCTATGTGATCGGATTTTATATGCAAATGGGGTGGAAGTAATTAATTTACCTATGCAACAATGTTTTAGAAACAAAATGCACTGGAATCAACGTTTACTGTGTTTCACTCATCTTGGGTTACTTGACACAAGGACAGTAAAGACACCTATCTTGATATTGAAATCCAACCCCATATTCCATTAACTAATAAAACATATTTTATCTTATTTTAATTTGGCTACCTTATATAGGCAGTCAACATGTTAGTGTATTATGAATACAGCTGATTTGATTTTACACTGGTAAAGAATGCGTAATAAACTAATAAAATTGACCATATTCTATTTTACACTGAATAAATTCTACAGGTTGCATAATAAACGAATAAAAGATTCCATTTTATTTCACTGGAAACCTCAAACTGGCACCGGCAACAAAGAATTTCCTGCAATTTTCTGAATAATAAAAGAATGGGTGACGCAAAAGAAATAAAACAAGGCGACGATGGTGAAAACCATGCCAGACAACAACAACAACACAGGGGTAATAAAAGCTGTTATTCACCCTCTGTATAGACATTAACCCCATAGCAACATTACCCCCTATGAAGAGAATGCCGTTGTGTTGTACACTCCCTCGACAGGCGAGTGGAGAAGAAACAAGAGTGAGGACGTGAACATGAATTGAAGCAATGGAATTGCTCGTGAAGGGCGGCCACAAAACATTACAGGTACTTGACAAGTGGACCAAGATATCACAGCGGTCCTTGGGCCGCTACGCGTCGTGGTCAATTGGTCCTCTATGTATGCTGATCACAATGGCATTCCAACAACGACGGTTTCTAAAATTGGCAAGCGGCGACATGATTAAAGTTGTGATCATCTCATCAAGAAATGACGACAATATAAACAACTCCTCATTGTTCCTGTTTCTGAGGTGATGTTGGCCTTGATTCCGTATCCTTCTTCCACCGCTGCTCCCAAACTTCCAACTTCACTATCCATCTCCATGACTCCATTCCCATTTCTCCCTTCCCAATCCCACAAAATCTCTCATAAATATCTACTGCGAATTTGAATACAAGTTCTCAAGTCGAACCGAAGTGCTCCTGCAGGACAGCTCTATGGTAATACAACATATAAGAAGAAAGTAATCAATATAATTATAGCAAAGTTAATACATCTACTTGGTGCTGTCTTGATGTGTTCAAATACAGTGACGCATTTTCCGTGAAAAATATTAGCTAGCACACGGGAAGCAATGATTGTATCCGATCTGAATGGATTTATTTCCATAAGTGATGTTACGTGACCACTAGGCAAGAATCATATATCATCAGGAAATGCACTCTGTATTGCCTTTTCATATTAAAAACTTACATAAACATACTTGGTACATTGATAATTGAATTTTCATATCAAAATTTGACAAAACGGTTGTTAACTAGTACTAACTGTAGTTGACTGATAGGAGATGCTGAATGATTATCTAATTGGGATTGTAGTCCGTGCAGAATCTCAACTACAGTTTTGAGATATTCCAACAAAACTCCAGCAACAAACAAGTGAGTCAACAAGAAGGAAGTTTTACTGACTATCCTATTTTTGACCTACTGACCTCAGTCAATAATGACTCAATAACCACCACAGATGGTACATGTACTCAGACTGTGACACGTGCACATGAACTGTACTTTAAGGAAGTATATGACACTACAACCAGACCAGGACTGTCTGACAGAACCAATTCATAAGTGACAGCAGTTGCTACTCCATGCACCAATTCACACCCTTATTGAACCTTGCTTACATCACACACAGACAGTTTTGGCCAAGAAGCCCAGGCACCAGATTGATGTGCCTATATTAGAGTGCTTGCAAGAGCTGATCCTGATTCCTTTCCTTATCCTAATCACGCCACATGTTCAGTTCGATTGTCAACAATCAACCACATCATGTGGTGTGATTGGAATAGGGAAGGGAGTCGAGATCACAGCTCTTGCAAGCACTCTCTATTGTGACAAATTTAACTATACCTAAGAAGGCTTTGGTTATAGAAGTGACCATAAATAAAATAAACATGTTTACCAATAATTAAATCTTACATGATCCTACATGGAACCTTCACGTTTGACATTAACTTAATGGTGAGGTTTGCAGAAGCATGAAAAATTAATATCCCTAGATCGAGGCATTATCTAATAAAGAAGGAAATAATTACTTTTTCTTATGCTGATATGTTTTATATGTATTGTCTTATAATAAGATTGCCTTATGCTTTGAAGTTTGAACTGTTCTGTTCAGCAAATACTAACCGGCAGCCCTTAAATATAACAAAAAAACAGTGGAAATGTTATGGTATACCTTAACTAGATACTAAATGCTAAAGCATACAGATCTTGCTAAAACCTCAAATGTTTTGAAAAGGAAGATTGAAGCCTGATACATCAACCTGTTACCATATGTTTAGCATTCTTTGACACGTGCAAATTCTTGACCATAAATGAGAACTCTCTCACAGCGCAAAAACTATCTACTCTCATGGAAGGTGTGCTGGAAGGAGCTGTCAGGATCCTCCATCTGAAGAGAACAGACTAGGTCTGATATCAGCGTCAGGAAGAAGCTCCACCAATGACAACCAGCATCCAGGACTGTTGATGGACCAACATGTAACCAGTACACAAGAATCAGGGCACATGAGGTAACTGCGCTTACTGCAGTCACACATTAATTGGCTTCCCTTCAGTCTATAAACAACACCATCAGCATCAAGACACTTGTATCTCTTTAAAACATAGTGTAGCACTGTTTTTAATTTTATTCCAGTCTTAACCTAATTTGTATTATTTTAACCTGCACCACATCCATGTTCTATATAATCATCAAGCTCATCCTCACTGTGCATAATGACAACAGTGTGACAATGCTCCAGAGTAGGATTATGCACTTTTACAGAAGACAATGTCAATAAACAACAATAGCTGCACCAGCACCAACCACTCAGGACAAGGACAATGCAGCAGAGTAAAGATCACAGGGCAAACAACAGAGAAACTACCAGTCGCAGCAGCCTTTATAACAGTAACGACGTCTTACCTTGATATTGTCTGTGGGTGTCTCACTCAGAGGCACCACTCTTCCTCCCCTGCCCGCCTGCAGCTTCAAGTCCCGTAACGTGAGAACGTCAAACTCCATTTCCTGTCCTGCCGTTGTCGTATCCACTGCTAAATCCGCGCCACGAACATTGCTGTAACGGCCACCTAGAGGACTGTTCTGCGTTCGAGGGCTGCCGGTATCCGCCGACACACCTACCCTGATATCCGCACCCCTTTCCGTTGCCCCACGCTTTTTCTTGAACACACTGAGGTAAGGCACTGTTGTTTTAGTTTCCCCACTATTGCCAGCCCTGCTGCTCAGCTGACCATTCTTCACATATTTGTAACAGCTGCCCCCACTGCTTTCAGGGGCAACATTACACGGTCCGTTGCATCTCTGCCTGCAGCCTCTTCTATTGGCGTGCGGCGATGCGTGACTGATTCCTGCAGTGCTCAGCAGATTGGCAGCTGCATCCGTGGTAGCTGGCTCGTGATTGGTTGTTGTGCAGTGAGCTGGGCCAATCGGTTCTGCTGTCTCACTGGAGGTTTCTGTGGGACTGCATGAGTTCTGTTGAACCTGAAATAATAACCAACTTTGTTATACACTGATATCCAAAATAAGACAGTTCCGGGGGTGTCTGCAATTTACAATAATGATACCAGGTAATACTTTTACGGATTAATACAGCTACAAAGAATTACAATTAATACTGACGGCTTGACTAAAACATGTTCAAAACAGTATGTTGCTTCATGTGTGGGTGTAAGCTAGTAAATAAATATATACATATATATCATATAATTAAGTCATTTAAATTGTTGAAAGATACATTCAAAGAATCAAACAACACTATACAAAAGTAGACGAAACAAATGTACACAGCTGAATATAAATAAATCAAATAATATACAATTATAGTAGACAATTAAAGAAGATTAAGGTAGGTTGGATATGTACACATAATGAGTGAGGAAAGATTTAAAAGAGAGCATGAAAACCAGAAGAGGATGATAGAAGAATAAATGGAAAACCGAAATTAAGATGGAGAAACAGAGTGAAGAGATATCTCAAAAAGCAGATATGATCTGTCAAGAGCGGAAGAAAGGAAGAGACAGCGACAGGAAGAGACGTATAGTTGAGATGGCGTAACATATATAACTTGCACTCCACAACAGATGATTGGGAAGAAGATAAATAAGTAGACAATCATTGTCTACTTATTTTTTTAATAATAAATATGATAATAGTACCTTGCAGATTGGTTTGAGTGGAGGACTCTTTAGGGAGATAGCAATCTCTGAGATGTTCCTTTCCCCAGACGGTTTTCTCTCCACTTTCTCCCAGAAGGTGTGTTCTGTCCCTTCTCCATCATTTCTCTCTGTATCCTGCTGGCTGTCACAACTTGGTGACAATGATGGTCCACCTTTGTGATTGTCACCGACATCACTATCTTTCTTGCAGTCCATACACCTGTCCCTGTCAGTTTCTTGCTTGTCCTTATGATTGCAATTATGTGTGTCGTCGTTATTGGTTCCATGTGAGATGTCTTCTGGAATATATTTTTCTGGAATGTCTTCGGTACATCTTCTTGGAATGTCTTCTGGAATGCCTGTTGGCCACTGGTCTCTTACCATTTCACTCTTAAACACTGCAGACAGTAACATATCTTCACTGCCTCCACTCAACGTCTCCGTATCCACACCATCTTCTGTATCACCTCTATCACCTTCACCATTCTCCGGACCAATTATAGCAGATGTCACAGTGGAACATCCATCATCAAGGTCACCTTCTAGAGTCTCCACATCATCTGATATGTCCAGTTTTTCATGCGAGTCCACACATGACAATGTTCGGTCATCCATGACGCTCCAGGGCAATGTTTGGTCGTCTATGATGGTCTCCTCCTCCTTGTTGTCCTGAAGAGACGTCTCCCCATCTCGACTTGTCACTAGCGTCAGACTAGCATCATCCAGGGAGGGAGTGGAGGAGGAGAGAGGTTCAGTGGGGGAGTCCATCCCACCCACGCTATCCGAGGGGTTGGGGGAGGGAACGGGATTCTCTCCTGAGCTCGCAACATCGCTGTCATCCGCATGGTTTTCTACAACACAGATGATGTATAACACATGACATTGGTGGACGTTGAACTACTTTGCTTGGATTGTTAAGACACATTGGACTCTAGCTATAAGGACTTGCAGGTACAAGGAGCTTTCACATAAGAGGAACAAATATGAAATCCCTGTTTTGGGCTGCACTGTGTTATATACCAATGGATATAAGGACCATCACCTATAATCAAAATAATAGTCTGAGCAAGTCCCAACGTGTTTCTTATAGTGAAAGTTCTGTACTGTACAAGTATTTAAAATGTGTAAATAATATAAAACCGGTCAAATATATACTTTGCATTTCCTGGGTTAGATACCATGACCATCAAGGAGATTATACTCATTTCCTGGGTTAGATACCATGACCATCAAGTAGATTATACTCATTTCCTGGGTTAGATACCATGACCATCAAGTAGATTATACTCATTTCCTGGGTTAGATACCATGACCATATGGTAGATTATACTCAGTTAACTCGTGTATGTCACATGACTCTATGTTCACAAACACAGAACTACTCAAATAACATGTGCAATCAATCATGAAACTATAGCTGAATTATCTACCATACCGGGTAATATGATTTCAAAGTTGAAAATAACTTTGAAAGAAATAGATCGGCTTGGCGATGATGTTCTAACAAAGACTGACTAGTTGAATTAGGCTTCTTAAGACCATCGATAAATAAGCCAAAATTTACACTTGTCTGCTGGATAAGTTAGTTTTGAAATCTACTTCTCTACCAAAATTTTCACTCGTCCAAGTAATTGTCACAATGAATGAAAGGAAAAAGAAAAAACCGTTAAAAAATTATTTAATTTTAAACAATCTTCTTGCTGTTGGGCATAAAATCTGATCTCAAATATATTTTTTAAAATACTCATTTAATTGAAAATATTTCCCAGGTCATTAAGTGATTAACAATGAGACGTATCATACAATGTTTCAACAAATACTTTTAGAGATGTTGAGGAAGTGGAAATGTAAAAATTACAACACTTATGATAGGAATGAGACAACACTCAGGAATATTTTCCTTACGATTTGTCATAACATTGCAAGAAACTGCTACCAACAAATAAAATACGCTGTCAAACGTTTGCATCAGTTTGTTGTTGAAAATCCCACCCCTCCACCCACAGTACAATCAAGGCAAAGCCAGGAAGCACAGTTTTGTTCTGTCATGCTTCCGTTATTTTGTCTTAATGTTGCGTATATAAATTGTAAGGTATGTTTATTAAGTTAAATCATGTTTCAAAACATCAATTCTGTACGTTCTGCAATCTGAGATTGTTCGTCCAACAGATGTTAATTCTGTCCGTGTTCCACATTCGCAAAACGTCAGTGTCCCTAAACTCACGATTTGTGGTAAAATAAATGTGATGAAGACACGACAACACTTCTTGAGACGTTTATTAACATTCCGTTCACCAACCACCACCACAAGTTCACCGGAGAGCTGAAAATTCTTCTGGTGCTGACAATATTTTGCCGATCTGCTGAACCAACGTTTGGTGACTTCGCGAAGTCGAAGACAGCCGAGTCCGCATTGGTTAATACTGGTTAACTGGCCTACTACATCATTATTCTAATAAAAGATAGTGATACTCGAATATATATACTATTTATTAAGTTCATCAAATGTGATCCATGCATGGAAGCAAGTTGACCGTCGGTAAAACTGAACTAGCTTTTCCTACGAGAACGGCAGAGCTAGATCGGTATAGATGACGCAGTTAACGGACACACTATGCTTTGCAGAAAACTTGTGTGCAACACAGGATGGCGGTGGAAAGATAAGACGCCAAAACGCTAACAAAACTGCAACGTGCGTGATTGCTGGCGAAACGTATTTCACTAGAATTTCCACAAATTAAAAGTTACAATTTTGCACACATCACTATTTACTTGAAATTTTCACTTGTCCACCGGACAACCATGCAGATCATTCTACTTGTCCAGACAACAAATCACTTGTCCCAGACAACTGGACAAGAGCTATTTTGAACGCTGATAAGACCATCCGATAGATATATGGTTAATGGAACACTACAGAGTGCTGGAAACAAGTAAACTAGGAATGAAAGCTTACGTGTGCCAGAAATTGCTACAGACACAAGGACAAAATGGCATCTATGACCATCCTTTGACAGCCAGCATGGAAGAGCAAGCCAGCTTTTAACTTTAATGTTTAATTGAAAGAAGATGTGAGGTTTTAACTAGTAAAGGTGCATACATTAATGGGGGACACAGAAGTCTGGGGACAGCAGAGTTTGATCTCAGTGGCTAACATGAATGAGTGAGAGTATAACTTTAAAAAGTAGCTTTATATTCCAGTCAAGCTAGAGAGAAACAAATGATTCCATGCCACAGGGCAGTCTTTATTTAATTAACAATAACACAAAAATTTCCCTTATCTACCAGTAGATAATATGTTGAAGGTCCGCACAAACAATTCTACAAAAGTGCCCAAGGTGCTAGAAGATTAGAACATACGGCCGTCAGCACAAAGCAACAATAACTCATTGTTCATCTGATAGGTTTGTTACAAAAAAGTCTTATAAGTTGCGGATCAAAATGGTCATGCCTACAATGAGTCATATCCACAGGAGGTCATGTTCACAAGGGGTCATGTCCAGAAGAGGTCATGCTCACAAAGGGTTATGTTTGCATCAATACAATTAAACCAATCAATGAAAAAGGATGCCTCCAGATATTACCTACAATCCCACAATATTAAACAACGAAAATCAAATAAAACTTGTCAATCACTGCACAATTCACTTCTTGCGCATGACATATTTCAGAACAATATCTCACAACCATTAGTTTGATTTATCCACAATGTTTCTAACGTGACCAAATTCTAAACCTTGTTTGACTGTCCGTGCCCTATCTACTAGTGTCTATAGTAAAGTATTGCAAGAGCATACTCCTGCATGCGTTTAGGCTTCAGGCTAGCCCTATGAATTGTCAACTACTGATGACAGATAGTGCAGTTGTCTACTTGAGTTGAATGAAATAAACCTGACTAAAGATCACACTGACAGAAGAGCTTCAATGCTTTCAGATATCAGATGAGAGAAACACACTTGGCTGCAGGCACTCGAAGCTGTCATCGAACATGCCCTGGGAATGCGCAACAAATGTTGAATCTGTAGACTACAGGCCAAGGCACAATGAACCGCTACACCTGGGCAATGATGCATGCATGCACATGCATGCACACACACATGCATGCACACACTATTGTGTGCATGCCAGTGAATTGTGTTATCAAGATTATTACAATTTTTCACCATTATCTTACGAGGGAACATTCTACTGTAACTTTAATGGCCAGTCAGAAATGTATTCTTGACAGCATCTATGGTAGAGTACAGCAAACTCTGACCCACAAGCCAAATTTAAGGCATGGATGGTTTTCAGTTGGCTAGCAAGAATCTTGCCAAGAATGGGACACTTTTGAGAACATTCTGGGGATGGAAGGTTTCACTGGTTGGTGCTTTGCATTGGGATTTTTTTCTAAGAAATCGTTGGCCAGTCACAGAGTTGAATGCTAGTAACTTTTGAGTTTTGTTCTGCATTATGACAATTATTTGTGGACATTCAAATAAGTTTAATTTCAAGTTTGCCAGAGAATTCTGCAGAGAAAACCAAGCATGTATTGAAGACACCAATCAGGTGCTTGTCACTGTGCCAGGCAGCTTGCAAACCACCTCCAGCAATAGAATTACGAAATTAGTTGCTACAGAGACATTTGCTGCTTGCTTGCTAGTCTGTTCACCTTTCAGTCTGACATTTGTTGAAAGTTGACGCAATAATTTTTTTTTATCTAACGAAGCTGTTTTGTATTTTTGCAGGTGAATCCCACAGATTTCAAAATTGTTCCGGCCTTAAAAAGACAAGTTTTTCTCTGCAAAACACAATTTTGTACTTTTTGGTATGAAAAAACAATTCTAAGCATTGTATGAGGCCGCCCATGGTTTGTCAGTACTTTTCTGCTGCATATCGTCATGCGAATCTGGATCCTCAGTGATGAATTATATCAAGAACACAATTTGATGTGAGTTACATAACAAGTTTGGTTAACCTCTTCTGTGATCTGTGATTTCCCCGCTATGTCCATGTTTGAAAAGTTGTTGGAATTGAGTTAATTTTAATTGGAATTTAATTTTTTGCAGCAGCAAACATGAGCCAATGAACTTGACTTATTGGATTGATGTAGAATAAATAGTAGTAATTTTTTTTAATTATATGATCTGATTAAATATGATTGTGCACACATATTTTCAAGTACAAATAAAACAATATCAAACAAATGGACTTGAATTTGTTTAAGTTGGAGAGAACCTGATATTTATTTCATGATAAATTAAACCTATTTAATACCAACTACAACATTCAAGCTCAGCTGTGTGATGTATTACTAAGCTTTTATGAAATCGTCAGACAAACCAGAACATTAATTTTGATTTGGTTCAGGCAAAATTCAGTGAAAAATTGCAAATGTGGCTCCGTTTCTATATAGTAACATTGCTATTTACATGTTCACAAGTCACCCTACCTAAGGATACAAATTATTTCTGTTAACATTGTTAACAAAAGGATGCGCTTTCATTAAACGTTGCGCTGTAAGTGTATTGTAGCGGTCATTCACAACAAGCAAGAACAATATTTTATAATAACAACAGTAAATTCATTTGAATGGCAAATTTGAAATGCAGCTAAACTGAACATGAGTCATAACAAAATGTATGTGTGTAAAACGTTAAACACAATACAATAATAGAACCGTTTTATATTTAAATTAGGCTGGTACCAACATATTGGATATCTTTACATAGTTTGTATACAACAGATGACATTGGATATGTTTTACAAGTTGGTCGTGATCAGATTACACTTATTTGTGACAGTATACTTTGTGTTCACTATCAGCTTTGAACAGTCCTGAGGACAGGATACTGCGCTATATAAGAATTTACCTTTACTTTTACAAGTATGAGTGTATGAATAAGTTGTGCTGCCACCTAGTAGACAAGTTTTAACTAAACACACCTGTAATGTGCTCTCATGTGGAACAATGAAGGAAAACCATGTTTGTTTCTGCCTAGACTTCAGTAAATTGGCCATTACTGCCATAAAGAATCTATGAGGCATATATGAAGAAATATTAAACCAGTGATTTACATTATATGTTTTCCCTTCCACTGAGCTGACAGAAACTGATGGGCTATTATTTTTTACTAGCCAGACAATATTCAAATTTCTGATACAACCGTATTATCCCCAAACCCCACAATCTAATTGGTATTTTTTCAGCATTTATCAAAATGGCCACCAGTGCAATATACTACCAGTAAAAGGTAAAGATGGTAACTGAAAAGTGTGCTAGGCATGTTTGAAAATAATAAAATATATTCATTTCAATCAAGCTGTGAACTTGGGATTGGTTTGGACCTGTGACATGTTCTAGTAGGTATCTTGACGATACTGGCACATTATAGATCTATTGACAAGAATGAAAGATGACCATTTTGGTATATCACTGCATGTTTATTTGGGCATGTCTTAATTTGTGCTGTGCATTTGTCAATGTTGTAAGGAACACCACATGAAGTTTGTGAAATTTGCATAATTACATCATCATTGCTTGGATATTATTAAAACACATTTAGTATAGTACTTCCAGTAATAGATAATGTGTCTTGTGTTGTTTGCTATATACAGTGCAACACGCTTATAACGAACTACTTTGTGGGTAGCTAACAAGTTCGTTATATCTGTGAATTCGTTATATGCGTGTTCATGTTTGCTCGCTAGGTGGCAGTGTTTTATGTGATAGTTTTTAAACCATTCGCCAGGTGTCTATCAAACGCACATATATTTTGTTGTGTGACATTTATTTAGATGACACATAAAACGGTTACAAATGTTACTATTAAGTGTAGTTGTGGTATAACATCGCAGTCCAGCGTCTGTGAAAAAGTAACAAAATATGACGTAAACACACGGCGAGCACGCTGTGTCCAGGCACACTAACACATGAACTGTGGCGGGATGGAGCCACGGTAACTACTTCTTCCTGCACAACACACACAGAATGACACTGGTTAATCCGCTTTGAAGAAGTCCTCCATTGACTTTTGTTTGCTGTTGGACAGGACACCAGACAAAAGGGAACCCTCAAGCGAGTCTCAGTATGCTGCAGTGTCATCTGACTGTCTTTGGTGATTTCGGTCATGGATAGATGAGTCCTCCATTGAAGAATTCCTCCATTGACGTTTGTTTGCTGTTGGCTAGGACACCACACGAAAGGAAATCTTCAAGCGAGTCGCAGTATGCTGCAGTGTCATCTGAGTGCCTTTGATGATTTTCCTCACTGACCTAATTACTTTGGCACTGGCGCTCTGCGCGGCCACGGCATGGCTTCCAGGTCACAAGTGGGAATTATTTGCAAACAACCGGGCAATTTTCAGTTGGACAGAAGTTTGTTATATGGCGAAATTTGTTCGGAAAAAGGTGTTCGTAATAACTGTGAATTTGTTATACCCGTGTTCATAATACGCATGAACGATTATAATGGAAAAGATAGATAACAAATCCGTACGTAAGAAATTGTTTCATTATAGCCGTCAATTCGTTGTATACGTGTTCATTATAAACATGTTGCACTGTGTGTGGAAACAGCAGACACAGATGGTATCTATGTAATGATGTACTAACACCATACACATTAGGCCTAGAGCTTCATTATTTCAAAGTCTGCCACTAGTTTCCAAGTCAAACAAATTAAGTTAGGTCACATCTAATGCATTGTAAAGTATCTTAGAAAGAACTTCCCAATGAACCAAAGTAACACCAATGCTTGTTGTGGGGTGACTCCATGTGATAATTGTGGGGTAACCTCAATGTAATAATTGTGGGGTGACCTCCATGTAATAATTGTGGGATGACCCCAATATAATAATAATTGTGGGGTGACCTCCATATAATAATTGCGGGGTGAACCCAATATGATAATTGCGGGTGTCCCCCACATGATAACTACTGTATTGTCTCAGAGTTCCAGGGATAGACCCTGGGAAGAGAGCAGAGGGAGAGGGAGAAAGGGGAGAAACCACAATACAGAGACAAAAGTGACAGTCACCTCATGATGTGACATTCCACTGACCTTGGAGTGACGTGTCCAGTTTCTCGATGTCTGCAAGCTGACCACAGATGTCCTCGGAGGACACGCCATGGAGCTGACCATCACACAGCTCTAGGATGTCCTCGAGACTGGACCGGTCATCGTACTCGTCCACGGTCATCGCGGTGATGACGTCCTCCAGCTCTGGACTGAGGTCCAGCGAGTGGTTGTCTGTCACCATGTTGTAGCCAGCCGCGTACAACATCGTCATCCCCAGGGAAAAGATGTGGCCCTGAAAAAATTAGAGTCATCGTGAAGCATCTGTCTAGGAGGCAAAGTTATTGTTTTATTGATAGTCATTTCAATCCTAACAGTCACAGAGAAGAATCTGTCCAGAAGGCAAAGTGAATCTTCATGCCAAAGAAGCGTAAGACCACATTAAGGATTCTTCCACCATTACCCAGTGAAAAGTGCCTTGAAAATAGCATTTTGGCGTGATGTGTGAATTTAATGTAATGTACTACTGCATTAGGTCTTGCATGAGATAGCAATAAAGGTGTGCTAGTTGCTTGCATATTTGCACAGTGACTATTTGCAGAACACACCAATATTTCAAAATCTGAGGGGTATCGGGTTTTTCTGAAAAACAAGGTAAGATAATTTCATGAATTTTACACAGTATTTGTGACAATATGCTGTGAAATTTTCAAGAAGATTCATAGTGAAACTGCAGGATATGAAGGAAATGTTATAATGGCCCACTAAAAATTATATTCACACTAATAACAAAACATTTCTTATATATAGCATGCCATCTAAATAATGCTTCTGTGGTGTTTTATGAAGTTTAAGTCTAAATCAATTGTTAAATTAAAAAAAGCTGTTCCACTGACCTTGATGGAGATGTATTCTTACAAATAAAAATAAGTACAAAACATCTGTCCAGCAGGCAAACTAGTACTGATACTGAGGGAGATGATACCACAGCTGAATACTAAGTAACTGCAACTGTACAAACAATAGTACGATATTTCAGGACTATTTTTAAGGCCTTTCACCAAAAAGGTTAGCCTCACAACTAAATGTAGGCAATTTATGTCTACATAGAACAAGCTTGGATGCGGTTTATTTATCACCTCATCAGTTTGAGAGTGTGTAGATTTAGACATGAAACCAATATTTGGACATCTTATTGCTAGTGTCCTTTTATACAGTCAATGCAGACTTCTGGCAGTGAATCTGCTTCTGGCAGTGAATCTGCTCTATCTTGATGGAGACTGCATTGTCTGATTTTGTTTCTACATTAAGCCGTAGATTATATTACCCCAAACTCTGAAATTGAAACGATATCTAAATTTGAAGAAATACTAATTATCTGTTTGCCTATGGTTTAGCTGCATGTGGATAAATAGAACCACTATTTAAGAAGTCTCACATAGTGCTATATCACAACAACAAACACACATATTATAACCGAGGTTAATAAGACGTCTTCTTACTGAGCTCTTTCAAAATTGTATCCAAAGTGCAGTAAGATCTATTACTAAATCTTGGTTGATTTATGTTTAAGTAGTCTGTCAAATGATCCACCACTCCACTATGTAACCTGGAAGTCTGTCACATAATCCATCATTCTACTATGTAACCTGGAAGTCTGTCACGGGATCCATCACTGTATTATGTAACCTGGAAATCTGTCACGTGATCTGTCATTCTATAATGTAACCTGGAACTAGAAGTCAGTCACACGATCCGTCATTCTACTATGTAACCTGGAATTCTGTCACATGAACCGTCACTCTACTGTGTAACCTGGAAGTTTGTCAAATGATCCGTCAATCCTCTATGTAACCTGGAAGTGTGTCACATGATCCGTCAATCCACTATGTAACCTGGAAGTTTTTCACATGATCCGTCACTCCACTATGTAACCGGGAAGTCTGTCACAAGATCCATCACTCCACTATGTAACCTAGAAGTGTGTCACATGATACATCTCTCTACTATGTAACCTGGAAGTTTGTCACATGATCCATCAATCCTCTATGTAATCTGGAAGTGTGTCACATGATCCGTCAATCCACTATGTAACCTGGAAGTCTTTCACATGATCCGTCTCTCCATTATGTTACCTGGAAGTCTGTCACAAGATCTATCACTCCACTACGTAACCTGGAAGTGTGTCACATGATACATCTCTCTACTATGTAACCTGGAAGTCTGTCACATGATCCATCATTCTACTATGTAACCTGGAAGTCTATCACGTGAACCATCACTGTATTATGTAACCTGGAAGTCTGTCACGTGAGCCTTCACTCTACTATGTAACCTGGAAGTTTGTCACATGATACATCATTCTACAACATAAACTGGAAGTCTGTCACATGATCCGTCACTCTACTATGTAACCTGGTAGTCTTTCACATGATCCGTCACTCTACTATGTAACCTGGAAGTCTGTCGCATGATCCGTCACTCTATTAGGTAACCTGGAAGTCTGTCACAAGATCCGTCACTCCACTATGTAACCTGGAAGTCTGTCACATGATCCGTCACTCCACTATGTAACCTGGAAGTCTGTCACATGATCCATCACTCCACTATGTAACCTGGAAGTCTGTCACATGGTTTCCAGATAACCAGACAATATATTGCATGGTCTCTACCTAACAGAAAGTATGTCACATGGTCTCTAGATAATCAGAAAGTATGTTACATGTGTATCATTCCTAGATAACCAGAAAGTATATTACACGGTCCCTAGATAACCAGAAAGTATGTTACATGGTTCGTAGATAACCAGAAAATATGTTACATGGTCCCTAGATAACCAGAATGTATGTTACATGGTTCCAAGATAACCAGAAAGTATGTTACATGGTTCCTAGATAACCAGAAAGTATGTTACATGGTCCCTAGATAACCAGAATGTCTGTCACATGGTCTCCAGGTAACCAGAAACTATGTGATATGGTTTCTAGATAACCAGGAAGTATGTCACATGGTATCTAGATAACCAGAAACTATGTCACATGGTTTGTTTCCCACCCCAGTAAACATGACAGTCACAGACAGGCTAGACCATTGGTACAATGGATTTAAGTCTTTGAGCAGTTCCACCGAGCCCCTGTCTGCAGACACATTAGACGGCTAGACGCCACAGTATTGCAATCTTCCATAATGACTTGGGAATTGCTATTACCACACACGCTGCTGAAAATCTAATCTGGGGAAACCTATAATGCTAATCCCTTAATTTCTGCTCATAGTATTCATGGCTGTGGCAATTCTACTTGACATTCGAGCTTAGGAATCTGTGGTTTTAAAGAAATCACTGCTACAGCCTCTGCCTCATTAGGACAGCCAATCTGTCAGGTTGGCTTCCAGAGGGCTTAAATATTCACCTTTGTCTGGGCAGGTATGACTGGTGCCACTGACCAGTTACACTGTATAATTGGCACCTGAGCCACCCACTAGCAGCTCACAGGGCTATTGATGTCCTTGTGCTGAGTGTCATAGGTAGTTAGTTAATGAAGTTTCTTGGTTGGGGTTCTCTATTGGCTTACTATGATATCTCTGGTAGACATTCTAATGTTTGCCAAATGACCGCCAACAAAAAACTTTTTATTTCTGTTAAAAAGGATAGCAATAAATAATAATATAATCACGTTTATTTTTTTAAATAACAGTACCTGATAGTTAACATAATTTTGTTCAATCTATCAATGGTGAGAAAATGGCAAAGTTAATTAATATCTGTTAAATGAAAACATGCAACCATAAAAGAAGATTTAATTGTAACAAGAAGGACACAAACAAGCTAGAAAACAACACATTTATTTTAGTATTAAGATCATTCAAATAAACAATTATGAATAGACAGTCTCACTTTAAATATAGAACAAAACAACAGAAAGCAGCACAAGAAAAACAATAGCTATAGATTGACTGTATACATGTCAAAGGTAATATTTCACATTGATTGGAAACAACTGAGTGAAGTAATTTACTACAGAACTTTACAGTGGAATGTCACACAAGTTAGGTCACTTTTGCCTAGTCCCTCCCTCAGTCCTCGGCAAAAGTGACTTCAACAGCGAGGTGACCGAATTAGTGGGACAAATTTCCTATAATTCACTGTTACAGAAATAATTTAGGACTGTCCCAGGGTGACTTTAATTGTGAGGTGGCTATATTACTGAGGTGACCGTAAAGCAGGGTTCTACTGTATAACTCTTAGAAATGGAACTGAAGATATCTGAAAATTAGGACTTAGGAAATATGAAGGCTACAAAAATTTCAGATTCTCAATAATAATAATAAGCCATTATTATATGGTTCACTTGCTGTCTGAAAATGTTTGTTTTGGATGACAATCTTGCTAAGAGAATATAACACATCAGATATATGGATGAACTCCAGACAACTGCACCATCCAGGACAGCCATGGAGTACAAAAACATCCTGTGAAGTAGTAATTTTGCATGGCAGATTATTCAGAGATCACAGGTCAGCTTCATGGAAAACGATCCTGGTACAATACACTGTTTACTTGTGAACACCTCGATGAAACATAATGCTATTGTTACTACATTATCAGGACTTGCCTGACAATAGCACCTGTACATCTTATCTGTAACGGGATGGCCCACTTACAAAACAGTCAATGTTAGCAGGTTACACATCAAGCTGTGTCAGACGAGTAAAAAATGTGTTTGTTTGTTTATTGCAGACACAAGTTTGTTTGTGATGCAAACAAATACCACCACAGTGTTCTTGAGATGCCATTAGTCATTGTTCCTCAACTTCACAACTGAAAGTCCTCGTAATATATACTTTAAATGTACATGTATAGTATCTAGTGATTCCTTACGCTGTTAAATGGTACAGTGATTGGCCAAGCCAATAGTTTGTTATACCTACTGGTTAGAATGAGCAGTAAAAACCTCATTGTCAATCCCTAGTTCTTTGCTGTAAGTGTAATAACATTTCTGTTTCAGTTGCCAACATTGCGTATTCAAAGAAATAATAATCTTATGCTGCCTCACTAAGTCGCCTTTTATAGAAGATAATATATTATTTTAGACCAATCAACCATACATTCATTACCATGGTACAGATAATTTATACATGCAATAGCAAGAGTTGATTGAACCAGGGAGGCCTACGCTAAGACCTGGAAGGTTGCTATCAAACAGGCCTCCGTATATGAAATGCAAAGAACACAGAATATCAAGCCAATATGTTATGTGTTGAGTGCCAGGTTTACCTGGATAACCTTTCTTTGCTACATGTCTCTGAGTGTGGGAAACTGGCAGCCAGACTAGCATATAAGGTGTCTACAGGAAGTCTTGGGGAATTCTTGAAGACCATCGCAGAAGATCGAGAGAGATGGAAAGTGTTAGTGCACAAGGCAGTAGAAGCTACCAAGAGATGTGGATGCGAGGAAGCAAGGGGAAGAAAAGACACTCCCATATAATGTCTGTAACACTAAAGTATACAACATTTGTCCAGCTATTACACTCACTTTGACCCGGTCCCAAGTGTCACTTTAAAGGTAAAAAGGTAAGTTATATAACACAGTACCCAGTCTTTATGACTGCTCAGAATGCTTTATTCTTAACTCCTGGCAGACCTGTTCAATTGAATACCATCTTGACTTCTCTGGGAAGCATTCAGTCAGGTTGCAATTAATGCACTATTCGTACACAGATATCACCACTGTCTACAGCCAGGTACTCGTTTATACATCTGAGTGAACTGGAGCAACATAAATTGAATAAATTTGCCCACGTTTCAAAACGGCAGCATGGGATTCGAACCCGGGTTCCGACACTCTAGCCACTGCACCTCTTAATAGTGAGGCTCCACCATCCAGTGCATGGTGCAGGTTTGGGACCTACAACCCAGACACAAAGAGAAGATGATAACAGTGAAAGAGTTCTCACCTTGTAAGAGTTTCCGACCTCCTCATACTCTGGTGGCACATACAACATGTCAGGCTCTGGAAGACAAACAGAACACTGCATGAACAAACAAGCTCTCTAGAGTCTCTCATGTGGAATGAATTATGCAGCAACTGCCAACGGACTTTTTTCAACATCAAACAATATTCAATGCGTTGCACAGTGGTATGTTTGTAATGTTCTACATCTGATGATAATAGAATTGTTAAATAACGAATCAGAAAACACAATGAGAAACGTGTGTATGCAGGAAACAATTGACTATGATATCATGTTAAACTACATTCATCAAAAACACATTGTTTTATGTTGTTTAGTTGCACATAGGTTTAATAGTTTTGATTTAGGGTAAAATTAGAGTATAACAAAATATCATGACCTTCATCTTGTGGTTTGTAGTTAAAAATTACAATATTTGGTTGACATTCAAAGTATTACAGAAACTGTCTCCCATACTGCCTATAGTGTCTAAGGGATACTATATTATATGTTATATTGTAATGACTTGGATTTTTGAGTTATTTAACTTACTTATTAATTTTTACTTTTTTAATGTAACCTACCTTAAAACTTACATTTATCATCTTTTTTATTTAACAAATTTATTTAATTTTTAAATTATTTAATTTATTCATTTACCCTATCATTACTTGTCTTTTAACATACTTTATCTTGCTGCCAGCACACTTAATTTTATCTTGCTAGTGATTTTGAGCCAGTTTTTAATCTGGCTACTTGGTGCATGAAAAATATATATTAATAAGTTAGCATGAGAAAGGGTGATTTAAAACATTTATGTACTATATAAAAGTTGTCCCATCCACTATTTGAAACTTTTAATTATGTCTACTTGTGCACAGCTTTGACAAATTCATACACACCAAGTGACACTTCTTTCATCACAATACTTGTCAGCACCCACGGGAAAAAATGTTGTTGGAAGATCCCTTACCATAGGACAATATATCAAAAATAAATGAAAATTTTTACTTTGTCGTGCAACTCAACTTACATCTTGTTGATATCTGCCTGAGTTAATTTGTTCCGATGTTCTTGTCACAGTCTACATCAGTGCCTATTCAGTGGATATGGATGTCATGTCATGTCATGTCATGTCATTGTCACATGTAGTGTCATTGTCGTTGATTGATATGTGAGTCTTCGCACGTTCCCACAGTCTATTCAGACCCCGAGGCATACTTGTCTAACACATGTTTATCACCCAATGTCTTGTACAGCTCTACCCTCAAAATCATTTCCCACGAACCTGTGTGCAGTAATGTTCCAGTGGTCAACGAATGGCCTGAGGGTTCAACTTTGGCCACAAGGGTCAACCGGTGACAACGTGTTACTACAGATTATGATCTCTCATCTGTTACTATTTCAGAAAAATATGCAATTTGGCGATTAAATAAAATGAGCCATTTTACAACATGTAACGATAGCTTTATGGCAATAATGAGACAGCGTAGTAAATAATCCACTGAAAATCATTGAACACTCCCTTTATGGGTGGTATGTGTTAGTGCTGTAACTCCGCTTGGTGCTGTGATATTTCAATTCTCATGTTACTATCTCTGAAAATGAATGGTTTTGTAGCGAAACAAAATTAGCTAGTTTTACTATATGTATGTAAATTATAGCTGTACTGCTATATGGCAATTAATGACAGACCAAAACATCATTCAATTAAACTCACTGAAGTATCCCTCTAAGATCGTGATCTTTCTTATTGTAATTACATTCAAAATATATGATTTTAAAATGAAACTAAGAAATAAAAAGCCAGTTTTGTTTTATATAAACTGTCCATTTTTAAAAGGCTTCTCCTGCTTTAAATTGTGCTGATAAAATATTATGTGTTTAGGAAATAAAAAGTTGTCAAAACCTTCAAACTGTATAAAATGTCGTGGATACAACTGTTGTGGCACCTACCATCTGACCTCATACCCTCTGACCCCTTGTTTAAGGAATACAGGTATGTTATTTAACAATTCAGTTAATATGTAGTATTACATATCTGCATGTTGATAAGATGTTAAATATTAAGCGAAATGGGTTTATCAGGGTAGTTTGTAACTGATAGAAAGCAATGCAGACCTTGATGTGCAGCAGTACATATACTAGAATGTGGCTTAGTACAGAAGTGGTTCCTAAGGCAAATCAGACTCAATCCAGGTAACACCACAGATAAACCAATGTCGATATCTGTTCATATCTGTCTAGTTACTTTCATACTGGACAATCTAGAATTTTGAGATATGTTACACCATGCCTTGGCACGTGTTAGGCGAACATGAAATATCTGTCTAGTTACTTTCATACTGGACAATCTAGAATTTTGAGATATGTTACACCATGCCTTGGCACGTGTTAGGCGAACATGAAACGATGTTGATACAAGCGTAGATTGGCACAAGTTACATTTACTACATCAAGTGCTGCTGGCCAATCTCTGATAACACCCACAATGTTTAACAGGTAATCATTCATTTATGACATCTACAGCTATACTGTAGTATAGTAATATGTCAGTGAAATCTGCCTGTAAACAAATAAGAAACATATAAAAATTGTTGTCTTAATTTGTTATTTTATCCAGTTGAGTACTGAAGAATTTTTTTTTTAATCTACAATTTTGAACTCATTCAACCAATGGATGACCACTGAAGATTCAATCAACATAAAATGTGGATCCTGTGTGATTACTCCAATAGGGTGACTGTGTTTGTATACATTAGAGCAGCTATGTCTACATTCATTGGCACTGATTGTTATTTGTATCATACAAATCTGAGGTTATCTCGATGGACTTATAACAATGTAATCTATTTCCCTACCACAATGTCTTGACTTCTGTAGAAATGTAATGATTCAGTTCTGACCAATTTTAACAATGATAAATATTAGTTACACAGTTTCACTTCCTGTGTAATTAATATTCTAGGATTTATCATCTAAGTATCTGGGAACATGCAAGGTACACCTCAACATTCCTTCAATAGATGTTTCTCATTTCATTTGAAACTGCAAATTATATAAATGTTATCAAAACACCGGAGCCAGTGCTTACAACTTATAGTTAAAAGTTGGTGGTCCATCACATGTGAACAACATAATTTTGCATTGTCAGCTTTGAAAGGATGAATTTTGATGTTTGCTGAAAAGATGGCAGTCATGCAGGCTGGCACTTTTTGAGAAGTGTCAATCTGACCAAAACGCTGACAATCTTGGGCCTATGTGCCAGCAGTAATTTCTAACATTGGATGCAAAAAGAACTGACCACTGATCTGTGAAAGTGAAGGTGTAACCAAACTGAAGACCCGACCCTAATACTTGATATAATCTCATTATAACACAGAACCTTTGGTCTTCATTTGAGTTGTATATACATGCCTCTAGAGATTGGCATGTAAAACGCTGACATTCAGGATTCAATTACTTAATTTTTACAACTAATATTCTACTAAATCAAAAAAAAATATGACCCCACCTGGTGAGAGATTGACGAAGCACACAGCACCACTGCTATCGAAGGCGAGAGTGTCGGGCGTCACACACAACATCTGGAACACTTCGGCCGAGTTACACACGCCAACGATGGCGTGACACGCTTCTCGACACATGGCCCACAATTCCCTGTCAGAGAGGCCGCGATCTCGCGTCATCAACACCTCTGCCAGTGAGACTCGTTCCTCACTCTCACTGAGCACGGGCAGTAGATCGAAGCCGAGCAAGCTCGCCATGGTGGCGGCACTAGTCGCCGTGTCGTCCGATGTCACCTCGCCCATCTGTCAGTTTGTGTCAACGCGTCACGTAAATGTGTCGATGTTGATTGTGGACGATATCGCATGCTCGGATAACGATGTAGTTCTGTGCACATCCATGGTGTGTTAAATATGTTGTTATTAAAGTTTATGTTTTAGTTTCTCCGCTGGATGTTCTCGTGCAGACATCTACAACAAGGAGATAGATATATTACTACCCGGGGTACATGATGTTTGCCATTAACAATAACAAAATTATGCATGTACAACAGGGTCAAGACCACAACACACTGAAAGGATTAGGCCACTACGTACAGCAGGGGTCAGACCACAATATACTGCAACTGGCAGACCACAATGTATGTAAAGGAATAAATATAGTACAGTATCCAGTCAATTCAACTACTCAAAACACTTTACAATGTTCTCTCTGGTAGACCTGCTCAACTGCTCAATTGAACACGATCTCAACTTCTATAGGAAGCATTCAGCCATGCTGCAATTAATGCACAAAGACTATGCATATATACAAATATCCACCACTGTCTATAGCCAAGTACTTATTCATAGAGCTGAGTGAACTGGAACACTGTAGAGTGACTGAACTTGCCCAAGGTTTAAAACAGCAGCACAGGATTTGAATTCAACATGAATTG
This sequence comes from Paraescarpia echinospica, assembly GCA_020002185.1. Lineage (NCBI taxonomy): Eukaryota > Metazoa > Annelida > Polychaeta > Sabellida > Siboglinidae > Paraescarpia > Paraescarpia echinospica. The sequence goes on along the minus strand of CM034534.1, from coordinate 62,036,164 downwards.
GGACTCAATGGATTTAATTAATGGATTAGCATGCACAGTTGACCACGGTCTTTGTGTTCACCCCCAGTGGACTACACACGCAACATTTCAGATGCTTTGTCCATGGGTTGGGAATTATGTGAACCACAGAACCAGGAATTACATCATCTCCTCATGGGTGGTAGGGACTGGAAGCTGTAATCAAAGTGTGTTCACGTGGAGTTTGTCTGAACTTATGAAATAATCATTCTACGTTAACTAGGCCAATGTTGCATTGACGGAGACATACTACCAGACAATCTGTGAAAAATTTGCAACAATAAATTATGAATAAATACAAATAATTATATATACTTTGGTAGGAAAACATTGGTAAAACAAATTAAATTATAATTATCCAATGTACATTCCATTGCTACATACAATCAGATGTATAACCATCAATTTAATTAGCATGTAAATTGCTTCCACACTCGGTTACATTCATAGTTTTGAAAATATGGCAAGTGACCTTTCTGAGTCCTATGTTGTTCTGAACGGAGCTTTCGACATCTTCATGACATCTTCATCAGCGTTGGTCTGCACCACCCTCGGTAGTCATGTGACTCTGCTGGTAAGTGAAGACGTCGAAAGCTCCATTCAGGGCAACTTAGGACTCGGAAAGGTAACTTGCCATATTTTCAAAACCATAATTTAATATTTTCACAACTACCTAACCGTTTCCATTTCAACATTTCCATTTACATTAGATTGTATTTTTAAGAACACACTGTAATTTTGTATTTTGGCGCAACTAATAAGTATTATACACAATTCTTTCTTGTACTAAACTAAAATTTAGCCACTCAGGCAAAGTCCTGTAAATTAGTCAGTCAATTAAACAGTATTCACTACATGTAAGGCATCTGGTGACTCAAAGTTGAACTACATTTGCAGGCCAGTTTCCTGCAAGTAGCCCCACTTTCATATGAAAGCTGTGCTTTTCAATATCAGATCACTTCATCAATCTACAAATTATCGACATTAAACATATCTATATCTGTGGGGCGCAGTGGTGCAGTGGCTAGAACTTTGGACTCTCGACCGAGAGAACCCGGGTTCGAATCCTGTGCTGAGGTGTCGAACCTTGGGCAAGTTCATTCACTCTACGTTGTTCCAGTTCACTCTGCTGTATGAATGAGTACCTGGCTATAGACAGTGGTGGATATTTGTGTACGAATAGTCTTCCCAGCAAGTTTGTGCATTAACTGCAGCATGGCTGAACGTTTCCCAGAGAATTCGAGATGGTGTTCAATTGAACAAGTCTGCCAGGGAGTAAAGTCTAAATCGCTTTGAGCAGTCCTGAGGACTGGATGCTGATACTGCGCTATATAAGAACTTACCTTTACTTTTTTTACTTACACAAACTGAATCGTACAAAGTTGTTCCATTCTGCCACATTTAGCAGTTGTTTCCTAGGGCTATCCTTGGAACTCAGCACAATGTTATTACACAATATTCACAACACCTACAACATCTAGTGATTGAACTACGGTTGTGGGACGGCATCACGAATATTATATCAGGTATAACCAAGCTATCTTCTTGCACTAAGTCAACATTATGGACTATGGAGCCAGCTTTAACTAACCTCTTTGTGTGACCACCATTCTAGATTATTGGTGTCAAAAACTGACTGTTACATGCCTGGACTTGTTTAAGCCAACTTGTCAGATATATATCTGTCTGATCTTAATCTGACATTGAGCGTATAAACACTGCTCACACCTGATCATATCTCACCTGGATTCATCAGGCTCAAGATTGGCATCTGTACTAATTACCTGGTTTAATATACACAGGTTATGCACACAATACAAATGTAGCTTATTACTGATGTTAACTCCGTCTGTACATGTAACAATTACAGTGAAATATATACACACACTGTTTACATTGACTACAGTGATTACAGTAAGGTACATGGAGGTTAGGTGCATAGATGTGGGCACAAGGGGCAGCTGCCCCCCCTGGAATTTATCTGGGGGGAAAGACATAAGGTTATGCCCCCCCATTAAATGTGAGCGTGAATGTTGTTTTTGTGGCGACCGTCAATGGTGGGTGAAAATGTAAATTTTATGAGATGATTAATGTGTAATTTTGTTGACTGTGAAAGGTGTGTGTAATTGGAGGGTACACGTAGAGTAAGTGGCAAAACATTTTCAACAGCACCCCCCCAGTTGACGAGCCAATCGAGATAGGACAGCCACAAGGAAGATGTGAAAATAAGCGGCAGCGAAAATGCTTCAGAGGTGCTAAAGCTCTGTTAGGCCCCCCCAATATGAATTTCATTCCCGCATCACTGGTTAGATGGACTCCTGTTCCAAGGAAGAACTTGAAGAAGGATAGGTGAAAGGTAGTGGAGGGAAGATTTTAACAACAATTGTGGTAATACCAATCACTGAAGATAAAGCTACAAATAATTTGATCTTATTCGTTAAAAATGCATACATTCCTCAATTCTTCCTGTGAAGTTTTTTGATTGGTTTATTAATATAAAAATGCTGTCTTGTACATACAAAAAATATGTGTATATCAGTGTATATGAAATATATACTACATACTAATGACACAAGAAAGTGGAAATGCAAGCATTTGTTTCCACTGTTGTCCTTAAGGGTTTTTCCACAATTCAACAGTGAAATGGGACAGCCCACAAACATAAATATTACACCCAATCCTAGTGTAAGCCACACATGTTATACAGACATGTAAACCATAAAACATTAACAAATGCAACCACAAATATAAACTATACCATAAATAAACCAATGAAAACCACAAATGTAAAACCTATTTGTAAGCGACAAACATAAACCATAAATATAAGCAAAGTGCTAAATTACAAATGTAAACCACACTGTATGAAAACCACAAATGTAAACCACATATATATATATGAGGAGTCGCACAATACTGGGCCAAATTGTGGTGTCCTGTAACTTACGCTATATTTAGCTCCATAACCAGCTTCTTTGTTCACAGTTCCTGTTGATAACATTTGTGCTGTATCTTAGGCCCATGAAGAAAGAAAAGACACAAAAAAATACATCCTGCCTGTTTATTGTTGTTTGAAAAATGATTCTGATGAGGTACTAGCATACATCAGCCAAGCAAATTTTGATTTCTGAAGGATTTCACGTTCTCATATTTTAATTAAAAGACACTTACATCATGAACTTCACTTGTATAGGGTATTGATATGTAGACCACCAATGTGAAACACTGATATAAACCACAAATACCATACCCAGTGTAAATCACAAATATGATACCTCAACATAAACCACAAAGTTCTATGAAACATCACATTCTGATACATTCACCTACCCCCTATTGCCCAAATGTATACATTATCTACAAAATCACTGAGAAGTGTGGAGCTTCTATCACTTGAATCACTCCAGTGTGCTATTGAACTATCATTATTCCACTGATGTCATTAGCCTGGTCGTCACACCGTATCTAGTGGTTTACTTTAATTTCTTGTGCGCTGCTCCGCGTATACAATTACATATAATCACAAACCATTAGCACCCTCTTGTCATATCAAAATATGCTCGTTGCGTTATTTATACCACCCAGACCTGTGGTCACACGGCCACTAATTGTGTCATCAAATGAGTATTTACATTGAGCCTGCCCACAGACACTTATGAGAGAATGGCCAGTGACATTAATGAATGTATGAGCGTGTGATAATATGAGGTTGTTTACTTTTCATTTCATACTTCCTTTCGTAAGTGCAACATTTCGGCTGTCAGGTTGGAAAGAGGGTAGCCCCTATGACAGTGATCTATCTGGTCTTAATTGGGGTCTATCAGATTAATATCAGCCATCAGATGATAGTGAACTTTATTTTATTAAATACTAATTTATACTTTGGAAATAGTAATATTTTCCATACCTGGAAATGTTTTTTACTTTTTGAAGTTAACAATTGTTATGTTTCCACCAATGAAATCATCTGAGGACAAAATACAGGCAGAATGCATATTATGGCAATGCATGCTTCAGTGTTCTTATATAATACCCCACATTACGGCCCTCCAAATTGTAGGGTGTGCACAGCATTCCTGATCCAAGTCCCTAGATTAAATTATAAGTCTAATTCTAACATTAGAAGCAGTCAACATCACCTACATGGTAGTCTCAATGCAAATACTCTTAACGCTACAACACCAAGAGTCAAATAACCATACTAATAACATCACCAAACAAGTGCAAAATGCATTAATCCCAATCAGCACTGATTGTTTAAAGAACATTCAGTCTAGTAAAAAGTTGTGTAGATAACTAATAGCAACTGTTACTGCTACTTCTGATGGCATTGTTAAAGGTTGCCCATTTGTTTTTATTATAAAATCATGTAAATACATATATACAAACTATATGTATTCTCCAAATTATATTTCAATGATGCTGAGAATACTTTTTAAGCTGTCACTCAAATCCCTGTATAGCGATCTCAGATAATCGGATAATTCCCAGAAAGTTGACTTGACAGATGATGATGTGTCATGTGATGACATATCATGTGACGTACATACATCAATCTCATTAGTAATCGGACTGGAGGCCATGCCTTCAAAAACAGAATGCTTCCATGTAAACAAAAAGTTTCCTCTTGAAACAGAAACATTTCATCAGTTTATAAAAACACATTTCAGCTGTCGGTGTGTTACAATAGGAATGGTATAACATGCTTTTACGATATATAAAAAAATGAACGATTAATCTCCCTTTAGATTAACCACTGGGTATATCACATGCCAAACATGTTACTGTGAACATTTCCACCATATGTAGATCTGTCAATTGTACATTTGTGCATAATTATGATTGTTTAATTTATTTTTATCCATTGTCTGTCTGTAACCCCCCCACTAGTGCAGTCGTTCAACTGGTCTGGTATTTTCCCACGATCAAGTTTCAACCCCAGTCATTTAATAAAAACAGGCAACAACTTGTCTACAGTAATTGTCCAGGGGCCGGTTTCATGAAGCGGCTAAGAACGTTCTTAACGCTAAGATTAGTAAATTACATGATTTTTTAATATAGACGAACATAGGAGTTTACACAAACATGTGACGCTAAGTGATTGTGTAACTTTAAGTACGCTTCATGAAACCAGCCCCAGGTGCAAAGGTGCAGAGAACAACTGATTTCTCCATTGGTAACCAAATTAACATTTTATCAGATTATAAGAAAACTGTACCTTAGAATATTATGAAAATTCTACAAAGCCACTGCCAGTGTGGCATATAAATGACACACTGGCAGTGGCTCATTTATATGCCAATCAACTTTGACTGGAATCACACATGTCCAGCTCTTTTAGAGAAGACAAAAATAGCCATATAATTCTGCACCCACATTTAATGTGAATAAAAATGGAAAAAAATCACTCTGCTAACTACACTCTTCCAAATAAGCTAATATACCTGATCTATTGCACTCTGGCATTGAAATCTCCTAGGAGAATAAGTTGTTGTTGTCCGGGGATGTTTCTAATGATTGCTGCTGGGTTTTCATAGAACTCGTCTTTAGCCTCAGGTGCGGAGCGCAGTGTGGGAGAGTACACGCTGACGAGGGTGACAGGGCCTTTATTGGTATGAAGACGAATAGTTAGCAACCACTCTGACCCGTTGTCGGCGTTGTCGCCTGAAATTTTCGGATAGGTCAGCATAGTCTGAACATTCCAACATCCCAGTTTTAGAGTTCGTCTTATTGCACTGTTTGATTTTGTGTTGCCTGGCACAGTGTTTTCTGTCAGTTTTTTTGGTTTTCCCTGATCCCCATGTACCCAATGGGGAAGGCAGACTGCGGCGGGACAGCACCTTATTGATTGGGGTTGCCCAGCTCAAGGCAGGCGGTAGCTGTCCAGTGAAGTCTGAAAACTTAAAACATCTCCCACCATCGGAAGCAACCCCTGTCGCCACGCTTTACGCCAATCTAGCCGAGTGACTTATAACCTTCACACCAGATCGGATGGTCAGCTATTCAACCTAGCATGCCTCAGAGCCAAAACTAAAGTACAAGAAGTACTTATTAGAGAGATGCTGTTTGCGGACGATGTTGTCGCACACACTCAGCACCAGCTCCAGAACCTAATGGATCTCTTCTTCCACGCTTGCAAAGACTTCGGGCTTACCATAAGTCTGAAAAAGACAAACGTGTTGGGTCAGGACTTGGAGGCACCTCCAATCATCACCACTGACAACTACGAACTGGAAGCTGTTCACCAGTTCACTTACCTGGGGTCTACTATCAGCGATAGCCTCTCCCCGGACATCGAAATCAACAGACACATAGGGAAAGCTGCATCCACTCTTGCTCGTCTTACCACACGTGTCTGGGAGAACTTAAAACTCACAGTCAAGACATAAACCGCAGTGTACAATGCCTGTGTCATCAGTACACTGCTGTATGGTAGTGAGACCTGGGTAATTAACATACGCCAAACAAGAGAAGAACCTCAACACCTTCCATCTTGGGGATCTGTTGGAGAGACCAAGTGACCAACACCGAGGTCCTTTCTCATGCTGGCCTCCCCACAATGTAGACGCTGCTCACACAATGCAGGTTACACTGGCTTGGTCATGTACGAAGGATGCAAGATGGCCGCATCCCCAAAGACATTCCCTACAGCGAACTGTCTTCCAGCAGGAGGACTGATGGACAGCCCCAGCTGCGTTACAAGGATGTCTGTAAGCATGACATGAAGGCAATAAATATCAACCTTCAGTCCTGGGAGGAGATGGCCACTGATCGCACCAGGTGGAGAGGTGTTCTACGGAACCAGCTCAGGGCAGGCGAAGAACAGCTGCGGAGTCTGGCTGAAGACAGGAGAGCTCGTCGATGGGAGCGCCAACCCTCTAGCCACCCACAGATGATCTACAGATGTTACCACTGCGGCAGCGACTGCCACTCAAACTTCGATCTCATCAGCCAAAGCCGATGCTGTCCTAGACGCAACACCGCCAACTTGGGCGCATCAACCATGGTTGACTCCTGACCGACGGAGGCCTACTATATTGCACTGAAACACTTCATGTCTATATGAGACATTAAAAGCTGTAGATCCATTCTACCTGGTGTCTATGCCCACACAGGGGGTAAATGTGCTAACTGTCTTGGACTCAAATAGTTGGCCATCTCTATAGATCTATTAAATCATAAACCCACATTATAAAACACTCCATGAATTTGGCATGGCGGTTCAGTTGGAGAATAATCCCAGATAAGAAGCTCCATTTATGAGGACAGTACACATCACAGTGATACATTTCATAGATTTGTTGTCATAACCTAAGAGCTAATGTCCAGTGACCTGGTCATTTAAAGACAGGACTAACCTGCTGACCAAAGCTCAAAAGTCATTGGCTAGATGGATATTTTACCACCTTGGTTGAGTTTGTAATGCTGCAGTTTACTCATTTATACAAATGTTTACCTGGCTCTTATAATTATAACTACAGGTTGACTTGTGATACGGTGATATTACATCTAGGTAAATCTCTTATAAATGTATACACAAAATAAATTCAAGATTTATGGTTCAGTAGATGTCAATGTTAGGGGAATTGTCACCAAAACAAACCAAACTGACTTTAAAACTAGATACAAACATTTATGTCATTTACTTTAAAACAAGATTAAAACATTTATATAATTTATTTATTAATTAATTAACAAATTTTAAATTAACACATGGATGTATTCAGTCAAAAAGTAGCTAATATGTGGATTTAAGTACGTTTGTTGAATGCTGCTGTAGACTTTAACACTGCCTTACTGTAAGAATACAACAATAATCCGTCAGTACCATAGACCACCTGTAGTCCAGCCTTGTTCAGCTGTCAGTGAGCACTACTACCTACCTCCACCATAAACAGTATAATAACTAACAAGTTACACATAATCGTATTACAGAAAGCCCAGTCAGTATCACACTGCCAACACACAAGATCCAGTCTTTGATAATGTTATCTAATTGGCCTTTATTTCTGATTAATCTGGTTTATGCTTAAGGGCAGTCTATGAATTGAAAGACCTTCCCATATGTGTACCACTGGCTACAGTTGTAATAATTGCACTCAAGGTGGGCCTGTGTTAGTGGTGACAATAGACCCTCTAACCTTGGAGGCCAATGCATCTGGTTCTACATGCTAGTTCAAAGAGACGGCATGTTGAAACAGGTCCTTGATTTAGCTCAAAATCCTTTGTTAAATTTCAATTTTTCTGTCTTCTGAAATTCAAACCAATGTTCCTAAATTGCCAAGTGCACCCTTTTTCCAGCCAAGTGCACCAGGAGACTGATACTGATGTATGTGGCTCACTGATGTATAGATGAACAGAATATATTGTGTCTTGTTCACACTTATATTCATGGGTACATAAATCAGTACTGGCCAGAACAGGGGTTTCAAAGTTGCTACCTAAAAGCCAAAATTGTACAGAACTCGTACATCACTTTGGTTATGAATCTACCATATTGGGTTAAATATCTGTAGAAGGTTTTGATTTAAGGGGTTTCTCTGAGGGGTTATGTCTGAGAGAGGTTTATTCTAGAGGGGTAATACTCTTTTTTGTCAAGTCACCCATTTGACAGCTTGTTGGGAGGTTTAAACACACAGTTCTCGGTGCACCTCACACATATCTCATTCATCAATCAGGTGCTGCCAGTGCAAAAGCAACTTGCATGTCAGATCTGTCACAATACTGGCATGTGACCAATGGTTGCAGGAGTAGCAGGTACATTATGGCTTGGTGACTCGGCAAATGTGGCGGATAATTATGGGTATGATTATACATCGAACTATCGATGCATTGCAATGTTTGATTTTTATTATTGATCTCACAGCAGCATCATCCATGGTTTTATAATTTGCTATGGAAATGTTCCCAAAGCTACATAATTAATGGTAATTGTTGAAAATGAAGGTTGGGACTATTCCCTATTCTATGGACCATGATACTGTTGCAATAAATTTTAAAACTACAATAAATTAAAGGTACGGCTTTTTGTCTGTAATAATTACAACTAAGTAATTTGGCAAAGCACTGGTTGTACAGATCTTCTTCCAGATACTCGACTGGGCCCTTACCAGGTGTTAAAAGTCCAATAATAGTTGAAATGTTAAAAAGGTGTTGTATAGAGCACTGGAAAGTTTTAAAACTATGTACGATGTGCGTGGATGTCTCATCAAGAAGCTATCTGGTAGCCAGCCTTGAAAGCCTCTGGGCAGGTGGTGGCTGATAGGCTTGTGGGGAGCCTTTTTCACTCTCTGAGTGTTGCAGGGGAAAAGGAGTGGTAAAGGGCTGGATGGTCTGCCCTCGCTTAATAAAAACGCTGGTCTTCTCGTGTTCTGGGGGTCACTCTGTTGGAGGTATTGGTCTATGATGATGTCAATGCGCCCGGTGCTGATTTTGTGAAGGAGACCAAGACGGTTGTTCTTCCTCCTCGCTTCAAGGCTTTCCCAGTGCAGCACCTTCAGCATGTTATATACATACTGCTATAATCTGACATAACGTGAAGTAATATAATATATACTGCCCAGAAGTGTAGTTCTGCAAGTTTTTTTCAGATAGTTTTCTTACATTTTTTCATCGTTTTACATAACCACTGGTCAAAACAAACATGTTTACATGTAATTGTTAAACTAGGCAAGATGTTTCATTACGGTCGTGTGAGATATTGTTCACTAGTGTCAAATGCCTACAATTTAACTACCACTTGTCATCATTGTCATTTGCCAACCGTCTAAATGGTGCCTTGTAATAGTTCTACTAGGCACCTCCCTATAACGACCATTACAGTGTTTTCACTGGTAATAAATGACAAGGTTGAGCCGGTCCTTCAATCTCACTAGTAGTACCCTACCTACTCAACTGACAGTGATACAATCGTCAAGTTCATTCGGCCAAAGAAACTTACTGACAATCCACTGAATGCTGACTGAAGGGTCATACAAAACTACAGGTGCAGAAGGCTAGGGTAAGATGGCTGTTCACCCTATACCCCATGTTTAACACAACAGCCTGATGGCCTATTTCAGCAGACACCTGATAAAGCACCCCTTTGAAATAATCCTATTTCCGTACAGAACGGTTCAGGTAATTCCAAAAGTTGACACCTGGAATGTCCGACTCATTTCATGCTTACTGGTATTAACCCAGTTTGATGATTAACATCAACAAATAAGTGACATCTAGTATTGATTTCTGCCCCACGCTTAACAAAATCTATTAATATGCTACATTGACACCCCCGTCAGTCCGAAACAAGTGTTTTCACAAGATGTCTGAAGAAGATAGGTCTTATAAGTTGTGAAATCGCAAATTATGGTCATCCATAATAGATAGGTGTGAATCGTATGTTGTGACCTTTATAATATAATTTATTAACATGGGAGGTAATTGGGAATAATATGTGTGTGTGTGTGTGTGTGTGCGTGCGTGCATGTGTTTGAGCATGTGTGCGTGTTGTGTGTCTGTGTGTGTGTGTCTGTGTTGTGTGTGTGTGGGGTATGTATGTGTGTGTGTGCGTGAGTGAGCATGTGTATGTGTGTGTGCGTGTTTGCGTGTGTGTGCACGCGTTTGTGTGCGGAAAACTGTCAACAACATTCAAAAGTAGGGTGATTTAACTTAAACAATCAATCACTTCTCCATTCACCCACCCACTCATCCTTACACTAATATGATTTATCTAGGAGGCATTCAGCTACAATTACAGCAAATACTGCCAAGTAGACTAATGAATCACTTATGTCTACCATTGTCTATTGTGAGGTACTTATTTCTGTGTGAACTGAGGCAACAGGACAGAACAAAATTGCCCACATTTCAAAACAATGTTAATAATACCCTGCTACTACTACTAAGATTGGAATTCCCTACCAGATACAGTAGTCAACATTACAGAGCCACAGAAATTCAGACAAGCCTTAATACACGACTAAAAACCTGACCATATGACTCCTAAGGTGTGTTGGCCAGTACTCAATCAAGCTACTGCACAAGTTTGTTTGGACCTGCCTGGACTCAGCTGACCAGTGAGTGGTGAGAAATAAAACATGAACCTTGGAGAATAATTTCACTGTAATAACTTCACAAGATCATCACACAAACGTCAAAGGTGAACACGACATCAAAAACATAGGTGTTTTCAGGTGATGCGAAACTTACAGTGCCAAACAAATTGAATGCAGGAAGCAATGTTGATCACTACCGTATAACACATGAAATTCAGAATTGAGTATACTTTCACAACCTGTTGTGTCGTAAGTTCATAACTGAATAAAAATGCCTTGTCTGCCTAGAGGGACAGGCATTGGCAGCAGAAAGATATTTCACAGATATATAAGTAATCTGTTAAAGTCAACCAGTGCCTGGTAAACAAAGAGTAGTCAAGAACACAACAAACAAAGGCTTAATTCACAAGACTTGTTTAATTTCTTTATCTCATATAGATTTCATGATAGATTAAGTGGAGATAACGTAAAGTTAAAATATGAAGCTATTGTCTTCATGGCCTGTTCTAAAGGTCACCAAGTAACATTGTGGAGGATGTAAACAAGGCTGTGATGAATCATTAATGATGATTAACTGTGAATTCTGACAGGAAAGTGCCTAGATCCCATATACACTGGCAGTGTCTGTTTAGTGAGGCGTAAGAAACTATCAACTATCATAACTTCTCTAGCTTGACATCTTTAGGTATGAGATGACAACATTCAAAGAAACGATGATGAAAAGGCAGTGCTATATATAGTGTTGAAAGCAAATGGCACACCTGGAAAGGTGTTTCAAGTAAACAAAATGTTTTCTAGACATTTTCTAAACAACAATTTTATTTTTGCATACTTGTACTGAAGAGTACATTGAGAATGGGGGCAATTTATAATCACATGTTTTAGTTAGTTTTATGAATATGTATTTGGTAAATGTATTTATTATATATTTTATTTTTATTACATTTAATATTGTACACTATTTATTTATGTTAAATGGAACTTTTTTTTTTTAAATGACATACATATGTATAGTTATGATTCGTATGACATATGTATGTTTTACAAGGTATGCATGTGTAGATGTATGTCAACGAATGGACTGGTTCTGGATATATGTGGTGCAAGATAATGTTTACTCTTAGTAGTAATAATGAATATAAATGGTTACAAGAATCTCATTCAACTAATCTGCTTTTCTCTGAACATTATCGCCTAGTCGACCTTTCTATGCTGGCACTGAGGGTGGTCACTGTCAGGGTGCATGCCATTCTCGGTTGTTCTTTTACGTCCTAAATTGAGACGAGACCAACATTAACATGACCATCTGACTCAGGATCAGATTCACAGTACCCAATGTTAAGTGCAAAGTCTTTCAACCGTGGCTACATTTGGTTTTGAACCTAGAACTCTGGCAAGTAAAGCTGCTATGTCAAAAATTACATTATCTGGCCTCTGAACAGCACTAGCCACTGTGAATGCACAATATGTGGTCTTTGTGTGCAAGCATTAGTGTAAATATCGTATCAGCCATGACATAGATAAGTCTGGTCAGCATATGAAAGACGTCAAAGAACGCCTTACCAAAAGAACATGATGATTTTAATAATCTTACTCAATGATTGTACTATATATGACAGAGGGAGTATACATTCTTCTTCATTCTTTTTGTTTGTCTTGTTATCTATAACATTACTATTAATGTGCTAACTGGGGGCAGTCTGACAGTATCTCCTCCTAGGTGTCATGGTCCACTTACCTCTTTTTTATGCTCGTTTGAACCATTTTAATGCTTCCCAGAGATGGTGTTTCTTTGAGAGCAAAATGTAAAGCACTTTGAGCAGTCCTAAGGACTAGATACTGCGCTATATAAGAACTTATCAATTACCATTACACACAGATCTACAAATTGGTAATGTATTTCTAAAAAAGTACAACTTACATAGTTACAGTTTAGATATATATATATATATCAAAGAAAAAAGAAAATTCAGTGAGTATTGTACCACTTTCTAGAGAGCACCACTGTGGCTTTGAACTTGTGGAACATATCTGCATGCCTGCTGTAATTGGTGACATAGAAACTAAATGGTCAGTAGGAATGAGTTTAAGATCAAAATATTGTAATGGCAACAACTGCTTCCACTGGTTTGTTGGCCATAGGGGGGAGCAAGCTAGTTGTTATAATAAAACATGTTAGACCAAATTCAACTGATTCAGATTCAACAGCTTGTGTGTAGCAGGACGGTACCCACAGAAGTAAAAAAAACTCCAAACAGTTCTGTTCTGAAGTTATGCGGAATGATGGATGCTCTTAAGTTCTTTTGCTTTCATTATTATTACAAGGTTTAAAAGAAAAGTCTTGGATGATATCAACTGAAGACGACAAGCACACCTGGCAGTGACCACCCTCAGTGTCGGCATAGAAAGGTCAGTTTGGTGATAATGTTCTGAAAAAGGCCGACTAGTTGAATGAGACCTCATAAGACCTTACCATTGTAACCACACCGTATACAGACTGTAGTCAGTTAACAGAACATTGCCGAGCCCTGGAAACAACTGTCATGTTATGGACTATATAACACTGGAAGTTTATACCGCGGAGTGATTATACCGCGGATTGAAGAGGTTGTGATGGGTACATCCGGGACTCCGGGGTACGGCATGGCACGCAACGTGCTGCGTATGATGGTTGAATAATTATCAGTTATGCCTCGTTCATATTGACTGTATTATAATAATACCAAAAGAAGTATTATTAAAACAACTAGAAAAAACTTTGCCTTTGTTGATAACTTCAGGAAATCCTACTTTATTGGCACCATCTGGCATCTATAGTTATAAATCTCAATATATGACAAATTGGATAGCAGACTGATAATTAATTATAAATTGAATCACTATCATAACAAGATCAGGAAAAGAAACAGTATACAATGGTTCCAGTAAGTTAATGGTAAAACCATAATCACAGTGTCATGTTCCATCACAAAAAAATATGAAACATGTAATTTTACTGGTTCGAATCATAATCGAATAGAATAACTGTAATGAGAATATTCTATTGTACCACTAAAGTAAATGAAAAACTGCTTTTTACAATGATGTTAGCTACCTTCTGTGTCATTTGAGAATGTAGAGTTTTTATACAGTAATTATGTTTCAGCCGAGAGTGATTCGATTACAGGATGTTATTGTGACAGTGTCCGGGTATAAAAAGCGGTGCTGATTGAGCAGAAAGTTTCTTCTGTGCCTGTTGCATGTCATTAGGATGACTCACTGTCTTCTGTGACTTTGTAATAACTGACGCTGCGACACAATGCTATCATGCTCCATGTGCCTGGTTCGTACCGCTCTGGCACACCCAATCAATTAAAGAAGGGTAAATCATTTAAAACGTGACATATTGCAATCATCATTATGGAAAGGAATGCCTTTCAGTTCAGACATAAAAACTAGCAGGTGTCTGTTAATACCCCAGTATAATGGACCCCACACTGTGTTGACCTTACATATACCATTGTCTTAAAGGGTTTCCCTCTCCACCATAACCCACTCAAACTGAAGCAGAGAATAGAGCTCTGTGAAGGGGTTTTGGTACAGCTCTTGCAATTCTGGTAATCATTTCTTCAGAATGTACCAGAAAACCAGTTTGATAAAAACTGCTAAACAGTTCAAAAGAAACCTAGGCTATATAGTAGGCGTCCTAGCTTTTTGTATGGTCATTGTCAATGACAATGCCATTGATATGGGGGAAGTTTTGGCAGTAATTAAATGGCTATAAGTTGACATGTATACGCATGTGATGTTCTATACCTAGCAAAGGAAGCAAAACATGACTGTTTAAAATGAGTAACAACAACATAAAACGTCAAACGACCATAACTGTAAACAACCATAACTGTAAACGATCGTAACAGTAAACAACCATAACTGTAAACAACCATAAATGTAAACGATCGTAAATGTAAACGATCGTAATTGTAAACGACCATAACTGTAAACAACCATAACTGTAAACGACCGAAACTGTAAACGACCATAAATGCTGCGCATAGCCATAAGTGCCATAACACTGAAGTTTAGCGGGCTAAGGCGCTAAGCCTAAACTAAGGCTAAGCCTAAACTTAGGCTAAAGTAAAACCAACGGAACTGCCTGAATCAACTGATAATATCATGACAATCAAATACTCAGCTACAAATAATTTCTGGTGACTGATAGTCAACAAAACATTTGATAAAACCTGGTTGACAAATCCTTCGCCGGCTACGCTTGAAGCCTTGGCGCGGTGAGCGTATTGCTGGACGAAGTCACACGCCGTGACATCGTCACGCCTGACGGGTCACTGTCCTGACTCCTGTCACTCGGTTCAAGACCTACTCCGCTCACCAACACCACTAGCCTGTCTAAACCGAACGGTTGTTAGACAATTTATACTAACCTGTAAAACAAATTCTGGCCTTCTGCACTGACTAACAAACTTTTCCGTTCGAAGTGTCCACACACCACTGGTACGTTCCCACGCTATTTACCGACTACGCTTTATGCCTTAGCGTCAAGAGGCGCCGAAATATCCTGCTGTCGCTAGGTGGCGGCACAGCATGATGTTTGATCACAAGGTGGCAGGGCGGTCTAGAAGGAAGAAAACATGTTTACATAGATGTTGACAATGGATGACATAATGCGGTGTATGCAATAATGTGAAGACATTAATTATTATTTATTCACAATGAAGGGTGTTTTTATATTTAATCATATGGATGATATCGCTTTCATGAGCATCGATGACGAGTACAACAATTACCTGAAGAAGTGCGCCCGAGATCAAGGGTTTATTAAAGTGAGCGATAATGGGTGGAATTCAACACCAAACTAACTAGCCTAGATTATCAAGGCGCCGTGAGGTGGTAGCACTCCACCACTAGGCCTAGAATATTAAAGCCTTTTCAGTGTTCGCCAGTGGTTTCCGGTTTACCACGAATCCTGGTAGAGATGCTAATTGGCTCACCCGCTAACTTTAAAATAACAAAATTAAATAAGAGCAATTTTGTAGTTCCAGTTCTAGTTGTTTCCAGCGCTCAGCAACGTTCTATTAACTGACTTGTCTGTACTATTGTGGTTACAATGTAATGGTCTTATGAGGTCTCATTCAACTAGTCAGCAATTTTTCAGAACATTATCGCCAAACCAACTTTTATATGCTGGCACTGAGGGTGGTCATTGCCAGCGTGCTTGTCGTCCTCAGTGGTTCTTTTACGTCCCAAATTGAGACGGGACTGACATTAATATGATCTCCGAGTCATGAGGGATACACAGTCTCCAGGTTTTTAAACCAAATATCATGCCTGCCCAGTCTGGGTTTCGAACTCAGAGCGCTGGCATGCCAGGCAGATGTGCTAACCAGTGACCACTACACTAGCCGCACTCCCTAGTAGAAGTTAATACAATGCTTTAAGACTAAAGTAAAGTGTAAAGGGCTTTGAGCAGTCTTGAGGACTGGATACTGCGCTATATAAGAACCTATCTATAACTCACCTTTATAAATGTGAATGCCATGATGAACAATGTACTTCTGTCGTATTGCTGTGTAGTTTTATTTTCATACTTAGCTACAATGTACGGTACACACTAACTATCATAACATGAAGCACCATAATAGGTGAACATATCATTATGCACATTCCTTATGGTCCATAACACCAATTCCTCAATACACATTACTCTTTCAGGAGACAGATGTGGACACGCCACTGGACATGAACGTCATCCTCCAGGTGTTTTCTCCCCTGCTCGCCTCGCAGAGATTCACAACAAATCAACTCGACAACTCATACCATTCCGTCAAGAGTCAGACAGGCTTCCTGTTTTGCTTCCAGCAGGTATTGTTTACGAGCTCACCTGTAACATTCCCTCTAAAGATAAATAACAAACAATACAATTTCAAAAGACATTATCCTTGAAAACCACACACATTTTGTGTTTAATCAATTAATAATAAATCAGTTAATCAGTAAACATAAAATATAATATCAAAGAAAACTGATAGAGTTATATAAAAAAGTAATTAATTACAAATGTCATAGTTGTTCCTACAGTATATGTTTTCGTTTTAGGGGGTTTGCTCAATTTATTTTACATGCTTTTGTAATTTAATTATATCCTCTTTTGGGTGTTCCTTATGGTGGTGAAGCCCAGATGGAAAGTTTTGGTTGACCTACCAAACAAAGCATGTTCCCGTTTCCTTTCCAATTAACTAATGTTTTGAGTAAATTGTCATCTCTTCTTCAGATGTCATGACCAGACATATTTTAGTTTGCAGATGAGTGTTACATAGCTATCAATGGTGATGGATCAGAGACTGAACAATTCCTACATCACAAGTTGAGGGTCCTTCACAGCATCCTGGGTTTCCTTTTGGGACCTGTCACCCAGGCGTAAGTTGTGTCACATCTTCAGCTGATACAGTCACTTCATCTCTTTATTGACACTGGTTTTTACATTAGCGGTATCGAGCCCAAGGCTCGATACCGCTAATGTAAAAAAAGTAAGTTTGTTCACTCTACATTGCTCCAGTTACTGGCTATAGACATTGGTGGATATTTGTGTACGAATAGTCTTTGCACATTAATTGCAGCATGGTTGAATGTTTCCCAGAGAAGTCAAGATGGTGTTCACCAGGTCTGCCAGGGAGTAATGTGGAAAACGCTTCGAGCAGATCTGTGGACTGGGTACTGCACTGTATAAGAATTTACCTTTCTACTTTTTTATATCTAACAAAGGACCTCGTTCAAATTAATTTCTAACAGTTTCAAGTTCATATTTAGGTCCAACAGAGGACCATTCTCTTATTCAGTCCTCACAGTG
The DNA here is from genome assembly GCA_020002185.1 of Paraescarpia echinospica. Lineage (NCBI taxonomy): Eukaryota > Metazoa > Annelida > Polychaeta > Sabellida > Siboglinidae > Paraescarpia > Paraescarpia echinospica. The sequence continues at coordinate 62,018,266 of CM034534.1, read as the reverse complement.
GACCATTCCCATGTTTAGGCCAGAAAGAGGACCATGTTCATATTCAGGTTGAACAGAAGACCATATTCTAAAATTAAGCTTTGTATCCTAACCAATATTCTTGTCAAATTAAGTATGTAAAAGCCCACTCGCACGTTACGCTCCGCCGACGCTCACCTGCTCGAGGTCCCGCGCAGCAAGCTTTGTACTCAAGGCGACAAAGCTTTTTCACGCGCCGCGCCATTACTCTGGAACAATCTGCCCCTTGCCATGCGTGCTACAGACTGCCTCATCGTGTTCAAGAAGCAACTAAAGACACTTCTTTTTAAACGTGCTTTTTCTCTTTAAATTATATGTGTGGACAGTGGCGAACTCCGGACTTTTCAATATCTACCTTTAACTATTATTATTATCACTCTCTCTTAATTTGTCGTTTTAATTAGTATTAGTATTATTACTATCCGCATCTATTTACTATTGATATGTATATGTATGTATATGTTAATGCTTTTATTTATTTATTTTATTTATATATTTTTATTTTATTTTATAATCTTAATAGCTACATGCCATGTTTTTAGGATTGTAATGCGCCTCTGAATGGTAGTAACTGCCAGATTTATGGCGCAGAGAAATGCAGTCAATTATTATTATTATTATTATTATGTTGCTGTACAAACCAGTTTTTGTGTCGCAGCAATGGTACACCTTCATCGAATGTTCCTCCTAAACCTGTCCATTTCTCGCCAATTTCATGGTGGCAACATAATGTCATGAAACCTCGGTTTTGTTTCAGAATAAGACCAGACAAGGTTCCGATGAGAGAAAACAGATGGCATTTTGTATCGACGTTACTGTCGACATGGTGTGATCTTTATGGCACTGAGCAGTGTTTTCTTGTTGAGGTATGCATTATAATTACTGAGTCAGACAGTTTTATATGTACCTTACCATACCTTAGTCATTGTCATCACTACTGTCACATGAAGCAGAAATAAGGCTCATCCATTTCTTCCAGTCTGCAGCTTTTTTTGCAGCCTAGCCTCAGCTTAAGTGCATTAATTTGGTTTGAGTTCTCCCTCCAGAATTTTCTCAATTGTTTGGGCCATCCCCTCATTTTCTTTTCATATCAGGTGACCATATCAGTGCAATCTTTGTTATGTATGGTTTTGGAAATACCTGAACATGTAACATATTGTTGCAGTTTTGTGTACCAAACTTACATTTGAGCCAGACTTTTTGGGTAACATCATAAGCCATTAATCGAAGGTGTATGACCAAACGATGGTCGCAAAACGGGGGAAATGAATTCTTAGAAATAGTGGGAGATGAGAGATTGTTCTAAAAAAACACCCCCTCTTAAGTTGTCCACTAGGTGTCTCTGATGTATGCTCACAGGCCGTAGAGAAGCTGCAAGTGAATGACGAACTGAAGACGAAGTGTGTGAAACTCCTTGAATCCGCCCTGTCCTCGACCCGGGCAGCCGGACTCAAGTACACAGTCCATGCCCTGCTACTGGTCAACAAGAAACTACTGGCCCTCTACTCCAAGTAACCATCTGGACCGTTACTATTATTACGTCCATTTTCATGTTGCAGACGTGATGTGACCCTTGTATGTTATGCTTGGGCCGTTTGATAAAATGTACTAAAACAATTTTTAAAAGTAAAATTAATAGATGTATAAATAAACAAAATAAATAAATAATGAAAATGTTCATAATCGTAAATTATTGTTTATAATTATATCAATAAAATAAAACAGGTTTTTGGTGTTAGCAGACTGGTGAGAGATTCTCGTTTTCCTCTATAAATTAAACAAATACATCAATAAAACTTCACTAATAGCACAAACTTCACTCAAACTTCATTTTTATATAATTGAAATGATCATCGATTACACAAGATTTTAATTGATTAATTGAAGCATGAATCAACCAATCATACACAAAACTGATAATTAATCAAAACACCACTCGTTATTACAGTGTTGTCAGTACCATGTATCTGTTGCCAGTCGACACACGGCCTCCCTCACCTCCTCTGACTGTCTCAAGCTCCTGCTGCTCGTCAATACGATCTTCCCACATTCTTGTTGCCATGACATCGACCTAACAGGGTCGTCTTCTCAGGATGCAGTCCCAGCAGAGTCAAGGAAACAGGTAAGGGATGTAGGTTGAGTAGAAATACATGTGGACATAGTTGATGTCTAAAGTAATACATCTACCGTATTCATTCTAATTAGCGTACAGTACGCTTGAAAAATATAGCTAAACTATGTCAAAAAATCGTCCCTATTAAGCGTACACCCAAATAAGCCAAGTTTAAATAGACACAACATCATTGCCGGTCGAGTTGGTGACTTGGATGATGCAAGAGCAGACTTAGCTGCACCTGGCTAATTCCACCCGATGTACAAACAAAATTTTTAATCACCGATGTCTACATTAAAACTTGAAGTCGCAAACATTCCTGTATCAGGCCGTATGTACAGCGTCATCTGGTGGATGTGGCCAGGCTGATTTCCAGAGGACCATTATTTGTCTTAAGTCAATTAAAATGGTCTCAATGCTTGTATCTGAAGATGCATCTACTTCCCCATTCGCCGAGATTTCGAGCAGCAAGCAAGCGGACTACGGCGAGTCCAGCATCGCTCATCGGCAAGCAAGCGGGACACTTGTGTCGAATGCAGACCCATCTCAATTTCGCCGTTATAACTTTTGCCTAACTTTGATACCTCAGTGCATTAGTTCCATCATTCAACATCATCCCAGGCATATTTATATTGTGAAAATATGACCATGTTTGTGCTAGTCTGTGGTCATGCGTTTCCTCATTACGTACGTAAAATAAATGATATAGCAGCTTATGTTGATGCATACCAGGTGCTATATACACCTCAAAAGTTCACTAAGATGCAATATTCCTAAACGTAAATATGCCTGGGATAATGTTGAATTTATACCCTTACATTCTTATCGTAACATAATAATTTTGTGACCATTTATCAATGTATTGTTTTTGTATTATCCCAGTTATTTTTATTCAGTCAAGACAATATTTTTTGAACACTCAATTGCTCCGCTCAGCCACAACGAAACTGCCTATTGCATGAGAATAAATACTAACTGGTCCCTTACTGCATAGCTAGCAGTATATCGTCTCGCTGTTTGCACGTGCAAATGGTGTGCGCCAAGTAAGCGTGTCGTCCGAGTTGGACACATTCACGTTTCAATCGAACATTCGAATATATTACGTGTTTAGTACTATTAATGTAGGTTGCTTAGTGTTACCAGATATTTATATATTCACGTGTGGTCAAGAGGATACAAGAATGATGCAGTCTCCAGATATGTGTGAAAAATTTTTATGTAAAAAGATCGTCAAATGTAGCAGAAATTTGATATCGGGGGAGAGGACATTGCTTTACGGATTCCTGACATCGCCAAAAATGGGGGTGTACGCTAATTAGGGCATGTACGCTAATTAGAACGAATAGAGTATTTAATATCACCGTAAAGATAATAATCTTATATAATATGCTAGTTTGCCGCCGGATGTACACAGAAATTGTGTTAACTTTTTTAGTTATCGCCCTTTGAACATCACGAATGCTCAGCCTTGCATTATATCTGCTAAGCATTCGCAATGTTCAAATGGCAATAACTCAAAAGCTATAAATAAATCATGGATACATCCAGCGGCATATATTTGTAGATACGATTATTCTCTTTACTGTGATATTAAAAATATTAAATCCCATTGCAAGTTTGAGTATTCGCAATGTTCAGTTAATTAGAACGAATACAGTATATTTTTATAAAACTGTTTTGATATTCATGTCGTTTGGGTAGGTGTGTGTGTGTGTGAGTGAGTGAGTGAGTGAGTGAGTGAGTGAGTGAGTGAGTGTGTGTGTGTGTGTGTGAGTGAGTGAGTGTGTGTGTGTGAGTGAGTGAGTGTGTGTGTGTGTGTGTGAGTGTGTGTGTGTGTGTGTGTGCATGTAATAATGTGTGCATACATTCTGGTAGTTACATTTTTCTTTTTGTTAGAAAGTAATATATAATCAGATACGATTCCATTTAGTATTTCAGCACGTCCACCCCAGTAGATGGCCGACCAGCCACATCACTGACATCACCTACAGGTGTGTACAGACCTGGCATACAACAGGTATACTGCCTGTGTACGCTGTCTCTACTTAGTGATTATACACAAGGTGTACACAGAAATGGACACTTGCACAGGCACAAACAAAGACACACTCATGCACGCATGCACCCTCACACACACACACACACACACACACACACTCACACACACACACACTCACATACACACACATGCACTCTCACACACACAC
>CM034534.1:61876381-62012928 GCA_020002185.1 Paraescarpia echinospica | reverse complement strand
AGAGAGAGAGACATATATATATATATATATATATAGAGAGAGAGAAGAGGATATATATATTTATATATATATATATATATAGAGAGAGACAGAGAAAGGAGAGAGAGAGGAGATGAGAGAGAAAGGAGAGAGGAGAGTAGTATAGGAAAGAGACAGAGAGATGAGAGAGACAGAGTGGTATATATATATATGAAGAGATGGAAGGGAGAGAGAAAGAGAGAAGAGAGACATAGGAGATATATAGGAGATATATAGACAGAGAGTATATAGAGAGATGGAGAGATGGAGAGAAAGGAAGAGGACACACACACACACACACTCACACACACACACTCACACACACACACACCCTCACTCACTCACACTCACATACACACACGCATACACACACGCATACTCCCACACACACACACACACTCACACACACACACTCACATACACACTCACACACATACACACTACACACACACTCACACACCACTTATACACACACGCTCACACAATCACCCACACACACTCACACACACTCACTCACACACACACACTCACATACTCCCACACACACACACACTCACACACACACTCACACACACACACACAATCACACACATACACACTCACACACACATACTCCCACACACACACTCACACACACACACACTCAAGCACACACACAGTCACATACACACACATACTTCCACACACACACACTCACATACTCAAACACACTCACACACACTCACACACACACACTCACATACGCCCACACACACACACTCATACACACACACTCACACACTCACACACACACACTCTCACACACACAGTCACACACACATACACACCCACACACACACTCAATATAATTCTGTAGCAATTTGTTTTTTTTACTCCAAGATACATTGTGTGCACAATCTCAATAAACTTGTACAAAGTCTGTACACAGTGTCAACATGTTGTCATCATGTGTCACCACGTTACTGTGTCTGCCTTTAGACTCACAAGAAACCTTAACCCCTCCACAACCACATGATCCACATGAGACCACAACCACACCCGATCCACACCAGAGGCTCTTTCGTGAAACATCACCAGTAAGTGAACATTGTTTATGGTTTATTCCCAGTGGGGTTATTCATGTTCTACTACCATTGTACATGGATTAGTACTAGTGGGGGTTATTAGATGGGTCAAAGAATTCATGTAAAAACATAAAAATTATCCTGTGTTATGCGTTCTGTGTAATGTGGGATTATCCAGTGTAATGATGGATTACCTTGTGTAATGCATATTTATCCTGTGTAATATGCAATTATATTACAATCATGTCTTCTTCACCGTTCACTTAGACGGGAATACCTGTCGTCCTCATGAATGATGTCGTCGTCCTCAAAGTCTCGATATCACCATGTAGTCTTTCATTTAGGGGGTGTCCTCTGGCCACGCTTGCCGCCTGTGGCCATCCTGTGGTGGACTGTGCTCACTAGATGTGATTCAGTCTCCGTTATGCAGGATTATCTGGTGTCATGTACAATTTTACAGTGTAAACTATGATTATCCTGTGTTTGTGTAAGTTGTGTGTAATGTATGGTAATCCTGTGTTATGTATGTTTTTCTTAAGTTATGGTGGATTATCCTCTGTATTTGCCTGTTTTATGTTGGATTATTCTACATAGCACAATATTATCTTGTGTAATGTAGGATCAACATGTGTAATGCCTGATTATGTAGTGTAATGGTGGATTATCTGGTGTGATGCATTATGGCAGTGTGTATTTGCCTCTGTCTTCAGTCGATCATTCACTCCAGTGCCAACGACAATTTTCTACACAGTGTCGAAAGTGCTTCAGACTTTTTCCAACACAGGGCACCCTTCTACCACAGACTTCCAGTATTCCTCCAGACGGATGAATGTGCATTTAGTCCCCACATCTGCCACTGTGTGGAGCTGATGCCTGGGATTTCTCTCGTTATATTAAATGAGGTAGGTCTGGTTACAGATTATATATGTTGTTTCAAAAAGTCGGTGGAATACTATTCAAATTTTTTTTTTTAATTTAAGAATTTTTCATTCAATTTAAACAGTAGGTGCCACCTTTTTACAATGGTTTTGTCACTCAATACCACTTCTGTAGGTCTTTGCGTTCACTTCCTGTCCGATATCATACAATTTATTTAAGATCTGTACTGTTACCCTTCAATCACTTTCATATAGGCAATCAGCATATTTACATTCATTGCTTACCACTGTAAGAAAACCTATCCAGCTTTGATCAACTAGTTCTGATTTTGTTTTTGTTCCTAGGATCAGTATCAATATGGGACTAGGGCTTTTTTTGCTGCTTCACCAACTCTTTGGGATAAGCTCCCTCTTAAAGTTAGCTCAGTTGAAAATATTACACAATCCTGCTGTCATTTAAAAACTTACCTTTATGACCTAGCATGTCCAACTTAGCTCTCTGGTGCATCCACCATGATTGCTAAAGGCGCAGGAATAATTTATGAGGGTGTGAGGGCTGGAGAAATCAGGAACTCAGTTTTCAGAGCACAAATTCTGGTTGTTGGCATGGGTCAGATTTCATTGTTGAAGATTGGGGGTGGGTCAATGGTAAAAGCACATAATTTTGCCAACACTAGTATTTACTAGTGTACAAAATATGGTCATCGAATTTCAGTGTCAATGATTTGAAGTTGGGTCTTATTGTAAAGCAAAAGGTTTTAGGTTATGTTAGATTTAAGATCTGATTGTTTCCTCTGTTTCTTCCTGCCCACCCCATAATAAATAATGTCTACTTCCTTAACATACATGGTGGTGACTCCCTCTGTTGAGCAGATCAGTCGGGCGACACATGCGGGAGTTATCTGTAAAGCGCTGGATGCCATCAACGGAGTTCTGCACGGACATCCGGAGAAGACCAACACTAACTGCTCCCCAGGGGGCAGCACCAGCTACAAGGAAACACTCAACACTGGCATACACAGTCTGCAAGACGTGTTAAAGAGCTTCAAGGTGTGTACATGCATGTGTAATTCATATGCATGTGTAATATAATTCACTGCCACATTGTTCAGTGCCACATTGTTCAGTGCCACACTGTTCACTGCCACACTGTTCACTGCCACACTGTTCACAGCCACACTGTTCACAGCCACACTGTTCACTGCCACACTGTTCACAGCCACACTGTTCACTGCCACACTGTTCACTGCCACATTGTTCACTGCCACACTGTTCACTGCCACATTGTTCACTGCCACATTGTTCACTGCCACATTGTTCAGTGCTACACATTGTTCAGTGCTACACTGTTCACTGCCACACTGTTCAGTGCCACATTGTTCACTGCCACACTGTTCACTGCCACACTGTTCACTGCCACATTGTTCAGTGCTACACATTGTTCAGTGCTACACTGTTCACTGCCACACTGTTCAGTGCCACATTATTCACTGCCACACTGTTCACTGCAACACTGCCACACTGTTCAGTGCCACATTGTTCAGTGCTACACTGTTCAGTGCCACATTGTTCAGTGCCACACTGTTCAGTGCCACATTGTTCAGTGCCACTTTGTTTACTGCCACATTGTTTACTGCCACATTGTTCAGTGATACATTGCTCACTGCCACTTTTTTAATGCCATTTTGACCTCCGACCTCTAGGGGGCGAGGCAAGTGGAGCACGTGATGTCAGACATCTATAGCAAGTGGAAACTCTCCCAGGAATATGACTTTGAAACAGACAGTTCGAGTGACAACTCAATGAATCCCAGGTTAGTACAACTGTTCAGGAGGTAGCTTTTGAATAGTTTGTGTATGTTCTGGCAGTTTGGTTATTTGTGGTTCAAGTGGAAAGTTGTAGAAATCCCAGATATCTGACATTTCTGTTGTTTGCTGCATATTAATATTCGTAAAGTTAGTATTATTATTTTACTGTACAGTGTATACACTGTATCCATGTATTAATATTCCATACCTTTTACGTCGGATAGTTACACATTGCGTTTATATGTACACTTTATTTGTATTACTAGTCTACATAACATATTGTACAATATTAGGAAAATAAACACACCCTTCTATCTCTCTGTCTAATATGCTAATTGTTGAGCAACATTTCCTTCAGGAACCAAGGTCCAGTCTCCTCGTTCTAAGTTCCTTCACTTACTTGGAGCATTTGCCTCTGATCCACCAATTGGCGATGTATTTCAGAAAACACAATTATAGTTATTTAGATTTATTTACTTACATGTTTCTGGAACCTGAGACTATTATGTGTACTGCAATGACTTTTCTGAGATGGGATTTTAGATTTTGAGCATTTTTCAAGGCGTCTTAAAAAATTCTCATACCTGAACAGTGGAGTCAAATATCCTTGCCCAAAACCACTTTATTTGACAGAGAAGCATTCTAGCAGATGATTCTTGACAATTGCAAAATCCATGTCACTAGAAACGTGCATTGCCATGGAAATACACAAGCAAATGAGCCCATATTTCACATATCATATGTCATTCATTTACCTAATTAGTACTCCAAATTTGATTAAGATATGTTCAGTATTAATAGAGGGTCAGAGGTATGGCATATCAGTTGTTTGGTAGGGAGGGGACAGTAATTGATTGCTTCACTTCAGTTTCCTCCAATCAGACCTGGGTTCAATTCACTTGTATCTGTTTGAATTCAGTTCCAATTCATATGTATCTACCAAGGATCAATTCCAATTCAACATAACTCACAAAAAGGATCAATTCAAATTCAATTCATTTTTATTTTCATTTCAAATGCAATTCTAATTCAAATCGGCAACATTAGCAAACAGCAGCCCTTTAAGTTGTTTAATTAAGCAAGAGCCAGGAAGTCTATAATAAAATGCCGCTTTGTTCTCAGAAAAGACAAGACTTACTTTGATTCAATTCCAATTCAATTCCAATTAAAATTCAATCTGTTTTGATTTTATTCAATTAAAATTCATGCGTTTTTGTGATCAATTAAAAATTGACCCCGGGTCTACATGCAATATTGTATCACCTGCAATATTGTATCACGTATAAAATAATAGAGTTCAAATAAACTAAAGTGATCTTTGTCGACACTTTCAGACTGGAGAGTCTCCTGGGACGTCTACGGGATCGACTAGAAGAGCTCTTCAAACTCCTGTACCTGTTACCACGACGACAGACTCCGGAAGCCCAGGTGAACATCATGCAAGGCATCGAGTTAGTGAGCGCCATGCTGAAGCACCATCTGGGGGACTACACGGACTACTTGATGGTTAAATCATTCCACAACATAACCATGACAATGTATCCTTTATAGCACATACATTTCCCTAGGTTTCTACTTCTGCTGTCTTTATGACACATCATTTATAATAATGATTACTTTACATGTTGGTTGGCTTCTTATAGTCGCAAAAGTGTGACCAAGCTTAGTCACCCATTAATTTTCTACACTAAAATGTGATTATATAGGAAAAATTTTTAATAAAGTGCCAACGACCCCCAAAATTACCCAGCTGGCTTCTTAGCTCAGGCATCGATGGTGAAAAAAATTCACCATCATCTAACATATCTGCTATATTGTCACACTATTTGAAATTTGTTTGCCATAATACTTTTTTGGTACATTTATTCTTTACAGTAGCAACGTAGTGTAATATTTGTTCTAGTGTTACGCATGTAATGTCCATCTACAGGTGTTACTAAATACCTAAACCATCTCGAGCTATCAGCAAGACTTCCATGGTTTAGTTCACTTCATCTATATCAATCGACTGACTGGGCACATGACAGCGCCCTCTATGGACCAGTTTGGGCAGACGGCAGAAGTCAAGGATAACCTTCAGTTGTTGGTGATTATTTATTTTATCATATTTGCACAAACAAAAGTTGTGCAATAAACACATAATTGTTGTTGTCAATTTTTCTCCAGTGGAGTGCCAATATACATTTGTCCTTGTCAATTTGTTTTCAGTAGTGTCACTATAAAATTGTTGTTGTTGTAAGTTTTCCTCCAGTAAAGAATCACTATAACATTATTTTGTTGTTAATTTATCTCCAGTAGATTGTTACTATAAAGTTGTTCTTGTCATCAATTTTCTCTGGTGGAATGCCACTTTAAAATTGTTCTTGTAAATTTTCCTCCAGTAGAATACTACTACAAAATTATTCTTGTTGTAAATTTTCCTCCAGTAGAGTGCCATAAATTGCAGACTGTTACAATTGTGTTTTATTGTGTATTTGAGTAGCATATTGAGAAGTTTTTTTGTGTGTAAAGTTGTGGCAGAAAGTGGAGTGGTTGAGAGAAAGACTGACCAACGGCTACACCTCGGCCCTCGTCCGAGATGGACGCTACGTCTACTCCTTCTTTGTATGGTTCGAGAACAACCTGGTGAGTGAGAGATGATGTGAAAGATGGACAAGACACCTGTGGCAAAACACAGATAGGATATATCATAATGTAACACAGTTTGTAGGTATGCATGGAGAGATGCACGCACTTATGTCCGCCACACCTACACAGACATGCATACACAAATTAGCATGCACACAAACAAAACAGACTCATGACATACACACACCACATAACACATGCTCTTACACATACAGTCTCATATGCACACACAACAGGTGCACACACACACACACAAGGTCATACACACACCACACACACCACACACACCACACACACCACACACACCACACACACACCATACATAGGGTCACACACACACACACACACACACACACACCACACATAGGGTCATACACACACCACACATAGGGTCATACACACCACACAACACACACAGCCTCATACGCTCACACAACAGGTGCACACACACACACACACGCATGTAGGGTCACACACACGCACATAGGGTCACACACACACACACATACAACAGGTTCACACACGCACATATGGTCATATACACACTCACACACACAACACACAACAGGTTCACACACACATGGTCATATTCACACACACACAACAGGTTCACACACATGCACATAAGGTCATACATACACACATACACACACACACATGCACATAGAGTCATATACACATACGCACGCACATTTGCATACACACACACAGGGTCACATACACAGGCTCACACGCATGAACGTGCACACACGCACGTACACACAGGGTCACACACACTATGGAATTTCTCGCTGTATCATATTTTGTTGAGATGTAAATTATAAATTACTCTGTAAACATGTACACCAACGAGAGTGTAATTTTAACATACAACTATAAATTGTGCAAAAACATTCACAGTTGCCATAGAAGGGCACATCTTTTCAGGCTTGGCTGTTTTATAATATAGATGTTCTTATTTTCATGCAATTCTCTTACTAGGGTCACCAAATGAAGGTCCAGCAACCCTTCAAGGGGTCCACTAGAGGGGTCCAACCTGGGGCATTCTGCGGAGACTTCTACAGGTGAGGTCAAAGGTTGTGTACCCCCACTGCTGCATGAGTTCCACTTGAGCAGACTATAAGGGGGAGAGTTGATGGAAAGGAGACTTGGAAGTTTTTGTGTGCATGAAAGCGGGTGCAATGGTACCTAACTTTGTGAGGCTCAAAGGGGTGCAATTAGGTTTTCAAAGTGGTGCAATTGGAAGGTTTTGTGAGGATCAAGGGTGGTACAATTAGAGGTTTTTAAGGTGTGCAATTAGAGTGTTTTCGTGAGGCTTAAGGTGGGAGTAATTGGTGATTTTTGGAATAGAGGATTTGTAATAACAGTAAACACTCCATAGATGTATTACTCATTTGGCATGTTTCAAACTAATTCAAAGTGTTATTTGTCTGCATGCGGTCGTGAACTCCACTGGTATCTTATCCCTACAGGGAGATGGTCCTCCAATGTTTTCCCAAGGTGCCACCAGCATCCATCGGCTGCTTCGAGCTCGTCTGTATCCATGGCGGTCACATGACTACTCCACAAATACTACGACAGGATCGTAGGCTGGTTACCACTCTGCGGCAGATGACACGAGACATGGCAGTTCCTGTCAACGTACTTTGACGCCGTGTCGTATCACTGCAGATGACACGAGATATGTCGGTTCCCATTCACATGCCTTGACGTCGCGTCAACTCACTGCAGGTGACATGAGACTTGTTGGTTCCTGTCAACATACTCTGATGTTGCGTCGTTTCACTGCAGGTGACACGAGGCATGTCGGTTCCTGTCAACGTACATTGACATCGTGTCGTATCACTGCAGATGACAACGTACTTTGACGTCACATTGTGTCAGTGCGAGATTTGTACAGGAACAAATATTTGCCAATGATATTTTGAATTAGGGACTTATTTCAGAGTTGTATTTTTTTAAAGTGAAATTAAACACAGTGGACACTCATTATAAGGAAAAAATTTGGGACTTTGTCAAATTGTTCCATATGTCCGAGTGTGCATAAAATAGTATCAATTAGAATGGAGAGAGCAACGTTGTTCCTTTTACGTGAAAGTTTGTTACATAAAGTATCCTTGTAGGAAGTGTTCACTGTAATACATGAGGCCAAATGTTAATTGAGAACACTGTATAACAGGACTTGTGCAGATATGTGTGTGTATATATACATGTATATTGTAGGGTTCTCAAGGTATTTGTGATATTATTGTACAGGAAGTATTTATCCCGGTGGCATGTGGGTACGTTCAACCATGATATGAATGCGAGCGTAGACTTGTATGTACCCGGCAGTACCCTAAGATACATCTATGAAAAATTTTAGAAAAATTTGTTAAACGGTTTCCAAGATATGGCAGGTATCCATATCTCGGACGAAGAGTGATGGCATAAGTCTGTTGGATATTTGGCCCAAAGGACTAAAACCTACTGACGATATTACAACAAATGAGGCTTCATTTTGAAACTCATGATCTGTGGAATCCAAAAACCTACAAAAAAAAATTTCACAATTTTGCAACATAATACTTGGATGGAGCACTTGGCTTGGAGGCTAGAGCTTCCGATTCTCAAATGAGAGAACCCGCTTTTGAATCTTGTACAGCGGTGTCGAACCTTGGGCAAGTTCATTCACTCTAGGTTCCTCCAGTTTACTCAGCTGTATAAATGAGTACCTGGCTATAGATAGTGGTGGATATTTGTGTACGAATCGTCTTCACTTATTAATTGTAGCATGGCTGAATGCTTCCAAGAGAAGTCGAGATGGTGTTCGATTGAACAGGTCTGCCAGTCCCTGTAAAGTGTAGAGTGCTTTGCCTTTGAGCAGTCTTAGGGACGGGATACTGGGCTACATAACAACTTACCTTTACTTTACCCGCTTTGCTGCACCAAGTCATGTATGTGTTCTTAAAGTTGTCTGTGTGTGCTGGACCATGTCTTAGTTCCACAAATTAATTTTTTCTCATCTCGTTTTAGAATGATTCTTCATAATCAAACCTCGTTTTACGGCCACGTCAGTAATACAGCAACCTCGCAATTAAGGTCACCCTAGGACAGGCACAAATTATTTCCACATACAGTAAAGCATAGGATATTAGTCCCGCTAATATCCCCAAAGGTGACCTAGTCCCAAAGGTGACCTTAAATAGTGAGGTTTCACTGTATTGTGCTCAATTATTTTCAACAAAGCCTAAATTCTGCAAGAAAGGGAAAGTTTCATATATTACGAGTGAGGGTTATTCACACTTTCACAAGTTACCAGATGTAATGATCAAGATTACTCCATTTTTTATAGAACCCTCATAGGCGAATCCAGGGGGTCCTGGAGGCATTTGCCCAACCCCAGACCTTTAGAATTTGGTATGCCCGTAGACCTTTTCGAACCCTCATGACCATGCCGCATGTAGACCCTTGGAAATGTGTCCCGTTCAGGTTATAATAAGCTGAAGTTACGCCGATGCGGCGGCGACAAATTTTCAACAGCACCTCCTCCCCGGCTAGTGACAGTCGAGCCAGGTGAGCCAGTGCAGAAGTTGAAATACCAGGTATGGCAGTAAAATTTTCAACCAACAGCACCTCCCCCTGGTCTTCTGATGTCACCATTTGAGTAGAGACAGTGGGGAAGGTGAAGTTACGGCGGTGCAGTAGCAAAAAAGTTCTTATTTTCTACACCATTTGATTCAACCACCAGTGGAGGTTTTGTGCACACCCTAGACTACAGTCCCCCTCCTAGACTTACAGCCCCCTCTAGACTACAGCCTCCACATAGACTACAGCCCCCCATAGACTTCAGCCTCCCTAGACTACAGCCCCCCTAGACTACACCCCTCTAGACTACAGCCCCCCTAGACTACAGCCCCTGACCATTCTTTTATTAAACTGACTGCTCGTATAACTAAAACTATTCAAATGCTACGAATTTGAAATCGAAGAATAATCAATGAATGATTTGCAAAGTACTAAATGAGTTGTACAGAGAATCGTAAAGGGAGTTTTACCGTTTGTTTGCATCATAAAATCATGTACTGTATAAACTATATTATCATATATCAACTGCCCAAATGTGTTTTAATGAAATATAAAAAAACAAATTGTGTCTGAAAAAAGTGTGTTGCATAGCAGCACGGCACTTTCAGACTGGATTCAGTGTATCGACATTAGAAGCTCCTCCCGTCGGGCCACGACCTTCCTCAAATTTATCCGATCTCGTTATTTGGCAATTTGAGTGACACTGCGCTATGATCTTTGTAAACATTAAACTGTTTTGGGCAATCAGTATGTCAGCATACATGTTAATTATACTGTGTGACAATAATAATGTACAGAAACACTCCTGTTTGGTGTTGGAAGTGATATGTCTTGTGAAATAAGTACAAGACAAAGTTGAGTGTTGAGTAAAAACTGTATGTTTATTCCACATTAAAAATAGATCTGTGTCAGGCACGAACGAATGTATTTGAATAAAATGCAATATATATAATTATTTATAGCATCTACATGAATTTGTACACTATGACACATATATTACATTCCTACTCATTCTGATATCAAACCAGTCATTCCGATATCAAACTGCATCCACTTCTTACCTTGTCATAAAATGAGAATGTTGTAAGCATTAAAACGAAACATATAAAAAGAAGCATTTTATATTGTAGTCATTGCGAACACGTTGCTTCTTTTGGCAGTTGAATGACCTTGACCTTGTGTAGATGTTAGCCAGGAGGGACTTTGAAACATTTACATATTTGTCTCATATAAGTTTGGGTTAAGGTTGCACTCGGTGACCACAGTCCGCTCACATTAAACAAAACTTACATGTATTCAAAAACCTAATATTATAAATCTGTATAGCGTGGAAAATGTAGTTAATAGAAGCAACTACAGCCGAGAAAAAACACTGTCCCAGTACATGATGAATTACGAACATGCACAAAACAATTCTACGACTATCGTGTCTAAATATCTGCAATGGAATACATTCACGTAAATATAACACTCGATGTCAACCCTTGGCACCAAGTACATTATCTAAGCAGCCGTTTGTGTAAGAACGCCACCCAATAAACACTACAATAATAAACTGAAAAATATGGTAGTTGATCCAATTCTTAAGTGTTCTCTCAGAAATCATCCTTGCATAGATGATCTGCCTTTGTTTACAACGCTCTGATGACTGAGAGAAAATTAGAAGTTGTGAACCCAGAACAGACAAACAAATTAAAAAACATTTTCCACAAGTGCACCAAATTCGAACATGATCTAATTAATAAGTTCAACATAATTGGCAGGAAACATCCCCTGGTTTCCATCGGGAGCTGACCCTATCCACCAACCCTCATCAATCTGGTCAATGTTGGTAATAATATCATCAGGGTCGAAGCTGATCTCATTTTCTTCCGCTGCAAGAAACAAACATACAGTGTATATCTGAATGATTTGCTGAAAAAAAGATACGTAGCATTTACCTGAATTATCTACTGCAACAAAGAAACAAACATACAGTGTATATCTGTATGATCCACACCATCAAACTGGCAAACCAGTACCTTTTATAAGGTAAAGGAAGTATTTATGTATTAACACAACTTGTTACTATTTCAAGAAATATTTTTCTCTTGTGGTTTAGACAGAAATCGTTTTTTCTAACACCAGAAATATATAATGTTAAATAATTTGGTTAAGTTCCATAGCTAATTATTAACATATTGTCTTGAATCAGGCTTCTCTGCGTATCTAATATATTGTGGAAATTCAGCAGCTACTTCCATTGATTTTTTGGTTGGTTATCATTTGTATAGAAATACAGGAAATTAGACGGTACAAATAATAAATAATTTTTATAATATTGAGTTAATGCAAACAAATAACTACTACGTTTAAACATTACGTCACAACATTTGCCAATTTCCATCCTTTGATAACATAGTGTTCTATTCGGAAAAATATTGTTATGGGTGAAACACAATAAATTCCCACCCCTCGACCATTATTAGGAAAGCACAGGAATTGTTTTCAAAACAGGAAAGTATAGGAATTGCAATTAAAATATAGGGAAAATATAGGAATTGTAATTAAAATAAAAAAAATACAGAAAGTATAAATAAATTAAAATATAGGAACAAATATGGAAAATATAGGAATTGTAATTCAAATGTAGAAAAATATATGGAAACCATAGGAATTGTAACTAAAATATAGACAGAAGGAAAATATAGGAATTGTAATAAAAAAATAAAAATAAAAAAAAATGCAAAAATAAATCTATACATACTGGCTTGGTAGTCGTAGAGCGCCCGCGCGCACAGGCCGAGATCGGGGGAAGTTGGTGGTGGCGACATTTGGCCAGGAACCTTGGCATCAGCGTAGACGTCCGCCACGTATCCCTGCTGTGTGCTAGGGAGCGGTGCGGCTGTGTCCTGGTAGAGTTGCTGTGGTGCGGTGTCGTCGTATATGTCTTGAGGGGGTTGCGATGTCGTGTCATCATATCTGTCTTGAGGGGGTTGCGATGTTGTGTCATCGTATATGTCTTGAGGGGGTTGCGATGTTGTGTCATCGTATATGTCTTGAGAGGGTTGCGATGTTGTGTCATCGTATATGCCTTGTGGCGCAGTGTCATCATAAATTTGTTCTTCCAGCTCCTCGTGAGGTGGCGCCATCTGGGGAGCTGCTGCGGGTGTGGTTGCCTTCACAATGGCTGGCTCTGTTCACAGTCAAACATTATTGCGTTACACTTGATTATGCTTTGGCATGAGAAGTGACAATCAGTGAATTGGCAATGTGTATAATGTGTATCCCGCCACAACGAACTGAGTATTAGGTGGCACAGGCCTATTCTGCACATGAACTAAATATAGCTGTCCCGGTCACGTCCCATCAATTCTGTGATTGGGCCAGAAATGCATGTACCTTATTTCAATGACTAGTTTATTTTCCTCGACAACCTAAATCTGATATGATAAAATACTACATGTATGTATGCTATAGGCTGTGGCTTTTTCACACAGCCCAAGTTTTAAACCTATTTTTCTCGAAGTGCCCCTTTTTTGCTTCGTTGTTAGCAATGAGTAAAACACTACTGAAGATATTTCAAAAAATGAGGTATCAGTTCAAAGCTTATAATCTGTTGAATCCCAAAAGGTACAACAATTCTATTTTGCAGCATAGTAGGCGGGTAGTGATTTGAACCAACGCTAAACTCTATATCATTTCTGAACTTTCAATAACATTCGACAGCATCACTTAGTGTCACTGTATATTACTTTATACTTCACAAATGAAGAAGAACAAGTTACGATAAAAGGTTCACAAAGAAAGTACAATCGAATGCCACATTACAGTTGCTTTGGTAATACAGCCACATCACAATTAAGGTCATCCTAGGATCGTCCCAAATTATTTCCATCTACAGTAAGTACATTAAATAAGTCCCGTTAATAGGATAACATCGCTACCCAAAGCTCTTTCACCCAGTCCCAAGGGTGACCTTAATAGAGAAGTTTTGTCATAACAATATAACAATAATGTTATCAATGTCGTCAATGATACATTTGATTCTATACAGCACCGGATCCAAAATGGTCTGTAGTGTTTCATAGCATTAAAAATGATCTAGAATTACTAAATAAACAAATAAATATGTTAAAATAATAACCAATATTTTAGTACAATAATAACATATTTTTAATATACAGTAATTATAGAAAATAATTAATAAATAAATAATTAAAACCTCAACTTACGAGCATCGTCGTCGCTCCAATCATCGTCTTTGTCTTCGTCGTCCGACATCTGGCGAGCAGGCAAGTTTTCCTGTAGCAGGTTTCTTACTTGTGGCTCTGTGGGTGTGGCCTGGGTGGGTGCGGCCTGGGTGGGTACGGCTTGAGCGGGTGCGGCAGCTGGCGGACGAGATGGTGGGCTCTTCGGCACAGTGGGGGAAACTGGAGGAGTTTTCTCAGCCGAGGGTAACCTGACAGGCCTGCGTGGCTCTGGGGCCTGCGGGGGCGCCGGGTCTTCTTGTGCCATGAAGCGGTCCTTCAGTCTCCTGCAAGGATGCCCACAAGTCAAGGTCTCTAGCTGACTTCCGGTCAAATGTTCTTTTATTAGACACACCTGCCACAGTGCAGTGGGTATTAAGTCGCAAAATTGTAAAATGGGGTTTTGTAAGTTTTTTGATTTTACAGATCGTAAGCTTTAAAATGATACCTCGTTTGTTGAAATCTCTTTAGTAGTTTTTGATATAAGAACAAACTTTAAAAAAGCAATGTTTAGAGAAACGAGGTCATTTTGAATCGTACTGTCTATTGATTTTTAATGTATGACTCACGCATGTATTTTAGTAGTTTGGGATTACTTATCAAGGAAACTAAATTGGATTCTGAAAGGTGATATGACAAGGTATGCATTTCTGCCAAAACCACAAATTGACTGGACATGTCCTAGACAGCTATTCTTGGCTCGTGTGAAGAATAGACCTGGGCCATTTAATACCCGGTTCACTGGGGGGGTCACAGTTGTTGTTAGCTTTTATTTAATAATAATAATATTAATTTTTTTATAGAGCGCAATTTCCAATAAAATGCTCAGAGCGCTGTACAAGAAGCTAATATCATAAAACATTAAAATTTAGCAAAGGTATGTGCACAGTAGATATAAAATACAAATTTGATATAATAATTATAAAAACAGAACAATTTTATTTAATTACTAAAAAATAGATAAATAAAAATATGTATATATAAAGAAAGCATACAGGACCAGACGTTTTGCCAATTTCGACCCACCCTCCTCCCAACTCTCCATCCAAATGTAATGTGTAGTTTACTTGTACATCGTTAGTGGAAAGCGGTTGTATGGCCCGATGCTTTCCCCAATTTTATAGATGAATGTGAGCATAGGGTTTGCACCGGATGTGTTCACGGGGTTTTATTGCAAGGGACCGCATGCTTCTTTCCACTTTCGATTTAGGATCAACATATTGTATCTATCAGAGTGAAGTGCGGCGTATTGCCCCCAACTATGGGGTTATAGTTTTACCATTAGTATAGTCAGCAGCAGGTAGTCTGGTATTCAGTGTGGCAATTTGCAAAGGCACTTGTTAGTTAAATCAGTTGTACATGTTTTTCCCATTTGTTCTAGGAATATCGCTGCTGCTGCGTTATATGTGGAAATGTGGGCTCTCTAGCAGCATGATGTTCAGGAGACTAGCATGGGCTCAGTCACAGGCCTGGCATTGGGTTGTAGAGTCCACATTTCGTTCACTTAAACCGTCACAGTGTGCCAAAAAGGGCTTACACACTGGACCCCCCTAATAAACGTCATACATTTGGCCTTTTCATATCTACATTGGTCTCCGTGTTGTTTCTTGCATAAATATAAAGCTGTTATTTAAACATTATTAAGATATATAAGATACTTTATGTATATATAGAATAAATAATAGATATAATATTTACATATATGCAATCGTGGGTAGATAAATAAAATATAAGTTTAGGAGTAAAATGTCAAAGAAAGTAAAATGTCAACAGTATTCCGCTTTGAACATGTGTGTTTTCAGAGTCCGTTTGAACAGTGTTAGGTTTCCACTACATTTTATGTGAAACGGCAGCAGATTCCATAATCGAGGTCCTATCACTTCGAATGCACGATCACCAAAACTAACAAGCTTCGTTCGCGGCACGTGTAGCAGATATTGTTGGGACGAACGTGTGCGCCCTGCAGAGCACTGTGTCTTCAGCATGTTCTCCAGGTACAATGGTCCGGTTTAATGCTTGTTTTGTTTCATTATATTTTTAGACAAATCTTTTGAAAAATCAAACTTACGTAGCATTCACTATGTTAGGTTAGCTGTCATTTATAGCCCTTGGTGATATGGTCTGCCAATTAGATAATTTAGGCTTGGGCCTAGTTAAATTTGGACAAAAATGCAAATGTGTCAATAATGTTATGTTATAGTGTCACTGTTTGAAACCGAACTTCTGCCATTTTTATAGAAATTTGACAAGTTCTCAAATCTGATAAACAAACTCAATTCATTTTGTTGATTTCAACAAATATATGCACTTTTTAATTAAACCGACTGGTTATGAATATGTACATAGCGCCATTTCAGACCTACTAAGTCTCACGCATTTGGTGTGAGCCTCACGCATGTAGTGCCCGTCTCAGGCTCTCATGCATTAACCTATAAATCTCACGCATATTTGCCATTTCAAAAATATTAATATAAACAGGCTTATATTCATGCACATATTTATTCACATTCACGTGCAGATAGCATATAGCTTCCATAGAATCCACTGCGAAGTTATTCTTATCATTGATAGTGACTTGTATCAAATGTTGTTTTCCATTTTGTTTAACTAGTGCTGCCAGCTAGTGTTTTGTTGAGAAACACCAGTGCTGCCACCTAGTTTCCATTTGGGGAACTGAACCTCACGCATATTCCCAGCTCAACTTGGCAGCTCTGCCATTTTCAGCCTATAATGCTTAAAGGTTCATTAAAACAAGTCATACATACTAAAGATGTAAAAACTAGAGTATATTTAAAATATGCAAAGTTAAAACTAGTTATCTAAGATATGCAAATTACAATAACTGTACTATCGCAAAAATGAATACATGAAACTATCTATAAAATAGGCAACTTAAAAAATCTTTAAAATGTCAAGAATCAGTAAAAAAATAATTTTAAAAGCCTGCCAAAATCAAGTAAGTCTTTAGCAGTGTCTTGAAGGCCCCAGTCGAGGCAGCCTGGCTAAGGAGTTATTTTATTATTATTATTAATACTAAGCGTGATGTTGTTTCACAATATGAGTTCTGCCACAGAGAAGGCTGTGTCCTCAAGCTGTGACCTAGACATGGGCACCTCAAGCAGCAACCTGCTCTCGGACCAAAGAACAGAGGAACCCTCAATTAGGTAATTTGAGAAAGGAAAACATAACCGAGACACCCACCTTGGCGGGGGTCGACTCGGAGCGGCAGCTGGTGCTTCGTCATCAAACTGAGACGTCGCTCTCTGTTCAAAGGCAGCCTTTGGATCAACCCGCCTCTGAGATATGACAGACTGTGCATCCTAAACACCAACAACACCGGTTAACAACGGACACTACATGCAAAACTGTTTACGTAAGAAATTTTCTTCTTTTTCCGATACCTATCCGATTATCTTGTATGACACAACTGGACAGGATCACTCCGATAACAACTTTGTGAAATCATTTAGTGGGGTAAAACTGTGGGTACGCACGTGTCATACAACTGGGATCATTTATTGGGGTAAAACTGTGGGTACGCACGTGTCATACAACTGGGATCATTTAGTGGGGTAAAACTGTGGGTACGCACGTGTCATACAACTGGGATGAATTAGTGGGTAAAACTGTGGCTACGCACGTGTCATACAACTGGGATCATTTAGTGGGGTAAAACTGTGGCTACGCCCGTGTCATACAACTGGGATCATTTAGTGGGATAAAACTGTGGCTACGCCCGTGTCATACAACTGGGATCATTTAGTGGGGTAAAACTGGCTACGCACGTGTCATACAACTGGGATCATTTAGTGGGGTAAAACTGTGGCTACGCACATGTCATACAACTGGGATCATTTAATGGGGTAAAACTGTGGGTACGCACATGTCATACAACTAGGATCATTTAGTGGGGTAAAACTGTGGCTACGCCCGTGTCATACAACTGGGATGAATTAGTGGGGTAAAACTGAGGCTACGCACGTATCATACAACTGGGATCATTTAGTGGGGTAAAACTGTGGCTACGCCCGTGTCATACAATTGGGATGAATTAGTGGGGTAAAACTGTGGCTACGCACGTATCATACAACTGGGATCATTTAGTGGGGTAAAACTGTGGCTATGCCCGTGTCATACAATTGGGATGAATTAGTGGGGTAAAACTGTGGCTACACACGTATCATACAACTGGGATCATTTAGTGGGGTAAAACTGTGGCTACGCCCGTGTCATACAACTGGGATCATTTAGTGGGGTAAAACTGTGGCTACGCCCGTGTCATACAACTGGGATGAATTAGTGGGGTAAAACTGTGGCTATGCACGTGTCATACAACTGGGATCATTTAGTGGGGTAAAACTGTGGCTACGCCCGTGTCATACAATTGGGATGAATTAGTGGGGTAAAACTGTGGCTACGCACGTATCATACAACTGGGATCATTTAGTGGGGTAAAACTGTGGCTACGCCCGTGTCATACAATTGGGATGAATTAGTGGGGTAAAACTGTGGCTATGCACGTATCATACAACTGGGATCATTTAGTGGGGTAAAACTGTGGCTGCGCCCGTGTCATACAACTGGGATCATTTAGTGGGGTAAAACTGTGGCTACGCCCGTGTCATACAATTGGGATGAATTAGTGGGGTAAAACTGTGGCTACGCACGTATCATACAACTGGGATCATTTAGTGGGGTAAAAACTGGGCTAACTGGGATGAACTGTGGCTACATGCGTGTCATACAACTGGGATCATTTAGTGGGGTAAAAACTGGGCATTTATACAACTGGGATGAATTAGTGGGGTAAAACTGTGGCTATGCCCGTGTCATACAACTGGGATCATTTGGTGGGATAAAACTGTGGCTATGCTCATGTCCTTCTAGCTATCATTTAGTGGGGTAAAACTGTGGCTACATACAGTGTCCTAACTGGGATCATTTAGTGGGGTAAAACTGTGGCTCATGCGTGTCATACAATGGGATGAATTAGTGGGGTAAAACTGTGGCTACGCACGTATCATACAACTGGGATCATTTAGTGGGGTAAAACTGTGGCTACGCCCATGTCATACAATTGGGATGAATTAGTGGGGTAAAACTGTGGCTACGCACGTATCATACAACTGGGATGATTTAGTGGGGTAAAACTGTGGCTACGCCCATGTCATACAACTGGGATCATTTAGTGGGGTAAAACTGGCTACGCACGTGTCATACAACTGGGATCATTTAGTGGGGTAAAACTGTGGCTACACCCGTGTCATACAATTGGGATGAATTAGTGGGGTAAAACTGTGTCTACGCACGTATCATACAACTGGGATCATTTAGTGGGGTAAAACTGTGGCTACGCCCGTGTCATACAACTGGGATGAATTAGTGGGGTAAAACTGTGGCTATGCACGTGTCATACAACTGGGATCATTTAGTGGGGTAAAAACTGTGGCTATGCCCGTGTCATACAACTGGGATGAATTAGTGGGGTAAAACTGTGGCTATGCCCGTGTCATACAACTGGGATCATTTAGTGGGATAAAACTGTGGCTATGCCCATGTCATACAACTGGGATCATTTAGTGGGGTAAAACTGTGGCTATGCACGTGTCATACAACTGGGATCATTTAGTGGGGTAAAACTGTGGCTATGCCCGTGTCATACAATTGGGATGAATTAGTGGGGTAAAACTGTGGCTACGCACGTATCATACAACTGGGATCATTTAGTGGGGTAAAACTGTGGCTACGCCCATGTCATACCACTGGGATGAATTAGTGGGGTAAAACTGTGGCTACGCACGTATCATACAACTGGGATGATTTAGTGGGGTAAAACTGTGGCTACGCCCGTGTCATACAACTGGGATGAATTAGTGGGGTAAAACTGTGGCTACGCCCGTGTCATACAACTGGGATCATTTAGTGGGGTAAAACTGGCTACGCACGTGTCATACAACTGGGATCATTTAGTGGGGTAAAACTGTGGCTACGCCCGTGTCATACAATTGGGATGAATTAGTGGGGTATACAACTGGGATCATTTAGTGGGGTAAAACTGTGGCTACGCCCGTGTCATACAATTGGGATGAATTAGTGGGGTAAAACTGTGGCTACGCACGTATCATACAACTGGGATCATTTAGTGGGGTAAAACTGTGGCTACGCCCTTGTCATACAATTGGGATGAATTAGTGGGGTAAAACTGTGGCTACACACGTATCATACAACTGGGATCATTTAGTGGGGTAAAACTGTGGCTACGCCCGTGTCATACAATTGGGATGAATTAGTGGGGTAAAACTGTGGCTACGCACGTATCATACAACTGGGATCATTTAGTGGGGTAAAACTGTGGCTATGCCCGTGTCATACAATTGGGATGAATTAGTGGGGTAAAACTGTGGCTACACACGTATCATACAACTGGGATCATTTAGTGGGGTAAAACTGTGGCTACGCCCGTGTCATACAACTGGGATCATTTAGTGGGGTAAAACTGTGGCTACGCCCGTGTCATACAACTGGGATGAATTAGTGGGGTAAAACTGTGGCTATGCACGTGTCATACAACTGGGATCATTTAGTGGGGTAAAACTGTGGCTACGCCCGTGTCATACAATTGGGATGAATTAGTGGGGTAAAACTGTGGCTATGCACGTATCATACAACTGGGATCATTTAGTGGGGTAAAACTGTGGCTACGCCCGTGTCATACAATTGGGATGAATTAGTGGGGTAAAACTGTGGCTATGCACGTATCATACAACTGGGATCATTTAGTGGGGTAAAACTGTGGCTACGCCCGTGTCATACAATTGGGATGAATTAGTGGGGTAAAACTGTGGCTATGCACGTATCATACAACTGGGATCATTTAGTGGGGTAAAACTGTGGCTACGCCCGTGTCATACAATTGGGATGAATTAGTGGGGTAAAACTGTGGCTATGCACGTATCATACAACTGGGATCATTTAGTGGGGTAAAACTGTGGCTACGCCCGTGTCATACAATTGGGATGAATTAGTGGGGTAAAACTGTGGCTATGCACGTATCATACAACTGGGATCATTTAGTGGGATAAAACTGTGGCTACGCCCGTGTCATACAACTGGGATGAATTAGTGGGGTAAAACTGTGGCTACGCCCGTGTCATACAATTGGGATGAATTAGTGGGGTAAAACTGTGGCTATGCACGTATCATACAACTGGGATCATTTAGTGGGGTAAAACTGTGGCTACGCCCATGTCATACAACTGGGATGAATTAGTGGGGTAAAACTGTGGCTACACACGTGTCATACAACTGGGATCATTTAGTGGGGTAAAACTGTGGCTACGCCCGTGTCATACAACTGGGATGAATTAGTGGGGTAAAACTGTGGCTACGCACGTGTCATACAACTGGGATCATTTAGTGGGGTAAAACTGTGGCTATGCTCATGTCATACAACTGGGATCATTTAGTGGGGTAAAACTGTGGCTACGCACGTATCATACAACTGGGATCATTTAGTGGGGTAAAACTGTGGCTACGCCCGTGTCATACAATTGGGATGAATTAGTGGGGTAAAACTGTGGCTACGCACGTATCATACAACTGGGATCATTTAGTGGGGTAAAACTGTGGCTACGCCCGTGTACACCACTTACACCACTTACACCACTTACATTACTTACTTACTTGCATTTAATAATACAGATTGTTGATAAAAGGGTAAAAGAAATGCAACACTTGTAGTGTTTACCCTTTTAATAGCTTAATTCACTTCATACTACATCTAGAATGAAAGGGCAAGGACAAAAGTTCAAAAGAGCAACAACACCATTTACATGTATAATCATATTAGGTTAGATCAAGATAGGTTTGGCTCTTCCCAGCTGATTTGGGAGAACACCGAGAGATCGGGGAGGTGGGAAGACGACACTTACCACCGTGGCTTGCTTTCTCGCCACGTCAGCCCTCTTCCTCCTCTCCTCCTCTGAGGCCATTGCCTCTCGCTGGGTTTCCTCCTGAACCCCCCACAGAGGTCAAAAGGTCAAGCGGTGGTAATCATCTCTGACTACTAGTTACTTTTGCTTTCCACCAATAAGATTTTGTCCACATATAAAAATCCAGGCAAGCGAAATACCATGTTAATAATAAACTAAAAATATTTCAAACTTTAGATTAGTATTAAGTTACTAAATACAAGAAAATAAAAAAAAAAAGTTTAATTGCATAAATACAAGGAAATGTAATACAACATATTATATTGCAACTAAGGTGATACCTACAAAATTAGCATAATTAATTCGTTTAACAACATTAGAGATAAGGCAATTAAGCAGAGGAGATAAAAGAAAAGTTTATAAAGCACTAAATATCTATGAAAATATTAATAGAAACATTTGTTTACATTTAAGAACTACAGAAGAACTAAAGGACACAAACATTAGTGAAGGAACTGTGTAGATTAAATACAAGCAATTATTAATTATTTTAATTTATAACAAAGGACTATAAATGATTGGAACAGATCATCTAAGGATTGTGTAAATGCCAGCAGTGTGAATTCACGATTCATTCAATGCTGACATTTAGATCAATTTTTTTAAATCACAAAGATTTGTGAAATAAATTTTGGGTGTCATCCGACTTTTAAAAAAGGTCCCATAATTACCCAGCCTTGTTTCTGAGTCCCACTGCTCCTTGTATTGGCCCGATCCTCAGCCTCTCTTTGGCTGCGGATCTTGAGCACACGTTCCGTTTCCAGTTTCTCTCTTTGTTTCGCTTCCATTGCCTACACAAACAACTCTCAAGTGTCAACCCATTTATACTCATCCGAAATGCAAACTTGTGTCATTTGTGTAGTTTTGTCTGTCTGACACGTCTCAGTTGTTCGTTACTACGGAAACCATCATTTTCAAGAATTCTATGGAGATTTCCACTGACACACGTAAAATAACAACTAAATATAGAAAATATTAAACATAACTTTTTAAACCCATCTCAACATGGGTTTCTAAAAGTGAGGTCATGCTTAACAAATATGTTATGTTTTTTGGAAGATATCACTAAGTGGGTAGACAAGGGATCACCAGTAGATATCATCTACTTAGATTTTCAGAAAGCTTTCAACAAAGTGTCATATCAAAGATTACTGCTTAAACTAAAGGCCCATGGAATAGGAAATGGTTTAATTAACTGGATAGAACAATGGCTGATTGACAGAAAACAACGGGTACTAGTTCATGGGGAGGCTTCAAACTGGAAATCAGTTTTGGGTGGGGTACCACAGGGATCAGTACTGAGACCTATAGTATTCTTAATAATAATATATCAACGATTAGGATGATGATATAATAAGTAAGGTATTGAAATTTGATGA
This sequence comes from Paraescarpia echinospica, assembly GCA_020002185.1. NCBI lineage: Eukaryota > Metazoa > Annelida > Polychaeta > Sabellida > Siboglinidae > Paraescarpia > Paraescarpia echinospica. Next base: position 61,989,366 of record CM034534.1, on the reverse strand, counting down.
TACAAAAGTGTTTAGAAGAATTAAACGTGATGGAGATAGACAGCATTTACAAGATGATCTTAACAGGTTGATAAATTGGTCTGAAAAGTGGCAAATGTTGTTCAATTTTGGAAAATGTAAATACCCCCACACAGGACATGGGAACGAAAATGTGCAATATACAATGTGGGGTACTGCACTAAGTACTACTGTAAAAGAAAAGGACTTAGATTTATTAAATTTGTCATGGGACTATCCACAAAACTACCCCCGTCAGAATTTCCAAGAATTATCTGGTTACCATGGTTACTGTTATGCGAATTGATTAGTATTTACTATCTGGCATTCTTTTCATATAGACTTAAGACACTGCAAATTTGGTCAAGATTGAACAAGTAGTATTTTAAAATGTGACAGTTAATTTAAATATGACATTTCATGTGGAGCCTGTTGCCTTAAAGGATGGCTTTGCAAGTTACGGTGCTAGTGCCATAGATTGTAACATAGTACACATGTCTATACCAAAAGCTACCACTGTTTTATGAAGACAAAATCATAGGGTGGGAATGAAATTTCAAACAATAACATATCAAGGTTTTATGAAGGATATTCATAGTTTCAGATGATTTCTAAGTACAGTGTAACAGGGAATTCATACCAAATTTTGGGTGTAGCTACTAGCTACAGAGAAGACATGTATATAATCATTCTACTCTTCCATTCATCCTCATACACCATGGGGTGCTGATGATTACCTCAATCTCAATACCCCCCGGCAGACTGCCTTGTGAAATGCTCAAGTTTAGCTCAGCCACTAATATCGGTGCCAGTCAGATTTGGCTGTTTGAGTTTTGGCTATTACATGTAGACCTAATGTTTGGGAAGTAAAGTAATTCTTTGAATACACGGTATACAATTCCATTCAGCTGGTCATGGAAATGGTCGAACGGGTAATTATATTGGGATTCACTGGAGTTGCAGGCAATTGAGACTGGCGGTGTCAATTACTAGGAAAAGGTACAATTGATTCAACAAACTGCCATACATTGTGTGGGATATCTGTGAGGGGTAGGGTAGTCAATACCATCCCTGCCTTGTGAGATTGAGACAGCTGTGAAACGTCGTGGTTCCTACCTCCCTCTCCTTCCTCTCGCGTTCAGACTTCTGCTGCTCCGCCTCCCTGCGTTCCTTCTCAGCCGCCAGTCTTTGTTTCTCCTCTTCCTGAAAACACACATCTCATGTTTACAGGAGTTTTCTTTGTAAGGTGTGAATCTCTCTTTAGCAGGTTATTAAAAAATCTGTTTAGTTCCAAACAGTTATATACATACATACATGCATGCATACATACATGTATGCATGCATACATACATGTATGCATATATGCATGCATACATACATGCATGCATACATACATGTATGCATACATACATGCATGCATACATACATGTATGCATATATGCATGCATACATACATGTATGCATATATGCATGCATACATACATGTATGCATACATGCATGCATACATACATACGTAATAAGTAAGGAAACAAATATAGTTACTGATGTGTGATTCTACATCTCACTGTTATGACTTATAACCTCACAGGTATGACTTACAACCTCACTGGCATGACTTATAACCTCACATGTACGACTTATAACCTTGCTGTTATGACTTATAACCTCCCTGTTATAACTTATAACCTCGCTGTTATGACATAATCTCACTGTTATGAATTATAACCTCACTGTTATGACCCAAGCCATCATTGGTGACCTATGATGTCACTAATATGTGGTAAGAGTTAAGACATCAGTGATATTACTCAAGGCCTCACTGATGATTTAAGACCTGACTGATATGCGCCAAAACTTGACTGATATGGGCCAAAAACTCACTGATATGATTCAAGACCTCCACAATATGACATAAGACCTCCATGATATGTCCCAAGCCTCATTAGTATGACTTACAACATCATTTATATAATCCAAGGCATCACTGATATCACCCATGACCTCACTGATATGACCTACGTGTTAAGACCTTACTGGTATGACTTAAGATCTCCTGATATACATAGATACGATTTAAAACCTCATTGGTATGAATTAAGATCTCACTGATTTAGAGGTATGGCATAAGACCCCACTGGCATGACTTATGACAACTGATATGATCCAAGGCCTTACTAGTGTGACTGAAGAGCCACTGGAGTGATTACTCACCTTAGTTTTACTCCAGAAATCATCTCGTCTCTTGCCGATGTTTTGTACGATGGTACGCTGATAGACAGAGCCCTGCAGAATACAACAAAACTTACGTACAGGTAATCTCTGCATAATATTGTTGTTGGCCTTCTCAAAAGACACGCAGCCCACTTTGAGTAACCAAACTAAACATATCAGTTACAATTTGCTTTATCCTGAATTAGTTTGAGAAGCATTATGATTGCATTCAACAACATTAGTTTCTTTTATTTAATGAACATGAATCCATATATATTATGTATATTTATAACAAAACAAATGCATTATTGATTGAAATTGCGTGGTAGTGTTCAGACTCGAATTCGATTCTGAACCGAGTTGGAACAAATCAAAAATAATTGTGAATTTTAATTGAAAATAAAAAAAAGAAGAAGATAGAATTGGACTGAATCCCAAAGTTAAATTTATCTAATGTATTATTCGAAAAGGAGAAAATACTTCAGACATGTTTCTATATGAATGTGCCCATATATATTAGTCAAACCACCTTAGCTCCCTGGAAGTTATCTTATTATTATTATTATTAATTGTACCATTTCAGTATGTATCAGTTCAGATGTGTTTTTTGGCCAAACACCAAAATAACGCATCCAACAGAAGAACTCCATGAAAGACAATGTCGCATCTGAAATGAGGGATGTACTAAGTACCTGTAATGCAGATTAGGGTTTTGAAGGAATCGTTGTTAATGATCTGATAAAAGTAAGAAATATGTTATCAATTTTCAAACTGAATTGGAATTGGATAAAATGCATTAAACTGATCCTTTTTGTTGGTATATTGAAATGAACTGGATTTGATCCTTCATAAATACACATGAATTGGAATTGATGAATATGAATTGAACCCAGGGCTGATTTTGTTACTCTGTAAGTCCCATAAAGTGGATGTTTAACTTAGGGTCCTGCCAGTGTACTACAACAGGATGGTTGGACACTCGCTCACTTACTGGGGAGTCAGGAGGAAGAAATTATACATTTAAAGAGAGCAGTTCCTCTACCCGGAATTAGCAGGCGCAGTATTTTGTAACAAAAGTCTGCTGTGTTGAACGTGGGAAAATGGGACATCATTGAACATCAAAGGGTATCGCAGTTAACTCAGCCCGACTGGGCTGTATTGCCAATAAGGCTTGTTTTAAAACTGTATGTTCTGTTTACTATTTGAACATGCTCCCGTGGTTGTACCTTCAAATTGCGAATGTTGTTATGTGCATATTAAACACAATTAGGCGGGCAGTATACTCTCAATTTAGTTTTTATAGTCTTAGGAACATTATATTAATTAAGAAATGAAAATCTAGGAACAGACTGCCTCCTTCACGTGACACTACAGCACAACTACAGTGACTGCATACCACACAACTATCGGCCACAGCTTTATCTAGAGACCGTCAACCCTTCTCTTGGACGGGTCAAGTTAATTTAGGACGCGTGGAGCTGGGGCTTAGCCAGAGACCCGTCTACCTGTCTTCAAGACTGGCACATGACTGGCCAAGATGGGTAATTACAACTGATAAGACTGGTGGAATTTAGAGGGGCCCAGCTGGCCACTAGACTAACTGATAGTTCCAAGTCTAGGGGGGCCTACATTAATTACTATCACTGGCACAACTGGTGGTGAAACAAGTCAAATGGATTACGATCAATTAAATAAATCGCTCAAATGACACAGGTTTGTCATTGAAAAAACCAAAATGGTTGTGATCGAAGTGAATGGCTTCCATGCAAGCCTTTCATGTGGTAAAAGGCACTCTTTGAATAAATTCTAGACTAGCAAAAACAATTCTGGCTAAGGGACTGGGGATGGCGTGCCGACGTACCACAGGTTTAATGGGTGGTTGTGGCTTGGGCTTCTCCTTGTGGATGCTGTAGTTCGACCCAGACGCTTTCGCCACTTGGTCCTTGATCGTGTCTTCGTCAACATCATCCTCTGATCTCGCATTGATTGTCACATGGGCACCCTGGAGTATGTATGCAGTAGGGTTGTTATGATCAATGACACAATACATATATCACGATACATGAGTTACAATATACAACCTGTACCATAATGACAGTATATACTCAGACATAATAATAGTGTTCCCCGGGTAGGATGACGTGACACAGTGGCTAAGACGACTGCCGAAGGCACGAAGCACATATATGTGGAGTTTGTGACATGAACTGCTAGTTTTTTTTAAACTACCTTCCAAATGTTGCATTCTATGCTGCCTATAATGCTGGTGCATCTGAAGAGGGTTCACACTCTTTCCTTGATGTTAGGAGGAGAAAGAAATAAAGCTACACATTACCATGCTACAGTTTTTTTCTTATAACACTGAAAGCTCCATCAAGCTTTGCTTCACCAATGATGTTGATAGCGGTGATATATGTGAATTAAATTACTATTACATGACAGCTTATAGATCAAACATAACCGCATATAGTTGTCATTTCAAAAATTTACCTTGTTTTTTTTGTCATAAAGAAATACTTCTACAAAATATATGACGGAATGCAAAAAAATGTACCACATGTTCGGCATCCATGTTTTAATAGCTTGATGGATGTTTTGCTAAGCAACATATCATATGATGGATCGGTCAATTAATCCTTTGTTTTGTTTCAACTTCATATAAATTGGAATTTCCCTTTGAGAAATACGCTTCTGCTTCAAAACACTGATTCCATGGATTCTACCAACTGATTAAGTCACTTCTAACCATTTACCATGTTCAAAAAATTAAGTGTTCATATAATGACCATGAGCTGAGTGTGAGACACGATGTGGGCATTCATGAAAAGCAGGAAACATTCTGCTGCACATACGGTCAGTCCTTCTTCGGGTTTTTTTTATTTTTATTGCAGGCCATGAAGGTCATGGAGAGGGTGCTAGAAGTGAGAATGAGAGAGCAGGTGCTGATCAACGAGATGCAGTTTGGCTTTATGCCAGGGAAAGGGACGACAGATGCCATCTTTATCGTGCGACAAATGCAGGAGAAACACCTGGCCAAGAAGAAGAAGCTCTACCTAGCCTTTGTCGACATGGAAAAGGCGTTTGACAGAGTACCAAGGGAGGTGATGAGATGGGCCATGAGAAAATCGGGTGTGGAGGAGTGGCTGGTGAAGGCAGTGATGACGTTGTACAGTGAGGCGAGCACCGTGGTGAGGACGGGCATGGAGACAGCAGCAGCTTTGAGGTGAAGGTGCACCAGGGCTCAGTATTGAGCCCACTGCTGTTTGCCATTGTGATGGACGTGGTGACGAAGGAGGCGAGAGAAAGACTGCCCTGGGAGCTGCTGTATGCAGATGATCTCATCCTTATGGCAACGACCGGGGAAGAACTAAGAAGGTGAACGCTGGGAAGTTGAAGGCGATGGTCAGCATAGGTGACAGAGGAGTGATGTCAGAGTCTGGTGCATGGCCATGTGGAGTCTGTAGCAAGGGTGTAGCCACAAACTCTGTGTCTGCAGACTTGAGTCTGATGGGTATCGACCCACGGGACCGTGTCAAGTGGAAGAAAGGCGAACCCAGCAGAGCCTGGAAACACCGCCTCTGAACGACGATGATAATGATTGTGCTGTAATTATGGGTTATATGTTTATGTGCCATTTTCGAGAGAGACCAGATACCAAAGAAATATCATATATGCATAGAATGGCCTTGTATGTAGGCAGCGATAATTAGATAAATTTTACAGTGAATATTGTTTGTTTTAAAAAATAGGAAAATTTGTTAAAAACAAAACGAGAAAGCGATACCATGAGGAAAAGGTGGTATTTCTTGCCCAAAAGTGGAAATATTGACAACTACAGTTGTACTCACTCGGAGGAGAAACGCGACGTCTGAGGCGTGGTGTGCATACTTGCCCTTCTTCAACTCTGGCACACCCTCACCTTGCTAGAATGTCACACATTAATAAGTCTTTAACACAATCTAGGCACACCCATTTACAATAATCACTACCGGTAGTAAACATCCCTGTAATATAATAATGCTGCTTCTTAACATAACATGTTTAAGTCACTAATTAGTAATTCTTATTCAAAGCACATCATTTAGGATAACTACCGGCAATACAACTATAAATTAACAGTGTTAAATAATCAATAGGTTAATAAATAACATATAACAAAACTAATCTTTTTAATGCAAAATATTAATTATGTGGAAAGAAAGAAGTGTTTTACATCTTCATTACACGTCCATCTCTCCATCCTCCTGACCCACATTTTTGCAACTACATACCATGTTCATCATAAGTCTATAAGTTTTATTATTTAAAATTATAATTTGACATGGATATATTATACGTATTATGTGAAATGTCTGACAGGTCAAATAAAAGAAATTCTTCTTCTTCTTGTAAGGTTTCTACAAAATGAATACATTTCTGTCACCCCACAACATTCGTAAGTCTGTCACGGCATAGTTGCTCTATCCTACTGCTCTATTTGGCTGCAACTGACACTGTCCCTTTCAGTAGTAAAACTACTAGTACGTGTGCACCATTGTGGAGTATTCTTGTTAACATCAGGAACTTACCCAGTTAATGAGGACAAACTTTGGCAGTGATGTGTTTGGGTCAATCACGCTGACATACGCATACATGATCTTACCACTGTTTAGTTCATCTACCAACTCCTCGAGACCCCCATCTAAAACAAGAACAGAAGAAGGCGTTTATTTAGTTCCAGATCATAGTACACATAATTATATATAATTGTACAAATTCAACTGCAAAATTTGAGTGACACACGGAGGTTTCTGCTACACCTGGAATAGTCCAGGAATACTGATAACATGCAGACCTCCTAAGCACACAGACAGTATGTTCATAATGTTTTTTAAAAAGAAAAAAGTCAGAGTTACAATAAAACAAAATCAGTTAGCTGTCACACAATTTAGCTTAAAAGGTAATCAGAATATCTTGTTAATTTCAACAAGCATCTCTCTTTCCAGTTGTCTTTATTTGGATATGATAGATGTTCTAAGACTATTATCTGACACATCACCATTTTTTATAAGACACCATGTATTGAAAGTGTACATAGTAGATACAAACAACAGTGGTATATTTAAAATAATACGTCCCCTTTGTCCCTCATGTCACCACTAAATGCCTATTAACCATTGCACATGTATACCGTATTAGAGGTGTACACAATTATTAAGACGTCCTACTTAAAAAAATTATATAATATATATATATACATGTATATATATATATATATATATAATATAAATTTTACTTAATCCATGCAGTTTTATGTAAAGTGCCCTAGAACATTTTATTTTAAGTGGATTTGGGTACTACATAATTTTTATTATTACTAACATAATCATGATACAATTAAAAATTTTTTAAATACAATATTACTAAATAAAGTGACACACCTCCCTTCTCCACAACTTTCAGCACATTTGTCTGTCCCACGTAGCCGAACAGCGCCCTGCAAAGATGAACACATGAGGCCTTATTTAACACTTAGTCGATATCTTTACAGTGCTTCTATAAATTAGCACAAGTTAAAGGAAAATGAAGGCTGTTTCCCTACTTCACCAAGACAACTGATGTTAAAATGGTGTTTAAAACATATGTAAACATCTGTGAGCTTTGTTTGCATTACATACATTTACACCAATGCAACACACCCTTGATTAGTAAATGTAAACAAATGTTTTTATTTATTGTATTTGACCAAGCGTATGTATTATTGTGTTCATTCGTGCCACTGTGTGTCCATTTGTGTGTCACCTCCAGACTGCCCTGTCTGGGTTGGTATGTCACCTTTGCCTCAGTTCCTGGCATTGTTGTCTGGATGGTCATATCAGTCACCCATGGCAAGGCAATGTAATGTAAGCATGATGATTAGATGCTAAATATATAAAAAAAATACAATTTAATTTTACTCGCAGTATGCAGATATTGTCCGTCGAGTGTGATGTCACACCGTTATTTTAAGTTCAATCAAAACAGTCCGCACCATCAGAAATTAGACAAGATCGCCACATTTTCGGAGCTGGTGGTCAGATGGGCCTTTGCCCAAAAAAGAAAAACATATAATTCTAGCCCATGTGCTTGTCTGAAGTTTCTGTAAATTGTGAATCAAGTAATTAATAATTTAGGCTGTTTAACTAGTAAAAGACGGCAGAAACATCCAACTATCTGTGCCTGGCTTGAAAACATGTAATGTGTAATGACTCAGTCTCACTCTCACTGTCAGTCTCACTCATGTCATGTGATAGAGTAGTCGGAATTTTTTTTTTTCAATTTTCCCTGATAGTAGTCACTATAAGAAGTACAATGGTAGGTGTTTCATGTATCTAAGTGAAATATTATTTAAAAAAAACAGCTTGGTAAAGTTTTGAATTTCATGAAATTTTCCGACGGTTTTCGGACAGATCTAATTTTGCATATAAATCACAAGAACTTTTTTATAATTATTTCCCCCTGATGATAGTCACTAATAGAAGTGCAATGGTGCTTGTTTCATGTACATAAATGAAATATTAAGGAAACTGCAGTTTTGCAAAGTTTCAAATTCCTTGATGTTTTCCAACAATTTTCCGGTGGATCTGATTTTGCATATAAATCACAAGGACAATTTTTCTAAAATATGTTCCCACATAGTGGTCACTATAAGAAGTACAAAGCTATTCATTTCATGTCGCTAAGCGCAAAATTAAGGAAACTACAATTTTACAAAGTTCAAAATTTTATGAATTTTTCCAAATGTTTTCTGACGGATCTGATTGTGTACATAAATTACAAGAAAATTACTTTTTATCATCTTGAGTCTTTTGCCATCTATAAAGAAGGTCAATAGAAAATTACATGCAACAATAAATACACACATAAAAAAGTAAATATACACACACACCATGCAATACCATTAAATCATGAACACGACACAGCAACTGAGCACAGATGATCAGTGTGGTTCTATCTTCATAACATTAAAACAGCTATATGAAGTTGTAACCCCATGAAAGGCATTGTTAATAGTCTCCCATTACACAACACTTGTTATATTGGGCAAAGCCAATAACTGCTATGATTGACAAACCAATTACCTTGTAATATACTGTGGTTAAACCCATTGTTATCAACAACAATAGGGCCTACTATTATATTTATTTGTCTATGATTATATTCAATTAATATATATACAATAAGTCATAATGTTTATTTAATGCATATTATTTTATGTATATTATTTTATGTATACTATATAGTGACAAATAAAAAATACATAAATACTAGGCCCTATATTAAAATAATTTGTAACAATACACAATTGTTTAAACAAATAATAATGATACAATAAATGAATTCAAACATAAATTATTATAATTTGTAATAATGTAACCAACACACAATATTATGTACATGCTAAATAGCTCAACAGTTTTATAATTAATGTAAAATAATAACAAGAATACCAATAAATAAACTAATATTAATATAAACATCAATCAGTTACATTAAACATGGCAGCAATGAATTACTCAGGTGCAGGCATAGGTACTTGGCAGTATTAATCAAAATCACGAGTGCAATGTATACCATGATGCACTGAGCGCACAGTGGGGAAGATGGCAGAATGGCGATGTCTTTTGAGACAGGGGTTCCATAAAAGGACCTCATGCATGTTTGTGCTATCAATTGGTAAGCCATCACTGTAATCACGTTATCATTGACACAATTCTTTACCCTACTGCACATGCATTCCGCTGAATTTGACTAACTAAATACTCACAAAACATCGTCAAACATGGGCCATTTTAAATCCATAATTACTATAACTTTTCATCGATGCATTACCATGATATTTTCGGATTCATTTTCCTTTGAATTTCCTCTTTCTTCGTCACATTTCAAAATGAATGTACTCATTAACATAATCTCGCAAATCAGTTTGATAGGTGGGGCCTGTCAACGTGATCCAAGATGGCCGCACGCATAAATCAAGAAAACCAAAATACAACACTGAGAGTAAAAAAATGGGCCAAGTGGCCCTGAAGTCCTTTGGACTAATACGTCTATATGTGACCCCTGACCAAATGAGTGATAAGTTTGAAAAATTGTAACATTGTTTTCTTACATTCTTGTAAAGGTTGGGTAGGGTGCTTTACATGGTTACAAAAATTATGACTGCTACAAAAATTGGCGAAGTTATGGAGCAATGAACATGGTAGGGGTAAAAAAATAAAAATGGGTCAGCTGGACAGTGATAGACCGTTTGAAATTGAAGCCTTTGTAAAACTTTTGTCTCGACTTCACCGAAGGCGGTGTCCTGCTGTCAGAACTTCGAAGGTGTTACTCACCTAACTTACAAATATATAGGGAGCTAATGGAGAGGCCCATCATAATCCATAGCACTACAAAATGAAGTATCTGAAAGTCACACTTCATATACTGACTGAATGACACATCTCGTACTGTCTCTCTGCACTGTTGCAATGTCCAATAGTTTCCTATCACAACCCTCGTGTACAATATACCAAAGCTATATATTTCTAACACCACAACATATGTATTATCATTGGATAGGTAATTGAATAATCTTTCAGATGAATGCAACTTGTAGCAGCAGAAAATGAAGCATACAAAAGTTACACCGCAAACAATGACATGCATTCTCAAAATGTGATTCATTCAAAAATTAGTGCTATATAATAGTAGTTTGTCAAAATGTAAACAAACTCAAAGACAGTTACAGCTTAGTGTCCACCAAGCAGTAGCAGAGCAGTTTTATAATAATAATAATCCACAAGTTAAGTGGCAGTGAACTTCCTTTTATCATTCATGTGATGTTTATTGTGAGCAGGTCGGACAAATGGTTATCATGCGTAGACAGGTTCAGAAAGAAACTGAAATTTTCTATAAAAAGAACATGTTTGCCTATCAATGGCATGTATTTCCTATTGTTGCTGTTTCTGCCGGGCAGACACAGTTTCTGCCCGGCATAAATCAAACAACCCTGTAGGTAATTATTAATCAAATGTTGTTTGGTGAATCATAGTTACAGATCATTAAGGGTTATGATGGAAGTAAAATGTTTACTGTTCACTGAAAAAAAACAGCTCCACAACCTAATTATAGTTATTGTTAAGATGTTTAACCTAGTTCCATTATCTGACATTGTGCCAACAGATTGGTGTGTTGGGATCATTAAGCCTATATAATTATTATTATAAACATAGCAGCATACACTGGGACAGTGTGACTGCTGCCTGGCTAAATGGATGCAATGGTGCTTTGAAGTTAGTTCTTCTGCCAACTATCCTTTTCACACAAGCCTATAGGTTTAGTAGCTGCCAGCACACTACTGAGCCTAGACTACCATGCAGGTGTGAAAAACGTGCTGATGTATGTGAACTTGATCCACTAATTAACTGTCCACCAAGCAGTAGCAGAGCAGTTTTATAATAATAATAATCCACAAGTTAAGTGGCAGTGATCTTCCTTTTATCATTCATGTGATGTTTATTGTGAGCAGGGCAGACAAATGGTTATCATACGTAGACAGGTACAGAAAGAAACTAAAATTTTCTATAAAAAGAACCACATACCTAAACAAAGCGAATGTAATAGGTGAAGAACAGGCAGTGTTCAGATAGGGGTATTGGTTGAATTGTATTTGTCTTGACACAAAAGGCTTTATTGTGCCTTAACTATGTCAACTCTTCTAATGGTTGACATTTGGTTGTTTCAGGTGTCAACTAGATTGTGAATATGTAATTATTAGTCTATATTGATACAATTCATTTACACAGTACCATGTCTACACAAGGCATGGCAAGTGTAAACAGAACAGTAGAATGCATTTGATATAAATAAAGTGTCGGATATTTCACTCTATAGTTGTCCAGAATATTAATTTTCTATGTTTGTCACCTACAGGTGACAGAATATTAATTTTCTATGTTTGTCACCTACAGGTTTCTACAGACAATACATCTTTAACCATTAGACACCACAGTCACACCATTTTATAATAATTAAATGAACATCAAAATAAACACAACTTGCAATTATAGAAAATCAATAGTTTTGAAGATACAGTTTAAAAGTGTTAGGCAACTGTTCAGTCTAACAGGAGACAAGACACCACAGTCACACCATTTTATAATAATTAAATGAACATAAAAATAAACACAACTTGCAATTATAGAAAATTAATAGTTTTGAAGATACAGTTTAAAAGTGTTAGGCAACTGTTCAGTCTAACAGGGATCAAGTGTGTCTACTCTGTCTGGGTGCTGTGACCAATGAAAGATTAGTCAAGGTCTCAATGGACTAGGCTGTAGAGATTAGTCATAGCTGTTGACTTTGTGGCACAATACAGAACATCTACTGTTGGGGGTGATCTCAAGGGCCCTTCTCAAAACCACATCACTAGGGGGCCCCTTAGGTGCCCTTAGAATGATTCAATCAAATACAGAGTTCTTGTATATAGTGGCAGCACCCTATGCAAAATTAGAAAAAAAGTTGCTGAACAGTTTTTGAAAAAATAGGCAAAATGTTACATTTTCACCAGTTTTGGGGTCCTTGGAGGCCCTAGGGAGCCCTTAAAATGATTCAATCAAATACAGATTTCTCGTGCATAGTGGCAGTGCCCTAAGTGGCAGTGCCCTATGTATATGCAAAATTAGAGAAAAAGTTGCTGAACGGTTTCTGAGATACGGCAGCTAACGGCAGACGCAGAGTGATGGCAATAGTCCCTTGGACCTTCAGCCAAAGGACTAAAAATGGGCCAAGAGGCCCTGAAGTCATTTGGACTAATACGTCGATATGTGACCCCAGCTGACCAAATGAGTGATAAGTTGGACAAATTGTAACATTGTTTTCTTACATTCTTGTAAAGGTTGTGCTTTACAGTTTCAAAAATTATGAGTGCTACAAAAATTGGCAAAGATATGGAGCATTGAACATGATAGGGTTCAAAAAGTGAAAATGGAGAAAACGGCTGTTGAAGTTTTACATTATATATGCAAATGGATTGCGTGGAAATATTACATGCATGACATTCAAATGTGGCACACAGTATGTATGTTATGTTGCACTGATACTGTAGAAGTACAAATGTGCTGCTACAAAAACTTATCAAGTTATGCCAAATTATGTATTTATGTGTAAAACTAAGAGGACAGATTATTTGAGAGCAAAAGGTAGCATCAGACACTGGGACAGTGTGACTGCTGCCTGGCTAAATTAATGCAATGGTGCTTTGAAGTTAGTTCTTCTGCCAACTATCCTTTTCACACAAGCCTATAGGTTTAGTGGCTGCCAGCACACTACTGAGCCTAAGCTACCATGCAGGTGTGAAAAACGTCCTGATATATTTTAACTTGACCCACTAATGAACTGTCCACCACGCAGTAGCAGAGCAGTTTTATAATACTAATCCACAAGTTAAGTGGCAGTGATCTTCTTTTTATCATTCATGTGATGTTTATTGTGAGCAGGGCAGACAAATGGTTATATGTAGACAGGTACAGAAAGAAACTGACGTTTTTTATAAAAAGAACACGTTTGCCTATCAATGGCATGTATTTCCTATTGTTGCCGTTTCTGCTGGGCAGAAATCAAACAACCCTGTAGGTAATTATTAATCAAATGTTTTTTGGTGAATCATAGTTACAGACCATAAAGGGTTATGATGGAAGTAAAATGTTGACATGTTTACTCTTCACTTATTGCACTATGTCTTGTATTTAGAGGAATAATTATAACAGAAAATAATATGTTGTTTTTAAATAAATGCATTGATGAGAAACTGACTGGGAATTATTTTTCTGTGGCCTAAGAATAACTATTTTCACAAACTTCCTGCTTATATAAAACAACTGCATAAAATAGATATCCATGCAAGACACAGACTCCGCATGCGACAGATGTTTTGGGAAGGGGAATAGCTTCCCAGCCAGCCAGCACCCAATAGACCCCTGGACAGTTGGGCATACATTTTAAGGGGTCATCCTGAAACAACCAAATGTCAACCATTAGAAGAGTTGACATAGTTCCGCTATACACAAGAAATCTGTATTTGATTGAATCATTCTAGTATCATCAGCATATAGTAGAACATACATTTTCATCATCATCATTACTAAGCAGCGTTCGAAATAGCACTTGTCCGTTTGTCTGGGACAAGTGATATTTGGCCCGGACAAGTAAAATGACTCTACATGGTTATCCGGCGGACAAGTGAACATTTACATTAAACAGTGACATGTCCTTTTTATTTGAGGAAATTCAATCGTAAACGAAGTTCGCTAGCAATCGCGCGCGTTCCAATGTTGTCAGTGTTCAACCGAATTTAGTGCCTGCGTTAACAGGGTCATCCGCTGAGCGCACCGACCTAGCTCTGTCATACGCGTAGGACAGACTCCGCATCAGCCATCGTTGATCGAGGCTGTATTTCACACAATCGTAAATCGTTCAGTTTGGCCGACTGATGCTCCTACTGACGGATCATATTTTTGGATGAACTTTGGAAACAGTAGACTTTGTATCGCTACCTGTTATTTGAATAATTATATAGTTTTAACCGTTATTACGCCTAACCCACGCGGACTCGGCAGTCTTCCAAGACCAAGTCAGAACGTTACTCGTTACTCGTTAGCCGATCCAGATCGGTGACAATTTTCAAAACTTGTAACTGGCTCTCCATTAAATATATGGTGCTGGTTGATAAACGGAATATTAATGAAATTTCAGAAGTGTTGTTGTATCTATGTAACATCTATTTTAACCATAAATTGCGTGTTTTCGAAACCGAATTATGCAAGAAGTGCAGCCGGGGATGGGGCGCCAACCACCGTTGACATGTCGGCTTCCGCCAACTATGGCGGTCTGCGCGCGGCAGCAACGTTACGACGTAACTAAATCTATACATTATTTTCCGCCTGGTAAATGTAATTCAGGCACCGTTAAAACTGTTTTATTATTATTGAAATGGTAATATAACATTTAGGAAAAAATATGCGTTTGTTTGCTGATGATCAATATTGAATATTACCTTCGTTTGTAAAATACAGAACTTTGTTAATATTGAAGTTCATAGAGATTATATTATAGTTTATTATGATTTTTGTGACAACATTTCCTGGCTTTGCATTGGTAGTATTCCTGGTTCAGTGGCGTCTTCAATGACAAACTGATGCCAACATTTTACAGCAGTGTTATATGTTATATATATATAATTATATATACCATATTAAAGATAAACAGTTTTTGCAACATTATAAAACAACTAGCAAGGAAAACAATTGTCTCATTCCTATCATCGTAATAATTATTTGTTATTAATAAAAGCGTTCATATCAGCATCACTAAAATATTGGTATACATCATGTAACGTGTCTACTTTTAATATTCGTGATGAATAATAATGGACCGGAAAATAGTTGCAAATATAATTTTGCAATTTCAAAATTTGAAGATTAAATCAAATTGTGTCTTTGATCACAAGCCACTCATATGTACATGCAACGAAACAGCAAGAACATTGTGTTGTTGTCATAAAAATAAGATAGACTTTTTACGTTTTTTCCGAAGCTTTGATTCCCCTTCACAACCACTCGGAGTCTCGGACAAGTTAACATTTTGGCGGACAAGTAGATTTCAAAACTTACTTGTCCGGCGGACAAGTAAATATTCTGGCTTATTTCTATCGCTGCTAAGGTTGTTGTAAATTTCATCAGCTGCCATGTCAAGTCCCTTATAATTATGACTAACACTCTGTTCAAAATCATTCAGGTAAATAGCAAATAACAAAGGAGACACGTTTTCTCCTTGTGGTAATTCTACATCACATCAGAAGAAGGCTGACACAGCCTCCAAAAATGCAAAATTTTTACACTAGCTAGTGATGTGGTTTTGAGAAGGGCCCTTGAGACTATCTCCTAGCAGTAGATTTTGTGTATTGTGTCAGAAAAGGAACCTGGAAGCCTCTGCCAGTGACCAATTACAGATTAGTCACAGTTTCAGTCAGGCAGACTGGCCCTCCACTTTGAGGTGTGACATATGTTGTAGGAAAAGGGATTAGCCAGATAGAGCTGCAGCTGCTGAAGTAGACAATTTAGTTAGCAAATTTAGCATTTTAGGAGACCTTTGGTGTCCTTAGAATGATTCAATCAAATACAGATTTCTTGTGTATGATGGCACTACCACATGAAATGTATATGCAAAATTAGACAAAAAAGTTGTTGAACAGTTTTTGAAAAAATAGGCAAAATGTGAAAATATACCAGTTTTGGGGTCCCTTTGGTGCCCTTAGAATGATTCAATCAAATACAGATTTATTGTGTACAGTGACACTACCACATGAAATGTATATGCAAAATTAGAGAAAAAGTTGCTGAACAGTTTTTGAAAAAATAGGCAAAATGTTACATTTTTACCAGTTTTGGGGTCCTTGGAGGCCCTAGGGAGCCCTTAGAATGATTCAATCAAATACAGAATTCTGCATAGTGCCAGTGCCCTAAGATGTCTATGCAAAATTAGAGAAAAAGTTGCTGAACGGCTACTGAGATACGGCAGCTAACGGCGAACGGCATACGCAGAGTGATGGCAATAGCCCCTTGGACCTTCAGCCAAAGGACTAAAAATTATGAAGCTAATGCAGAGTTAAGAGAATTGGCTAGTGGGTATAAATGCTTTATAAAACAAATATCAAAATGCTATCATAAACATTTACATGAAAACTTGCGCAACCAAAACATAGCAAGCCTGCAGAATACTGGGATATACTTAATAAAGCAAGTAACTGCAGTGAAAAATGTGGAAATATTTCACTGGATAAGTATGTGAAACACTTTAAAAAACTTGGCAAAAAAACTGAAAGTGAAACTGCAGCTAGTGAGATACCTTTTGATCCAAGAAAGATTTCCCAGTCAAACGAACACATAAACAGACCATTCACACAAGATGAGGTACTAATGCAAATAAAAAAACTCAAAAACAAAAAGGCATGTGGTATTGATAACGTTATAACTGTGTCAGCCTTCTTCTCATGTGATGTAGAGGTACAGCAAGGCGAAAACTTGTCTCCTTTGTTATTTGCTATTTACCTGAATGATTTTGAACACTGTTAGTCATAATTATAAGGGACTTGACATGGCAGCTGGTGAAATTTACAACAACCTTAGTGATGATGATGTAGACATTTTCTTGAAAATGTATGTTCTACTATATGCTGATGACACTAGAATGATTCAATCAAATACATATTTCTTGTGTATAGCGGAACTATGTCAACTCTTCTAATGGTTGTGAATCTGTAATTATTAGTCTATATTGATACAATTGATTTAAATAGTACCATGTCTACATAAGGAATGGCAAGTGTAAACAGAACAGTAGAATGCATTTGATATCAATAAAGTGTAGGATATTTCACTCTATATTTGTCCAGAATATAAATTTTCTATGTTTGTCACCTACAGGTTTCTACAGACAATACATCTTTAACCAATAGACACCACAGTCACACCATTTTATAATAATTAAATGAACGTCAAAATAAACACAACTTGCAATTATAAAAAATGGGCCAAGTGGCCCTGAAGTCCTTTGGACTAATACGTCTATATGTGACCCCGGCTGACCAAATGAGTGATAAGTCGGAAAAATTGTAACATTGTTTTCTTACATCCTTGTAAAGGTTTGGTAGGGTGCTTTACACGGTTTAACAAAATATGACTGCTACAAAAATTGGCAAAGTTGGAAATATTACATGCACAACATTCAAATGTGGCACACAGTATGTAATATGTATGTTATGTTGCAATGATACACTGGAGGTATAAATGTTCTGCTACAAAGACTTATCAAGCTATGCCAGATTATGTCTTCATGTGTAAAACTAAGAGGACAGATTATTTGAGAGCAAAAGGTAGATGCACTGTTTGACACAGTTTAAAACCTACAGGCAACTGTCCAGTTTAACAGGGAATAAAAACATCTATTGTTCGAATTCGTGTTATATTACATCCTGCTATCTATTTCCACGTCCACCAAGCCAAAAAATCAAAAAATTCAATGAATTAGAAATTCCACATTTTATGGTGTGCATCCGGACATTTTCGAATATGCATATTTTTGGTGCGCTTTTCGGGATGCCGAAATGTGATGTCACTTATGACTAAAACTCGCATCAGACCGACCCTTTCCATGCATTCAGAGCATGTTTACAAGTATAGCTTTTAGGTCGAAACGAGCGTCAGAACGAGTTATTGTGCAATATTCCGACGTAATACAAACACTAGACATCATAGAGGAACAAACATTTATCTTACGGTTCCAAATGAATTGAATTTTATTCAAAACAACGAATGCGAATGGGCCTACAAGTCGACTAGGTTTTGCCGAGCTTGGGCTCGTTTTCAGAATAATTATATCGAATGCAGCCAACGGGAGATAATCTACACCAATAAACATACATAGCAAACATACATTGTATCCAGCTACCTAAAGTAACGTATGTAATCTCATAATATCACTAGAATATCGATATATGAAGAAGTTGTACAATTTATCATAACAACTTAAATCAGTCAGAGAGTTTCCGTTGGTCCCGCTAGCTCAGTGGTTACTTGTCATTTATTTTACAATCGGGTGACACCGGTTCAATCCTGACAGCATGCAAACTTTTGATTTTCAATTTTTTTTTTTAATGTTTTCACGAAGTAATATAAACAAAATCATTTTATACTATAATGCACTGTTTGTAAATAGTTTTTTTATTTTTTTAGTAATTATTTATTCGCCACAAAAATTAAAATATATAACGATGTTTCTGAATTGCATTTATCCAGACAGATCCCAATCTGTTTTCACATATATAATTACAATATATTACCGTACAATATATTTACAATTAATAACTTATATATCCATTACATTATATTTGTTTGGATAAATAAAATTTAGAAACATTGTTATATAATGACCATGTTTTCATTTTTGTGGCGAATAAATAATTACTACAAAAATAAAAAAACTATTTACAAACAGTGCATTATATTATAAAATGATTTTGTTTATATTACTTCGTGAAAACATAAAAAAGTGTAAAGAAAATCAAAAGTTTGCATCTTTTGTAAAATAAATGACAAGTAACCAACGCGCCTACTCTCTGACTGATTTAAGTTGTTATGATAAATTGTACAACTCCTTCATATATCGATATTCTAGTGATATTATGAGATTATACACGTTACTTTATGTAGCTGGATACAATATATGTTTGCTATGTATGTTTATTGGTGTAGATTATCTCCCGTTGGTTGCATTCGATATAATTATTCTGAAAACGAGCCCAAGCTCGGCAAAACCTAGTCGACTTGTAGGCCCATTCGCATTCGTTGTTTTGAATAAAATTCAATTCATTTGGAACCGTAAGATAAATGTTTGTTCCTCTATGATGACTAGCGTTTGTATTACGTCGGAATATTGCACAATAACTCGTTCTGACGCTCGTTTCGGCCCAAAAGCTATCCTTGTAAACTTGCTCTGAATGCATGGAAAGGGTCGGCCTGATGCAAGTGCATGTCATAAGTGACGTCACGATACCACGTGATCGCCTAGCTCATTAAAATTTTATTTTCTGCGGGAATCGCTTCACAGACGGGCTTAAAATCGAATTTATGGTACAAATGTATTTTTCTGTATTTGTTTAATGTTGTCAAATGTTACATACAATGTTAAACTTTGTGTACAGATAAAAAAGGATTTTAGCTAATGCCTTATTTTTATTTCCTTTAATGCTGTCTGTTGACACAAGCTACTGCCAGTGACCAATTACACATTAGTCACAGTTTCGGTCAAACAATAGCAGGCAGAGAATCTTAGCTCCACAGCTGGGTGTAATACACAACCAGAGCCACCACTGATTCATGGTCAAGTAGATTAGCTCAATGCACCAACTAAGACAATACACAACACTGTGAGTGACAGTGTCCAGAGTGAGGCCTAAGCAGTGTCATCATTGCTGAATAGATCAATTAAACCTGCCAAGTGGGTGACATTCTGCACAAGTGTTCATCAATCCTTAGTGATTGTTCAGAACACCAGACTGACCACATACCTAAACAAAGCGAATGTAATAGGTGAAGAACAGGCAGTGTTCAGAGAGGGGTATTGGTTGAATTGTATTTGTCTTGACACAAAAGGCTTTATTGTGCCTTAACTATGTCAACTCTTCTAATGGTTGACATTTGGTTGTTTCAGGTGTCAACTATATTGTGAATATGTAATTATTACTCTATATTGATACAATTGATTTACACAGTACCATGTCTACACAAGGCATGGCAAGTGTAAACAGAACAGTAGAATGCATTTGATATAAATAAAGTGTCGGATATTTCACTCTATAGTTGTCCAGAATATTAATTTTCTATGTTTGTCACCTACAGGTGACAGAATATTAATTTTCTATGTTTGTCACCTACAGGTTTCTACAGACAATACATCTTTAACCAATAGACACCACAGTCACACCATTTTATAATAATTAAATGAACATCAAAATAAACACAACTTGCAATTATAGAAAATCAAGTTTTTGAAGATAAAAAGTGTTAGGCAACTGTTCAGTCTAACAGGGGTCAAGTGTGTCTACTCAGCCTGGGCGCTGTGACCAATTAAAGATCAGTCAAGGTCTCAATGGAACAGTAGCACTAGGCTGCAGAGTTTAGTCATGGTGTTGACTTTGTGGCACATTAAACAAAATCTACTGTTGGGGTGTCTACTCTGCCTGGGCGCTGTGACCAATTAAAGATTAGTCAAGGTCTCAATGAACAGTAGCACTAGGCTGCAGAGTTTAGTCATAATGTTGACTTTGTGGCACATTAAACAAAATCTACTGTTGGGGGTGGTCTCAAGGGCCCTTCTCAAAACCACATCACTAGATAATGTAAAACTTTTGCACTTTGGGGGCTCCTTAGGTGCCCTTAGAATGATTCAGTCAAATACAGATTTCTTGTATGTAGTGGCAGCACCTTAAGATACATCTACGCAAAATAAATAAAAAGTTGCTGAACAGTTTTTGAAAAAATAGGCAAAATGTTACATTTTCACCAGTTTTGGGATCCTTGGAGGCCCTAGGGAGCCCTTAAAATGATTCAATCAAATACAGATTTCTCGTGCATAGTGGCAGTACCCTAAGATACGTCTATGCAAAATTAGAAAAAAAAGTTGCTGAACAGTTTCTTAGATATGGCATCTAACGGTGGACGCAGGGTGATGGCAACAGTCCCTTGGACCTTCGGCCCAAAGGACTAAAAATCATTACTGCTCATAAACACTGCCAACAAATATTTTTTTCAGAGCAGGCAACACACACTGACATTATTACAACACAAGAAAATTCACAAACCAAAAGGTAGAATGCATGATAATAAACTATGGCCATTAAACTAGGACCCCTGTCTCCCATGTTGTCATAAGGGGAGGTAAATCGGTCTGACCTCCCTGGGCCTAGTCATGACTCATGTCTTGAAAATCGAGTCGTGTATAAATTAATAAAATGTCAGAAAATCACAAAATGTATCTCTGACGTAACGACAAATCCACGCATTGTCTTGTAATCTAAGAACTGCAAACCAGACACCCTCATACAACTGCGTAATTTTCACCATTCGTCTTGCCTGTTGGCCCCTGGGCCTGGCGATTGTTGGCTTTGGCTGCTCTGCCTTTTTTGCGGAAGTGATTCCGTTCGCATCAAACCCGCCTGTTCTTATTCTACACATAAGCGCCGCAAAAACTAGGAAACAATACCTGCTATGAACATTCAGCAAACAATTGAAATACCTACCAATCTGTGGCATTGTTGGGGTTTGAAACCTCTTTATGTGCCCTTAACAGTTCTTCGCGATTCGTGTTCAAGTCTACCTTAGCCATCTTAGCACATCCGTGTGTGTTCTACGTCATCGATTTCAGTGGCAGGGTCCCCAGCACCCGAATGCGGATCGGGCCTCGGACCGCGTTACAATGATGACGACTGTACAGCACTGGGCCTGGACAACCTATAAAAAATTGTAAAAGAACTGGCTCACGGACTTCCATCAAAGAAAATGCAAAATTGTGCATGCAGCAGTGTGACAACCATGCTCGATTAGGAAAACTGAAAACTGCTACGCGCCCGTGTTAAAAAAAACACTGAAAGAAAATTGGACGATCACACGCAGTATTTCCCAACCAGCCAGCTAGGACCATTATAAAAGTTCTCTAGGGATGTCGATATTCAATGTATCTATGTCGTTTATTTTGCCCTCCACGAGAGAGGGTCTCGCTTGACAGTTCACAAAAGAACACTTTCTTTGGCAGACCTGTCTTGCATTATTCTAACCACATGACCATTCCATCTCAGCTGTGCCTGCTTCAGCACAGCGTAGCATAGCATAGCATAGCCTAGCCGTGTAAGCACTGGCCAGCCAGCCTGGGAGAGCATCCAGGTGTTCTGGTATTTTGTCCTGCCACTTGATCTTCAGCAACTTCCGCAGACAGCTAGTGTGAAAATAGTTTATTTTTTGGCATAGCGCTGGTTCACTGTCTCATTCGCGTAGAGTTGTGATGGAATCGTAAGCGCTCTGTAAACTTTCAGTTTTTCTGCAGGCTTATCCCTATACGCTCCCAAACTGGGATGCGGAATCTGCCAAATGCCACACTTGCTTTTGCAACTCTTGTATTGGTTTCATTGTCAATGTGAACAACCCTGGAGAGTATACATCCACGGTAGGTGAACTTGTTCACAGTTATCAGGTTTTGGTCTTTAACAATTATCTTTGGCTCGATGTAGGACTTTCTTGGAGCAGGCTAATCTCACGAAGTTGTCACAGGCAGAAGAAAACACGTCCATGCTTCGCTGCATGTCGGACTATAACCCGACATTCAGTACACAATCACCAGATACTAACAGGTCGTGGAATGCCCTACCAACAGAGCTCGTATAGACACAGACAAGTTGGAAGCCTTCAGACAGGGCCTCCAGAAAAAAAAAATGCGTACATAGGAGAGAAAAGAAAGAAAAATTACAATACTGTAAGTTTTCACAACAGGTTGTAAAGTTGTTTTACTAGCTACCCTCTGCTGAGAAGCACACTGTGCGTACGTTAGTATTCCAACATGAGGCCGCCCGCACTTGCATCGAAGAAAACGAAAACCGCACAAACAGATCACAGACAGGCGCGAACCTAATTAATAATGACACTAGATACAAGTGGATCAATTAAAATTGACAAAAAGGCCTGATATCAATGGTTTAATGTGCGTGTCTGTGCGCGCGAGTGCATTTGTGTGCGCGTGTATGTGCGCGCGCATGTGCGCACGTGCGTGTACGTGCGTTGTGTGTGTGCATGTGAGTGTAGGAGAATGCGTGCGTGAGTGCGTGCAGAAGACCTACGAAATGTTTCTGTATGAATTTAGCTAATAGGACATGGTCCTAATCTCGATAGTTGTATAGGCTTAGTTTACGTTTACTGTCTTTTGATAATAACTGGTTTATATCTGCCAACTCTCCCGAGAAATACGGGAGTCCCCCGGATTTTGTGTGTATCTCCCGGTCTACCGGAATACAGGAACATCTCCCGGATTATCGCTGAACATCTCCAACTCCCCCCGTCTTCGAGATAACCCAACACAACGAGTGACGTGCTGAGACACGCTAAGCCGAGCTGAATTTCCGACGAAAATTCCCGTGCATTGGAAAATGTTTTTCCCACCACGCCGCCTATTAGTGGGGGGGGGGGGACACAAAACAATATATCTACCTTCCAATTGCATGCATCTTTCACAGTCAACAAAAATACACATCAATAGTCTCATAAAATTTACGTTTCCACCCGCCATTGACGCTCGCCACAAAACAAACGTTCATGCTCACATTTAATGGGACGGCAAAACCATATGTCTGCCCCCCCCCCCGAGAAATTCCAGGCGGGCAGCTACCCCCTTTGCCCCCCTGTTCCCGGGTCTATGCATGTGTAGCTGATGCGAAGTGGCGATTAGGACGTAAACATCTTCCAAACGTGACGTTCGTACTTATAGCTGTTCTACCTGACAACCAGTTTGAAGTGGATAGACGTCTTTCTTGTTAGAGTGTCTACAAGCGCCGCAATATCGACTCACATCCCGGGACCGATCGCGCCATACTCTCGGTTGAACAATCGAACCGAGCGCGTGGCGTGACCGGAATCGGAAAGGGGGCGTGATCGGGACATGCACACACTCTCTAATGTTCCTTTCAGCGAACACAACGACTTCGAGATGTGGAATTTGGAAAAGCCCGCCATCGACAGGAAGGAATGTTCGCGAACTTCTTCGAAGGAAGAGGACGATACATAATTAAGTAGTGCACTGGGTTCACGATAACGAGACTAGACTTCGTGACTGCGACACTGTTCATAATTACGGTGATGAAATGTTTGGATCTAGTATATATTGCACATTTCCTCAACTTCACGATACCACTCGTCGTGGTGTTTGCCAATGTTGTTTCGAACATCTTGCGATGCACTCACAACCACGCCAACCTCCGAAACTGCCTCCACCACTTCCTTTGTTTCGGCCTGAATAGGCTACAGGTGACAGCTCTCAGATATCCCGTGGATTTGTTTGTGATGACTTGCGCACATATTAAATATGTGGCAATGAAGGAGAACAACTATTATGTCCTCTAGCATTCGTCAGCGAGTCTGTAGACCACGGACTCGGATATGTTGTGAATAATAATTATATCCAAGCACGAAACAACTGGTGACACGAATGCCTGGAAAGTCTCTATGGCATCAAGGCGCTGACGCCAGCGAATACGACACAGATCGTGAAGATTGTTCTTTTGCTACTCCGGGACTTGTGGGCCATGCATTGGTTGACTTGCCAACGCCTGCTGACGCTTGGGATATGCCCTCCAAAGTATTCAGCAGCTCGGAACTCCCATCATGTTGTGAATCAGCGAATGTGATATTTACCATAGTAAACTATAGTAAAATATGGTATTCACTGTACGTAGTAAATAATAATAAACTTTATTGACACACCATCAAATCCGGGACTAATGACCCGTTCACGGGTGTTTACAAATCGGCAATCATCTAAGAAGCATAACAAACGTATTTAGGAGAAGTAAATAATAAAAATAAATAAAGTTAGGAAGCAAAATGCTATATATAGATAAACCTATGTACATGTATAGTAAAATTACGGGTAAATGCAATGATAGAGTAATCGATTAACAAAAGTGCTGAACAGCTGAACATACTGGATAAAGAAAATAAAAGCCTAAATTACATTAAATAAGTTTATTAGATTCTAAAATGTGATTCTGAGATAAATAAGACTAAATTAATTAAAACGATATGCATGAATAATATAAAGTTTAAATGATGTTTGATTATATTAGTTTGAGAACAGAAATGTCTTCAATAATTCGCAAACCATAGTCAAATGTGATATTCACTCTAGTAAATCATACTAAAATGCGGTATTCACTATACTAAACTATAGTAAAACGTGACATTCACCATAGTAAGTTGTGGTAAAATGTAGTGTTAACTATAATAAATGTTTCTCACCTTTCCGCGCCATCTCCCTGTGCGGGGTGGCGGGTCTTACAGAGTATCTTCCATTTCTTCCTGTCCTGAGACCATTCTTCCTTCATCTGCCATGCCTTTAAATCTTTCCTAACTGTGTCCTGCCATCTCAACTTGGCCCTCCCTTCTCGCTTGTTTCCCCTCTATCTTCAATTCCATGGTGGCTTTTATGTCTTCCCTTTCTTTCCTTTTTGCCGTCTTCTCCTCATGATGACAACAATGCTCTCCACCTCGGCTTCTTTCAAGATGTCCTCCGGTGCCTTTGCAAACTTACACCCATTGCCCATCTAATCATTTTCATCTCCGTTGTTGTCAGTCGTCTTTCGTCTCTTGTTGATAGTGGCCATGTTTCACAGCCGTAGAGAAGTGTCGGCCTGATTACCGTTTTGTAGAGCAGGACCTTCATCTTTTGTGGCACCTTCTTATCACATATCACTCCAGATAGTTCCCTCGGTGTCTTCCCATTATAGCTACTTCCCGTTACAGCTACTTCGTATTCCCGTTATAGCTACTCATTAAGTTTGACGGTTGAACTAGTCCCGTTATAGCTACTTTTTAATTCTCCATTTATGGATGGGGCAGGAGGGGGGAGCATTAACTTTTTCAGACTGGATTGAGACACTGTGACATCTGATAAACCAGTTATCCTCTGTAGTGCCTTCACCAACTGTGTGTGTTGATAAAGTTGGTAGACAGGCACCCATTGTTACCCAAATGACATTAATTCCAATCCCAACAACTAATAACTTTTAATGATTACTTTGTGGAGATGTGGCTAGGTGATTATTCAAAGATCCCCATGGATATGTGGAACGTCCACACAGAAAGCAACAAACGAACCAACAGCCATGTTGAGGGGTGGAACTCAAAGTTCATGAAGGTGGTGGGGAAACACCATCCCAACATCTTCCAGTTCGTGGAAGCTGTGAGGACAGAGCAGGCAGCAATGGAGCTCAAAGTTGCCCAAAATGACGCTGCCATCCCGCCACCACAGAAGAAAAAAAAATACCGCATTGTGGATCAGCGCTTGGCTGTGTTCAAGCAAGAGTATGCATCGGGAGACAGGTTGTTAAGCTTTCTGCATGCGGTTGGACATTTGTTGAAACTAGAGTGATCAACAGACACTTCTTGAAACTAGAATGGTTGACAAAACACGTTATTGATGACTGTTATGATTTTTTGATAAACGCAATTCTGTATTCTGTACAATTAATTTATGACTTTCCGGTGATTTTTAAAATGTGTTCTAAATTCATAGAGTAGGATACTTTTTATGCATAAATCTCAATGCAATCTGAAATAGTTAATGCTCCCCCTTGATGCCCCCTCCAGAATTGTATAATTAAAGAAGTTGCTATAACGGGACTAGTTTGACTGCCAAACTTAACGAGTAGCTATAACGGGAAAAAACTGTAGTTATAACGTGAAGTAGCTACAACGGGAAGTAGCTATAACGGGCCTAGACTGTTCCCTCCACCTAGCTCACCCCTTTGACACTCGGCTCTCAGTTTCCTTACTGACACACCCCTCCTTGTCTATGACAGAGCCAAGGTACTTAAAAGTTTGTAAAGTTGGGAGGTTTACCTTTTCTCGAGACCCATACTTTTTCATCTTCACCGGCTCTGTGTGCTCCGTTGGCGGAAGGTGTTCCGTCTTCGTTCTGCTGATCTTTAGCCCACATCTCTCAATTTGTTCTCTCCATTTGTTCAATCTCTCTTCTATCCTACCTCCGTCTGATTCACACAACACCAGGCCATCTGCGAACATCATAGCCCAGGGTGTCTGTCCCTTGATCTCCTCTGTAATCACGTCCAGGATAATGATAAAAAGTAAAGGACTATGGGTCGACCCCTGGTGTAGATCAATTTCAATCTTGATTTCCTCTGTCTTTCCAGCATTTGTCATGTTGCTTGCCATACACCCTTCATATATGTCCTTTAGGATGGTAATGTAGTATTCCGGTATGCTCTTCTTTCGGAGGCTATACCAGATCAGCCCTCTAGGAACTCTGTCAGATGCCTTCTTCAGATCCACAAACACCATATTTTCTGAACTCCCTATGTTTCTCTTGAAGTATCTTGAGGCAGAACAGCGGTTGCACTGTCGACTTTCACGGTTGGAATCCATACTGTCTTTCATTTATTTCCACCATTCCTCTAAACTTCCTCTCTACCACCCTCTCCCAGAGCTTCAGAGTGTGGCTAAGAAGTTTGATCCCCCGGAAGTTGTTACAATTTAAAGGGTGCGTGTGGTTTAAAATGCGTGCGTGTGTGTGTGCGCGCGCGCGCGCGCGCGCGTGTGTGTGTGCGTGTGCGTCTGGTGTATGTGCGTGCGTGTGCATGCGCGTGCGTATGTGTGTGCATGTGTGACACCTCGGATGAAAAAGTGAGATTTGTCATAAAGTTGATTTTCTAATGTTAACAGTTGTCTTTACGAGATCATTTTTTCTACTTATCTAACTACATTTGTATTAATTAAAATTGGGCACATTTCTATTAAGATTACATCATCTAAGGGGTGTATACGTACAAAACAACACCCGATTTTTTGTCTTGCTAAACATGTGAATCTAAAACGGACCCCCGCACAGTATTGTATTATTTTAGCCATCATCACACATTTCGCAAACACGTTGTGCACATTCGGACCCTGACCAGTCACGATGTGCACATTCGGACTCTGACCAGTCACGGTGTGCCCACGCCGCACACTATTCACATCTTATCGTTTCTTCCATTATTTTATTTGTTCATAACATTGGGCCTGCGCATATTTTCTGCGATGATACAGAGAACCCTCTAAATTCCGTGCTGAGGATGCAGGTGCGACAGACCTAGCTATGTATATATAATATATATATATAAGACCTACGGGAAAGGCCTTTTTATTCACTTGCTTTCTTATACTCCACCATTATACTTCAGTATTATATCCAGTGTACCTGCTCACTCACTTTTATATACACATAGTTTATTATATTGTTTACCTATATTATGCATGTCTTATGGTTTTATTATAATGCATGCTTGTCACCACTACCAAAACAGTTGTAAATGAATGTAGTCTGCGAATTCGTGTATCGTGTATCTTGCCATACGTTGTCTGCTAATTCAGACACTGGTCGTTGGCGTTCCGGGTACATTGTGTTTACACTATTCGGGGTTGCGTTTTGACGTCATGAATAAATTAAAAGCATGTGGCAGTTTGTTTGTAGGACAGAACGTTCTCGCTGCAGGCACGCAATACAGAAAAATCGTATTTTTGATTTGGGGCTCCCGTGAAATATACTTCACAATGCCATCAAGTTGTTGGGCTGTTGGATGTACAAATCGTTTATCAAAAGTGTGTACTGTTAGATTTTATAGAATAACACTTGATTGTGGAAAAAAGCGAAATGAATCACAGCTATCCATCGTATGCATTGGACGCCCAAAGAACACATCAGGATATGCAGCGACCAATTCTGCACAGGTTTTTAAAACTGACCCTACTTATCCAGATTATGTCCCTTCGTTGTTTGCCTTCAAGTCAACTGCAGTTGGTTGCGAGCGTCACGTGGGTGAGGAAAGATTCCAGAGAGCAAAAAGAAGAATGGTCCAGACAACCGAGCAAGAGAAAATACAAGAAACTGAAGAAGGAACATGTGTAGAGCAGTAGAATGTCGCATGCTGCCGGGGCGGTGATGTGTGGGCGTTCCCACAAACCCCGGACTACATGACATCAAGCGCGCCGCAGATCGCCGCAGTTCGACCGCGGATATTATGACGGTCGGTTCAGCGTTAATGTAGAAAGCGAGTACTAATTGAATAACAAGGAAAACCACTAGGTATGTTTCAAATATGTTGGTGTTAACGTAATTAGTTGTATTTATATTAACGTAATTAGTTGTATTGATATTAACGTAATTAGTTGTATTGATATTAACGTAATTGTGTTGTGTTAACACAGTGTCTTGGTGTTGAAACACATTACATGTTAGTTTAACATAATGTATTTAGTTGTGTAATGTTGCCTGTAGCATATTAACTGTTTATGAAGTAGCCGAAGTCACTTCATAAACACTTGCATAGATCTGTATGCTGCCTTGCCATAGTAGAGATAATTTAGTTACTCTATGTAAAACTAGTTTGTATTTTTGTTATACCATGTAGGTGTCAATTATTACCACAACAATAAAGTTTATACACCCATCATCACTATGTGTGGAGTTCAACAACTACCCGTTACACATGCTTTTCACAAAAACAAATTCCCATGGTCTCTGTTGGTTTGCCCAATTTAGTTTTTTTCTTCAATTGTTCTTTAGTCAGATTCACTTGTCTGTCAATGCAGAAGCTACTGTCACAAAATGTTATGGGATCCTGTCCCTTCAATGAAAATGGACACTTTACTTCAACCAGATTATCGCTGTGACAACCACGTGATCTCACACTGTCTGGAGAGGCACCAAGATAGGGGTATTTCTCATTCATTAATAGACCAGTCCTCTTCAGCCTGGCCTCAGTGTGGTTGTCTCAAACATTTATCTAAAACAGTGAGGGGTTCTGCCTCGTTATCCAGTCCCCGCTGTGCGGGGTGTAGATAAGGACGATAACGATTAAACAACACGCTGTCAAGGTGGCTTATTTGATCATCCATCTGCGCCATATGTGTCCATCCACACAAACAACCGATAAACTACAAAACTAACAACTAACCTACATAACACAACAAACGCCGGTGTAGTATGTTGAAAACACTACCCCTCGAAAACACTACGGTTATGTTCAAAACACTACCCGTGACGTTTTTTCTTCAAATGTTAACTTTCTTTGTGTTAGGGGCCATCCATAAAGAACGTCTCGATTTGGGGAAGGACGGGGTTATCCGGGCAAGCGCTACGAAGCTTTACATTGGATGGGGAGGTATGTGGGTAAGGGCTATGTAACAAATAAAAACGAAAATATGTTATCTCGTCGGGCTGTTGACATCAGACACATAGTATCAATTGTTATGGCACTTATAAAACAATACGGTTCTCTTTCTGTCTGTGTGTTTGTCCGTGGTCCTATATCTCCGTTAGTTCGGGATGTATGGGGCTGACATTTTGTGTGCGATCTAGCGGGCCAGTTCGGGTGGTTCATTGATTTGATGTTTTTCCGAAATTAGTCCGGGAGTGGGGATCCTGGGGTCTGGTATGTATATATATATATATAAATATATATATATATAGGTATATATATATATATTAATATATAACCATTCAACTATTGTGTGCCATACACAAAAGTTATTTTAATAAGAACAAATACTCTCAGGACAAGATGAATACATCTCAATGACATCGAAAGCACGCAACAATGCATGAGCAGATGAACTAAACAGTTAACTTTGCCGCAATCTCGCAGCCTGCGTATATCTAACTCAATAGCACGCAACAACTCTTTCAAAATGAGCATGCAAGTTCGTCAGGTATACATTTTGTTTCCATTTCAGCACGCCCGGTACATGACAAAGGGGTTTATATGGAAGCCACGTATTTGTGGCACTGTACTCTGTGTACACAAACATCGTTGTTTGTAGTAGAGTAGCCATAGCCACAACCTCTACGTCAGTTGCCCATGTTCCTTTGTTGGCCATCGCGCTGGTTGAAACATACTGAATAATGTCTGCACCACTGTAGTTGCTAAACATTTGACAATGTGTTGGATCGCAGAGAAATGCTACTACCAGGTCCCGCACGCACCTTCTTGTAGTTCGCTTGTGTAATGGTCAATTCAAGAGCCATGGCTCGACAAAAAAACAGTTGCCATCACCTGTGATGGCGTCCGTCAGCTCATGTTTTTAGGTAACGGAAGGTTCAGGCGTCCAGCTTAGTATCTTCGTTCCGTGATTTCATCTTGAATAATGTCATCTTCAAGACTTTCTATAATGTCATGTTCACTCGCGTCTCGACACTCAATTGGCAGTCGCGCTTTCCGTAAATTCATTAGAAAGAACGGGGTGTAACCAGCTGACTTCTGCCCGCCGGTACGGAAGGAAAACAACACACCAGGGAGTGCCTGTGGCCATTCTTCTGGTTTCCCTTCCAGCACCTTCAGCAACGCGCTCTGAATCGTCCGATTGCTGCGTTCTGCCAATCCGTTCGCCTGTGGATGATATGCGCTGGTTATGCATTAATTGTTTGGCACCAGTTAACTCGTAGAGCCGCTTCGACACCGCGTTTACAAATTCACGACCCTGGGCATTTATTTGGTCGTCAGCACAGCCATGGCGGCAAATCAATTTAAACAAAAATTTGCCACACTCCCGGCATAGTTAGACTTTATGGGTTCAGCCTCAACCCACTAGGTGTAGTAATCGACAGCATCGGCCTTGTACTTGTAGCCTTCTGTTGTCTCCGGCAGACAACAAAGGTCAACATATATCAGACTAAGACAGACCCCAGGGGACAGACAGTAATAATACTGACTCCACGACTCAGGTGGAACCGAGACACTGTGCAGGGAAGGTGCTGCCTTGTTGAACCAGCTGCTTGCTCGTTGGCAACGGTCGCATGTGTTCGTGTATGTTTTCACATCTTCTTTCACACCTTGGATTCGATGGTGTTCCCTGTCCTCTCGTGGCATGCTTTCAGGAAGTGCTGGCGGTCTTTGGCATCATATATCAAACGGATTTTTCTAACTGTAAGAGACCAATATATTGACTATTATTGCCAAAATAAAAAATCATTTATTCAGATCACAGTGCGACAGCGAATCTATGGAATTATATTTCGTCCAAAAATTCACCATGATACGTGCTGTTTAGTTACATGCGTCATTTTAAATGTTTGCCAGGACTCGGTTTCATGGTGCTATGGGTGATATGTTGGCAAGTTTCAAAATGCCATGTCCGTACCTCATTTGTTAACATTTATTTACGTATTGTTCTTAATACTAGACCACAAGTTATAGGTATGCTGCCCATCAAACTGAGTGTATTAAGCCCGAAAAATTGTTCGCATTTTTCATTTTCCGGCCACAAAATAAATAAATACAACTGTGTCAAATGATAAACAGTTGCTACTGTATGTAATTGGCATTTATTGCAGAAGCGCGCGTTCCTACCTTTGATCAGCTTGATTCACACGGTCTTTACGCGTATACACATACGCACGTACCACGTACGTCAGTACGCGCGCCTTCCCGCACGCCCACATGCGCACGCACACACGCACACGCGCACACACGCACACACGCACACACGCACGCACGTACTGGTCATGTAATAATTAGACTACTTGATATATAATTTTATAATCTTAGCCCTAATGAATAATGATATTTCACACTATCTATTTTTTCCAGTCGTCCGATTAGTTACAAGGATTATCCTAACCCCAACCATGACTAAATCCAAGCATAGCTAATTATAATAATAAACTTAACCCTAATGAATGGGGGCATTTCTCACTAACTGTTTATTTTAGTCATCAGATTTGTTCTATTTTTATTACCCTATACCCAATCATAAATGACTCCAACCATAAATAATAATAACCTTAACCATAATGAATGATGACATTTCACATTACGTTTTTATTCCAGTCGTCTGATTGGTTCCACTGATGATCCTAACCCCCAATTATAACTAACCAGAAACAAACTAATAACAATCATCTCAACTTAATTAAAAAGGCCAGTTCACACTACCTATTTATTCCCGTCGTCTGATTGATTATAACGATTATGCTATATATATAACCCTAACCCACCATAACTCAGTCTAACCATAATTTAACTTAATAACCTCAACCGTAATGAA
Organism: Paraescarpia echinospica; assembly: GCA_020002185.1. Lineage (NCBI taxonomy): Eukaryota > Metazoa > Annelida > Polychaeta > Sabellida > Siboglinidae > Paraescarpia > Paraescarpia echinospica. The sequence goes on along the minus strand of CM034534.1, from coordinate 61,955,742 downwards.
TAATTGTTAATTCCCGTCGCCTCATTATGACATTAACTATTCATTTCCGACGTCTAGCTTACTTGTTCAAACGATTACGCTATAACTAACCCTCACCCTAACTGTCGTGTTTTCGTTTCTGTTGCGTAATTTCTTGCGGACATCCTGTCGTGGGACACTACAGCGAGAGTCAGGACGACGTGGGTGTAATTCAGTGATGTATTGTAATTTGTCAGTAATAAAGAACGAATTACATGACAAAATGGTGTCAGAGTGGGATATCGTGACGCAGTGGCCTTCGCACTGCTAACTATCGCCCACGTAAACTCGTTGACATCGCAAAGAACGTTAACGAGTGCATGTTAGCATTGTTGACATTCGCCTTCGCCTTCGGCACGTTCAGCGGCAAACGGTGACAGCTGTCAAAATGGCAATATCATTGAGTCCTGATGATCTACGAAACTTACTGGCTGCTGCCATGCAACAGGCCATGTTTTCAGCTCCGTCCACTACCACAAACGCACAAACAGTCTCTACGAGCAGTGTGCCATCGTTCCAAAGCTATGAACTCAGTCGTGAGAAATGGGAGACCTACATGCAGAGGCTTACGCAGCATATGATCGCGCATGCTGTTGTTGACCCAGACAAGAAAAAAACATATTTTCTGTCCTGGATAGGGGCAAACACGTACCAACTTGTCAACAAACTCTTTAGCACATCTGAATTAGCTGCTGCCACGTTTGACCAGGTAGTCAAGAGGCTCGATGAACATTATAAAGAGTCATTGCACGAGCTGGCTGCCTCATACCAGTTTTATCAATGCAAAATGAAACCTGGTCAGTCGTATTCAGATTGGGTGGCAGATCTGCGCAGCATTGGGCGTGACTGCGATTTCGGCACAGCACTTGACCGGCTCATTCGCGACATGATTGTGTTGAACACTCCGCACGACGAGGTCCGCCGGGCTTGTCTCAGGGAGTCGTCGCCAACTCTTGAGAGTGTGCTAAAGACAGCAAATTCATACGTGGCATTATCTGCTAGTGATGCCATCGTGAAGGGGCCTGCACATGGGCCTACACCAGGGCATGCACAGGAAGTCCTGGCTGTGGAGAAAGTGCGTCCTCCGCGACGAGCCAAGATGGGCACCCACAAGTACGAGAAATTTCATGCGCCCGATTCTCGACAAGATCGGCGACATATACAACGATGCATTGGGTGTGGCTCCACAACACATCTGAGAGCTGCATGTCCTTTCAAGAAAGCCGAGTGCCACAAGTGTGGAAAAGTAGGCCACATAAAATCAGTCTGCCGCTCCGAACGCTCGAGCAAGACAAGCAACGCCATTGATTGCAACACTGCTTCAATGACTATCATGACCTTGTTCGCACATGACCTTGTCAATAAGCCGCGTCTGGCGCTGCTAATTAATGGTCATAAAGCCGAGTTTGAGGTCGATACGGGGGCTCCAATCGCGCTCGTTGGAGAAGAATTCTGGAAGAAAATCGGTTCCCCCCGACTCTGCAGATCAAGAGTCAGACTCTGCGCCTACGGCCAACGTCAGATCAGCGTGAGAGGTGAATGTACTGTTGACGTTCAGTACGGGTCGACAGTCCTGCAACTACCGCTAATCATCGTCGACAGCGGTGTCTCGTTGTTTGGGCTGAACTGGATACAGGCATTCCAAGTCGACGTCAACTCGCTGCTCTACCCGACAGTGAGCACTACGACACTATCAACAACTGACGTGCACGCTGTAGAAGCAGACGACCTTGAAGTCAAGAAAGTCATTGCTGATCACCCGGACATCTTCAGTCCTGGCTTGGGTCGGTGCAACAAAACAAAAGGGCATCTGCAACTGAGAGAAGGCGTGCAGCCGAGGTTCTTGAAAGCCAGACCCGTTCCTTTCGCGCGCCTCGACGCAGTTGAGAAAGAACTGAAACGTCTGCAAGAACTAAACATCATCACAAAGGTTGATTACTCGGACTGGGCTACCCCCATCGTTGTAGTACAAAAACCAAATGGCCACGTGAGAATTTGCGGAGACTACAGAGCAACAGTCAATCCGTGTCTACATGTACAGCAACACCCAATTCCCAGAATTGAGGAACTGTTCGCAAAGTTACAAGGGGGTACTCACTTCAGCAAGCTGGATATGCGAGATGCATATTTACAGGTCGAGCTGGATGACGAGTCAAAGAAATTGCTCGTCATCAACACACACAAGGGATTGTACCAGTACAACCGACTCTGCTTCGGTCCTTCTCCTGCGCCAGCCATTTTTCAAAAATTGGTTGACAATGTGGTTGCATGTATCCCAGGAGTCGCTGCATACTTGGACGACATCATCGTCACAGGACGGACGACCGAAGAACATCTGTCAAACTTGAGACGTGTCCTCTCTGCACTGGATGACTACGGACTCAAGTTGCAACTCAGCAAGTGTGCGTTCTTCAAAAAAAGAGGTATCCTACCTGGGCCACATCATCTCAAAAGATGGCTTGCGAGCATCTGATGACAGAGTTGAGGCGATCGTCCAGTATCCACCTCCAGAAGACGTCAAACAACTTGAGAGTTTCATTGGAAAAATGAACTACTATGGCAAGTTCATTCCAGCGTTTGCGTCTGTCTGCTCTCCACTAAACAAGCTGCGGTGCAAGGACACTCCTTGGCACTGGTCGGCTGAGTGCGCTACCGCGTTCGAGCAGCTGAAACAAATGCTCGCAGAGAAGACACGGCTCGTGCATTTCGATCCAGTCAAACCGATCGTACTAGCCACTGATGCGTCACCGTACGGCATCGGAGCCGTAATCTCGCACACACTGCCTGATGGTAGTGAAGAGCCTATCGCGTTCGCCTCCAAGACGCTCAGAAAGGCAGAGAGAGGCTACGCGCAAGTGGAAAAAGAAGCGTTGTCGATTATATACGGCGTCCGAAAATTCTACCAGTATCTCAGTGGTCGTCACTTCACCATTCTAACCGACCACAAGCCACTGCTGACGATCTTTGGACCAGATAAGTCGCTTCCAGTGATGTCGCTACAGCGCCTGCAGCGCTGGGCATTGCTGTTGATGGGTCATGACTATGACATTCGCTATCGCTCTTCCGCAAAGCACTGCAATGCTGATGCTCTTTCTCGACTCCCTGTCGGTCCAGATCTCGCATTTGACCACGATGAGGCCGTCAGCCAAATCACCACGGAAGTAGATGAGATTATGCTACAGGCTGTAGAAGATTTCCCGATCTCGCCCAGAATCGTTGCTGACTACACAAAGAAAGACACTGTCTTGTCTGAGGTGCTAAGTTGCGTACGCGATGGCTGGGTTACATCTTCAAGACGAGGACAGTCGGACAATTTGCAACCATTCATAAATGCGCAAGCAGAGATCTGCGAGGTACAAGGCGTACTATTACGAGACTGCCGCGTTGTTGTACCGCAGAAACTGCAAGCGAAAGTGATCGACTTGCTACACAAATCACACCGTGGCATGATTAGAATGAAAGCAATGGCCAGACTCTACGTCTGGTGGCCGAGAATAGAGAGGGCCATCGAAGAATGCTGCAAATCGTGCAACACTTGCGCCGTCACTGCACCGGCGCCACCAGCAAATCTCTCGCCCTGGCCTATACCCGACAACCCTTGGGATAGAGTGCATATCGATTTCGCAGGGCCATTTTTGGGAAGCATGTGGCTGCTGGCAATGGACGCATATTCCAAGTGGCCCAGCGTTATTCGACTTGCGAATTACCCAACGACCGAGACAACCATCACGGCTCTTGATGCGCTGTTCACCAGCTGGGGCCTACCAAAGACCCTCGTATCGGACAACGGTCCTCAGTTTGCGTCAAAAGAATTCGCAGACTGGTGCCGATCGAATGGCATCCTACACATGACCTCCGCGCCATTCCATCCGCCTTCAAATGGAGAGGCGGAGCGCCTTGTTGGCGTGTTTAAGAGAGCGATGCAGCGTTCTGTGGGGGAGGAAGGTCTGGGAAAAGACCAAGCCGCTAGAGACTTTCTGAGAGAGTATCGCAGCACTCCTCACTGCACTACCGGAAGAACTCCTGCGGAGTTGATGCTGGGTCGCCAGTTTCGAACGCCGCTATCTCTGCTCCAGCCGTCTTTACCTCACGCCGAGAAGAAGCAGCCGGTGAAACCACTACACTCGACCACGTTCGCGATCGGAGACCACATCTTCATTCGCAACTACAGCGTGAATTGCAAGATCAAGTGGATTCCCGGTCGAATAACGTCTTCTCTGGGCACTCGCATGTTCACCGTCCAGTGTGCTGACGGGGTTCATCGTCGTCACGTCGACCAGATGCGTCACAGGGTTAAAGTCTTGCCCACGCGGGCGCAACCACCAGTCGACCAGATCCGTTTTCCACTAACTACGCGAGCTGCAACTCCACCACGGTTACCGAGACGCGAGACGCCGAAAAGAGAAGTCCGACTCGAACAGTCGTCGACAGCCGAAGACGGTCGTCATCTCGCTTCTCCACTGAAACTCGGTTCTCCGCCGCGACTTGCTGCTCCCGATGTCGCGTCGCCAGTGCTTCGTCGTAGCACACGTGATCGCCATCCGCCGAGCACGTACACCCCCTAACTCGAAACTGTGGGGAAGGATTGTCGTGTTTTCCTTTCTGTTGCGTAATTTCTTGCGGACATCCTGTCGTGGGACACTACAGCGAGAGTCAGGACGACGTGGGTGTAATTCAGTGATGTATTGTAATTTGTCAGTAATAAAGAACGAATTACATGACACTAACCGTAACTAATTATAGTAATGACATTGTGCCTAATTAATGTTTTATGAGATTTGACACTAACTATTTCTTCCCGTTGTCTAATTGGCTCCAAAGATTAAGAACTTGACCCCAGTGTATAGGATGATTCCCAAAAGTGACTGGTGTAATTGGCTGGTAAAATAGACTGACGGTAGTGTTTTGAGGGTACGGTCAAAACACTACCGTAGTGTTTTCAGCGGGGTAGTGTTTTGAGCGTCCTACACCGGCTTAGCGCGTCTGTTTGTTTACATCTTTCTGCCCTACGCGAACATGCGTATGCGCGACCTACTTCTCTTTGTTGCATAAGTGGCGTCACTCTCAGAGGTACACACAGACTGGTGACGTCGCAATGTTTACGTCGCTGATCAACGAAACTTCGCGCATGAACGAAAACTTTTGCTACTACAAGTCGTTGTTGTGAAACTCGATGACGAAGACGAATCATTTATTGAGGTAGACCCGAGCTTCCGAGTGTTGGGCGATGCATCCAATACATTATTAATCGAAGGTGACATAATTACTAAATTAGGAAGGCAATTGCACGCGACTGTTTTTGCCATTGTCTGTTTTGTTTATTTTTACAGCCAAATTACGCGTCATTTGTTTCATTTTGAAGTTTGACTGCATGCATACACGTCGCTATGGCTACCTGTATAGGTCTGCATCTCAGTATCTGTTTGATAATCGGCAAATCCCAGCTGGGTATCGCGTCAATTATATTGATGATGGCCACCTGGGAATCCAATCCCTTGAGGCTGAAGTGTAGCGTACTGTCCATCACGACACTGGGAGTCGTCACCCAGGCCAAAGCAGTACCAGTATATGCTTCACGGCCGTATCCTCAAACACGTAACATCTGATCTGTCAAGTATCTAGGTGTCACCATCAGCTCTGGGCTTAGGTGGGAACAGCATATAAACAACATATGCTCAAAAGCAAACAGAACGCTTGGCTTTCTCAAGCGGAACTTGAAGTTTGGATCTTTATACATCAGAGTGGGCTTACAAGGCACTCATCAGACCATCAGTAGAATTTGCAAGCACGGTCTGGGATCCCTACTCAAAAAAGAACACCAGCAAGATCGAAGCGGTGCAGAGGCGTCCAACTAGGTTCTGCCTTGGGAAATTTCACAACACATCCAGTGTCAACACCATGCTGACGAGACTGAAATGACAAATGTTAGAAACAAGGTGGAAGATTGCCCGCCTCACAATGTTTTTCAAGATCTCAAATGGCCTCGTAAACATCTCCAGCCTAAACCTGATAGCACCAACCAGAAGATCTAGACATAACCACAGGCACAGCAAGACATTCCAGGTATCATCTTCCAGAACAGACTACAGGAAATTTTCATTCTTTCCCAGGACCATTCCAGATTGGAATGGACTTCCAGAGGCAGTAGTGTCAGCTCCCAGCCTTGGCTGCTTCAAGGTTAGGGTTGCTGCCCATTTCAGTCCCCAATAAGCAGAACCAGTACTCCCCCCTGCCCCACTCCCCCTATCCATATTTCATTATTCCTTTCATCTGTCCAACCCCCCACAAACCCATTTCTTCAACTGCAAACTATCTTCTCCTATCTGTCTCTTGTCTACCTATTCCGATGCGCATCCCCTGCAAATACCAAAAATGATCTTCAAAATGTTGATGTTGGTTGGTTGACTGGAAGATGAGAAGAAGAAGGTTGCTCTATGAGCCTTGTGCACGGCCTAGCAGTTCCTTAAATTGTGGGGCATCCTTTGCATTTACCAATGAAGCTTCTAGGATATTCCATACAGTTGAAGTGCGGGGAAAAAATGTGTTTCTATATTCTTCAATGTTGGCTCTTAAGTATGTGTTTATGTTTGTAATGGTAATTTGAGCGTGTGGATCTGTCTGCAGGTACTAAAATGTTTTTGGACGTGATAGCAATTTGATTGTGGACGATTTTGAACATGAGTAATGATCGGAGGTTCCTTCTCCTCTCCTCGAGATTTGACCAACCTAAATCGTGTAACATATTTGTTACACTGCTGTGGTAATTGTAATTGCCTTTCACAAAGTCGGCTGCTTTTCTTTGTATTTTACCGAATTCAGCCATATTCTAGAATGGAGCAAACATGGATGGATGGCTCTTTCTTTTAGTTCCTGCTGAAAAGATTTCAGATTTCTCCTTAAGAATGATGAAGTGGCATTGGCTTTGTTGCAAGTCTTTCCATTTCTCGAGTGTATTTAAGTCAGCTTGAAGGGCCAACTGTGCATGGATGGGTATGTATAACAGACAATCATCTGCAAACAGGCAGACATTGGATGTCATTTGCAAGGGTAGATCATTTATGTGCAGTGGCAGTAAGAACAATAGAGAAACTAAGACAGTACCCTGAGGCACACCTGACTTGACATTGACGTAATCAGAAAAAACTCCCTTCTACAAGGACTCTCTGGGTACAGTGTTTAAGAAAGCTAACTATCCAGTGATGTATGTTACCATTTATGCCATAATGACTGAGTTTACATAGAAGTTTGTTGTGGGGTACAATGTCGAAAGCTTTAGAGAAATCGAGGATAGCAAGGTCCACTTCGATCTTACAATCCCTGAATGTCTATAGATCTTATAGTGTTGTTTAGTAGCTGTGACTCGCATTTGTAAAACCATATTGGACAGGAGTTAAATGTCATACTCATCAAGACGTTTACGGACATGTGAGCAGAAGATGTGTTTGAGTTTACACGCTACACATGTTAAAGATATAAGCCTGTAGTTGGATGCATCGTGGACATTGCCTTTCTTATGTATCGGCATAACATCTGCCTTTTTCCAGTCTGATGGTATTTCCCCTGTGATTAATGACTGGATAAAGAGGAGTGTGAAAATTGGGGTAACCTCAGCTGCAAGTTCCTTTAGTACACGACAAGGAATATTATCTGCACCGGACGCTTTAGAAAGGTTTATGTCCGCCAGTAGCTTCTTGACACCAGCAGCGTCAGCATTCGATATACTTATGGATGTGAAGCTTTTGCTTTGGATTTTAGGCATGGCTGTGCATTCATCTTTCGTGAAGACACACTGGAACTGCCTGTTTAGAATATCTGCCTTCATCATACTGTCGGTGTGAGCAACACCAGACTCCCTCAGGGGAGGTATTCCAAAGTTTTCCTGCCTCTGTGATTTTATATACCGCCAGAAAGGTCTGGTGTTATTCTCCTCTAGACTGGTTGATAGGACCTCATTGATGTAATTCCAGTGTGCCTTTTATATCTTTTGGGCAACAAGTCTTTTAAGGTCTTTGAATTTTACCCAGTCCTGTTAATTTTTGGTCTTACGCGCATGTTGATATAATCTGTTTTTCTTTCTGCACATTTGCTTGAGAGCAGCTGTCAGCCAAAGGAGATGACATCTGACAGATGACATCTTACTTGGGATAAACTTGCCAAATGCCAATGATCGTAGAAATGTGGGTTTTAATGGTATTCCAGTTTTCATTTACTGTCCGATTGACGTGTTCTTGGGAATATATTTTATGAAGGTTGATGTAATTTCCTTCATTTAATTCCAATCTGCCTTCGAGAACAGGTGGATTTAATGAAATGGTTTTTTGCATACTGAGTTTTAATATTTGAGACTGAGGATAATCTTGTGATCTGATATACCTCGGATGGAATCAGATTGCTTGATTAGAGCAGGCTTGTTTGCGCAGAAAAGATCTAGGAATTTTCCCTCATGGGAGGGAGCACAGTGTGTATTTGGGTTAGATGATGTTCTTCCAGGACCTCATCATTGACGGCTTTATTGCTGGTGACATGTAGACATGTGACATGTAGGGTTTCCCAAGTTAAGTCTCCCCCTAGTATGGTAATGTGACTTTTTGAGTGCTAGAGTTTTTAGTGCCTTTTCTAGTTCATCCAAAGGTTGAGTTTTACTATCTGGTGGCCGGTAAAAGGCATCGGCATTAAGTGCGCTGTGTATGCAAGTAGTTCCAATTAACATAGATTGTTTCATATTTTCATTTTTAAATCAGATTTGTGCAAAAAATGTGGATATATTAAGTGATCAAGATATTCTATCAGTTCTACTCTAAGTGGGGAGGGGGGGGGGTCTAGTTGAACATAATGTGGTATTATTGAAATATCTGCAACATATAGGCCCACCTAGAGTTGAAACTACATTATGCTTTTGAAGAAAATCATGTGTTTGACTGTATTCATCAGAACAGTGTGGAATGCTAACGGTGACTTGTAAATGATAAGATGTTTTGCTACTATGGAATAACAGTGGAACAAAATTGATAGCTACGGTTTGGCTATTGAAATGTTTTGTTCAAAACATATCCACACTTACCATCAATCGCTGACTAAAACAGACAGACATCAGGAGAGCGGGGACTAGTCGAACAGAGCATACACAGTAGAACAATGACCCAAGACATCCTCTCCCCGGACACATCAGAGTTGCACCTTGTTTAAAATCTTGGAAGAACTTGATAGCATCAACAGAGCCCATGGACACCAGTGCATCAACAACTCGTGTGGAGATGTGACAAGAACGACTCGGCTCTCTGGACGCCAGCGTGCACGTGAACATTCACGCCGAGGAACATCTCCCTGCCGACGCTGAGAACGACTGGATCACCTGGAAAGTGCTAAACCGACTACGCACACAGGTTGGCCTGTCGAGAACCAATATGCTCAAGTGGGGCATCTCCAACGACCCTAAGAACGGTGACTATGGCATTAGGCAGACCATGCAACCCCTTCTGGTCTGTGAGACGATGGTGAGCGCATGCTGTGCCCAAGACCTGACGATGGCCAGTGACACAGTCATCACATGTGCCAAACACTGAAAGCACATTGTGTGATAGTGGATAGACATGAATGATGACAACTGGCTAAAACGTGGCTGCCGTCTTCATTCCACTGTCTTGTTCTGCATTGCAGCAATACATTCCTTAATCTACAATATGGGGTACCTTCTTATTAGTTAACAGTTTGTATTATATCAATATACTTATCTTTACAGTTGGCCTTGACTTTTGTACATTTGGGGGTACAAATCTGGCTGTGAACCATTGTTTAATTTGATTGCCAGTTGCCAGGGCACTGTAGCAAATAGCTGCGTGGTCACTGCCAAATTTGATGTTTGACACAGGGGTGTACATATACGTGGATCATTGTGGCACAGTGGTTAGAACATCAGTTTCTCAATGAACAAATTCCCGGTTCAAATACTGTGCTGCCATTTTGAACCTTGGGCAACTTAATTCACTCTACATTGCTCCAGTTCTGTCAACTATGAATGAGTATTTAGCTATAGACAATGGTGGATAGTTGTTTTCGAATAGTCTTCGCATAGCAATTGCAGTCAATGCAGGTCTGCAAGGGAGTAAAGTGTAAAGCGCTTTGAGCTGTCTAACAGCTGGACACCGTGCTATACAAGTACTTGTTCACAGGTTCACAGAGCATGCTGGTCAACACTGAACATGGCCAACCACTCAGCATCAGTTGGGGTATCGAGCCCGATGTCGATGGGCCAACTTAACCTGATGTTCATGGAACAGATGAGACAGGACCTCCACGTCGTCAAGTGTGTCGTTGTCGGTGACACGGATGTCGGCAAGACACGTCTCATCTGTAGTCGGGCATGTGGTACCCGCTACTCTCTGCCCCAGCTCTCCGCATCACATGTGCCCACGGTCTGGGCCATCGACCAGTACCGCAAGAATCAGCAGGTAGGTATCACACAACAACAATTTCTTCCTAAATCTAAGCTTATGGGTGGTCGCAAAAGACCGTAAAGTCCAATTTTGATTTTAAGCATATGTTCACACTGCCATCAGTGTATTATTTATACTTAATCAGTTTGTTCTGTTCATTTATCACTAACTTACACCCACCCTTGGAGAAACAAACCAACAGCATCAGTTATCACCATTAGTGTGCTGATTTTAAACCCGTTCATGTGACGCTATCTGGAGAATCACTAACCACTAACCACACACCAGTTTCTATATTTCTTTGACAGGTTAGCAGTATATGACTTTATAAGTAACTCCAAATAACAACCTTTATGTCTTTCAATGCATTATCATTTGGTCGATCAGAGGCCACTTGGCCAAGGAAGCACTTGAACATAGAAACATTGGCTCCTGTGAGGAGATACATTTAAAATGTTCCAAAATTAGCATCATGTAGATGACTGATTTGTCCTAATGTCATAGGTGTTGGAGAAGGCGTGGGGGTCAGTGGATGGGGTCAGTGTCCTGCTTCAGTTGTGGGACACATTCGGATACCATGACAAAGACCGCAGATTCGCCTATGGCAGGTAGGCATTGCTGATGATGACAGGTAGGCATTGCTGTTGATGGCAGTAGGCATTGCTGTTGATACAACTAAGCATTGCAGTTGATAGCAGGTAGGTATTGCTGCTGGTGGCAGATAGGCATTGCTGTTGATATAGGTAGACATTGCTATAGATACAGGTAGGCATCGCAGTTGATATAGATAGGCATTGCTGCTGATGCAGGTAAGATAGGTATTGCTGTTGTCAGTAGAGACACAAGGGACATGTTTGTTAATGAAGTTATGTGTACTGGGTACATAGAAAATTTGCTGGAATCCTGATTTTATGATTTGGTGGGGTGGTATATATTTGTTGGGGTTTCTCAGAATTTGTTTTCATAGTATGTTGGTGGGTCTGATTGGTTAGTGAACATTTTACTCCCAGACTTTTTTTCTGATTTCAAAGGCATGACTTTGTTATCACTATAAATATACTTTCGATTTACACATAGTTTCTTTGTTTCTCACCAGGGCTGATGTTATCGTTGTATGTTTCTCCGTTGTTCGCCCGCACTCTCTACGGAGCTTACTCAGTCACTGGTATCCAGAGATACGGCGCATCTGTCCTGGTGTTCCCATAATCCTTTGCGGGACCCAGATTGACCTACGTCATCTCTATGCAGATGAAGAATTCCTCAAGATCGACAAAGGTCCCTTCTTCAGGTTGGAATTTCAGATGAATCTGAAGAGTCTTTGACTCATCTGGGAACTAATACAAACTACAAAATTGGTTTTAGCATTAATACATGTTCATTTTAGTCACAAAGGTGTTTTAAAATGTGGCCCGCTAGTACTCGGAATTGGTGACCAAAGTGATCAACACAAATTAACATAATTATCTAATACGGATATATTTTATCATTGATACATTTTATAATTATTACATAATTTTCAATGTATTATTTATTTAATTCTGTTGTACTTTGTTAGATTATGAAGTTTGTTTGTATCAGTAACACATTTAACCCACCTTAACATACATTACATAATCTATGATATTCTGCTTCATTCTACAACAAAAAAAGAAACACATCAAAAGAAGCCATTAGAAAAATTAAGTATAAACAAATGATGTGGAAGTCATATAGATGTACTGGAAATGATGAAGACTACAACAGTTATAAAGAAGCACTTAACCAAGCTACAGCTGAAATTAGAAATTCAAAGAGAAGCTATGAACAACAATTAGCTAGTAATACAAAACATGACAGCAAGAGTTTTTATGCTTATGTTCGAAGCAAACAGAAAGTTCAAGATAAGGTTGGTCCTCTAGAAGATAGTGCTGGAAATATAATATCAGAGGGATTCTTAATGGCAGAAGACCTGAATGAGTACTTTAGTTCAGTGTTTACCAGAGAAGATATTAGTTCACTGCCAGTACCAGAGGCTAAGTTCAAGGGGGCAGATTCAGACTATTTAGGACAATTAATTGTAAACCCGGAAATGGTAGCTAAGAAAATAAGGGCTATGAAGGATAATAAATCACCTGGAGTGGATGGGATTCCGCCCAAACTACTATTGGAAATTGTAGAACAAATTAGCTTACCGCTTGCAACAGTTTTCAACTTGTCATTAGAAGAGGGAGTGGTTCCTTTAGAATGGAAAGAAGCAAACATTATACCGTTATTTAAAAAAGGTTCGAGAAACAAGTCAAATAATTATAGACCAGTTAGTTTAACATCGGTGATTTGTAAATTATTAGAAAGACTAATTAAAGATCACATGGTGGATTTTCTTGTTAAACAAAACTTGATAAACCCCTCTCAACATGGTTTTTATAAAGCGAGGGCATGCTTAACAAATATGTTATGTTTTTTGGAAGACATCACTAAGTGGGTAGATGAGGGATCACCGGTAGATATCGTCTACTTAGATTTTCAAAAAGCTTTCGACAAAGTACCACATGAAAGATTACTGCTTAAACTAAAAGCCCATGGCATAGGAAATGGTATAATAAACTGGATAGAACAATGGCTGATTGACAGAAGACAACGTGTAGTAGTTGATGGGGAGGCTTCAAACTGGAAATCGGTATTGAGTGGGGTACCACAGGGATCAGTATTAGGACTTATATTATTCTTAATATATATCAACGATTTTTGGATGATGAAATAACAAGCAAGGTGTTGAAATTTGCGGATGATACAAAAGTGTTTAGAAGGGTTAAAAGTGATGGAGATAGACAGCATTTACAAGATGATCTTGACAGGTTGATCAAATGGTCTGAAAAGTGGCAAATGCTGTTCAATTTTGGGAAATGTAAATGCCTCCACACAGGACATGGGAACGAAGAGGTAGAATATACATTGGGGGTACTGTACTAAGTACTACTGTAAAAGAAAAGGACTTAGGGTTAACCATTAGTGCTGATATGAAGGTTTCAGAGCAGTGCGGAATTGCAGCTTCAAAGGGAAATCAAATCCTTGGATTAATTAGGCGAAACATAACGTATAAGGAAAAAGAGCTAATAATACCGCTGTGCAAAACAATAGTTAGGCCTCATTTAGAATATTGTATTCAAGCATGGAGGCCATATCGCAGGAAGGACATAGATATGCTAGAAAGAGTGCAGAGGAGAGCAACTAAAATGATACCAAAACTAAGGGATCTTAGTTACGAAATACGCCTAAAAAAATGCGGTTTAACAACACTAGAGACCAGGAGAATGAGAGGAGATCAGATAGAAGTGTTTAAAATATTGAATGGTTATGAAAATATTGATAGAAATATTTTTTTTCAGTTAAGAAAGATAGAAGGACTAGAGGACATGAAGTTACATTAGCAAAGGAGCAGAGTAGATTAGATATAAGAAAGTTTTCATTTTGAAAAAGGACTGTAAATGAATGGAACAGATTATCTGCTGATTGTGTGGGTGCTAGTAGCGTGAATGTTTAAAAATAAAATCGACACATACCTCAGACAGGCGGGATACACATAGATAAAACTTAAAGGGTCGGACTCTCGATAAGCCAAAGGGCTTCCTTGTCCACCTGCCACCTAGAGTTAATTCTCTGGGTGGCAATCTTGTTAAATCTTGTTAAACATTGATTACTGTACGGTATTATAGGTATTTCTCATATTAAAGGGACAGTCGCACTTCGTGGCTTTTCGTTTTTATTGCAAAATCGTGTTATACAGTATAAATTATATCTATTATAGCATACTGGCTGCCCAGATATGTTTTTAACGAAGCAGAAATCAACTTTTGGATTGAACCGTTAAATATTTACAAGAATCAACGCGCTGTCACTCAAATCCCCGAATTGCGAGTTCGGAAAATTCCGCGAAAGGTCGTGACCCGACGTGGGCCGAGCTTCAGATGTCAATAGTACGCTGTCATCATGGCTTCCATGGCGCAGAAAGACGATTCATCGACTGATGTAAGTTGAACAATGAAATGTCATAAGTATTCCGTTTGTCACTGTATTTGTGAAATGATCTTTATTTGAGATCGTGCTACTGCTACAACTGTTATTAAGCAAAAGCGTGTCCGTCAACGAAAGTCTATTATTAGCACTTTAGTTTTGTCCGACAATATCGAGTATACCGCCTGATCAACAATGACAACACGAAGCCGAAGGGTCCCACAGTCAATTAACACTATCATCTAATACCATTATGACTAGTTTCGTGTCTACTGTCTATTGGTTAAAATTATATCATATTATGAGTGTGTGTACTCGTTTTCTTGAAATCGGTAGCATAATTTCATTTGAATGCATTCGTTACGATTCCTTCTTTGTGGAATAGGCCTATGGCGAATTATAGTGCATAACAACCAGCTGTAGCCCACGCTCGTAGCGTGTTTGATTTTGTTTGGGGATGCGCTTTTCAGTGACTGGGACATTTCTTGCCGCGTTAGTTGACGGGGTTGTGTTGGAAATTGTGCAGGTCGTAGGGGTGATCTCCGACGTCTTTATTTTACTGGTCTTACTGGCTTACAACCGTGATGAAATAAAAGTAAATAAGACAGTATATTTACTTTTCTTCTGTAATGTGCGTGCGTCAATGTTTCTAGGTTTATGGCAGTAAAAGCACGTTTTCTAAAGTATTGCCATGCACTGTCAATCATTGCATGGTGACTAAGTATACAAAGTACACATAATAAATGTTATTGTTATAAATACACAAATTATTTACCATATCACATTATCTGTTTACCCAGAGTTTGAATGGTTCCGGGGAAACAGCTGCAGTGGGAGAAAGACGTGGAGTGAGAGGAAGAGGGGCAGTTAGAAGACAGGGTGCAGCAAGAGGAAGGGGTGTGGGGAGAGGGCGTGGCAGAAGATCAAGGCAGCTATCACTGTCACTGAACAGGACTGACTGCGCTCGCATGGCGAGGTTACGCAATCAGAGACAGGAGCAACTGCAGGTAAATATTTTTATCACAGTGCACATTTTTAATAACAATTATAAATACAAGTGACAAAATATTAAGGGTAAAGATTTTATATTCATGTTATGATCCAAATGCTGCACAGGTACATGACGTCACCGAATATGCCGAGGTACCAAGTTTGAAACCGTGAACTATGCTTTTTATAAAATAAATTACATAATCAACCAATTTTGATCAAAAACATACACAAACACAGAAATAATAATTTGCAATGTATTATTCCAAATGCACTGCAAAATAGACATTTCCTTTAGACATGACCCATATATAATGTAATTCTCACATACGCATGCATGCACATACATACACACACATAATTTGCCTGGTGTTATCAAAACATGCTACATTGCCGAATTTGAGCTTTCCAGGAATTACAATAAAAATGCAGGTACTGTATCTAACATGCACACCAACATTTTGTGTATTAAATAACCATAATGTTAATATTTAGTTACATGATATTTTTGCAATCCTTCTAGGCTGACATTAACTAACTGGATGAGGGGCAGGCAAAGATGCTGCTACTGAAGATGGTGCTGTGAGAACCAGGCCTTGTGTTTGATGTCATGAGAGGCACCGAACAAGGACCAGTGGGAGGTGGCGCTCTGAGCTGGTGCTCATGCGGGCACTGCCGAGAAATGGCAACAGATGTAGAGTGGCCGTGCTGCAACATGCGCCCAGACAAATGCATCAGCCTGCGACCGGTGAGATGTGTACTTATATAAGAAATGAGGGTGGTGTGACAAGAGTATGAATCTCTCTCCCACATCTTTTGGGATCACCGTGTCATCCAACAAACCATGTCTAATTCCCACAAATTTGAATTACTGACCTCCTTCTTCCTGCCAATACACCCCAGTACGATTTTCTTCCTGCCATACACCATTTTCTGAAATTACATATTTGTTACTACCTATACAGTATATATTTTTTGCAAACAAACTCATATCATATATGTGTGTTTGACCTGAATCCATGACGTTTTGGTAAAGGACACTTTGGCCATAGACAGCTGGGCAACAGACATTTTGTTAACAGGACATTTCGGTAACAGGACATATTGGTAATCAAACATTTCGGTAATAGGACATTTCGGTAAAACTATTAAAAATAATCATAATTATTTGGTCATTTTTAAAGGTGTCTTGTATAGATAATTATATACATTTTTGTAATAGACAGTACATTTTGTTAATTTATTATTATTACGCATATGGCATGTTTTGTCAGATTTCTTGAACTTAAAAATGGGCCAAGAGGCCCTGAAGTCCTTTGAACTATTTTGTGAGTTTGTAATTATTAATGGAATGGTTTTTGGTGAATCATAGTTACAGATCATCAAGGGTTATGATGGAAGTAAAATATTGACATGTTTAGTGGAGACTACATACATGCCAGTGAAGAAACACCTGGAAATAAAATATTCAAGTAGACCGTTTCGTGAAGATTGTATATAATATTTATTAGTTAATGTGTTATTAAAAATACTGTACAATTTGAACCCAATTACTATTTTGGCTGATATCCAGTGGTTGTAGAAACCTTGCAGGAGAGTTGGTGAGCTGCAATCTCGTTCTCCCTGCTGTAAACAATTTAGTTAGCAAATTTAGCGTTTTAGGGGACATTTGGTGCCCTTAGAATGATTCAATCAAATACAGATTTCTTGTGTATAGTGGAACTACCACATGAAATGTCTGCAAAATTTGAGAAAAAGTTACTGAACGGTTTCTGAGATACGGCAGCTAACGACAGACGCAGAGTGATGGCAATAGTCCATTGGACGTTCGGCCCAAAGTCAATCAGTGGCTCGCTGCACACATTTATATCCAGACACACATAAGGTAATGTCACACCTGTGAACATCGAGTTGTCGACAACAACAAGGGGAAAGCTAAGCTTTTGTGGAATGTCTATGCTTATACCAAGGAAACAGAAAAATGGTGTGATACAGTGGCGCTGCACATGTATGTCGTGCAAGTCGTGCTATGGTAGTGTGTACACAAACTTGCTAACAGCAAATCCAGTGTTGAGAATTGACCACAACCACTGCCCTGAACCTGCAGCATCATAATTTTTATACTGAATATTTGTGTTACTTTGGATGGAATAAATTGTTACTTAATACAACCTTAGTTCACATTCATTCAAATTAAAACATTATTATTAGCCACTATTGGCGCCTGGTATTCTAAATAGTTTTGTAAAAAGAGGTATACACTGTAAAGATTATTAATTTTGTTGGTCTTACCGAAATGTCCTATTACAAAATGTGTGGTTACAAAAATATCCAATTTCCGAAAGGACATCTTTAAAAATGACAAAATAATTCTCATTATTTTCAATAGTTTACCGAAATGTCCTATTACCGAAATGTCTGATTACCAAAATGTCCTGTTACCAAAATGTATGTTGCCCAAAGTGTCCTTTACCGAAACGTCTGACACCCGTTTGACCTACATCCTAAATACATATCAGTAGGTCTAACCATTACAACAAACAGATGGATAACAAATTCTTTGGAACCTTGTTAATCCCAATGATAATACACAGAAACATCAGCATTGCGACATAATTTCACAGGAATGGAAAATGCTAATATACTGGGTTTTCCGCGCAAATCCAAAAATACATATTTCGCGTCTGAAAGTCCAAATCAGACCACAAACCCAGTTTTACTCAAAAAACTTAATCACACATACATAATCATGTTTCATTCCAATGCACACATACATAATCATGTTTCATTTCAATGCAACTGCTACAGTTTGAATGTACTGGTGTATACATTTCTTTTTAGGAAATGGACTTACTCGTACTCGACCCCACAGTTTTGACAATGGTGGGACGCTACAGAGCAGATGTGTTTGGCGTGCCAGGCATGAGGAGACAATGATGCCATGCGACATTATGCCTACCACCAGTTTGTTTTCTGACAACATGGCAAACTGGGAACAGGGAACCGACATATTATTCCAAGCTGTTGTGTGTGGAAAATTAGGCAGACATTTCCGAGTGCAAGTGGACAGTACTTTGGGTTCAAAGTTCATACATTAGGTTGAAAACATTACTTGTCAAGAATAAAGTGTGTAAACTTTATATAACCACACATAATCAGGTAACCATGGTAATTTATAAATTAATTGATAGTAGTTTGTTATTAAAAAACTAAATGTTACTTAACATATAGGTTACTCATTGACAACTTCCATCTTAGGCATATTTCTTTTTTCCAAATCGGGTTTGATGCCTTGCCACTAGATCTGCTGTTGGTGACACAGGCACTGCTGCAAGTGTTGGTGCAATGTTGCATCCTGCGTTTTGGTAGTGGATCACCAGTACATGCTCGGATGATCTTCTCCTGAAGGGATACTGTTTCGGTTCTCACTCAGGATAATAGTCCATTTCTTTCCCCGTTTGTTGTAGACTTTGAGGTAGCTGTAGATTAATAGACAAACTTAATGACATGTGTCTTGCATTGTTACACAGTATGGCATTTGCAATTTTTTTTTTTTTTATTCAACATGTAAATATTTCAAAACATGTAAATATTTAAAGTAACCTTTTTCATGTGCAATATGTCAGCATATAAAAATGTTATGTAAATAGCTGAATTATTGCAAATAAAAAGTTACTTTAAATATTACACATATATGCATAATGTACATACGCTATTATTATTATGCTTTCTATTGTTTATGTATTGCAACGTAATAAATACCTTTCATTTCTAAAAAAATGTCTTCTCATACATTACTTGCTCGATCATAGGCATTGATTGTTAGAGTCGTCACCAACAAATAAATCCAATCAATAATTAGCTCTATATTGAAATGGCAATAGTTGTTATTATAATGCATAACAAAAATATTTACATGTTCATATTGTTACATGTATATTTAATGTGTACCTGCATACTTACACAGTGTGTTCCTTTCGATTTCTTTTCAATGGTAAATCTTTGTGACTCTGATAATCAATCGCTGCCAGGACCGTGCCCGATATACCGGGAAGCTGCAACAAGTAATTTCATCTGATAAATTTCTGATTCATGTTGCTTCTCTGAGTGTTTGAATCTATATTATTCGATGATGGCCAACCAAGATTTTTAAAATGTTAAGAATAATCAGACTCTGGACCTGAAATGGTGGATAACATAAGTTACAGTAACTATAACTTACGTTATCCACCACAACCACAATTTTTTTCAATAAACAGGCAAGATGTGTTTTTGTGTCTCTTCTTTCTTCATGGGCCTAAGATACAGGCCAAATGTTATCAACAGGAACTGTCCTCAAAGAAGCTGGTTATGGAGTAAATATAGCGTAAGTTACAGGACACCACAATTTGGCCCAATATTGTGCAACTTCACTCATGCTAAATTTAATTTCTTCAAATTTCCCATTTTCTTCCATGTTAAGTTGAGAAAGAGTAATGTGTACCTTTCAGTGACATTGATGTCAAGCTCATATGAAGCATCCTCCGTGCATTGTGATGGTAGCCATGAATCATCATCATCGCCCTCCTCACTGTCTTCATCATATGACAGAGGGCTACAAACAAATACTTATTGAATAATGATGTTTAGTTGACAAAACAGTGCTACATCTGTTTAAACTCCACAAATTAGTATGTAATGGTATGTCATAAAATTAACGTCTTTTTTGTTTTAATGTCAACCACATAACTCAAGTAAAACTGAAACAAGGCATGCATAATATAATGACATATGTTACTTGTAGAAACTAGAGTAGAATATCCTACCGTAACATTCCAGTGAAACAATACTAACATTTATAAATATGCAACTGTGAAAAATTACCCAACGGAGATATGCATTATGTCTGGTTTCTGTGATGGGCCTGCCACTGGTGAAGGTAGGGATGAAGGCCCTGCCACAGGTTGGGATGATGGTGAATCTGCTGCAAAAACAGAGGTAATAAAAGGTTGTTCTGTAAAAATGTATGCAAATTATTATCTTGTTGACATAAAAAACATGTCATTTAAAATGCTATGCTATTTCACCAATGTGAATGACTGCTAAAAACAGTCGGGAAACATAAAAATATTGATGCCATTGCCAATTTTGTAGGTGAATATTCAAAAATTACACTCTTATAACGGATGATGACATTTCAACCACGTTTATTAACAACTGCAGCTGCAGATAGCTGCCATTTTAATAAAAAAAAACTTTTTCTTTAACGCACAGGCACCGACTCGGTCTCAGATGGAATTGAACAAATTGACATAAAATTCCCAATATGACGTTGGTAGGGCACGGTATTACGCGATGCACGAAGTTAGGATACGCCGATAATTATACCCGTTCCAGACAATAATTTTGTCGACTAGATGGGCGACGTTTGAGCTACGTAATCTACTTCATATTCCATTCCCTTCCTATGTTTTACCGGGTACCATTCTACCTAGCTTACGATTACGCCTTGGCCCTAGCCCCGGGCTAGCATCAAGGAGTATGGACAGTGACGTCTGACAGTGTCAGTGACGATAATGTCCCGAGGCCGAGCCTGTGCCTGTGAGTGTGAACGACATGACGCCCGTATGTGAGATTTTCTATATAAATGCAACCAATCTATCGGCATCAAATATACTTCAAATTAAAAATATAATTTGTATGACACCATGTTCACTTGGAACTCACTGACAATAAAACACGACGACGATGTAATGCCTGGTCACTGACACTGGTGTCGGTGATGCAAATTCAAGTTGAAAAACTTACGACGAGTTACATGTCAAGCAGAACTTCCGCCAGTTTATGATCAGATTTCGGATTTACGTCAGCCTTCAGGCGATCCCATCGTACCTTCTGCTCTTCCAAAATTACCCGTGTAGTAGACCGGAATTTGTCACGTCCTTTTTGTTTTTTCTTCGCCGCTGAACATAGTACTGCACGACGCAACATTTTCTTATCCGTCATTACGATCGAATGTCAACAACTATGCAACTTGCGTTCACGTGATCATGTACCACGTGAGCACGCATTTCTGTCTCATTAGTAGTCGGATTTTAGCCACGCCTACAACGGCTTTCGAAAGCGACTCGCAGTCGATGTATACAAAGTGATATGTGCACTTATCATTAACATTTCATAAAACAAAATGGTTCATTAAAACATCTTTGGGCAGTCAGTACGACATAATATACATAATTTATACTGTATAACATGATTTTGCAATAAAAACAAAAAAGCCACGAAGTGCAACTGTCCCTTTAAGCCCCCAGAGAATCTCCTCTGTCACTTTCCATGGTATTCATGTCATTCTCAATTATGTGTAATAACTTGTATGCAGCCAAATAAAATTACATTACAATAAAGAACAACATAACGTTTTATGTATGTTTTTTCAGAGATATTCATGACACTGATATCTTGCTGCCAGAGAGAGGCCAGAGGGTTGCCAAGGAGATGGGGGCGTTCTACTATGAGACTAGCGTCCTTGTTCCTTACGGAGTCGATTACATGTTCATGAACGCATTACGAGCTGCTCTCCTCCACAAACGCGACAAACACATCTGGAGTCTACTTGGCAGTCTGAAACACATCCAAAAACCAGCAAGCCAGGCCCCGTTTCAGCCACCGAGACCACTAGCACCCCTACTGGTGGTGACTGCAGAGGAGAGCGATTCCGACTTCTGGCACCAGGTGGAGTGTGACAGTTATTGCGATGTGGTGTTTGTGACATCGGGTGGTTGTGTATCGGCGCATGCAGCATATCTTGTCACGGCTTCGTCCGTCTTTAAACGTCTGCTGCTGACACCTGGGGAGTTTTTAAGTAGTCATGTATCCAATGGCAATTCGCAACAGTTGCACAGTCGCAACGTGGACATGACATGCACCGATTGGACGAAACTTTCTAGTGACACAGTGGAGACATCTGGTGGCATTGGTGCCCAATTGCTAGCTCGCTCATCAGTAAACCGAGAACCACAACAAACATTTTTATTCAACCACCCGGTGTTCCAGAGTCTCGAAATGCAGCCGTTCTCCGACCCGCTGATCAGCGATGGCGCCACCTGGCGGACAGTAATCCACATAAGCAAAGCTGCAACATTGCCTGCATTCAAGTGTATTCTGCGATATCTTTACACTGGTCAGTTTGGCAGCGACGACGCAGCCATTCTCTCAGATGTCCAGACGCTCTCTGACCTGCTAGGTATGACCGAGCTGGCTGCTGTGGTAACCAACATATGCAACCATGAGGAATTCCTCAACTCAGAGGCGCTGAAGACACTGCATGCGACTGTGGAACGTCAGACCCAAGAACTGCTCATAGAACGCGGTCTTCTGGCAGGTGAGAACACAACGTTGAGTTCACTCTAGTTTTACTTATCATTCATGACATCTGACTATTATTGCTCTAGCATATGTATCAGTATGTATGTATGTTTATCTTTTCCTCCTTGATGCTTCACGTCTGGGTTGCTAAATTTTCAGTGGTTCATCTTGACCACTCAGAAGAAACGTAGTGCTATCATTTTTTCAAAACTCCTTATAAGTTGAGGTCTTACCTGTTAAGGGTTCATACTGGATGTTAGATGCAGCGACCACTGACGTGTAGTATAAAACTCAGGATTTCATTGCTTTGTTACGGATATAAACATGAAGGCTCTCACCTAGAGCCGTTACAACCAATTACTGAGCTATTCATGCCAGAGGATGGCTATTTTTGCTAGAATTAATATTAATGTAACATAAATAAAGCAAAACTCTACAGAGAAGGTATTCAAAACTGGACCTGGTCATGTGTAAAGAATAGATGTAGCCATGATAAATCTATTTATTAATACGCAAATTTTGGGGCATTGTAAACTTGTATATCTCCTCCAAGAGGTGCTGAGGTCCACCCGCCTCTTTCTATGTTCATTGGCTGCCTTGGACCATTGGCTTCTCATCTAACAATTGGCAATGTATTTCGAAAAACACAAAGGTGGTAGTTATTTCAAGTTATTTACTTCTTAAGTAACATGTTTGCTTGGCTAACCATTTGAGAAATATGGAAACTAGAATGGTTAGCGACTCACCAGATGGCACCACTGTGAACAAGTTTAAAATAAAAAATGGTGATAACTGATGCCCTTAGATATTGTAACGGTGATAACTGATGCCCTTAGATACTGTAATTGTGATAACTCATGCCCTTAGATATTGTAACAGTGATAAATGATGCCCTTAGATATTGTAACAGTGATAAATGATGCCCTTAGATATTGTAACGGTGATAACTGGTGCCCTTGGATATTGTAACAGTGATAAATAATGCCCTTAGATATTTTAACAGTGATAAATAATGCCCTTAGATACTGTAACAGTGATAACTGATGTCCTTAGATACTGTAATGGTGATAACTCATGCCCCTAGATACTGTAACAGTGATAACTGATGCCCTTAGATATTGTAACAGTGATAACTGATGCCCTTAGATATTGTAACGGTGATAACTGATGCCCTTAGATATTGTAACAGTAATAACTGATGCCCTCAGATATTGTAACATTGATAACTGATGCCCTCAGATATTGTAACGGTGATAACTGATGCCCTGGGTTTGTTACTCTGTCAGTGGGTGTGTGCAAGTCAATAATAAAATACAATAATATAAAAGTAGTGATCTGTGCCCATTGAGTTTGACCCAGTGACCGTGTTGACAGATGTGTGGTTCCAAGTGGATGATGGTCTGGTGGCTGGACACAAGGCGTTGCTGACCGCTCGCTCAGAGGTCATGGCCCATATGTTCGGCTGCGGACACTTCCGTGAATGTTCTGCTAAACTGGCAAGTATCGGTCATGTCTGAAATTTGGTCAGTGCGCTTTAACTTTTAAAGGGACATTGTCTGTCCAATTTTTTTTATCTCCCGCTGTACACTCTTCTCTCCATTTCAGTGTTCTTCAAAATTGGTTCCATTATGTGATGGTTTGAACAACATCACTAGAATATAATGAAACATTTCTGGTATAGACGCATTACTGTCTAAGTCGTTTATTAAATTATTTTAGTCTTCATACGTTATAGTCACAACCTATTTTCTTTTTGACAACTATGTTAGTTATTTATTATTTTCTATTTCTAATTCAATAGATACCTTTACATTCTTATTTCAATGCAACTCCCAACATTTATTTATTTATTAATGATACTTTATTATATTTGACGTACACTCATGTACGCAAGTGCTTTAGTTTGTCTAGCTCAGTTTTGTTTAACAACACGTTTTTTTTATTTGTATTGTTATTTGAATTATATATTTTTTTGCATTTTAGTAGATTGTTGTAAATACTACTGAATGGTTTTTACTTTGGATCTTAGTGTGTAAATAAAGTTATTATTATTTCAGATTCAGTTCCCGGGCGTCACCCGTGACACATTCCTCGCCCTACTGCACTATCTGTACACCGGACAGTGCCCTCTGCTGGAGAACATTGACTGTGTCGAACTTATCGAGCTTGCCAACCGTCTCTGTCTGTCGCGACTGTTGGCGCTCACAGAGAGACACCTGGTGGAGGCATTGACAACCGCCGAGAAAGACGGAAAGGACATCGTGGAAGATGTCATCGTCATACTGACGTCTGTTCTGGTGAACTGAGATTAAAACATTATATTCAGGACCGGTGCATGCATTAACATGTATATACATTCAAAACATACTAAGATTAGGTCGTTTTAATCATCCTCACAAGCCAGGGGTGCACTACGTACGTACACTAACCCTATGCATTGTATGGAAGTTAGCTGAATCAAGTCATAATTGACTTTGCTGTACCATCTGTGAGAACAGTGCAGACACCTGTTGAACTGCGCTACAGTTCCAAGACGAAAGTTTCAGGAATCGCAGTATAATGACCCGTTCGACCATTCTCACGAGCTGCTGAGCGGTACTGTGTATAACTACGTCTACTTCCCAACTCACCAGAACTTCCCGGCAAGTGATATTATTGGCTGAGCCTATCTTCAGAGTTTCGCAAGGCAGTCTGCCAGGGAGTACTAAGACTTGTAATCAACAGCGCCCCCTGGTGTGAGGATGGTTTTAATCAAATAAAGCGATACAAAGTTATGGGTGAAATTAATAAATAAAAATATATAATAAATATCTAGAATACATGTTAATAGAACAGCATCCTCATTAACCTTGGCAGTGACCTTCACCCTTGCAGCTTCACAATGCTGACCAACTGGTCAGTTGGTGTTTGTGGTTCCTGTCGGTCAACTACCATGCTGCCTACATTAACCACTGGAAGCTGCTGCAGACACTGAGTCCAGTGCATCAAGCCTACTTGAACAAGCACAGATGGCCCCCAGTCTGGTGAGTTGTAGGGTCTTTCAAAAATTACATAACACCAGATGGGTGAGGGTATATGCCAGATGTTATGTAGCATTACGAAGAGCAGGCGATGTTTTCAATACCGTTATGTAGTACCACCGATTGATTTTGCCGTTTTTATTAGAACAAAAATTTGGATAGTGGGTAATGTTAAGCCTGGATCTTTTCCTGGGTTGTGTTGTTTAGATCTTTTCCTGGATGTTGTAAAGTCTGTAACTTCCCCCCCCCCGAGTAGTATAAATTTTTGATCTTTCCTCGGATGTTGTAAAGTCTGGATATTTCCCCGAGTAGTGTAAAAGCTGGATTTATCTTTCGGGTAGTGTAAAGCCTGGATATTTCCCTGGGTAGTGTAGTCTGGATTATTCTCGGGGAATATAAAATATGGATCTTTCTCTGGGTGTGTAAAGCCTGGCTCTTCCTCTGGGTAATGTGGATCTTTCCCTGGGTAGTGTAAATTTTGGCTCTCCCTGAGTAGTGTAAAGTCTGCATCTTTCCCTAGGTAGTGTAAAGCCTGGATCTTTCCCTGGGTATTGTAAAGTCTAGACATTCCCCTGGGTAGTGTCGCTGCTGACTGTGTTGATGTTGTAGGTACTTGAAGGAGGTGGACCTGTATG
This sequence comes from Paraescarpia echinospica, assembly GCA_020002185.1. Taxonomy (NCBI): domain Eukaryota; kingdom Metazoa; phylum Annelida; class Polychaeta; order Sabellida; family Siboglinidae; genus Paraescarpia; species Paraescarpia echinospica. The sequence goes on along the minus strand of CM034534.1, from coordinate 61,929,312 downwards.
AGAGAGCAGTGCTTGATAAACAGAGAGAGGAGCGGGGACGTCGGTCGTGTATTGGCGGCAGCGATGATGATGAGGACAACGGAGGTTGTCTTGGCTTCTGTAGTCGCCGCAACCGTCGACTCAAGTGTTTCCCACACTCGCTCCCAGAGGTCTACGTCTGACTCCGCCGAATACCGTGTTGTCATGGCGACAGAGACAATGACTGAACAAGTTTCGAACTCTGTATTTGTTATAATCTATTGATGGGTTATGATGCACTAATTATGAGACTACATGTGTCAGGCCATGATGGTTCGGAATGTAAGGTACATTTCATAAAACTGAGAATAAGCTAAAATACATTCGCAGGGATGAAAGTGTTTTGGTATTTTAAATTTTTTTACTACCTGATTGAATAATGCAGTTTGAGTTACCGGGTATTTTTGACATGTGTTTTGGACTGTCTGACTTGACGTGCAAATACCTAAATTTGACGTCTGTCTCAGAGCTCAAATTCTTCAGTTAGTTCAACCACCCATAAATTTATAATTGACCTTCATGCAAGACACTGATATCTCTGATAAAACTGAAGTTTCCCTGTAACACAATGCTCAAACTCCATACTGCCAAAATGTACCTTAAGATCTGAACCATTGCGACCTGTCACAAATATGTTAGTTAAACTTCATCAGGATAATGTGTTACCGGTGATGAAATAGGTCTGGTGTCTCCCAATGAAAAGTCATTCTGACTGAAGTTAGCTTCGTCTGGATACCATGTTCAGCAGATAGCGACCTAAAGTCATTCTGACTGAAGGTAGCTTCGTCTGGATACCATGTTCAGCAGATAGCGACCTAAAGTCATTCTGACTGAAGGTAGCTTCGTCTGGATACCATGTTCAGCAGATAGCGACCTAAAGTAACTAATAATATCATAGTCACAAAGTAGCAAGTGATCAAAAAGACATCTTTTGACCATTTTTGAACAATGGGAAAGAGCTTTATTTATAACTAAAGTATGGTACTGCTGCTTTAAGAATGTAATCTCTTCTGCTACTCTTGTGAAAAATCACAGTAAGATAAGTGATGTGCAGACGCAGGTTTTGGTGATGGTGACGTGTGTGTCCTGTATGGATATCTATAGGCTTGAGGGAATTTCATGTCACCGTAATTAATTACGCTAACTTTTGAACCTCACTTTATGGTCACCCTGGTAATACAGCTGCCTTGCAATTAAGGTCACTATAGGAGAGCCCAGAATTATTTCTGTAATAAAGCATAGGAAATTAGACCAGCTAATAAGGTCACCTTGCTATTCTGGTCACTTTGAACCAGTTGCAAGGGGGACCTTAATAGGGAGGTTCCAATGTACTCTACTTACAAGTTGGATTATGTCACGGCTTGCATGTGAAGTTTCAGCACGAATATTTGTGGTTTCGATCCGATATGCTGGAATTTTAGAATGTATATACATTGTAAAGCGGGCTATAGTACGGATCAGACCTGGGGCCGAGTACGTTTTCATGAGTATGAGTACTTTGACAATGGACGAGTACGAGTACATTGCTAAAAGCAGAGTACAAGTACGAGTACATTCTCACAAGTAAAAGTACGAGTATATTAAAAAAAGTAAATATTAAATAATTACGTATTTTATTAATTAATCTAATTTATATAACTCACCACAAGTGAATATGCAATGGTAGTTGATCAATATTTTTTTATGAGGAAAACTGAAAAACCTCTTTTTCGTTGGCATTAATTTCAGTGGCATCCTATGATCTTATCATTTATTTGCCAATGCACCGAATGAACATGAGTTGTTCAAGGTTGAGTCTTAATTAGCCTGCACCGTTCAGGGCGGAATACTTAGAAGTTTGCAATTTATATTTTCTGATCGTAGACTACTGGTTTTAGAGAGGGTTAGCACATGTCAAAATTAAAAAGAAATTATTTTCCCCAGTACATATTGAGAAAGTACTCGGATGTACTCGTAAAATCTGAGTACACCGAGTATGAGTACATGACACATAAGTTTTATAAGTACGAGTACTTTAAAAATGTACTCGAGTACTTCCGCCCCAGGTCTGGTACGGATCTCAGCCATCTTCACACTTAGTCATCATCTTTCCCTAGTCTCTCTCTCTACCTCACTCTCATCACCCCATTAATCCACTGCTGATCCCATTATTAATCCACCTCTTTTAATCTGCCATTCAGGCTTTGCTTCATGTTTTTAGCCTGTCTTTTTCATGGCTACTGTAATCTTCTCCAAACCAACTTCATCTTGATTCTACAATCCACCTTCCAAGATCCTTTTTAACAACTAACAATCACCGTTTGGATCAGTTAACAACATTTCATGTCAATACTAAGAACATGAAAACTAAATTTGCTTATGTCAAAAGTACAAATGTAATTTTTCTTCCATTTTTTTACTAATTTACACGTTACTTGTTCCACATCTGCAGACAGTGGACGCTCGCTATAAGAACTCACAATCTAAGGAGCATCTGTCCACATCTGCAGACAGTGGACGCTCGCTATAAGAACTCACAATCTAAGGAGCATCTGTCCACATCTGCAGACAGTGGACGCTCGCTATAAGAACTCACAATCTAAGGAGCATCTGTCCACATCTGCAGACAGTGGACGCTCGCTATAAGAACTCACAATCTAAGGAGCATCTGCTTTAATTGAAACACACTGCAATTCTGGTGCACTGTTATATTCAATTGTGCAAATAAGGAACATTGAATAAAAGTAACAGATTTATTAAATCCAAACACTTTCCTTATAATTATGTGAAGCAAACCCCTTGTATCTGTAATACCACTGCATCATGATCATGCTTCGTGTAGTTTGGCTGAAAAATGGCCTGAATGTTAAGACAATTTGTTCCTTAGTATTAACACTAAGGGTAGATATATGGTTGAAAATGTGTTAACTGCTAGCTAGTTGACTAATTACTATTTGCATGATGCATCTGCCAATCTTTTGCCATTTTGTTTACAGAGAGCAAGTTATTTTGGGAATATTTTTAAAGTTTATATTTTATGATTGACAATGTATCACTTGTTTGTTGCTGTATGTTTGTTGCAGACACAAATGCAATATTTATTTGTTGGTGTTCATTTAATGAAATGCATTACAAATAGTGTATAATCACTACTGTATGTATCATGATTCAGTTATTGAATGATGATATCAGTTGATCTTTGACTACCGGGTAGTTATATATTGCACTAATATGACTTATAAACTGGTGTTGGATTAAATCATGTTCCAGTAGACATATTGAAAGAAACGTAAACATAATTATGCTATTTATAATATTTTTGTTTGTTCTGTTTGCCACCTTTTGAATTTTACATTTTATGACAGTTTATATTGCTGCTATGGGGTATTTATCTTATTTCTCTGTCTGTCTTATGTTAATACACTTTTGCAAATGTTGTAATTTACAATTCAGTTATTTTATAAAAAAATATTCTACCCACAACAGAAACATGTCAGGAATTCTGTGTCTCTTATAAATGCAGACAAAACAATTACCAAACATTTATTTTAATAAATGCAAACATTTAACAACAATTAAAAACAGCATCAAAAACTTAACACACCCGATTGTACAACTGCAACGTTTCAATTAAAGTCAACTGAATTGACTCCATATTCAATATTAAAACACCTAATATCCTTAGAACATACATTAACTCGACACAATTAAATGATAAACATTTCAATACCCCTCATCCTAAAACATACATTCACATGACATGTTTGAGAACAAATAAACATCATACATGGAACCTGCCAAGTCGTTTGTCTTTTTATTAACACGCCTTTGAGTCCTCTGGCTGCAACTGCTGGAACTAAACACTAATAATTAAAATATTCTAGAAATACAAAAATATCCCTTGCCAAGTATCGTATAAATAATAACACAAGAAAGCGCTCTCATAACAAACCAAATAGATCTTATGGGCATTTCTGTTTTACAGACATTGTTAGTGACAGTTACATTTTCATTCTTGGTATCACCGGATAGTTCTGTATGCGTGTAGGTTTTACTCAGCTTGAGGAATATGTGATGCCTACAAAATGACACTGATTTATCGTAAACTCTTGTATAGTGTATGAGATGTGTCTACCTTACCATTCTGACTGCTCCGGTGTGTCTGAGACTCTGAGTGAACCACAAACGCCAACTTATTTACTCAAACTCTTGTAAGAATTAACTTCAGTCATTACATGTAACTGGCCAAGGCCAATTTCTGGGCTGACATACATCCTTCAGCCCACTCAAGTTGTCCTGTATCCTTCAGTCCACTCAGGTTGTCCTGTATCCTTCAGCCCACTCAGGTTGTCCTGTATCCTTCAGCCCACTCAGGTTGTCCTGTATCCTTAAGCCCACTCAGGTTGTCCTGTATCCTTCAGCCCACTCAGGTTGTCCTCTATCCTTCAGCCCACTCAAGTTGTCCTGTATCATTCAGCCCACTCAGGTTGTCCTGTATCCTTCAGCCCACTCAGGTTGTCCTGTATCCTTCAGCCCACTCAGGTTGTCCTGTATCCTTCAGCCCACTCAGGTTGTCCTGTATCCTTCAGCCCACTCAGGTTGTCCTGTATCCTTCAGCCCACTCAGGTTGTCCTGTATCCTTCAGCCCACTCAGGTTGTCCTGTATCCTTCAGCCCACTCAAGTTGTCCTGTATCCTTCAGCCCACTCAGGTTGTCCTGTATCCTTCAGCCCACTCAGGTTGTCCTGTATCCTTCAGCCCACTCAGGTTGTCCTGTATCCTTCAGCCCACTCAAGTTGTCCTGTATCCTTCAGCCCACTCAGGTTGTCCTGTATCCTTCAGCCCACTCAAGTTGTCCTATATCCTTCAGCCCACTCAGGTTGTCCTGTATCCTTCAGCCCACTCAGGTTGTCCTGTATCCTTCAGCCCACTCAGGTTGTCCTATACCCTTCAGCCCACTCAGGTTGTCCTGTATCCTTCACCCACTCAGGTTGTCCTGTATCCTTCAGCCCACTCAAGTTGTCCTGTATCCTTCAGCCCACTCAGGTTGTCCTATATCCTTCAGCCCACTCAGGTTGTCCTGTATCCTTCAGCCCACTCAGGATGTCCTGTATCCTTCAGCCCACTCAAGTTGTCCTGTATCCTTCAGCCCACTCAGGTTGTCCTGTATCCTTCAGTCCACTCAGGTTGTTCTGTATCCTTCAGCCCACTCAGGTTGTCCTGTATCCTTCAGTCCACTCAGGTTGTTCTGTATCCTTCAGTCCACTCAGGTTGTTCTGTATCGTTCAGTCCACTCAGGTTGTCCTGTATCCTTCAGCCCACTCAGGTTGTTCTGTATCCTTCAGCCCACTCAAGTTGTCCTGTATCCTTCAGCCCACTCAGGTTGTCCTGTATCCTTCAGCCCACTCAGGTTGTCCTGTATCCTTCAGCCCACTCAGGTTGTCCTGTATCCTTCAGCCCACTCAGGTTGTCCTGTATCCTTCAGCCCACTCAGGTTGTCCTGTATCCTTCAGCCCACTCAGGTTGTCCTGTATCCTTCAGCCCACTCAAGTTGTCCGTCACATGAGTTTTGAGAGAGCAAGGAAAGTTGACAAAATCAACGCATGCATAATCGTTTCGTACATTCACGTGAAGATTCCAATTTTGAAAATAACTTGAAGGTAATAACTGAGAAGCAATTAATAGATGTTATGATTTTTACCAAAACTATATCCAAAATGTTGCAAAAACAAACCAGCATGTGGATACCAGGTAGTTTTGGTTTTTCACAAAGTGAAAAAAAAAATGAATTGAGGAAACACCTCTATAACACGTATGCGTTACACAAGTAATGTCGACTCTCGACATCGACCTCCGACCTTTGAGTCACAAGACTGGAGGCAGCTGGCGCCAATGATGACATCACACAGCTTTCCTGCCCGTCTTTTTGAAATGACAAGTGCGTATCTTTAGTCGACTGTACTAGCGAAAATATCAAGTTAATTTCAACTACATAACTCAAGTATTTCGAACATAAAACAACATTTCTCTACTGTTTACCTGTGTCATGTACAACACTGGATGCCCGCCTGATTGCATCTACAATGAATATTAAAATTTTTCAAAATGTTTAATAATCGGCACCTGAGGATTATTATTGTTTGTTGCAGGCCATCTGTACCTTCGGCTTCCTCTCTCTCTTCCCCCTCTTCCCTCTCGATTCTTCATCCCCTGGGAGTCGGGGCACAGACCACCCGTAGCTGCGGAGGTAGGGTTCCAAAGCCTCGAGAGAGAGGGACGGTAGATAGGAACCGATCCTCTTGCGCTTCCACCAGGCGCCGCGCCGCGCTGCTCGACTGCCGACCTTTGTGTAGGAGTATCGGTAGTGCTCCACCCGCACAAACCTAGGCACAGCACAGGCACGTCTCATGTAGGAGGCACACATCAGAAGTACGACTATGTAACAATAAGCGTTTGTGTGAGTGTGCGTGTGTAAGTCTGTGTGTGTCTGTGTGTGTGTGCGTGTGTCTGTGTATGTGTAGATCTGTGTGTGTCTGTGTGCGTATGTCTATGTGCGTGTGTCTGTGTGTGCATGTGGGTATGGTGGCATCTGTGTGTGTGTGTCTGTGTGTGTCTGTGTGTGTTGGCCTGTGTGTGTGTGTCTGTGTGTGTGTAGGTCTGTGTGTGTGTGTAGATCTGTGTGTGTGCATGTGGGTATGGTGGTATCTGTGTGTGTGTGTGTGTGTGTGTGTGTGTGTGTGTGTGTGTGTGTGTGTGTGTGTGTGTGTGTGTGTGTGTGTGTCTGTGTGTCTGTATGTGTGTGTGTGTGTTCGTGTGTGTCTGTGTATAGGTCTATGTGTGTGTAGGTCTATGTGTGTGTGTAGGTCTGTGTGTGGGTGTGTGTGTGTGTGTGTGTATGTGTGTGTGTGTGTGTGTGTGTGTGTGTGTGTGTGTGTGTGTGTGTGTGTGTGTGTGTGTGTGTGTGTGTGTTTGTGTCCATGTGAGCCTGTGTGCAGTCAGACATTATTACGCTATCAGTAAATCAAAATGTGCATGCAAGTATGCAGTGCTCGAAATTCCGCTTGTCTGTTAGCCCAAGACAATTGGATTTGCTACCAGACAAGTGAAATTGCTACATCTTGTTGTCCGTGGGACAACCTGGCTATTTACAGCCAGGACAACTAGAAAATGAGTATTCAGTTGTCCGTTCTCTAAAACATCTGTCATACAGCAAATTTCTTCAGTAATGTTGTTCTCTAATGACGTTAACACACACAAAATAAACCACAAGAAATTCAGCTGTCAACGTCTGCTATTTTGAAAATGACAGCCATAGTCAGCATGATGATGCAGCACTGTTTGCCGCAGAATCGGCCTACGTTAGCATGGCTATGTCTATGGCGTGTGATTTTTATTCTGTTACTGGGTGAAATTGTTTGAATAAAATAGCATTCATTCTATGGGAATCTAATCAGGGTTTTTATCAAGAGCCAGGACCCGGGTAATTTATCTGGCTGTGGTACTCCTTAACGAATAACGTTGTCACCGGTACGTGGTAGGTAAACGGCCCGTTTTGGGGCACACATCGACCATGATAACAATATATATGGCAGCAGGGCCTCACCCAGAGACCCGTCCACCCGTCCTGTGGACGGGTATATTCATAAATTGAGTTTTTTGGACGGGGTCAAATTGATTGAGGACGGGTCCGTCCATGTCATTTTTGTTGTGTGGGCCAGCCCGTCCATGCCATTTTTACGTCATTGAAACTGCCGCGAAGCCAATTACAAAATCTACGGAGACTGGTTTTGAAAATCGCCCACCCGGATTACCTGGCCAGCTCCCCGACACACACCAGGCCTCAACATGCTAAGATAATTGTCACCTACCCGCTAGCGGCGACTTGCTAGGGTAATTGTTACCTACCCGCTAGCAGCGACTTGCTAGGGTAATTGTTACCTACCCGCTAGCGGTGACTTGCTAGGGTAATTGTTACCTACCCGCTAGTGGCTACTTGCTAGGGTAATTGTTACCTACCCGCTAGCGGTGACTTGCTAGGGTAATTGTTACCTACCCGCTAGCGGTGACTTGCTAGGGTAATTGTTACCTACCCGCTAGTGGCTACTTGCTAGGGTAATTGTTACCTACCCGCTAGCGGTGACTTGCTAGGGTAATTGTTACCTACACGCTAGTGGCTACTTGCTAGGGTAATTGTTACCTACCCGCTAGCGGTGACTTGCTAGGGTAATTGTTACCTACCCACTAGTGGCTACTTGCTAGGGTAATTGTTACCTACCCGCTAGCGGCGACTTGCTAGGGTAATTGTTACCTACCCGCTAGCGGTGACTTGCTAGGGTAATTGTTACCTACCCGCTAGTGGCTACTTGCTAGGGTAATTGTTACCTACCCGCTAGCGGCGACTTGCTAGGGTAATTGTTACCTACCCGCTAGCGGTGACTTGCTAGGGTAATTGTTACCTACCCGCTAGTGGCTACTTGCTAGGGTAATTGTTACCTACCCGCTAGTGGCTACTTGCTAGGGTAATTGTTACCCACCCGTTAGCCGTTGAAAGGCACCCGACACTTGCCTATGTCTATGTAGACTAAATAATCCTATGTGAAGTCAACATCAGGGCAGGGAGATACAATAAGCACTTGCCGATTATGACGCGTTCTTGGAAAACGAATGGAATTCCGCGTAATCAACATTTCGAAACGGGATTTTTGTTTATGAATGGAAACTCGGTAAACGCTAAAAGAGCAGAATTACCAACACCGTAAACGATACTGACTTTATTGGCGATATTTTGAAACAAACATGATTACTCTGCAACGGTATTAGTTTATTTTGGTGAATTTATGACGATTTAAAAAAAGCGCATGGCAAATCGTTACGAGCGAGTCGTGTCAACCAAAGGCAAAGACCGTGTATCAATACAAGACGGTGCAGCATGCGTTATTTCCATTCTTCAAAGTACGTAAGTGGAGCGGTTAGTCCGCCATTCTGGAGGCACACCAAGCCAGAGCATATACTCTGACGCACGTTGTAGCCTTCCAAATGGCGGACAAAAACTCCAATTGTAGACTGCCATGATTTTGCTCAGTGACGCCACCTGTCTAAATATGGGCTCCTTGACCTTGGTATCAACCGACGTAAACAGGGACGCGGGCGAAAGGCGCTAACATAAACCATTTTGCGATCGTTGTCTGGCTGTCTGCTAAGCGCATTGAAGACATGTTGCTAATTAAATGTAATTGTCACATATTCCTATTTCAAACACAAAACTTGAAGGAATAACAACAGCCTAGGTTACGCTGGCTCAAAGTGATATATCCCGCGTTTTGTAGTTCTAACAAATTCCGTTGGATGGCGTCATATATAGCGCTAGCTAAAATGAAACGGCATCAGTGATTTGAACATTCAGAATTCTTAATATGATTGCTTGTGTAAATTACATTTGTTAATGTATATATTAAGCACTGCTGCATGAGGAACAACCAGACATTTATGTTATTGTGTGACAGGAATTATTGTATTATCTAAATTCATCATGTACAGTGGTTATTGTGTTGCAAATATTTCACAAATAAATGTTATTAGAAATGTTAACCACACAGTAAACAGTATTATTTAGATGCAGAGATCATAACGTGATATTTTAAATATATGTATTATTTTTCAAAGTTAACGTTGAAATAAAATATTACTTTTCTGAACAGAAATGGGCTTCTTTTTTCACTTTTAAACAGAAAATGCATCATTTGACACGAAAAATGCTACTTACATTTCTGATCACATGTGAGATGCATTCAGCCATGTTCTCTGCCTTGCCTTCATAAATGGTAATATGTACACTGTACTTTTAGTTTATTTTTATTCTTTATGATTGGACACACTAAGTATGATTACCAAAATTTACCATGCTGGTGTATATATATATACTCATAGTTGCATGTCCTATCCCGCATCCGATCGCGCGTTCAATCGCATGCCCGACCGCACTTCGTAGCATGTCTGAAAACATTTGGACTGGCAAAAATTTGATCCAGGGTGAGGCCCTGCATGGCAGCAAAACAGTGCCGGTCAACGAGTGTCATTTGGCGATAATAAATGATAGTTTTAAATTGTTCGCGTGGAAGTTTGCGAATCGCCGTAACATTACTTGTAGTTTGTAGAAAGTCTGCCAAGTGCCTAGTGGACAGATTGGCAACTACCTCGCGCATAGCGAACAGATCCTAGCGCTACTAGTTTCACAGTAATAAATGAAAATACATGCATAGCCATGGATGCATGTGTATTTGTTATCATCATTCATTGTAGCCTGCAATAACATTATCAAATACATGCAACTTTATGTACTTTTTATTCAGAATTGCAATTTTGAGCCACCATATCCATGCCAAAATAATATCTATGTGTCCTTAAAATGGATAAAATACAACCATATTTAAACAAATAAGTGTTTTGCAAGATACATTACCTATTAGTCATTCCATTTCAGATAACAGAAGATGAGTTTTCAACTCTACTGATTCCAACTGACAATGACCTGGGGAGTGCATTGCCCTGAAAAGTGCTGGGGATGGGATTTATTTGTACAATTCAGTATCCATTTTGCTGAAAGGTGACGAGTCACTGGCACCAAAAACCTTGGTTCATGTTGTACGACTGATTTCTCTGCCTATTCTAGGCAAACTTAACAGGTGTTTTCAAACATAACCATTACATTATCTTCATAGAATATTTTGTTTGCCAATGCAAAACACCTGAAAACAGGGTACATCTGCCGACCGCGCGTTGCTAGCCGTTCCATGCCACAACCTTGAACGATATGGCCACCGTTCATTCTCTCGCGTGGGGCTGTCTCTGTGGAATGCGCTACCTGAGGATCTGCGTCTGACCGAGTGCATGGACACATTTAAAGCGTGTCTTAAGACTCATTATTTCAAGCTTGCTTTTAATGTCTAGTTCTTTATACCATTCACTCTCCACATCGTAGTATTTATTATTACTATTATTTTGTACTATTATACTAGCTTATTATTTTAATTATTTACTCATTAATATTTTATTGTCTACTTATTTATTATTATCTGTTATGCAGGTCGTTATATTTTTAGCTTAGGTTTGTTTAGTACATTTTATATTTTAATGCAGTTCTAGCCTTTTTTACGTTTAATTAGCTTAACTAGCCTATTATTTTTAATAATTTATTCATTAATATTTTATTGTCTATTTATTTATTTATGTGTCTTGATACTTTTAGTTTAGGTATGTTTAGTACATTTTTTATTTCATGCAGTGACGGGGAATACTAGTGTACATTGGTTATCAGCACAAACTATTCAACTGTAAGTACTGTATGTGACTGGGAACACTAGTGTACACTGGTTATCAGCACACACTATTCAACTGTAAGTAATGTATGTGACGGGGAACACTAGTGTACATTGGTTATCAGCACAAACTATTCAACTGTAAGTACTGTATGTGATGGGGAACACTAGTGTACATTGGTTATCAGCACACACTATTCAACTGTAAGTACTGTATGTGACGGGGAACACTAGTGTACATTGGTTATCAGCACACACTATTCAACTGTAAATACTGTATGTGATGGGGAACACTAGTGTACATTGGTTATCAGCACACACTATTCAACTGTAAGTACTGTATGTGACGGGGAACACTAGTGTACATTGGTTATCAGCACACACTATTCAACTGTAAGTACTGTATGTGACTGGGAACACTAGTGTACATTGGTTATCAGCACAAACTATTCAACTGTAAGTACTGTATGTGTCTGGGAACACTAGTGTACATTGGTTATCAGCACACACTATTCAACTGTAAATACTGTATGTGACGGGGAACACTAGTGTACATTGGTTATCAGCACAAACTATTCAACTGTAAGTACTGTATGTGTCTGGGAACACTAGTGTACATTGGTTATCAGCACACACTATTCAACTGTAAGTACTGTATGTGACGGGGAACACTAGTGTATATTGGTTATCAGCACACACTATTCAACTGTAAATAGTGTATGTGACGGGGAACACTAGTGTATATTGGTTATCAGCACAAACTATACAACTGTAAGTACTGTATGTGACTGGGAACACTAGTGTACACTGGTTATCAGCACACACTATTCAACTGTAAATAATGTATGTGACGGGGAACACTAGTGTACATTGGTTATCAGCACAAACTATTCAACTGTAAGTACTGTATGTGACTAGGAACACTAGTGTACATTGGTTATCAGCACAAACTATTCAACTGTAAGTACTGTACGTGACTGGGAACACTAGTGTATATTGGTTATCAGCACACACTATTCAACTGTAAATACTGTATGTGACGGGGAACACTAGTGTACATTGGTTATCAGCACAAACTATTCAACTGTAAGTACTGTACGTGACTGGGAACATTAGTGTATATTGGTTATCAGCACACACTATTCAACTGTAAATAGTGTATGTGACGGGGAACACTAGTGTATATTGGTTATCAGCACAAACTATTCAACTGTAAGTACTGTATGTGACTGGGAATACTAGTGTACACTGGTTATCAGCACACACTATTCAACTGTAAGTAATGTATGTGACGGGGAACACTACTGTACATTGGTTATCAGCACAAACTATTCAACTGTAAGTACTGTATGTGACTGGGAACACTAGTGTACATTGGTTATCAGCACAAACTATTCAACTGTAAGTACTGTACGTGACTGGGAACACTAGTGTATATTGGTTATCAGCACACACTATTCAACTGTAAATAGTGTATGTGACTGGGAACACTAGTGTATATTGGTTATCAGCACAAACTATTCAACTGTAAATAGTGTATGTGACGGGGAACACTAGTGTATATTGGTTATCAGCACAAACTATTCAACTGTAAATAGTGTATGTGACTGGGAACACTAGTGTACATTGGTTATCAGCACACACTATTCAACTGTAAGTAATGTATGTGACTGGGAACACTAGTGTACATTGGTTATCAGCACACACTATTCAACTGTAAGTACTGTATGTGACTGGGAACACTAGTGTACATTGGTTATCAGCACAAACTATTCAACTGTAAGTACTGTACGTGACTGGGAACACTAGTGTATATTGGTTATCAGCACACACTATTCAACTGTAAATAGTGTATGTGACGGGGAACACTAGTGTATATTGGTTATCAGCACACACTATTCAACTGTAAATAGTGTATGTGACGGGGAACACTAGTGTATATTGGTTATCAGCACAAACTATTCAACTGTAAATAGTATATGTGACGGGGAACACTAGTGTATATTGGTTATGAGCACAAACTATTCAACTGTAAATAGTGTATGTGACTGGGAACACTAGTGTATATTGGTTATCAGCACAAACTATTCAACTGTAAGTACTGTATGTGACTGGGAACACTAGTGTACATTGGTTATCAGCACACACTATTCAACTGTAAGTACTGTATGTGACTGGGAACACTAGTGTACATTGGTTATCAGCACAAACTATTCAACTGTAAGTACTGTACGTGACTGGGAACACTAGTGTATATTGGTTATCAGCACACACTATTCAACTGTAAATACTGTATGTGACGGGGAACACTAGTGTACATTGGTTATCTGCACACACTATTCAACTGTAAATAGTGTATGTGACTGGGAACACTAGTGTACTTTGGTTATCTGCACACACTATTCAACTGTAAGTACTGTATGTGATGGGGAACACTAGTGTACATTGGTTATCAGCACACAATATTCAACTGTAAGTATTGTATGTGACGGGGAACACTAGTGTATATTGGTTATCAGCACAAACTATTCAACTGTAAATAGTGTATGTGACTGGGAACACTAGTGTATATTGGTTATCAGCACAAACTATTCAACTGTAAGTACTGTATGTGACTGGGAACACTAGTGTACATTGGTTATCAGCACACACTATTCAACTGTAAGTACTGTATGTGACGGGGAACACTAGTGTATATTGGTTATCAGCACACACTATTCAACTGTAAATAGTGTATGTGACGGGGAACACTAGTGTATATTGGTTATCAGCACAAACTATTCAACTGTAAGTACTGTATGTGACTGGGAACACTAGTGTACATTGGTTATCAGCACACACTATTCAACTGTAAGTACTGTATGTGACGGGGAACACTAGTGAACATTGGTTATCAGCACACACTATTCAACTGTAAGTACTGTATGTGACGGGGAACACTAGTGTACATTGGTTATCAGCACACACTATTCAACTGTAAGTACTGTATGTGACTGGGAACACTAGTGTACATTGGTTATCAGCACAAACTATTCAACTGTAAGTACTGTATGTGACTGGGAACACTAGTGTACATTAGTTATCAGCACACACTATTCAACTGTAAGTAATGAATGTGACTGGGAACACTAGTGTACATTGGTTATCAGCACACACTATTCAACTGTAAGTGCTGTATGTGACGGGGAACACTAGTGTACATTGGTTATCAGCACACACTATTCAACTGTAAGTAATGAATGTGACTGGGAACACTAGTGTACATTGGTTATCAGCACACACTATTCAACTGTAAGTACTGTATGTGACTGGGAACACTAGTGTACATTGGTTATCAGCACACACTATTCAACTGTAAGTACTGTATGTGACTGGGAACACTAGTGTACATTGGCAACATATGGCAAATAGTGTTACAGTAATGATTTAAAATAGCCAAAACAAACTAATTACAGATACATTTAGTTAGCTGTTCGTGGGACAAGCAAATTGTTGTACGGACAAGTGAACTTTTGGTTCTACTTGTCCACTGGACAAGTAGATAATTTGATGAATTTCAAGCTCTGGTATGTTAAGCTTTTCCTCCTAGCCACATTGCATCTCAGGCACCAAACTTTTAGGGATTCATTGGCAACCCCTCGGAAGAAAAGAAATGTTTTAATTAAAAAAAATTCCCTACTGGTTATGGGTTCTTACTAGTGAAGGGTTCGTACCGGATGTTTGATGTTTTCTAAGATTGTTAAAAATTCCCCATTGGTTGTGTGTTCTTACCAGTGAATGGTTCGTACCGCATGTTTGATGTTTTCTATGATTGTTAAAAATTACATAATCCACCCACCCATCTGTTGGGAGACGTTTCATGTAATTTGCAACAATTGTAGAACACAAAGCATTGTGAAAAACTTCAGTTACACAATCTTCATTATATTTGGTAGATATACTTCGCAAAACCATCTTCAGTGTCTATTTGTATGTAGTGCCCTCTAGCACGTAATACATACTTGCTTGGTCTCTGTCTTCGACTGGGCTGTGAGCCAGGAGTGAAGTGACTGTTTAAGGGCCATAGACTGATAGAAATCCTTACTTGGGTGGGTCTGTGCGTTCAAATGGGTTGTGGGCCATGAGTGCAGTGATATCCTTGTCATTAGCCAGCAGCTTGGCCACGAGATGAACCAACCAATTGTGTTGCTCGTACTTCTGAAAGAGAAGATTCATAGGTCACAATCGCAAGTTGTCAACTGTTTCATGACCTAGGTCATGGCCTGGGTTATGACCTGCTTCGTGATATGGTTACACATCTGTACTTGGCACTGTAATGTGGACCCCTTCCAGGCCTTGGCGTAAAGGTTTTGTGTCCGTTGGTTCAGTAAATTTGAAAAGTTACTGGTTCCGCCAAAAAGTTAATGGCCCGAATTTTGCAGGACAACGTACGTGTTGACATCATTTAACAATGGTATCTTGTCACCACAAGTATAAAACATATATTGTGGTATATAGTCCTCATACTTGTTTGAACATTCAAATGTACACCATCTCATCTTCTCTGGGAAGCATTCAGCTACACTGCAATTAGTGCACAAAGAGTAAGTTCACATACATCCAACACTCGTCTATAGCCAGGCACTTGGTTAAACAGCTGAGTGAACTGAGGTAACATGAGTGAACAAAATTGCCCAGACTTTGACAAAACAGCAAAACAATTCAAAATCAGATTATCTCAATTGATAATCTATGTTTTAACCACTATGCTGCAGTAAATGTGTATACAGAACTATAAAATACAGTAGTCCCCTTCTTGAGCAGACCCCCTCCCTGCCACCTATCGCGACCGGCTTATCAAGTCATTTTACCCTTCTGCAAAAGCCTGCTTGGTGATCAAAAAACATTACCAAGGCAACATGAATTCCCATGGTATTTGCTATACATGCAGGTGACACAATCCGATTGGGCGTGGCCATATTAGACTGGCTACGTTATGTCAAAATGATTTGAGTTCAACAGGGTTTGTGAGTACATATATTTATATAAATTAATATATTTTGTGTATGATGTCCTGTGTCAAAGGTTGACTAGGTACCCCCCATAGATTGGCAACCCCTCTTACACGACCAAAGTACCTTTGCAGAAGGGGCGGTCGCTCAAGAGGGTGACTACTATAACCATAGTGAGTGCAGTGGTTTAGTGGCTAGAGCTTCAGACTCTCGACCAAGAGAACCCAGGTTCCAATCATGTGCTCGGTGTCTTGGGCAAGTCTGTTCACTCTACGTTGCTCCAGTTCACTCAGCTGTATGAATGAATACCTCGCTATAGACAGTGGTGGATATTTTTATACAAATAGTCTCCGCGCATTAATTGCAGCATGGTTGTATGCTTCCCAGAGAAGTCGTAATGGTGTTCGATTGAACAGGTCTGCCACGGAGTAAAGTGTAAAGCGCTTTGAGCAGTCCTGAGGATTGGATAATGTGCTACAAAAGAACTTTTTTAAAGTACTGGTACTTACCCCAAATGCAGCGAACCACATGAGCCAGTCCAGGCGGTAGTGATATGGAGATATGATGCATGGCCGCCGCGTCACGTTACCTGTGTAGAAACACGAATGTGAACAACTCTTGCAACACACATAAAATATATGGTGATTTATGCCCCAATAGTTTGGATGATTCCGTGTCAAATATTTTTTTGCATTTATTTTATAAAACTTTAAACAGTTATATCTTCATGATTATTTGATGTTATGCAAATATCATCACTGCATAATAATACAGGATCTTTTTGCCAACAAAATGATAGCTCAATCATATTTTTGCGATACGTATTAGCGAAGTTGTGATTTTTTAAAAGCACCCCTACAAATAGCTCCAAATTGTGTACACAGTGGAAGTTTACTATTGGTCACCTGTAGGATTAAGACATGTTATTTTAGGTATTTTAGGCTCATCTTCAACATCTAATCTTTAAATGTGATGTATCACAATGCATTTTATTCTTTATAAATTCACAACTATCATTTATTTTCTAGTTACCTATTAATTACTATCTTACAGAATATGTATTGTCCTTTTTAATATCAATTCTTATTTCAGCGTCTGCCATCTGTGTAAATTACTGATCTCGTTAATTCTGCTTTCCATAATTAGTAATAGTAAATGTATCTTGATTGTTTTACTGCGTGTCATTTATTTAACAATACAAAACATGGTATATATATATGGAATTTCATTTAGACTGGATATGCTAATTGATGGATATTTATGGTTGATTCTTGCAGACTGTACTTTGCTACATGTACACACCGATTTTGCTAATCATCACTCGCTACTGTGTAATCGCCAAACGCTACGCTACGTCATCTTGCCAAGCCATTATATACATCAACATACTAAGTGTAAGTTGGACAATAAAGCGAGCATTACATAATGGCCTTGTCACTTGAATTATTACGACAATGCCACACTGACAATCTGCCACTTACATACAGCAAGGATTCATTCACTAGATGGCACCACATGTACAACGTATTAAAGTGCCGTGTATCTGCGGGCAGCTTCAGGCGACATCACGACAGACTGGCTGGGGGCATTTGGGGGTTAAAGGGTTAAGGAAGGATTTACCTGGCTTACACTTGAACTCATACTCGCGCCACTCAGCAAGAGGAGACAGGGGTTGGCTGCTGTATGTTCCCTGAATGATCAGTTCCGTTCTTTCCTTGGTCACGCTGAGGCAAACAAACAGCATCGGCCAAACGAGGTGACATTTTAAGACTATTCTTAATGACATGGACTTTCTAATGTATATTTATTTAATTCTTACCTTAGTTATTAATTAAAATTTAGCAGCAGTTTAAGTGCCATATCATATATTTACTATTTATTATTATTTGTTTAATTTTCACTGAACTTATGTTAGTGTTTTTTATAATTTTTAAATGCAAACCCCCATTTCAGTTTTTCTATTTTCTCTAGAGAAGTGCGTTTAATGAACAGCCGTATACCTGCCAAATGCACCATATGTGTTGACAATGCGCAGAGGTTCGAAGGACGTGTTCATCACTTGCTGACTGGACCAGAGATTCTGCACGATAGGCACGCTCAGATAGGCAATAAACACAGTCGTGGCGAGGTTAAACAGCTGTCTGACCCTGCGACCTCAAAACACACACATTGCAACTATTAATTTGAATACGCTTGAGAATTTGATGTTTGTTCACACCTGTGAGTTGGTCATCAGCTCCAGATTTGAAGGTGTCAAAATACAGTTTTATTATTATTGAGTGTAATGCGTAATGCACATCTAATGGTAATTGAGTGTGTGTTTGTGTATGTATGGCCGTGTGCATTAGTGTGTCACTGTCTACGTGGCAATACAGATGTTCGACTGCACCGACATTTTACACTCCGGTTTATTTCAGGCCTGGAGTCATTTTAATGTGGTGCTCTTTCATAACAATATTTTAAAGATTGCCACCCAGAGAATTCACTCCAGAAGGCAAGTGTACAAGGCTGCATATGGCTTATTTACCTCTGTTGAAGTAAGATATTTGTTTTTAAACATACTCATGCTGCTAGCTTGCAGAGTGGAACCACACTATTGCTATCACCCTCTGGATTGTGCTATAGTGACCTGAATATCAAGGTGACCATTTTAAGAGGACTAATTTATTACTTCACTGTTACGGAAACAATTTGGGACAGTCATAGGTTGACCTTAATTACGAGGTGGCTGTGTTACTGAGGTGACCACAAAGCGAAGCTTGATTGTGGACAATAAGTAAATAACGTATACTTTCTGATATTCAATCGACACCATTCTTTCACTGATGCTACTTCCTGTCCTCCGACTCCTCTACCTTTCTTAACTGGGAAACAATTATTTCTACCAGTATTTAAAAAAATCATTCAATATCTCAAACAATTTCTGTCCGATCACGTTCACATCAGATGTACAGTGTGACATGTAAATATTACTCTACACTCGAAGGGTTTCAGGGCAAATTGCGATAAACGCCATTTTTTAAATAAATCTCCAGTAAGCTTCACAATGTCACACCAACTTCATTTACAAGTTTTCGTTTAAACTTTGAGGAGCAAACACAAAAGTAAATTTTTCTTAAAACCGAGATAATGGATATAACGTGTTTTGCCCCATAAACCCTTCACTTACTCCATGTGGGACGTAGCTGTAGGACTGACTTCGCCTCCTGCTGTAGTCTGAACACGTCCCACTTGGTGGTGTGTGGGAAGAGCCAAGCGAGACTGGCGTCATCGAAGCATGCGATACACGGTAACATTGTGAGCCAGTTGAGGAAGGACAGGTTGCCACTGATTATGATCAACATCTGCGGCAATACACAACCGGTGGACGCAAATAATGTCACGCAAATGAAGTCGTAGTATCAGCTGGGGAAAGTCACATGAAATAAAGTCACAGTATAGTTTTTCTCCGAAGAGTCGAAGACTAAATACTATATATAAAAGTTTTGCACATTTCAGTGCTAATTAAAAGGAATTAAGTTTGATGATTAAGATGAACATCCAATTGAATGAATTGATCGAAATAGAAAATAAATTTACAACATTTTTCTAAACTACAAAATATATTTTCAATTGGGTGCACGGACAAATGCCCCTCTGGTCAAAAGCCCCTCAGACATAAGCCCCTCAGGACATAAGCCTCTCCTGGATGTAAGCCCCACAATTATAATATATTTAATGTATATATTTATATATATATATTATGTACATATTCGAATGTAGGATAGTAATAGGAAACAACTTTCAATTTTGAGTTCTTTGTATTTATAATATATAAGTAAATTTAGGTGAATAATTGCAAAACGTTGTACTTTGTGTAGTTTTCGAATAAAATTATGCTGTAACTTTATTTTCTGTGACTTATTTTTGGGTAGATAATTATAAGCTTACAACTTCATATTTACTCCTTTTCAAACATTATATCTTTTCGCTTTTATTATCTTCTTCCTTATATTGTATGCAGATTTTTTCGAGCAGATTCAATGACAGCCACAGGTACTCACAATCTAGCTTACAAAACATGTGACACAGTTGACGTCCACATTTTGGTGATTTTACTACATCCTGCATACTGAATATACACATCCAATCATAAAGTCCAGGACCCTGCACACGTGGTATCAATGGAAAGCTCTGTCATTGGCCGATCTGCCAAAAATGATATCAGTGGACTGACGTAATTAAGCGAATCAGAACCATGGTTTCAAATGTAGCTTCATCAGCACTCCAAAGAGAAAGTCAAAAACAAAATGGCGGAACGGTGTTCGGCAATTTATCCACTTTGAAAGTTTACTTTGAATTATCTCAAGTTTCTGCATCAATATTTTAACAAAATGCCTGACAGTATTCATAAATAAGGTTATTATACTACCGGTAGTTTAGATAGTTAGAACAACTTTTGGGTGTTTTTTAATGAGAAAATTCCACAAATTAGCAGCATGATGAGCACATAAGTTGCAATGGTAATTTGAATCTGCCTTTTTTTGTTGGAAAAAATCAAAAAATCAAAGTTTTCAATGGATTTGTTTCATTTTTGTGTCATTTGGCAGCTAACATATATGGCTACATTTGCCACACTGGGTGAGTGATATAGTTATTATAGTTTTATTATAATAAAGTATTCCTTTAGCAACAAAAATGATACCTCATTCATATTTGTATAACAAATATTAGCAAAGTTATGATTTTATAGGAACAGTATGCTACAGAGGATTTTCAGTGGTCGCTTCTAGGGTTAAGAACATTGTATTCTGAGGTTCTAATTCTATGTTTATATTTAGTATAGGAAAAGAAATATACTACTTGATTTATTTATTAAACTCAAAGAATGATAAAAGGATTGACAACTTTTTATTTCACCCTTATAATTTTATTACTAAAAAAACATCAAATTGTCCAGACAGCCAGACTGGAGGGTAAGTTACTTATGTCTGTTAGCGTGATAAAATATTTACGAGGTAGTACGTATTTAGATTGACTGACTGAATATATATTTATACATACATATATACGTAAATATACATATATATTATACAGATGGAGGGGCTTATGTCAGTGAGGGGATTATGTCCGGGGGGGTTTTGTTCTGGATTCGTTAAATTGTAACGGTTACGGACCAAAATAAAACAACCAAAAGCAGAACTAAGAGCACTTACTGTACAGGCACGAATGGATTTGTCACCAGACAAAACTTGGGGTGCAATTCTTTGTCTAGCAGTTCTCTGCTCTCTCATACCCTATGTACCCCAGTTTTACTAGCAGCATAGAGCAGAGCTGCTAAGCGCTAAGTGGAATCACCACTACCGTAATTGACAACCAGAGATCAAAATTTCTGTTTGCTGAGGGGGTGAATTAGCATTTTTCAATGTCCAGAGTTCAGCAACCGCTTTGTTCTTTAGCCAGGCTGCAAGGTGGTAGGTACCATACTGCAGTGGTGAAAGTTGTCTGACTTGAGTCACTGTAATAACCCTTCTGATTTTATTGGAATTCGAATTGAACTGGAATTGAATAAACATGAATTGAACCCAAATGAATTGGTATTGAATTGGGATTGATAAAAGTGAATTGAACCCAGGTCTGTCTGGTAGTTCAACCTATTTCACATACATTTTTCACTCAAACAATGCTTTTGTTGAAAAGAAAAACATTCGGGGCCAGTAATTCAACAAAATATATGATAAAATATACGACAGATTCCTGTGTGCGTCAGCCATTTTGTAAGCTTGACACACCATGTTACTAGGCAACATGTCATGTGATGGATCCATCAACTGTGTGTCACCTTGCAAAACATTTACGTGTTAAGTTAACTAACCAAGTAAGCATTACGAGATGAGAATCTTACCTGGAATGCGATCTGAATGATGCCGCCCACCTGTCGAAGGCCGCGATGGGGGAGGAGTATCAGAAAGGGTGCGGGGAGTTCGACAAAGTGGTTCACAAGCACCTCCCACTTGTGGAACCACAGGGGTGAAGTGTGCATGTAGTAGGCAAGGGGGTTTGGAAGAGGCTGCGTCTGAGGGTAGAAACAGATGCAAGGGGTGACACAAAAGTAAAAAAAGTAAAGTAAAGGTAAGTTCTTAAATAGAGCAGTATCCAGTCCTCAGGACTGCTTAGAGCACTTTACACTTTACTGCCTGGCAGACCTGTTCAATCAAACACCCATTCATACAGCTGAGTGAACTGGAGCAATGCAGAGTGAATTAACTTATCCAACTTGAATTAACTTGACACCGCAGTTCAGGATTTGAACGTGGGTTCTCTCGGTCAAGAGTCCGAAGCTCTAGCCACTGCACCACTGCGCGCCACACTAACAGACACAGTAACTTTACAATGATTATATGGGTCAGACCACATTAGATTTTGTAGCATTACTAGATTACATACAGCATACATCCATCAGTGATGCAACAAACCAAGGACAGTAATTATCACCACTACAGTATTTTGAACCTAAACTCCTTCCTAAGACCATGTAGTTCCTGCCATCACTGATTACGGCACTGAACTGATCATAAATCAACACCAATTTGTGCACTGAAAAAAAGTAAATAGCTCTAAATAACTGACTTTGCGTAGATTTAACTGCATCACCATCTGGTAGGTCAGAGGTGACTGGTCCAAAGAAGCAAATGAACTCAGAAAGAGGTGAGAGGACCAAGGCACCTTGGAGGAGATGCACCTACAATGATCCACAGTTAGCGTGTTAATATATAGATGGTTGCAAGAATATGCAAAGTCCACAGAATGTATAGTGTTGTGTATGGATGGGTGGTGGTTTCATGATCGTCACCATACTATGCAAAGAAATCAAACATTCCTGTGGCATCACCTAGTGAGTGAAACTGATATTAATGCACATTGATGCTATTGTAGACATATGACATCTGTACCTAGCTGCATGGCGAGTAGTATCTTGGTAGCCAGATGATGTCAGTTAAATCACATTAATCTGCCCATTATACTGTTCTTATGTGTGACTGTAAAAAGCACATCGCATACACCTGAATAGTCACCTTGAGGTTAGCATGCCTACCTTGGGCTCATACATGTGGGCCCTGGTTTACAGTTTTTAAACCACATTTTTATAGATGCACTTCGTAATTACGTTAAGAATTATTTTAGCTGCTTTCCTCTATATTCTTTCTAGCACATTTATGTCCTTATGATATGGCCTCCATTTTGAGTGACATACCTCATAGTGATACTTCATACAAGTGAGATCCCACCAGCATGTGTCTCCTCGGAGCTTGATGAGACCCTAACAAACACAATATTTGTAGAACACATCTGACAGATCCACTCACTGACATCACAAATACACCAGCAGTTCTTAACCTTTTGTGGCTGCGACCCAAATTGAGGTCGCAGGAATTGCTTGGCGACCCATGCTTTCAAACAGTTAACTTGTGATAAAACAACGTATACATAAAACAACATTACACCAATGAATGATAGGACCTAAATGAATATATTTGTTAAACTTTCTAATTCAACACGGAGGAGTCACCAAATCAGTGCATGTTCATTGGATTTTCGACGTAGAAAGTGGACACCCATTGTAAATCGAAAGCAAAGATTGTGGGCGAAGTCTGGAAGATCCAATAATTTCAACCATGTTTGAAAAATTTTACTCTAATGCACTTCATAGTGGAGATATTAAGGAGGCAGACAATTTCACACAAATGTAATGTGTTTGGAGATCCTGACTACAGCGATATAATGCCGATATTTGTCTCTGAAATTGTACTTTGAAGGTTTCGAAATGAAGTGTATCAAAAACGGCAATGATTTTCACACAGTTCATGCACCATGCCTTTTTGGCGGCATCAGTCAGAATGTCCATACCAGATTCATACACCTGCCCACTTTTTTGTTGAAAACCAGGAGATTCATCAGCGGTTTAGTATGCTTCCCGTGTTGCGCTGTCTCGTCGCGCTTTTCGGCGCTTGACATCCGAAGGGAGGGTGCTGTTGGAAAGTTTTTGTGGGAACTTCACTGGTTTGCTGTCTCGACAACATGGGGGGTGTGCTGTTGGAGATTTTTGCCAGAAATTCAGCGGTTTGGAATGTTTCAGCATGTCTCCCATGGTGTGGTGCCTTCTCGAAAAATGGGGGCTGTTGGAGATTTTCAATGAAAATCCGGGAGACTTGCCTGTTTTTTGGGAGACCGGAAGATACACCCAAAATTTGGGAGACACTCGGATTTCCCGGGAGAGTTGGCAGGTCTAGATTCATGTAAGATGAACAATTAATGCCAAATATCTCATGAATCTGAAATCCTGTTTGATAGTAGGCCTATATCACGCAACATTTAGTATAAATTATTTGTCTCACACAAGCCTATATCTGGTACTGACACGCAGGACAATAAACTTATAATTATAGTTTGGAAAATCACTGGAGACTCTTGGTGACCCACTCGAAATGGCTTGGTGACCCAATTTTGGGTCATGACCCAGGGGATAAGAACTGCTGAACCACACACATGACCTCCACCAAGTTTTACTTTACCAGCAATGTTTACATAA
Source organism: Paraescarpia echinospica (assembly GCA_020002185.1). Taxonomy (NCBI): domain Eukaryota; kingdom Metazoa; phylum Annelida; class Polychaeta; order Sabellida; family Siboglinidae; genus Paraescarpia; species Paraescarpia echinospica. The sequence goes on along the minus strand of CM034534.1, from coordinate 61,904,441 downwards.
ATATGTTATTACATTACTAGGGAATCATGACGTATCAATCTTACCTGCATTCGTTTCTCACTCAACTAAACAATTTTGACCTATGTCTTAGTTGCAAAGCAAGTGATATATAAGGCCAGAATTAAACAAAATACAAAGTGGAATGTCTGACATATTCCGATGTGTGCCAGCCATTTTGTAACCTTGGCAGACCTTGTTGCTAGGATACAAGTCATGTGACGATCAGGTCATTTGTAGCCATTACCATAATGCACACATTGGTTTCATTCAAACAATTGGATTGGCAACATTTTTCAGTCACAAATTTAACAGATAAACCAATATACCATCATGAACCTATTACCAATTCCAAACACAGATCTAGTAGTAGTAGTAAATAAAACATGGATCATCATAACCAGTTTTTAAGAACCCCTGAAACCTGATTGTGAAAAAAGTATGAGAATGTAACCTAGTAGTAGTGCTCTGGTAGAAACAGTAGGAGGAGCTTCATTACATGATGGTTACCATGTCATGTTGACAGCTTTATTACATGATGGTTACCATGTCATGTTGACAGATTTATTACATGATGGTTACCATGTCATGTTGACAGCTTTATTACATTATGGTTACCATGTCATGTTGACAGCTTTATTACATGATGGTTACCATGTCATGTTGACAGCTTTATTACATGATGGTTACCATGTCATGTTGACAGCTTTATTACATGATGGTTACCATGTCATGTTGACAGCTTTATTACATGATGGTTACCATGTCATGTTGACAGCTTCATTACATGATGGTTACCATGTCATGTTGACAGCTTTATTACATGATGGTTACCATGTCATGTTGACAACTTTATTACATGATCGTTACCATGTCATGTTGACAGCTTTATTACATGATGGTTACCATGTCATGTTGACAGCTTTATTACATGATGGTTACCATGTCATGTTGACAGCTTTATTACATGATGGTTACCATGTCATGTTGACAGCTTTATTACATGATGGTTACCATGTCATGTTGACAGCTTTATTACATGATGGTTACCATGTCATGTTGACAGCTTCATTACATGATGGTTACCATGTCATGTTGACAGCTTTATTACATGATGGTTACCATGTCATGTTGACAGCTTTATTACATGATGGTTACCATGTCATGTTGACAGCTTTATTACATGATGGTTACCATGTCATGTTGACAGCTTTATTACATGATGGTTACCATGTCATGTTGACAGCTTTATTACATGATGGTTACCATGTCATGTAGACAGCTTTATTACATGATGGTTACCATGTCATGTTGACAGCTTTATTACATTATGGTTACCATGTCATGTTGACAGCTTCATTACATGATGTTACCATGTCATGTTGACAGCTTTATTACATGATGGTTACCATGTCATGTTGACAGCATGATTTTCAATGGCAACAGAAAATTATACACTTACATCCACAGTTACATTTGCTTTAGATAATACATACGATTCACAACAATATGTGACAGACCACAATGGTTCACACCATGAGGTATCTGTTACAAAACTGAGAAAAAGTCAAAATATGTTCATAGGGCTGAACATATTGACATTCGTTTTTTGCATATTTAGAACATAATTTTTTTTTAATAATGCAATTTTTGAATTATTATTTGGAAAAAGTGTTTTGGTGTCTGTCTTTGGATTGAATGGTATGATTAGACACGTAAATATCTAACTTTTATGTTGTCTGTCTCAAAACTTGGATTCTTCCGACGGGTCAGTTCAACCACCCACAACTTTGCAACATGTTCACTTACATAGATGACATTGGTATCATTGAAATGTTTCCCTTTAACACAATGCTCATCAATCCATAATGCCAAAATGTACCTTAAGCTCTGAATCAATGCGACCCGTCATATAATATATATAATTATATAAAAATAAAAAAATGTAAATAAAATAATAAATAAAATAAATAAATAATACTAAAAATACATTAAAAAAAAAACCTGATCTTACCGCTCCGAGCATGATGCGGAATATGAGCCAGCGGTAGAGCCACACAGTGGTGATGGGGGAAGGCGAGTCTCGAGGGAGGTGCCATAAGCGGGTCGCGGGGCACAGGAGCATGGTGAGGAAGAGGGTCTCCAGCACCTGCGACTCCCAGCCTGGGCAGAGAAAGATCATTTCAGGGGTCATCTCATAACACATATGAATGTACATTGTTTGTTTACTTAATGCTACATTGTGCCATCTCGTTCTACTATATGGGCATTGGTTTTGTGTATTGCTGAACATCACCGTTTTAAGACATAATTTCACTTTGGAGCAACTGTCTCTTACATATATATGTGACCCATCTTAATGAAATGAGTCGGATGTCGGTAAAACTGATTTTCCGTAAATGCCATTTATGTAATAAAAATCGCGAATCTACAGATTTTGAGATTTCCCCTTAAAATGATTCCTTAATATTCATTTTATCGATTGCCACTACTGCTACTGTCTAATTCATTCTGTTTTATGTATTTTAATGTAATTTCCGAGGAGCTGTGCGATGTGTCCCACTTGGTTTCCGTAAAACAAAGTCGAAAATGCCGCTAATTGCGCGCATTCTTAGCCGCTATTTGTGGGGTGATCCCTAACAAATCGGATATCCCCGAGAAGCTTGACATGTCGTCTTTCCAAATATGGGCACATATGCTAATAATTGCGAACTGTGACGTATAGAAGGCAAGGAACACACCCCCTCTAATGCCAGATGTGTAAACAAGTTCGTATCACGTGGTAGCAACGCAACCACGTGACGCAAGCGGTTTCACACATTGTTTCAGTGAAGAGGTAATTTGAATAATTCTCTATGCATGCAAACGTACTGTGTATTTTAATCGCGTCGGCGCTGTCACTTGTGACCCAGATAGTTGTTTATAACGAAGTAACAATGGCGTTCGGCGTGGCTTCGAAGATGTGCTCTGTCCAAGCCCAGCCGAAGAGGTTGCCTCTATTACTGCCTGGTTAGTAGGAGTCTGGGTGTCGCCGGAGACTGACCCTGTTGTTGGACCGTCTGGTGAACACGAGCCACAATGAGAAACTACTGTGGCTGCACTTGAGCAGGCAGGGTGGGCCAGGGTCCAGCGAACCTGTTCCCTGCACCCGAGGCCGTGCCGATACCACGCAAGCGAGGATGTGGCTGGTCTGGAAGCTACACTCGACTTACTGGACATTGTCACCGATCTGTTGTCGTTATGTAGTTACATTGTTCTTTGATATTAAAATTCTTATTAAATATGACTATCTGTTGTATTTTACTATGAAGATTACGAAAAATCTTCATCGTATTTTTTTCTCATAAATTTGCATAAATTGTTTTTAATAAAAAATAATGATACAAAATTAATAATAAAAACAATAACATTCTTACTGACCCACTAATGACAGATACCTCTACAAAATTTGATGTATAATGGCATAAGAGCTGCCGGTTTTCCCTTTTCTTAACAATGCCAGTAATTACACAAGCAATTAATTTGTTGCCAACTTATTTCTGACAAAGGTTTTATTTGTATATTAATGTAGTGTCATGAGGATGCCATTATCGTCAAGTGTTCAATGCTAACTAAGGCATAATGTATAATAGTGCAGCAGAGTTTTAGCTTTTCTAACAATAATGGTAATTACATATATCAATTGTACTGCTATTTTATTTCTACCAAAGATATTGTTTTTATATTAACATGTCTTCAGAATGCCATTATGTGGTCCAAATTTCAGCAAGATTTGTCCATGGTACATTACCTTGAAGACAACAAATATGTTGCTTAAACTTTGAAGGCCTTTTTCTCGGTTTGAAGACTTCAACCCCACACATGTTTGGCGAGCCGTTATAATTGAGATATCTTCTTGTATGATACATCATAAGAAAGCTGAGAATCTGCTCTTTCAAATGATGCCGATAACTCAATATTGAATGCGACTCATTTGGTTAAGATGGGTCACATACATATAAAAAAGCGGAGAGCAGAGGCAGAACCACATAAATATATATATATGTGACCCATCTTAACAAAATGAGTCGGATGTCGGCAAATCTGATTTTCTGTAAATGCCGTTTATGTGAACAAATCGCGTATCCATCAATTTCCCTTGAAAATTATTCTTTGGAATTCGTTTTATTAATTGCTACTCTAGCTACCCACTAATTAACTCTGTTTTGAGTATTTTAAAGCAATTTTTGTAGAGCTGTGCGAAGTGTTCCGCTTGATTTCCTTAAAATAACGCCGAAAATGCCAGTAATTAATTGCGCGCATTCGCAACTGCTAATTTTGGGACGCTCTTAACATATGGGATATCATCACGAAGCTTGACACGTCATCTTCCCATATATGAGCATACATATGCTAATAACTACATTCTGTGACCTCCAGAGGGCTTGGAAGATGGTAACCAAGGTACATTTCATGAAACATAACGAATAATTTGCATCAACTTTGACGGCCGTTTTCTGGGTTTGAAGGTTTCTACCCCACGTGTTTGTTAAACCATAACTTCAGTTAGAATTAAGATATCTTCTTACATGATACACCATGTGAAAGCAGAGATTCTGGTCTTTCCAACGCTACTAATAACTCAATATTAAAATTTCTGATATGCGACTCATTTTGTTAAAATGGGTCACATATATTATTTACTTACCAAAAGAGTACCTAAAACAAAAGAAAATAAGACATATTTCAGTTAGATCAGGTTGACAACACAAGGTTATTATGCATCAAAAAAGCCCCAAATGGCAAATGAACAAAGAAGTACTAAGCTGACAATCATTCACTTTCAAGTGGCGTCATTTTGTAAATATTACATTTAAATGTGTGCTTGTTAAACTACTGATTATATCACTGACCCAATAACAATAGACACAGCTTTGTGCCTCTGGTTCTGTCGATATTGTGTGGTCACAGCTTACTGTAGCACCAATATATACAGTATATTTCAAGTAGTAAATGTGGCATGGCTGAATTCTTTCTTGGGAAATATTGTAAGTGTAATCATAATCATTCTTACAATAACTTTGCCAATGTAATAGAGTAAGATTTCTTCACATTTTTGCATGCATTCATAGAGTACAAGTATGATTACTCAAAAACTTTGACAATCAAAAAAGATTATGACTACAACGTATGGTTATTTCATCTCCGGGAGTCATCAAACTTACCACCTCTGTCCTACACTGACAAGGGAATGGTACAGCACCCATATTGTGAACATGGTGGGAATGTTGGCGGCGCCAAGCACAAACACCATTCCAGACAGTAGAAGACCCGAATAGGCAATGACATCTAGCAGTTGGTTCAGGTCTGCTTCGTAATCTTGCAGCCAGAGAAGGGTGGGAGCAAATGAAAACATGCGCCATTGCTTTCTCTCTGCCTGTAGTCGGACGTCGTCTAGATAGATGTCTGCCGGCAGAAGACCTTGTTTCCCGATTAACGCACGGTTCTGGTGTAACGCAACAGTGAAGGCGACACCTGGTGAGCACATTGTTAATGCTAAAGTTGGACATTTAAAAATCATGCATAAACTCATTTTTAACAGTTCTGGAACACAAGTATACCAAGAATGACATGATAGATAATTACTTGTAATTGCATTATGCATGGTAGTACAAATTACTCAAACGAGAACTTTGTCATGTGGTCCGGCCATTGTAGATAACACATAGCTAATCACTATAAAATGACAACTCACATTCCCGCACATTCCTCCCCTCCCTCAATGCGGCTGGATGTACCCATGATTTATTTTTAGCTTACAAATTGTTGTTGTTTGAACATCACGAATCCTTAATCCTTTAGCCATGAATATAACACAACGTTGAGCATTCGCGATGTTCAATCAGCAATAACTTAACACAATTCCTGCATACATCCGGCTACAAATTTGTAGATAACATTATTATCTTTTAAAATATTAAATCCCATGATTGCAATTACATGTATGGTGTATAGCCTGAAACAAGCCACACCGTTGTACAACATGCTAAAAGCCTATGTGTGCTCAGCGACACTTATGACTTTGTAGTGAAAAATTCAAACTGATATTTTCAATGTTTCTTTCCTGCTGTGGTGTAGAAATATGTATAATTTAAGTCATTAGACACAAGAGATAATGACGCAACTATATATATTGATTTTCAACATGCAAATGAACTACCAACAAGTCGGTTGCACGTGTAACATGGACACCATTTGAAGGCAATTTCTCATACAAACACATGCATACTTCAACAGAATGTCATGCCTTTTTATTATTCCTACTTCAAAATAGCTGTTAAAAGAGGCCTTGGCCATTATGTTGTCATTTCACCAGAAAAAGTATGAAAATATTCAACACCAAAATACTTAAAAATGGGCCAAGAGGCCCTGAAGTCCTTTGTACTAATGCGTCGATATTTGACCCCGGCTAACCAAATGAGTGATAAGTCGGAAAAATGTTAACATTGTTTTCTTACATTCTTGTAAAGGTTGGGTAGGGTGCTTTACACGGTTTCAAAAATTATGACTGCTACAAAAATTGGCAAAGTTATGGAGCATTGAACATGGTAAGGGTCAAAAAGTGAAAATTAAGAAAACAGCTGTTGAAGTTTTATATATTATATATGCAAATGGATTGCATGGAAATATTACATGCATGACATTCAAATGTGGCACACAGTGTGTGTGTTATGTTGCAATGATACACTGGAAGTACAAATGTGCTGCTACAAAAACTTATTACGTTATGCCAGATTATGTCTTTACGTGTAAATCTAAGAGGACAGATTGATAATGTTATAAATGAATACTTAAAAACAGCCCACAGAACTAATTATAGTTATTGTTAAGATGTTTAACCTAGTTCTATTATCTGACATTGTGCCAACAGATTGGTGTATTGGGATCATTAAGCCTATATAATTATTATACAAACATAGCAGCAGACACTCTGACAGTGTGACTGCTGCCTGGCTAAATGGATGCAATGGTGCTTTGAAGTTAGTTCTTCTGCCAACTATCCTTTTTACACAAGCCTATAGGTTTAGTGGCTGCCAGCACACTACTGAGTCTAAACTACCATGCAGGTGTGAAAAACGTCCTGATGTATTTGAACTTGAGCCACTAATTAACTGTCCACCATGCAGTAGCAGAGCAGTTTGATAATAATAATCCACAAGTTAAGTGGCAGTGATCTTCCTTTTATCATTCTTGTGATGTTTATTGTGAGCAGGGTGGACAAATGGTTATCATTCAGACAGAAAGAAACTGACGTTTTCTATAAAAAGAACATGTCTGCCTATCAATGGCATGTATTTCCTATTGTTGCCGTTTCTGCCGGGCAGAAACAGTTTCTGCCCGGCAGAAATCAAACAACCCTGTAGGTAATTGTTAATCAAATGTTTTTTTGGTGAATCATAGTTACAGATCATTAAGGGTTATGATGGAAGTAAAGTGTTGACATGTTTACTGCTCACTTATTGCACCACGTCTTGCATTTAGAGGAATAATTATAATAGAAAATTAAATTTTGTGGCACATATTTTTAAATACATGCATTGACGAGAAACCGGAAATTACTTTTCTGTGGCCTAAGAATAACTAATTTCACAAACTTCCTGCTTATATAAAACAACTGCATAAAAATAGATATCCATGCAAGACACAGACTCCGCATGTGACAGATGTTTTGGGAAGGGGAATAGTGTTCTGTTTCTGGCACAATACACAAAATCTACTGTTAGGGGATAGTCTCAAGGGCCCTTCTCAAAACCACATCACTAGATAGGGAAAACATTTTGCATTGGGGGGGGCTGTGTCAGTCCATTTTATAATAATTAAATGAACATCAAAATAAACACAACATGCAATTATAGAAAATCAACAGTTTTGAAAATACAGTTTAAAAACTGCAGGCAACTGAGTTTAACAGGGGTCAAATGTGTCTGCTCTGCCTGTGACCAATTAAAGATTAGTCTCAATGGAACAATGCAGAGTGGAGTGAGGCCAGGGCAGTTTCTGGCACAATACACAACATCTACTGTTTGGGTGGTCTCAAGGGGGTCCTTAGAGTGATTCAATCAAATACAGATTTCTCGTGCATAGTGGCAGTACCCTAAGATACGTCTATGCAAAATTAGAAAACAAGTTGCTGAACAGTTTCTGAGATACGGCAGCTAACGGCGGACGGCAGACACAGAGTGATGGCAATAGTCCAAAGGTTGTGCGTGTAACATGGACACAAACATTATGCAAACAATGTACTGCACCATGGTAGCATCACTACATCACTAATTCTACCTACTCCTAAAGGTAGAATTATGTATCTTAGTCCCAATAATTTGGGCTTCAAGGAAAACTATATTGAGTGATAGGGTGGTAGGAGTAAACATGGACACCAAATATAAATGGTGTCCATTAGATGATGTACCAGGCAGAAACAACAGGTGGTGATATTTCCATCAAAGTCATCAGATTGCTAGCCACCAATAAGGTCAACATAATCACAAATACAGGTTCACATAGAAATCTTCCAAATTAATATGATATGTGTATTAATGGTTCACATGTCACAAGGTTGTGCAGGTAACAACGGAAGACACCAAACTTACCCTCACTGTACACTGCTTGCTGTTTTTGAAAAGAGGCCAATGACATCATGATATGATGCTATCTGCCAGTCTCTGTACAGTGTACACTAGATACACATTATCTTGAAAGATGACAGTGTTGCAGCTGTCAGGCGTGATGCATGGTTGCACATGTAACATCTATTTGAGGACATGATAAATACCTAAACTCCCTATGACATGTTTGGTACATTTCAGATGCAGTATTGTTAAATTCATTGCTGACGTAATAATGTATATATGATGTCCTTTATGTGTGATAAGTGTAAAACAAGTGGTATCCTAAAAAAATGGGCCAAGTGGCTCTGAAGTCCTTTGGACTAATACATCTATATGTGACCCCGGCTGACAAAATGAATGATAGTCGGAAAAATTGTAACATTGTTTTCTTACATCCTTGTAAAGGTTTGGTAGGGTGCTTTACACGGTTTCAAAAAATATGACTGCTACAAAAATTGGCAAAGTTATGGAGCATTGAACATGATAGGGATCAAAAAGTGAAAATGAAGAAAACGGCTGTTGAAGTTTTACATTATATATGCAAATGGATTGCATGGAAATATTACATGCACAACATTCAAATGTGGCACACAGTATGTAATATGTATGTTATGTTGCAATGATACACTGGAAGTACAAATGTGCTGCTAAAAAGACTTATCAAGTTATGCCAGATTATGTCTTCATGTGTAAAACTAAGAGGACAGATTATCTGAGAGCAAAAGGTAGACTCACTGTTTGACACAGTTTAAAACCTACAGGCAACTGTCCAGTTTAACTGGGGTATTGTGGCTTAATGCTGTACAGATTAGTCACAGTTTCCATTACACAATAGCAGGCAGATAATCTTAGCTCCACAGCTGGGTGTAATACACCACCAGAGCCACCACTGATTCATGGTCAAGTAGATTAGCTCAATGCACCAACTAAGACAATACACAACACTGTGAGTGACAGTGTCCAGAGTGAGGCCTAAGCAGTGTCATCATTGCTGAATAGATCAATTAAACCTGCCAAGTGGGTGACATTCTGCACAAGTGTTCATTAATCCTTAGTGATTGTTCAGAACACCAGACTGACCACATACCTAAACAAAGCGAATGTAATAGGTGAAAAACAGGCAGTGTTCAAATAGGGGTATTGGTTGAATTGTAATTGTCTTGACGCAAAAGGTTTTATTGTGCCTTCATCGATTATAAGAAAGCATTTGATTTAGTAGACTGGTCCTCCCTGTGGTCTAAGATAATTTCATGCGGTATTAATGGTATTGTGTTGAAAGTTGTATACATGTACAAAAATGCTAAATCATGTATAAATGAGGGCCAGGCTGTGTCAGCCTTCTTCTCATGTGTAGACGTATGGCAAGGAGAAAACTTGTGTCCTTTATTATTTGCTATTTACCTGAATAATTTTGAACACTGTTAGTCACAATTATAATGGACTTGACATGGCAGCTGGTTAAATTTACAACAACCTTAGTGATGATGATGTACAAAAATGTATGTTCTACTATATGCTGATGACACTAGAATGATTAAATCAAATACAGATTTGTTGCTTGTGTATAGCGGAACTATGTCAACTCTTCTAATGGTTGACATTTGGTTGTTTCAGGTGTCAACTATATTGTGAATCTGTAATTATTAGTCTATATTGATACAGTTGATTTACACAGTACCATGTCTACACAAGGCATGGCAAGCGTAAACAGAACAGTAGAATGCATTTGATATAAAGTGTAGGATATTTCACTCTATAGTTGTCCAGAATATTAATTTTCTATGTTTGTCACCTACAGGTGACAGAATATTAATTTTTTATGTTTGTCACCTACAGGTTTCTACAGACAATACATATTTAACCAATAGACACCACAGTCACACCATTTTATAATAATTAAATGAACATCAAAATAAACACAACTTGCAATTATAGAAAATCAATAGTTTTGAAGATACAGTTTAAAAGTGTTAGGCAACTGTTCAGTCTAACAGGGGTCAAGTGTGTCTACTCTGCCTGGGTGCTGTGACCAATTAAAGATTAGTCAAGGTCTCAGTGGACTGGGCTGTAGAGATTAGTCACAGCTGTTGACTTTGCGGCACAATACACATCTAATGTTGGGGGTGGTCTCAAGGGCCCTTCTCAAAACCACATCACTAGATAATGTAAACCTTTTGCACTTTGGGAGCCTCTTAGAATGATTCAATCAAATACAGATGTCTTGTATATAGTGGCAGCACCCTAAGATACATCTATGCAAAATTAGAAAAAAAGTTGCTGAACAGTTTTAAAAAAATAGGCCAAATGTTACATTTTTACCAGTTTTGGGGTCCTTGGAGGCTCTAGGGAGCCCTTAAAATGATTCAATCAAATACAGATTTCTCGTGCATAGTGGCAGTGCCCCAAGATATGTCTATGCAAAATTAGAGAAAAAGTTGCTGAACGGTTTCTGAGATACGGCAGCTAACGGCGGACGGCGGACGCAGAGTGATGGCAATAGTCCCTTGGACCTTCGGCCAAAGGACTAAAAATGGATACAGGTATGTGGTTGAAAGTGTAACCAATGTGGACACCACATGTTACACGTGCAACCACTAGTTTGCAGCCCCCTATCAGTGCTACACATGGTATCCCATAATTTTGTTGTTGGATCCAAGTAATACACACACTGAACTATGCTAGGATGCACCAAATAGAATGCATGTTGTTTCATTCACAGCTTGGCACTAAAAACAAATTTACCCTGTTTCCGTGTCACAAATTAGGCTTGCAAAATCAGCCTTCTGTGACAAGACATGTGCACTTACAAATAAACGGTTGCTACATCAAGGCTACTTTTATGTCTAATATATCTACCAAGTATAATTTGGTGTTAAATGCTTGCCATTGTTGGCAGCAATTATTGTAAACAAATTAAAACAATGTACATGAAATCAACATGCTAAAAGGTTTGCCAACTCATGAACTTACTCTTCACCAATATCTTGAAAACTTGTCTAATTAGTTGCTTGATGCCAATTGAATGGCATGGTGGTAGAGCATTTAATTTATTGTAGGAAGACATTATTAAAAAAAATTGCTACATATGTGAGTATAATTTGGTTATTTTCAACTGATTGTGTGAAATTATGTGTATTGATACATTGCCTACAAAACTAGACAATATTTATATAAAAAAACATTACAGTTTAAAACACTGGAAAATAAGTTTTCTTGTGAAATATATTGGTGGTAACAGAAAGTGATATGCAGTGAAATATGCGTAGAAAATACATTATTCGACAGATGGCGACACTACAAAGCTAATCTTCGCTTTGGAAAACGAAAAAACCTCTTACAACATATAAATGCAACGCTACGAAGCATCACGATCCGTGTAAGCCAGTATGTGTTGTGATCAAGTATAGGAATATCCTTTGGGTAACCATCCTTTGTACTTATAGCGGCTTTGTCTTCATGAATCCATTCGGCGTCGCTGTCAGTGACAACAGAGTCACTCGATGACGTTGCCGCCGTCGGGATCGTTGGCCTCGCCGAATCAGATAAATGTTCTTTATCTTCGTTTTCACCCATGTCACCCATCGACTTATCTGGTATCGGTTTATCTGAACCATGCCTTCTACGTAATTCTCCACTACCTACATCTTCTACATTAGATGAAGTGAACGTTTTCTCTTCGTTTGTTGCCATTTTCAAGAGTTTGTCTGCTTCTCGCAGCAGTCTCAGAGCACTCGGCTGAATACAACCTCACCGATAACAACTATGTTGGCTAGTGTTTTATATATAAGCTATTACAAGGTAATTATTTAAAGTTAACAGATTCTCCATGGCTAACTAGAAGATTGATATAGGTGAGGACAATTATTATGACGTGATTTATCTTAAAGGGCAATATACAAGATAACTACGTGAAGTAAACTGAAGTTGTAAGAGGAACGTTAACGTGATGATAATTATGGTCGCTGTTAAACACTTCTATCCGTTAGAGGGCGCCACTAAAACAAACTTCTTTTTTCTGGTTGCGTTTTGCTCATATTGCGTACTTTTAAGTTGCATTTGTGTTTTTACTTTGTGCAAAACATACAGCGTCAACTTAAAATGTTAGTAGAATATATAAATGCTGGTAGAATATATGAAAACAGTTTCTTGATCGACGTAGTTCCTTTTTATTCGCCAGGGGCTGTTTCGTTTTCTGCTATTTATAGTTTCATGGGGAATTTTTGGTTACGACTTTCGATGACTATTTTCGCATTCCGGCTTGTTTGTTGAATACGTGACTGCTAACGGTTGGTAAATTGTGTATGTTTCAGTTATTTCTTATATGTAAAAGTTGCATTAACGTACGCCTATTGAATAGTAGATATGTGTTCCGTGCAAACATGTTGATTTGATTTTGAATCAATGGCATTGAGCATTTTCAAACTGGAATTACTGCATGTCGAGCAACTCTGCATAAATCATACCATTCGATTCATAATTTGAATTTGAATCGGTAAACAGTCTGCTAAAAGTGGCACCATATTACAATGCATGCAAACTGGTAGATTAAACAGTTTTCTGATACCTTTGCACCACGTAGTATAAAACATATCAAGATGTTTGTTCCACAGACATACACCATAGAAAGATATACAGTACTACATATAATATAATTGACGTTTTATGTTTATATTACAAAACCCAAAATTAGCAGATAATGCATTTACACGCCATATAAAATCATGACACATATCTTTTATCATAGCCTGGTGAGTGTCAGGACCAATAATGTGGCCTAAATGCAACCCTTGTTTACTATGTTTCACTTTTAAACCATCAAAGTAAAATGGGCAGTCGGTACCACTGCCATATTTAATAAGCCACCTATTGAAAGGTGGCTTCAGCAACTGGGTTCACAGCCGTATACTATCTCAGTATCTGTCCCTTAAGTTAACTAGTCTAGGACTAGGGCCAATCAAGGCTATATCTACGTACGACGTGGTTATGTGTCATGGTTATGCCTGGGTGTAATGATAAGCCTAAGAGTAGTAAGATCTTAGGCGATTTACTCCAAACTTGAGCTAACGGTGGAAGGGGTCATCTACACATTTACGCGCCTATGAACGGGCTGGTCCCAGAGATATGGCGCTATAGAAATGCTAGTAATAATAATAGTAATAATAATAAATTAGGACGATTTAGCTGCTTTACTGCACGAACTTTGCTAAATGTGTAGGACTGTCACTAAAATGACATTTCTTATTGTTATGTAGATACTGTGCTTTTGTAATTCCTACTATTTATATTAGATAAGGCTATGTGAATATATTAACTGTTTATGTCTGCGGAAAATATTTAGGTGGACAAAATCAAATCAAAATAAAATATACTTTATTAATCCTAGCGGGAAATTGTAGTGCCACCAGACCGGTCATTATAGACATTGTCTTCACAAAAACGACATGCACTTTACATCTAACAACCTTCTATACGAAACGCATCAATTACTAAATATTATTTGAAAAGATTGTCTAAACATTTGTTTAATTGTAATTCCTACTATTTATATTAGTCATATTAGAAGTCTATGTGAATATGTTAAACGTTTATGCCTTTGCGGAAAGTATTTACATCAAGTCATCTTTGTCATTATTAAGGGGTGTGCTTTTCCCCACACTACTTGGTGCTTCCCCTGTAAGTGTAACGTGTGTATGCATATCTCTTGGCCTTGCATACTGTACACAGTAACCTAGACTTTGCTACCTCAATCACTGTTACCCTCCTTGTGTACACAATTTGTAGTAAGCCCTGAGAGTAAATATATTACCCCCATATGTTTATTTGAATAAAAAATAATAATTTGTTTTCTTTCTACTTATAATATTTTGATGTTAAATTCGTTTCATAACAGCAGGGGTCAGCACACTGTTGGTTTTCCCATAGGCGACCATGTTAACGTTTTGTCTGATTATAAGAAAACGTGACCTATGAAATGTCTTAAACTTCTCACCTGCAGTTATCATCATCTCATTGACATGCTGATAAATAAATAAAAAAATTGCGTACTTCCAGCTCTCGTAAAATGCCTGTATGTGTGACACCCGTCAATATTTACAAATGCCGGCAAGAATTACTCCGCAAACAGGTCACACAGGCAAATTGGTGCCAAATATCCTTCTGCTTATTAAAATCATCTAGAATTCCACAATTTTACAGTCAACACCTTCTACAATCACACGTGAAAATCTCCCTACTCAAATGCACTTATGTCACAGCATGTGAATTTTGTCAAAAATCATTTCTAAAAAATACACTGCATTTTTTGCAACGGAAGTCTAACTAGAACATGACCCCAGCAGCGTCCTCTGGGGAATATGATCTTAAATGTGTAACAGCGGCGTCCTCTGGGGAATATAATCTTAAATGTGTAACAGTGGCACCCTCTGGGAATGTCTCACCGTTGTGTTTTTCTTGTAATACATCGCCGGTTGCTAGATGACAGGCCAACGGTCCAAGGACGTGAATGAACATAGAAAGAGGCGAGTGGACCTCGGTATCTGTGAGGAGATGTACATGCAGTCACATGTCAGTGCAGAAAAGTTCACATATTAATATACATATTAATACGGACTCCCAGCAACCAAAGTCCAGTTGCTACTTTATGTTGTTCATTCACGTCCTTTGGCCTCTGATCTACCACTTGGCGATGCACCTAAAACATTAAGTTGGTTATTTACTTTTTCAGCAATTCCCAAGGTGGCGCCACTGTATTCGTTATATCAAGACTATTACATGCTGTGCACATGCAATGTCGTAACTGACACAGCAGAAATTAAATGGTCGTGGGTTTTAAGTTAGAAATACTGTAATGATGACAACTGCCGTCTTTGGTTTGTTGCTCCATTAGGCGAGCGGCAAATCCCCAAAAAGTTCTTTATTTTAGGAGTTTAAATGCCCCCCCCCCACACACACACACCCAAATGTTATATCATTTGAAAGCTATACATCTCCCCGCCACAAAGAGGCCTGTCGTAGAGCTGCCAAGTGGTGCAGTAAGCGTGAATCCGAGATCAAGCAAGGTCACCGTCAAATGATGAGTTTTCGAAATTATGCGCTTCCGCAATCGTCTTAACATTACAATGGTCGCATATCTACTTTACTTAATTACAAGATGGCCAAATCATACATTTTTGGAAAGGTTATTATCTCCCCATCAAAACGATATATAGCTGTTTTGAACAATCGTCGTTTGATGGTGAACTTGTTTAAACTTCACTCCACACCTACTGTGCCACTTGATAGCTCCCCGTCGTATCCCATATTTAAAGGGAGGCTGTTGGCTTTCCAACAGTATACGACATTGCCATGAATAGATAGATAACGTAGATATACGCAACCATTTATATTGCATGACGATTGCGGGATGACACTATTTCGAACATTTATGACTTGACGGTGAATCTGTTTGATCGTCGCTCCATACCTACTCCATCAACTGACAACTCCATGTCATATCTCATTTTGAAGACGAGAAATTATTTTTTCACACAGTGTATGACACGTGCATATAAATGAAGTAGTTACAGGGTCATTGTAACTTTATGACTTTCGCGGCACAAAAATTGAATATTCATCATTTCACGGTGAGCTTATTTGACCTTATCTCGACTCGTACCAAATCAGGTAACACCATATCGTACCTGATTTTGACTGGAAGGCAATAAGCTTTCCAAAAATATATGACTTGGCTATCTAGTGATTAAGTAAAGAAGATATACGATCATTGTAATGTTAAGGCGATTGCGGAAGCGCACAATTTCGAAAATTTATAATTTGACGGTGACCTTGTTTGACTTTGGATTCATGCTTACTGCACCACTTTCTAGCTCTACGGCAGGCCTCGTTGGGACGGAGATATGTAGAGCTTTCAAATGATATAACATTTGGGTGTGTGTATGGGTGGCATTTAAATCGTCCGACATGTGGTTCTACCGCTCGCCTACATGCGTGTGTATCAACTAGAACACATGAATAATGCCATTGGGCACAGCATGCTGTCGTTGAACTACATGCCAGCCTACTGTCACTTAACGCTTCCTGTGTTTTGCAGTAGTCAGCGTCAACGACGGAGAAAAGGATACATGGCAACAGCAGCAGAGCAAGAGACGACGCGATATTTCATCCTGTTGCGGGAGCGTGCGGATGGACGAGAGACGTGGGAGGCCGGCGGTCTGTGGGCGGAGACGGACCGGGTCGGGGACGGACGCGAGCTGCAGCTAGGCCGCCTCGTGCCGGGCGAAGACCGGACCGACGGCAGTCTGCGGGTGGCGTGCTCGGACGTGTCGCAACTGACGACCGAAATGCTCTACCTGCTCATCGCCGTCAGGGACCCGCAACAACGGCTCATGCTCTTTAGTGACGCCACGTGGTTCCGCGAAGGCACCGAACTATGCGAGGGTGACTACGTGCATGTGACGCAGCAGAGGCGCCGTCTAGCGGGCACTCTGCGCTACAAGGGTGCGACACCGAAGAGCCCCGGGACGTGGTTCGGCGTCGAGCTGACTGCCCAATATGCCGGAGAAGGTACGACGGACGGCGACTTCCAGAACAAGCGGTTCTTTGTCTGTGGCGAGGACTGTGCAGTGTTCGTGTCGCTCAGCAAGATCCGCCTCCGTCAAGGCGACGACGATGAGGACGGAGTTGGCGACACGCCGACGACGAAGCTTGCGGTGTCTGAGCGAGTGGTGTGGCTGAGCGACAACGGACCTTCCAAGGCCACGGTCCGCTGGTTCGGCTACCTGACGGAGGAGATGGGTTACGAACTGATTGCTGGCGTCGAGTTTGACGAGCCTGTCGGAAAGGGAACCGGCAGGTTCCGCGGGCGGCACATTTTCCACACCCGCAAGGGCCACGCTTCCCTCATCCCGATCAGCGGCTTGGTTCGGGAAGGAGTGATGTCAGCGGAAGCACCGTGCTACGACGGCGGGGCGGTGCCGAAGAAGCCCGACATAGTGAACGCCCACGTGGAGCAGGAACCGCCGGCGGCGAACGACAACGACGACCGGCTGCTGATAATCGGCTCGCGTGTCGAAGTGCTGCACGACCCCGTGCGTCGAGGGGTCATCCGCTGGATCGGCGAACTGCAAGAGGGCGGGCGGTGCATCGCTGGCCTCGAGATGGCCGACGAAGACCCGCTCTGCTACACGCAAGGCACGTTCAGGGGAAGGCAGATCTTCCCTTGCTACAAGCAGCGAGCCTTCTTCGTGTCGCTTCAGAAATGTCGGCCCGACAGACAGGCCGTCGACTGGCGGTCCCGAGGGCCAGGCCAACTGTCTCTCGCCGATAGCTTCTGTGGACGACGCAGGGGCATCCACGGGTCGGCGAGTTCGAGCCACATGGACGTTGTTCTGTTTGTCATGTTCGCCTTACGTGGGCCGTTCGACGACCTATTTGATCGGCCGAGCACCGTCGGTGACGACGCACTCGTAGGCGACCACGCCGCGTGTCGCAAGTTACTGAATGAAGCTGCCAGTTTACTGCACACCCAGTACTACGTAGACAACGAAGTGGCGACGAAACTGCACCAGGCATTGCACAAGATCTGTCCATCGGCGTGTCTCGACCGGCGAGAACCAAACCCGAGCCAGTTTCTTAGCTTCGTGTGTCGGGACGTTTTGAAAGCGGCCCCGTTTCTGAAACTGAGCACTGGACAGGCCGAACACGTATATCAGCTTGCATACAGTGGCAACCTAGAAGCGACGGATCCCCCGACTGTCCAACGCCTGTTTGAGGACTCGCTTCATCAGCGCGACGCCAAACTGTGTAACGTCACAGCGCCTCTGATTTTGCGAATGCCACAGGACGGTAACGACACAGCCTGTAGACGCGTGATTCCGACACCTCTCTTGGACATCGCGAACTTGCTGGAAGGTTGCGGCGCCCGTCGCTGTCACCGATGCAACGGCTTCGCCCAGTTAGACTGTCACGAGTGTTCGTACCAGTTCTGCGAACCGTGCTTCGTGACGCAGCACGTCAGCGAACCATTAACAAAACACAGTGGCCAACGTATTGTCGACGGCGCGATGTCTGAAAGGGGACCGCTTCTCGAGCTGTTTGCCGTTGTCACGGTGGAAGATCAACGGTGTAGGTCGTACGTGAGACCCGCGGAAGGAAGTCGACTGCCGTGGCTGCTGTTCGAAACGGCAACAGACAGTGTCGGTGCCGATGCTGAGCCGGTTGTTCGACAGTGTCCGGACATTATCGAGTGGCTCTCGGAAGAACGCCGTCAGAGCGTCGCGAGTCAGACATCCGATGTGCCCAGTGAGATCTGTAGTATTGTGTCGAACGCTTCTCTCTGTTTCTACCGGTCTGTAGAAGACATACGCCCCATCTACGTGAGTGTGATTCCTTGAGTGTGCAGCTGGCCCTGGTGGCCGACATTGACTAATGAAAATGTAGTTGACGGAATGTCGTCACAGGTGACACTTGCGACGTCGTGCACACGATTGGTGGACATCTATTCTTTCAGACGTTCTTGTCAATAAAATCAAAATAAAATATACTTTATTAATCCTAGCGGGAAATTGTAGTGCCACCAGACCGGCCATTATGGACATTGTCTTCCCAGAGACGACACCCACTTTACAGCTAACAACCTTCTATATGAAACGCATCAATTACTAAATATTATTTGAAAAGATTGTCTAAACTAACGTTACAACATATTTGATATGAGTAGAAGCCTTTTATAGTTAACATTTATGTAGATCTATGTATATTACTGCATGGTTCTAGCGCAGGATCTCCAAACAGACATTTTCATCAGAAGCTAAGACATACGCAGCTTAGTTGTGTTTATCGCAAAATGAAGGTAAATATTATAACGTACCAACTTACCAAAGCATATCTATTATCCCATATTGACCGCCCAACTGAACGGTGTTTTAAAATCACAGTATTGTGTAATACTAATGCTCATTATCTGTTGACAGTTATGTCCGCCTTTCCATTTAGCTTGCAACGCAAACTTGATTTTCGCAGCGAAACATTCAGATTAAAGTAATAATATATACTAGATAGCATGTTTTGCGATATCAACGACCGTACAATTCTACGAAACTGTCTAAAGGCGATGACACGCCGAATAAGGCGGATGTAAGGGCTACATTAAAACTAACGTTAGATTTTCCGAAATATCGATGTTAGTATTTTTTACGGCATTTTGATTTACAGATAGTGCAATAATGTCTGAATGCACACAGGCTCACATACGCACACGCACATACACAAACTTATTGGTGCTGTTATTATCATATTCGTGATTTACGACGTATCCGTCGTTATTTGTCTCTTTCTTATGCAAAAACTATTGCAACTGCACTATTACTAGTAGTCTTGACTATTACAATTCCCTTCTTCACAATATGGCCCTTAAGGATATCACAAAATTACAATGTGTACACTATTGCTTAGCTAGCGGTTTTCTTCCGCAATGCCACTTCTGAGGTCTTAGCATTGACGTCCTGTTAGATATCGTATCATTTTTAAGATACGTACAGTTACCTACCAGGCCCTATCAAGTAAACAACCACTATAGTTACACTCATTGTTTACTCCTGTAAGAAAACGTATCCAGTTTCGATCATCTAGTATGATTTTATTTTTTTTGTTCCTCTATATATATAGGAACATAAAGGAAAATAAGAACTAGATGTAGTAGTAGTAGCGACGATAGAGTCAGTATTAACATTGTATATAAGGATTTTTTTGGTTTCCACCAAAGCTTTGTAATTGTCTCCCTCTTAGTGTAAGATCGTTGAAAACATTACACAATTCCGCCGTCATTTAAAAACTTACCTTTATAACTTTGCATATCCACCATAACCTCTGGCGTATCCATTCATCTGTTGAAAACTTGAATATCGCTTATTGATATTTTTCAACCTTTTTGTCATGATGCGCTTTTCAACTTGGTTTCTAAGGATTTATTCGCGAAAGAAGTTACCTTGTTATTATTATTGCTGTTATATCATTGTACAATCCACTTCCGCGGTGCAATCATTATACATCATTGAACGTGTTGATGACCATTGTTTTCTGGAGATTTTAGTGACACATAGAAGGAATTATTTTCGGAGTTGTATGCGATTTTGATTAATTCCATTTCGGGATGTCTTAGCAGTTTTGTTACATTATTTCCTTTCGAGATGAGTAGTTCTTGCAGTAAAAGCGGTCATCCATAGCAATGTCATTGGTTTTATTCTACTGTCACGTGTTTTCTCCTCATCCTTATTTTGAGTGGCAGTGACAGTGACACTCCTTACACATAGTCTGGCCTCTTTTTGTCACGCTTTCATACCCTGACATGTACGCATCGATCATTGGTAAAAACTAGGCGACTATTCCTCTGAATAAAAGTGCATGGTATCGGAACAGTGGAATAAACGAGATTAGGCCGTGAACAATGGGCCACTTGAGGATATAATTCAAAGGTCACAATATACAGGACAGATGCACACCTTCATTCGTCCTTTCAGCTGCACGTCTCTGGAACAGTATCCCATCAAACACATCATATTTTGCTTGAAGTTGATGTGGGGTGGAGTGTGGTTTCCTCTTATATTCAAACATCAAATTACCATCGCTAGCGAGGTAATTTTTTTTTGGGCATACGTTTTCAGATAAAGTGGAACTGATAGGCAGTCTACGAAGAGTTCGTCCATGGTTTTGGTGATTAAGCCTAATTTACACCCAATATTAATCATTAAAGCCAACTTGCAAAATCACTATAACGAATTTTGTAATCGAAACCTTTTGCTCTGAATGCAAATTGTATGAATATGTATTGATAAGAATACAATTTCTTTGTTATAATTTAAAGATGAAGTGCCAAAGGTGCTAATCAGGCGCCAAGGAGGATGAGCATTTCGGAGGATTTTTTAAATAAACACTTAAAGTGTTAGTTTTAGTGACATTTAAAATCTGGTTTCAAGCCAATAAATAAATTATATTGATCTGATATGAAATGCAAAAGATCCTTAATTTACCAATAACAGAATTCACTTAGTAATATATATAATATATACACATTATATTTATTATATATATATATATATATTATTTATATATATATAATAACTATATAATATTATAAAATATGTACAGTAAATAGAAGATTACAAAAACTGTCCTTAAAAATTAAGATAAAATTATAGTTGCAAAACAGTCGCGTACCGTAACCTCTCGGCCACACTGACTGTAGGAAACGTTAATTGTATATGAAACCAAAACGAACATAATAATTGGCTATAAATTCTCATTAACTTTCTTAAAAAACCTTCACACACTTGACTTATTTGATTTAAATGCCCAGGCCAATTTGACCCCTCGCTATCCTCCTGGATGTCACATCCCTGCATTTCGTCCTGTCTAGAGCACACCGCTTCTAAAGCTGTTAAAAGCGGGAGTCCAGTGTTCTGTCTAACCTGGTCACTCCACCTCTTCCACGGTCTTCCTCGTTTTCTGTGTCCTTTAAAGTCCTCCTTAGAATTTTTTTTTTTTTATAAGGCTTTCGTTTAGCATACGGCAGACATGTCCAAACCACCAGATGGACTCAGGGATGAATGTCTCATCTCTTTTCTGGCTATTTCGTAGTTTGTCTGCCCTAGTAACACCTGATAGCCCGCAGGCAATGCATCTCAAAATCTCATCCCCTCTAGTAAAATAAAGATAAGCGAGCAAACATGTACAACTCAAAACACGTCCAAAAATGTTCAATTCAACGGTAGCTAACACGGTTATGGGTTGTCCCATCCCAACGATCTTGATAACACTTTCGCCGGACTCTCTCTCTCCTCTCTCTCTCTCTCTCTCTCTCTCTCTCTCTCTCTCTCTATATATATATATATATATATATATAATATATAAGTGTGTGCAACTGTTGCGGCAACCCCAAGCCACTCGCTTACCTTTTAACATCAGAACTGCTCCGTCGCGACACCAACTCCGATTATGAAGATCACAAATAAATGTTCCAGCTATTGTGGTCACAATGCCAACTTTGCGTAACAAACGGATTCGTAGTTATTACAAAAAAAGAAGTATTTTAATGAGTCGCGCACTCGTTTCAATACATTGCGGTTGACAGCTAAACCGGAAATTACCCGGGAATACAGCCAGCGCGGTCGCGCGCTCTCGCGGCACACCTCCTATGCATAATATTCGCCCTTATATAAATGCAATCGCGCGCCAAGAGACGCTTGTTGTTAAATACTTGAGTAACGTGCGAAGGTGTGTTGTCACATAAGAAGACGGCGTGGTCCGCGTTACAATTTTGTCTTTGTACAAGACCCCTGCTTGCAATGAGGACGCCACAAGAGATGACATTTTGGTGAGTGATTTCACACGTCATGAAATAATAATAATAAGTCCAATAACAACTTGCACCGTCTTGCGAAGATATTGGGTGCTACAGTTGATGCAGCCAACCCTATCGTGTAAATAATGTGACTGAACCCCAGTTGCGATACGTATTATACTGTTACTAGCGTTCCAAGTGCCCATTGGTTTTAGGTCGTATTTCAAAGGGTCAATGTAAAATATATATTATCAATAATTTATCTAACCAATAAAACATATGTAAAGGCTATTACAAATGTGTAGGTTGTTATCCGAATGTCATCTCTTGTTACTTCTGGAGTACCACAGGGAACAGTACTGGGGCCACTACTTTTCCTGCTTTACATAAATGACCTGCCTGACAACCTTTCTTCAAATGTTCGCCTATTCGCTGATAGCTGCCTCTTATATTTACCGATTAAAACAGACAAAATATCTCCTCCAAAACGGTCTGCTAAAACTTGAGGAATGGCAGGACACTTGGTTTATGAAATTCAACCCTAGTAAATGCTTTACAATGACCCTAGTCTCGAGAAAACCCTCACCAAATATCTACACCTTCTGTGGATAACAACTTAAATCTGTTGAATCACACTGGTATCTTGGCATGCAAATATCAAATACATTAAACTGGACAGTACAGTGCAATTCAATTACAAACAAAACACAAAAGGTAGTAGGGAATTATTAGGAGATAAGTGCCCAACCCACATCAAATCCGTGGCTTACTCAACCCTGGTCCGCCCAATACTTGCACATGCGTCAGCATCATGGGATCCACATTGTCTAAAGAATATCAAAGCTACAGAAAGAACACAAAGACAAGCCGCCAGATTGTGTAAGCACAACTTCTCTAGAGAGTCATGAACGATAATTCAACTCCTTAAAGACCTCCAGTGGGACACCATCCAAACAAGAAGGAAAATCAAAAGACTAAGCATATTATATAAGATGGAACACAACCTAATATATATCCCATTTGAACAATATATCAAACGCAATACTAGAGCTCACGCAAACATAACAATCAGTTCCGGCAAATTAGGCACTCAACAAACATTTGGATATAGTTTTTTCCCAACCACATTAAAGGACTGGAATTACTACTTCCAATCATTGCAGCTTGTAAATCGCTTAATTCATTTCATAGTAATCTCGTCAAATATCTAAAAAAATTAGACCAGATGATCATCATGCACACTGACGTGATGGGTCCTTGGGACATGTTGCCAGTATACTATACAGATTCAGATAATCACAAGAAGAAGAAGAAGAAAATGAAGGACTCTGGGTAGATTCAAATGCCCATTCATGCACTGGTAGAATAACTAGATGTGGTTATTCTTACGTGTTCATCGTCGGCTCTGCGTTATTAACTCAGTCAGGCAACATCCCGAAAACATGTATGTTGAAGGCGGCGCTTTGACGGTCAACAACGTTAGATTGAAACTCATAAAGAATGAAAAAGCTTTAATTCACATGCTGTTATTATAATGCATAGATCCAGTTATACGATTTCTGGTTACCATGAGGTTATCCAGCAATAAAATTTGCCCTTTTTCGAACTTTACAACTGTTGTCGTGTGTTGGTATTGTTGCATCAAACAAGTTGCGGCCACACATAGGTACACAGTTAATTTGCTCTCTAGTATGATACGTAAAGTAATGTTTTTGTGTATGTCGAAAAACCATGTAGACTGTGGGTGTAAATTTTATTAATGATAATACTTGGTGCATTGTTTACTGTCTCTACTAGGTTATGTCTAATGCATTTTTTGGCATATTCATGTTTGACTCTGGACATATATAGAGTATTTCTTCCACGTGTGCAGTGCTGATGACTGTCATAGATGTGTATGTTGGGAATAACATTGGAGTAATCGGGTAAATGATTGTTAATTATTTTGTAGTAGTAACATGTTAGTTGTTGGAGTTTATAAATGTCATCCAACTTTGGTAGCTGAAGTTTTATAAATAGGAAGTGTGTGAGCGGTTTATTTACTTAATTATATTATTCGTATTGCTGTTTTCTGCAGTTTGAAAATTCGATGTGCTTGATGACCCCATAAAAGTAAACCATCATTAATATGAGGGAGAATAAAAACATTGTACATAATAAGTAATGCATTAAATGGTACAAAGTGTTTAAGTTTATTTAATATTCCTATTGTTTTAGATATTTTGTTAGCTATTTTGTTTGTATGACTCTGCCAGTTTAAATGGTTATTTATTGTGATGCCTAAAAATTGAAATAATTTACACATCCAATGTATGTCCGATCCATTTCTAACAGAGGGTATTCTATTTTCTTTTGAGGCATATAAAAATAATGATTTGTTTGCATTTAGTGAAAGTTTATTAGCTTTCAGCCAATTGCTAGTCTTTTGTTAATTCTTTGTTTATATTTTCACTTAACTTTTGACTGTTTAAATTTATTTAGTGTACTGGAAAGGATGGGGTAGTCAGCGTACGTTATGAATTTAAAAAGATCACTAGAAAGTCAATGTCATTGATATATATTATAAATAAGAGTGGTCCTAAAATTGAACCTTGGGGGACACCAGTGTTCATGACTATTAAAATCGTAATCTAACTTTTAATTACAGTGATTTATACTCCATAAATTTGCTATACATATTTCTATATGAAACACTTGTCTTAGCAACACTTGTGTATATATCCCCACACCAACACATGTAGATATTGATCTAAACCGGTAGAGAATAATGGAGATAACAAAAAACTGCAAATTCTAGGAAGGCAGCCTCTATTTGCATACTGACAGAGCATTATACTGTACTAAATTCCCATATTACGGCATTAAAATGACGTAAGAAATGCGTTAAAATTGCATAACTCCTAAAGTATTCAAATGCGCACGATAATTCTTTCACTGATTATTGCTGAATATGTTTGCTTCGACATGTAAAAAATCAGCGACATTTCGGAGGTTACATGTTTTTTGCTAGGTGTCAAACATAATTTTTTTAAAATGTGTGGTTCATTGTCTACACAGATTCTAAGACCTTTAAAATGACACCAACATCACATATGTAGTTCCAATAGGAGAGGAATTATGACACGTGGAAGATCGTCAGGTATCAAGGTCGGGTCAAACAATGATGACCTCTATCTCTTGAAAGGAAGGTTAGATTGACCTAACATTTGGTTTATAACATAAACTCATGAACATAAACCAACACAACAAGTTTCGTCAAAATCGAAGACGGACATGTAAATTCTAGATTGATTTGATATGGAATGCCCCTTAATTTAAATGTAGCAGTATATTGTGATCGATTGTATCAAAAGCTTTTGATAGATCTAGGTATATATTTATTGGAGTAGCCGAATTGTCAAGTTCGTGTGTAATTCTGTCTATAATTTTGAGTGTTGCAAGTTCAGTAGAATGTTTCTTTCTAAAGCCATATTGACTATTGTAGTATAACGTTTTGGAATGGAAGTATTCATGGATTTGGTCAAGCATGACCCTTTCAAAATGTTTTGAAATCACTCGCATTTGAACCCACGTCTGCTCGTTAAAGTAAACGACGTAATCTGTTTAATGATGGATTTTCCGTATGAGCTCAACGTCTTAGTGCCAAGGATATGTTACCTCGATGACATCTTTAGCCATGTGTCTTGGAGGAACGGATACTCCAGCCTAAAGAAAGTGGTAAAAACAGAACTACATAAAAACTGAACCGAATGCAGGAGAATTGTGTCATAGACGGAAGTTCTATTCTCACTTGAACTACCAACTGTAGGTTGGTGTTCCGGAGTTATACACCGTGACTTGAAATGACAACGAACCGGGTATTATGTATGTGTTGTAGACTGCAAGTATCGCGTAACGACGGCGACATCCAGAGATTGGGGGGCGGGCACACACGATTACATATACATCTCACTTTTATCGTCTAGCCGTGAATTGATTAGACTGAAAAACAACAGTAGAAACGATTTCAAAAGATCCAAGTGAGTAAATATGATATATTTAGTTGGTACGGGCGGAAGTATTGGTTTTCTGTTGTCTGATCATTTAAAAATTAACTTAACAACGAACACAACTGGACCCCTAACCAAAACGGACAACCTCCTATTTGACGTTACTGTATTACATAACAATATTATAGTTAAATAAGTCGTGGCAGTGCTAAGTAATTTACAAACGAGCAGCTATTGAACGTGGTCCGAAGCTGTCACACCTTTCTTAAATTATCACTTGTCCGCGCCGAAATATTACATTTTAAGAACATGCACACCTTGTATTCATAATAGACAACAACCCGAAGCCATGTTTTGTTCCAAAACGGGCCCTTGGGTGGTCAGCTTAGCAGCAGGGATCCGCTTTCGCCGATATGGTGTTGTTACGCGACGCTTGTCTGGAGAGCAATCTTTACGCCGTCTTTATTGCGTCGCAGAATATCAAACATGTTTGATATAAAATACAAATCGTTTCAAACAAATAATCGCGTCGTGATGTGTATGCTAGAAAAGACAAATAATCGCAGTCAAATAGTCGCCGGCGAGTCGCCTGTAAAGGTCATTTGTTGCCTTCTGAAATATTTTGAGGCATTTACTTAATCAGGTGCTAAATCTGAATAATAATTATAATAATTCATTTATTTTATTTTACGTAGGCCCTATTTGATTGTGACAGTGCGTGTCATTGAATATATAAAACATTGTTTTAATTATGTTTTAATGGCATTTTGAGGCGAGTGTTTTTCAATACTCACACACGAAATAGAAGTATATTCTTTATAATTAAAAACAAGTTAGTAGAACAATAATTAGTACAAATAAAAGACGAGCTCTTTCGGAATATGAACCCGGGACCTATCGCACCCGTCGCTCTTCAAAAGAAAATGGCGCAAGTTGCAAGCATCGTTTAGCATCTTAATGTAGAAGAATTCTGAGCACCGAGCACTGAGTACACTTTATAATCTCGGGCCCATGTATATAGAACTGTACGTGTTATTTGTTTGGTCTCCAAATGCTATGTCAACATGTCGGGGTTGGCTATTCTTTGGAAG
>CM034534.1:61736381-61873881 GCA_020002185.1 Paraescarpia echinospica | reverse complement strand
ATATAATTTCCCGATTACTCTGTTTATCATGTAGCTAGTAATATTGACTTTCAAGAAGAATCGTTACATGGTATGGCTAGTCTGGACACCACTTACGCTACTAATGTGGCAGTAAAGCAAATATTCGGTGATACCAATAGACCTGAGACTTCACCTCCCCCAAAGACCAACATCAAAGTGTTATTATTGGAGCGATAGATATCTACCAGGTGCACGTAAATATGCATGGTCCGCACTCTTCCCATACTTATGGCAATGAAGAAGGGCTTGCAAAGTCGATATAAGATGGATCGCGGTGACAACTATCAGACAACTACCATGCTACAGGCCCCAGCACTTGAATTCGACGCATTATGGATATTTTCCCACCAACTACATATCTAATTATAATCGAGCAAGCGTAAATGTATGTTTGTGATTAACGTTTTCCCCTTAAACGACTTAAACCTCCGCCACCAAACTTTCAGGGATTAATCTACGATCCATAGAATAGGACGTAAGACCTATATATTTTCTAAATACCCATCATATGTTAATATTCTCACCTTTTATGGGGTAAATCAGTTGTTCGGAACGTAAAGCGTAATACATAAAATGTTACCTAACAATCGCAGAAACCTCGGCGCCTGATAACTACTTCGGGAAAACGGCCCCCGGCAACAGGGAGGAGACATACCAATCTGAATATTATTTGACAATTCTGTACTATCACGACTAGGGTTTATCGATGGACGTGAACTTCACATTCTCCTCGAGCTTCGTTGTTTTTAACAAATAACGAGTATCCGTGAGCGCGTTGCGGTGTTTATGTAACGATGCTATATGTTCATACAATTACTAAATATTACGTTCACAATTGTCAATTAAAAAGGCACCCATCAGGTGAAGGGCGTTTTTACTAGTTCTTGTACTTAAGGCAGTTGAATCTCTTACGCTCGACGAAGCTGTGTACTCCAACGCGAAGGAGCTTCAGTGGAAATACCATAGATACCTCAACATTATGGCGGATCTGTAAATGTCGGCGAAAGATACCTGAAACTGTCGCACCTGAAAAAAACTCTATTTTGACATCAAACAATGTGGCTCTAGGTCACTATCATCACCATCCTTTAGGCGGCCACAATAGTATTTCTGATTAGTCTGCCGCACTTTGGGAGTTGCGAGGAGGTAGGAATTGTTTTAACAAGAGAATAATATCTAGAGAATCAGACCTATGGAGAACATTCACTATAAAAAAATATATAATAAAACAACTCCCCCCAAAAGACCAAACATATACAAATTAATAAGATTTAAAACAAATAAATACAAATAAATAAATAATAAATAAGTAAACGAAAAATTAAAATAAGATCCATACCTCTACCTTATTTAACTATGGAAGATCTAGATTTGTGGCACCTTTGCTTTGAATGTGTCAACGGTACTGGCAGCCATGGCTGTTTCAGGGTGCTCGTTCCAATTTTTGGTGGTATTGGGAAGGAAAGAATGTCGCCTGTACTTGGTTCTACACTGGATCTGGCAGAGCTGCTGTGAGTTCCCTCTTCTTTATCTGATCGGGGCAGGAACGAGTTTGGAACTCGACTATTGCTTAGTTTTTAAGGATTTTATGAAGCGTGTTCAATCTTGCCACATTTCTGCGGTGTTGGAGGGAAGGGAACTTGAGTATGTTGATCACTGCGGTGACGCCATATGTCTTCTGGTACTGGTTGACCACAAACCGAGCGGCTCTTCTCTGGACTGCCTCGATCTTGTTAATGTTGCACTGTGTGTAGGTGTCCCATACTGTGCAGACATACCCCAGTATGGGACAAACGAAGGTCCTGTATGCAGTCTCCTCCAGCTGGGTGGCGCTGATCTTGTTGCTGCGACACAAGAAACCTAGGGTCTTGCTGGCGTTAGCACATATGTTGTCAATGTGCAGGTCCCAGCTGAGGTGATGGTAACACCGAGATATTTGGCAGAGGTGACAGTTGCCAAGGTACGGCCATGGAATAGGTATTGGCACTCTGCAGTAGTTCTCTCGCAGGTGACAGGGAGAGTAGCACATTTCCCTGGGTGGAAATCCATGGCCCATCGTTGTTCCCAGTTTTCCAATCATTGGAGGTCAAGTTATAGCTGATGTTGGTCGTGGTCTGTGGTGGAGAGGCGATAGACAACGGTGTCATCAGCAAAAAGGCTTGTCCGCGAGGTGAGTTGCTCTGGGATGTCGTTGATGTAGGCCAGGAATAGTGCTGAGCCGACGACTGACCAATGTGGTACTGACGTAGCCTGATGTAGCATCGTTGACCATTATTGCTTGCCGCCGATCCTTGAGGAAAGCCCATAGCCACCGGTTGACTTTGCCTTGGACTCCATAGTGGTGTAGCTTATGTAAGAGGAGACTGTGTTTAAGCCGGTCGAAGGTCGAAGGTCATTAGTACGATGACAGCTTGGTGGCCTTGTTCCATGTTCTCGCTGAGTTCTTCAGTGAAGTTCAGTAGTTTGGTTTCGCAGGATCTTAATTTGCGGAAGCCGTGTTGTTCTGGGCTGAGGATTCCATTGCTTTCGAGGTGTTTCATCAGGTGTTTCATCAGGGCCGCTTCAGTTGCCAGTTGCCTGAGTACCCGCGGACTGGTGTGATCCGGGCCGCAGGCCTTGTAGGGATCAAATTTGGTGAGAATCTTGCGTATGCCCTCCTCTGAGATGACAAGGTCAGTCAGCGTGGATGAATGTTCAACATTACTCATCTGGCACCTGACTTGGAATTCTTCATCAGTGTACCCATTCCCCTCACTAAAAGCGGACTGGAACGTTCTTATATAACTCAGTATCGAGTCCTCGGGACTGCTCAAAGCGCTTTACACTTTACTCTCTGGCAGACCTGTTCAATCGAACACCATCTCGACTTCTCTGGGAAGCATCCAGCCACGCTACTATTAATGCGCGAATACTTCTCGTCCACAAATATACACCATTGTCTATAGCCAGGTATTCATTCATACAGCTGACTGAACTGGAGCAACGTACAGTGAACGAACTTGCCCAAGGTTCGATACTCCCACACCGGATTAGAACCCGGGTTCTCTTGGTCGAGAGTCCGAAGCTCTAGCAACTGCACCATGACACCACACGGTCTATTGTGAGCTGTCCACTGATCTTCAAGGGGGAGATGCTAGCCTTGGTAGATCTCTGGTGATTGATGAAGGTCCCACAACGCTTCAGAGAGTGGGAGCATTCTGCTGACTCGCGGTCAACTGTGATTGCACCATTGATGTAGACCTAGTAGGAGCAACGTTACTTGCACTTACGTGATGTTACGTCGTTCTCAAGATACGGGAATTATAGGACTTGACGTGGGCCTTCTTTAAAATGGCGAATATATCGATGTCAGCGTAGGTGAAGTTTAACGTTTTAGAAAGCGCTGCCAATAAATATATACACATTCATACCAACTGCTCCTTTTACGTTCCGTAGTTGCTAAGATATATTGACATTTGTATTGACGACGACAATCTTTAAAAGGGCAGATGTGAATGTCTTAGAAGTTCCAATTTTAAATTTAAAAAAATCCTTATCCCATCAAACCAACATATTTATATTGAATGGTGATATGCCTAACAAAACTTTTTTTTAACAATAGTAGCTGCCAAATCAACATAGACTTTCACAGAAGCGGACGAATAAAAGAGAACAACGACACAATACCAAAGGGACATTGAATTGAGCGATAACGAATTAGAAGCTAGATTATAACCTAAATTAGGTCAGTGTCAATGAATGGCTAAATTTACAGTCAACTTCTTCTATGGCATTTGTTTAAAATCAGGATCCACCTCGATTTCGTTGTTGTAACTACACTATTGCCTTAATTTAATTCAGCAGTGCGTTAGTTCTATCATACCACTTAATTCCAGGTATATTTATGTTACAAAAATGTTGCATCTTAGCACATGTTTGAGGACCAAATAGCGCCCCCGGTTTGCGCTAGTCTGCGATTTTTCGGCCGTGCGTTATTGCATCGCATGCTTGACACGAGCAATGTAGCAGCGTATACATGTTGGTGCTAACCGTAACGTTATGTATGCCTCAAAATGCGCTAAGGTGCAATATTGTAAACATAAAAATGCCTGGGATGATGATTAATGGTTGAATTAACACACTGATGTATCATGTAGTTAAAACGACGAAATCGAAATGGTTCTGAATTCAACACAAGTGCCCAACAATTTTACCAAA
Source organism: Paraescarpia echinospica (assembly GCA_020002185.1). Lineage (NCBI taxonomy): Eukaryota > Metazoa > Annelida > Polychaeta > Sabellida > Siboglinidae > Paraescarpia > Paraescarpia echinospica. The sequence goes on along the minus strand of CM034534.1, from coordinate 61,869,663 downwards.
GACATATACTAATATGATAATACGTGTTTGGTTTTACTGACACATACATTAATCCAGAAACACTTTGCATGACTGTTGGTGGTAAACTCTTCATTATGAAATATCGTTGATCAGACGCTCATGCAGGCTGTGTCGCGCTGTCGCCGTGTCGCTGGATTTAAATTGCAGGCAGAAATATCTTGATTTTCATCGTCCAATTTCAGCCACGTCTCTTGGCATTCACGATATCTACTCCATGTATTCGATAAGGTGGTGCAATTCGAAACATATGAAGCCCATGAAATATGAAGCAAGGTTTCCTTAAGGCGTGACAACAATTTTTCTTTCGCAATGGGGGCAGTCAGTTTTAGGCCAGGTGACGCAAGCGTGTACAGTATATGAATTGGTATTGATTCGAAATTACTCCTCGCGAACGAAATAAATAGTCAAACAAAAACGCGAGTTAAACTTTTAAACTGGCACCACATTTGGGTTAAAACTTTTTGAATGTGCAGCACATCGCCTACTCTGATTATCAATGTTCACTGCTTAGTCACTGAGAGGTAGGAACTGGATTGAACGAAAAACAGGTTCAACTTGCGGCCTAATGCCTCGCTCAGACTGTTGACTTCTACGATCCGACTTCTACAAGGATCGCCGACTTCCACAACACCCCAGTTGCCAGAGTGAACGCTCAAAATCGTTGGGTACAACTTCTATAACATCTACGACGAATTCGGTTGGCCATTCACGCCCAAGGAAGAGTAACTTGTAGAAATGTGGCGGGCGTCTATTTTGGTCGTAGGTTGGAATCCTTTAGAGGACCGTATTATCAAACATAATTACAGTACTAAATACATTCCGTTATTCATAAATTACAGAAATGTTGCGCTGCAAATCAGATAAATAAAATTGATCAATTGGCTAAAGAGCATAGTCTAGTACACATAGCGCAGTAATCCTCGACGGTATATGCACATGTTGACATGTTCCTAGTCACATGAAAGGGTTGTGGATTCCAAGGTGTGTGGTCCATTGTGGATGCTATGCGGTCAAACGAAATTCCGTTAATTCTCTCGCTATCACGTAACTACGTACTGGCCATATAGGCCTATTTTGTTATTTTGGAATACAATTATTAACATTTCGTTTCGTCCACAAATGTGAATGCGGAGCTTTTCATTAAATTTCACAACAAAATAATTACGACAGATTAACTGAATTACTTAACTTCCCCGAAAAAAATATGCCACTATAAACAGAAAATATTGCAACTTCACAACACATCAAAACAACATATTGGTCAAAGGGTAATTTAAAAAAAATCGCTTTAGTTTCGATTCTCGACTGTTTGCCGTACTGCAAAGTAGGTGTACTAGACCCTGTCTTATTCCAGTTAGACATACCATAGTACAGAGGTGTCAACCCTGAGTATCTGTTACCAGTGAGATCTGGATCAGATATCCTTGAGATAAGGAGAAAATCCTTACAAATTTAGCACACACAAAAACAAACCTAAAACAGTACAAAACAAGTAAAATGAGTGTGCAGCCAATTTACTGGGCGCCTGTTGGCAGTGTGGGATGCTCCAGGTTGTAGTGGTATGATGCCCGCTTGGCCTCGCGCAGCATCTGTGGCGTCACATCAAAGTCATAGCATGAACTGCCTGTATGTGATACGTTTACAGAACACATACTGGACTTTCTGGAAAATAGGGTTAGGTGTTCATATATGCCGGATGAGAAAGTGTGTACAGTGTAGAGTTATGCCAGATTAGAATATGTCCAGCAGTAAAATGCTACTCACATGGTGCCTTGTCAAGTAGGGTGGCACTTTTTAAGTGTGTATAGAAAAAACATGTGGATGAATTACAAAAAAATGCACAGTGTTTGAGATAGGAGTGCCTCTGAAATGTATTAATTTCAATTTTTTTCTCCAATATTGCCATATCTATTTGGAGTCAGGACACTTGGACTTCGAAAAAAAGTGCAGTATATTTTTGGGAAATTATTTTTTACAATATTTAACTGCTCTGACATAAGTGCATTTGAGTAGTCAGATTTCTAGGTGTGATTGTTGACAGTAAAACGGTGTATTTGTAGCTGATTTTACTAAGCGGAAGGGTATTTGGCAGCAATTTGGCTAGTTGACCCTTTAACCGGATTACTGCCTGCATCCAATTATAAATATTGATGTGTGTCATACATACAGGCATTTTGTGAGAGCTAAAATATTAGATTTTGATTAAATTCGACCAGCATGTCAATGAGATGATGATAAACAGCAGGTGAGAAATTTAAGACATTTTGTAGGTCACTTTTTCTTATAATCAGACAAAACGTTAACATGGTCGCCAATGAGAAAACTAACAGTAACAGTGTGCTGTGACCTTAAAGGACTTCGCGATCGCACTGTCCAGACATAGCCGCGGCAACAGTTCTGTGAAATGGTCGGCAACGGCTGCTGGGAGGTTGTGTTTCGCCACAAAATATGCGAACATCACCTCAAATGTCGTGGTCGTATCAGGCGTGACCGCCTTCGCCTTGAAAAAAAGAAGTCATCGATGCATGTTGTCGCGCTGATTTCAGTTGCCTGGCATGCAATTTCGACTTGATATGCTCGCGAACATCATGTACGCCCGACGCCGTGACCTTTACGTCGCGCAAACACACTGCGCACCAGGCATGATGCTCGCCAAGCTTCGACTTGGTTATTATGCCGTCGAATAACTGGACCCAATCTGGCTTGAATACGGCCGCATATTTTTCCGCTTCTTAGTTTGTGGAGCATCCATAATTTTCTATCGCTGTGGAATGTACATGGTCAGGTTCCAAGAAATGAGACGTAAGCGAGGCGCTTTACGGTTTTCAAAATATGCCAGCAGAGGCGCCAAAACCAAAACTAGTAATCGTCAAGTCCGCGCCGCGGCGCCAAGGACGCGAAGCACGGTGCGCGTGTGGCAACGGTGCGGTCCATCAGTTGCATTTAGCGTAATAGAAATTAATCATGTTGGTGATGGATAGCATAGCGACAACTTAGCAGAAATTCAGCGTCCACGACCAACCGCGCTATATCCGAATCCGCCTTGTAAGTTAACGAGGTGCGTTATAACGAGGGTTAACAAAAAAATAAATAGTAAAATTACAGAAATCCGTGAGCATCGTCTCTCATGGCCGTGACTCGTGAGACTGTGTAAAATGCAAAAATCCGTGAGACTCACGGATAAACCGTGAGATTTGACACCTCTGCCATAGCATCTTGCTTTGGTAACTCATGCAGCGCCACTGTAACACGTAGTGGCAGTGACATTAACTAGCTGAGTAACGTAATTTGATTGTCTATTCAAAATGGACAGTGGCGCCAATGTAGGCATGGCAACGTCATTATTGTATACGTAATTTCACGTGTGAACTTGTGCAATGTAACATGTCAGGCATGAGCAAATATTGGTCCAGACAAGTGAAAATAGAGATTCATTCTCCAATTCACTTTATGCCACATGTATTAAAAATTATTACAGGACCTATGATTGTTTGTTGACATGCCAGTAATACATAGCCAGAATTCGACGTTCACGTCTCGGGTTTTGCCGTTGCCGCCGACATGCGTACTATAGTCAGGGAGTCACGGAGTACATCTTGGTTTTATGATATAAAGTTCGTTTTTGTCATTGATTCTGAATGATTTTTAGGCGCTGAGTCCAAATCTAATGGCAGCGAGACAATTGCATTTTGTTAAATTGAAAAATCTACATTATCAATAAAACACGAAATGGTCCCTTTGAATATGTTGCCACGAAGCCGTCAGGCGACATAAAACATTAATTAAATTAGTCATGATGTTAGTTAAATATGTCAAATGACACAAATGTAAATACTAGTAAATTATGGAGTAGCTTAAACATAATAATTTGTCTGGATTACACAGTTTTGTGAGTTATTGAATCACTGGCGCATTAAATGTGATTAGGAGCAGTCATTTGTATTGAGTTTGACGTTTTGCAACAGTATCTCAGTTTGTGTTGAATTTCACCCTTTTCCATTTGATATATTTTGCTCCAATTTTAATATTATCATGTGTGTTTTTTTATGAGTTCCAAACAGTTTTACCTGATTATGTCAAAGCTATCTTGAGGTCGATATTTATATAAACTTATTCGATATTTCCGCGTCGCTCGGATATGTCATTTTTTAAAGGAATGTCAGATTTCTGTTGATCGTAGTTTTTTTTGTCATTTTGAATACTATCGCGAAAGCCAATAAAAAATTCGACTCATAGTTTATCGATTTAATTTAGCTTTATTACTTGCATGATGGCTTTGTCTCTTCAGTTTTATATTAATTATACATCCGGGAAATTAAAAATGCAACGAAAGAGTCAGGCTGCAGTTGTGGGTGGTCACATATTGAAATTTATTTTTGATCCTGAAATTGTCCACGTTGAGTCCGTTGTGCAAGCATCACTGAGGGACACGTCTTAGAGAGTAACGGAAAGTTCTTAATCGAACTTATTGATGTGACATGGAAGACTTTGTCCTGCAAATATCCACACATAAATATAATACAAGACAGGAAGTAACATATAAAATACCATACTGCAAGACTAATTGTAGACAACTGTCTTTGGCTTATGTTGGTCCTAAAATCTGGAATACATTTATTACAAATAACTATTTACAATATTGTACATCTATTCATATGTTCAAACAAAGGACCAAGCGTCTAATTCTAGCAAACATATGCTAAATGCTGCTTTAATGTAATTTTGTCATGTTAAGATGTACCCGGTGTTCAGTGTTAGGTACTCGTATAATGTTGTCGTGTTAAGATGTACCTGGTGTTCAGTGTTACGGTACTCGTGTAATGTTGTCATGTTAAGATGTACCTGATGTTCAGACTTACGGTACTCGTATAATGCATTATTAAATAAATTGTTAGTTTATTATGAAGATGTTTTAAAAAAAAAAAAAATTTAATTACTATTTTTTTATATATATATATATTTTTTTTACACGAATCATAGATTTCATTGCATATATGACATGAATAAGGAACACAAGCAATGTGTTGCTTCGTTCCATTTGATACGTAATGTATACATGTTTCATATTACTGCTACATCTGTGCTATACTTAACATTATGTATCAATAAAGATTATTATTATTATATTATAAAGAAACCTTTCTAAGGCTTGGGTCTGGTCAATTGCAATGCCCTAACAGTAAGACTAAGTATAATGACTTATACATTGTTACATTGTCATAGCCTATAGTCATATAGGTAACACATATTGGCAGTAGCCACTCCACTAAGTCTGTTACTGAGTATTGTACTTTTAGAATAGCATCATGTACTATGAACAAGACTATGGTAGTATGTAACAGTAACTTCAGTTATCAACATTTGTGGCAAAAAGAATTGAAAGGTATGGCCCTATTCCTATTTATTGTATTATTTTATAATGTGTTTGTTGTTTATTTATGACAGTAATACATATATATATATTATATATATAATTATACATATTATATATATATATAATTATATATTATATATATATATACTATTTATAAAAGAATTAAAGCTTTGTATCATACATACATCTATATAATTATTGTTTCAGATTGATCTGAATAATTTCTTTGTAGACAGTTCATCTTGTGAGTGTCCACTCAGAATGTACGAGTGTCACCACGTAGTCGCTGCACTGATGTACGGTGGGTACATGTAAGAAATGTGGAATGGTCAGCTCATATACCTAGAGGTCTGTTTTAAAATGATGGAAAAGCATGGTATTATTATATCATTTGGAGAAAATAAATAAACTTTCCATGTACTCTCGGTATTGTCTTAAACATTTATAAATAAACCTCTTTCAATTTTTAATAATTTGTATATTATGTGAGTGCTAACAGATTTGTCAAAAGTGAATGTCATTAGATAAACACATATGTGCTTACAATTAAGGGTAGATTGCCCGGAGGGCGGTACAAATACAATGTTTTATTTAATATTCGTTAACTACAGCTATTGTCTGTTGTTTCCAGATATCGACATGTCAGCAAGACAGACATGAACTGTGGATGACTTAAACATCGAAATCTCGGCAGCAAAGGAGACCCAGCCCATCGGTGAATTGTATCCACATCGAAGGCCGGGATACAGGTAATTATTGTTTTAACCCCCCAAATGTAATAAGCTATTTGCAAATTAAAGATCTTTAAACGATGTCACAAAATACATTACATTAAGAATTAATAAAAAACAGAAATGTAATAAGCAATTAGCAAATTAATGATCTTTAGAAGATGGCACAACTTACATTACATTAAGAATGAATAAAAATGCTTTCATGAGGTTATTCCACATTTAGGGCCTTGTCTCGCCCAGTTGTTGATGACGACAGGCAACATATGTACTGTGGGTTACCCAAATTTGGACGGTACACAGGTATACATAATTAAGAATGTAGTGTAATGTTTGTTTCACAATGTGTTCACGTTATGCATTTTATTTGCATCGTACGACTTGAAATGAGGCTTTTTTCATATATATATATATATATATATATATATAAGTCAAACAATTCCCCGGCTCAAATATTGTATGCGGCATTTGTAATATTTTTGTTTCATCATAAACACTGAACATGACATTTCGTTCAATGTCTACTTGTAGCATTAATCTATTTATAATAATAATAAGATAACTTCTATTGCGCTTAAATCCTTGGAAACCAAGTTCAGAGGTGCATCAAAACAAACGGATTGGTCAATCTCAAAATCCATAAGTAGTATTCCAGTTGTCAACAGATGGGTCAAGGCGCTAGGGAGTTACGGTGGATAAGCAAGGTTGTAAAGATAAGTTTTTAAATGACGACGGAATTTTGTAATATTTTCAACTAACAACTTCATAAGTTTTCTTTTTGTAACATTTCACAGGTTTAAATAATTAAGAATGTAGTATAATGTTTGTTTCAGTGTTTGCATTTTATTTGCATTGTACATTATTGAAAATAAGGCTGTTTTTCATATAGTAGTCAAACAATTGTCCTTGCTAATAAATATACTATGCAGTATTTGTGGTATTTATTGTTTTATCCTAAACATTGATAACACTATTTTGTCCAATGCCTATTAAGTATCTATGATATTAATCTGGTTATCACTTCTTACTAACAACTTAATAATTTAACTTTCAATATCAATATGTTAAATTTGATTGGTTTAATGTAACATATACAGGCCTGCACTACATACAAGATTGTGTGGTTACAAGCTATCAGGAGTTGTTGTCTCAACATGCATTCAACAAAAGAAATCACTTAAATGTCACTGGACTTCAGTTTTTATTATGTAGGCACAGTCTGTACATTTTATTGCAGTTATATGTATTATCATGACATTGGAATTTGCAGTTGTTGTCATTGAGATATAATTTTTCTTATGCTTGCAACCTAAAGTTCTGATTGTAACACTAACCAACATACAATGGACTTGTGGTGTACATTCAAATTGTACAGGTACACAGTATTGACTTGTAGCTGTTGTAATGCACACTATGCACTGTGAACATTTCACATGCTTAATTCACTATGTCCTTAGTTGAGGTTGTAGACAGTGTTTAGTAATCATAACCATCTTCCAGTTCATCCTCAGCTACAGTTTCATCATTGTCAGCACACTTCTGACTGTAACATTAACCTACTTACAATGAACTTGTTGTAGACATTCAAATTATACAGGTACATCCTCAGCTACACTTTCGTCATTGTCAGCACTAGACACCTGATTGTCACAATCTTGGAGTCTGCACATATCAGTACATCTGAATCCATTTGACAAGCAAAACACACTTTGGCAGTTCACACTTTCTGGGACAACTGCATGCCTCGGGTGCTGGCTGACCTTCCATTCTGTGTACAACCAGTTTCTCAGTCCCATCTTTTCTTTCCAACTTCCAGCCTCTGCCAACTGGATTCGGAGTCCTTGGGTCCTGCTCCAAACATCTTCTCCATATTGCAGTCTGGTAGTTAGCGCGTTGTGCATGTTTCAACAAGCAGTCTCTGCATGGTGGCAGTTGGTTACTCTTTATTTCACCTTTCTTTGCTCAGATCAGTGGCATTCATAGCAGAAGATTTTAGAGCGTAAAGAAGGCATGTAAATAGTCTAGTTTATCCATGGGATCTGGAGAGACATCCCATTCCTGGCCCAGCATCTTGAATGAGTCCTGTGATTCTTTGTTGCTAGTCAATCATTTCAGAGTACTTGTCTTACCTTTTCCAGCAAATGCAATGACAGTGTCACAAAGTGAATATTCAATTAAAAATGACCTGCTACACACACAACGAGACAGTCGTCAGTGCGGCAACTTACACAACTCATTCGTCATTGTCTTGCAATCGCAATCTATACGGAACATGTACGGCCTGTGCACAGAACTGACTGACAGGCCAACAAGTGAAGTTATCGCATTTCGATATTGTTACGTATGCCAGTGTATATATGTGTGTGCATTTACATAATTTGTATTTGTTTAAATGTTGTTGGGAAAATAAAAGTATCCTTATCCTTATCGATGTATTCGATGGTGGCAATTCGCTCTAATGCAATCCATGGTCAAATGGTTTTCTCATCGGATCGATAAAGGCTGTGCTGCCACACGTGACATGAACGTTTGGCCAGGCCATCGTCATCTTTAATGGATTTCTCAGTCCACCCACCAAACACGTGACATACCAGCAATAAGCATTCACCAGTGAAGCTCGTCCGCCGTTGACTATCCTCTGCCGCAGATTGCGACGAAGTCTGTTTCAGAATTTGGGTAGATACACTGCTTGATCAGATCCGTATTGGTTGCTAAGCAGCTAGTTTAGCGGCAAGCAGAGGTCCCGAGAAGGGTTCGCGACGGGGTTCGTTTTCGGAGCGGGTTCGTAAACATAAGGTTAGTCCGAATCCCCCAAAGGTGATCGTATCTGAAGGTTTTAATTCTGTGAAAATTTAATTGAACAGTTAAAAGTAATCACTGATTGCTAAGCAGCTGGTTTATCGGGATCAATCCGAACCCCCGCCCAAACATGCATCATATTTACAAGTTTTAATTATGTACACATTTGTTCACGGAACAGCTAAAAGTAATTATTAATTGCTGTGCAGCTAGTTTAACGGGAGAACGGAGGTGGGTATGAAGGATACGAAGGGGGTTCGTTTTTGCACGGGATTAGTCCGAACCTCCCAAACAAAAGTTATCATATTTGGTTTTTAATTTAATTCTGAACAAATATCACTGAATAGCTAAAAGTAATTATTGATTGCCATGCAGCTGGTTTAGCGGGAAAACGGGGATAGGGTGAGGGTATAGGCGAAGGTTCGAGGGGGGTTCGTTTTTGAAGGGGGTTCGTAAAAAGAGGGGTTTTGACGAACCCCCCAACCCGATGATTACGGGCCTGTTCTTATATAGCGCAGTATCCAGTCCCCAGGACTGCTCAAAGCGTTTTACACTTTACTCTGTGGCAGACCTGTTGAATCGAACATCATCCCGACTTCTCTGGGAAGCATCCAGCCACACGGCAATTAATGCGCGAAGATTATTTGTACACAAATATCCACTAGTGTCTACAGCCAGTCTGTAGCTCTAGTCACTGCACCACAGCGCTCCACAAATGTTTGGATTACGGTTGTTCAAGTACTTCATCCCCGCTGTTACACAACATGAAACCCAACAGGAGGTTTATCTGTCGTAGCGATTCCCCTTTGACCATCTAGTCCACTGTCATACCAAAAGCGTATTGTTATTCTTATGTTTTTAATTGTGGTTTCCTGCGAATAACTGTACACGTTATTTAATTTACGTTCATGCTATGTAACTCGAGAGTGTCTAGTGCTAGCACAAATCACCTTGGAAGCAATGGGCAATGATCCGACTGGCGCAATCCTTTTTGACAACTACTGTATGCACGTCACTACTCTTTGATCTTACATATGTTACTGGTAGTAGTTAGATGGGAAGCGAGTAGTAAGATGGGAAGCGCGCACGCACAAACGCAAACATGCACGCACGCACACACACACACACGGAAGCATACTTTTACGCAGTTACGTACACATGCACAAATGAATCAAACAATACTAAGATATGCGCACATATTCATAATAATAATGGCACAGATAAGCGCACACACAAGAACTCACACACGAACGCACGCAAACGCGCACGCACAAACATGTATCCATATATTCGCAGTGTGTAAACAAAACAGCACATGAACATTTTCACTAGTTTTATTGTTGGAATTAGTACAAGCGTCAATTAGTTCTGCCACATTGGCTTATGGCCAAACTGCGGATGTGTATCCAGTCCAGTTATAAATGACATCCGATTAACTACATACGGTTTAGCGTCCGATTACATATGACATCCGCATTAAAGGGAAGCTGTCTGATCCTCCACGCGGAATTAACTAGCATAAATATAATAACTTATAAAAGAAAGTCTGCTGTGTTGAACGTGTGAAAATAGAAAATCGTTGAACATCAAAGAGTATCACGGTTAACTCATCCCGCCTCGGCAATATTCCAATAAAGCTAGTTTTGAAATTGGATGTTTTGTTTTCCATGTGAACATGCTGCGTGGTTGTGACTTTCGTATTGCGAACATCGTTAGAGCTTAATCAACACCACTTGGCGGGCAGTATACCTTCAACATAGTTAATATAGTACAAGCGTGGAGGCCATATCGCACGAAGGACATAGACATGCTAGAAAGAGTACAGAGGACAGCGACTAAAATGATTCTAAACTAAACTAAACTCCCCAGTCGCTCACGTATCTTGACATTGTCAACTAATTCATTGTGTGAGGACAAAACTATGTCTAACATATTCTCTTCCCTGGTTGGTTCTAACACATGTTGAGAAAGGAAACTTATGCTAAAACTAACAACTTCTGGTCCTCACTCCCATTACTCTGTACAGATTTCCATTGTATATGTTCATGGTTAAAATCCCCCATAATGACACAGTCCCGTATCCTCACTTCCCTTATAGCGTTTTGTACTTTTTCATTCTCTTCTGTGCTTATGTTTGGACTTCGATAAACTAACCCAACCGTTAACGTTTAGTTTCCTCTAACTATGTTAATCCAAACAGCTTCTTCGCAATCTGCTTCTCCTTATAATTTATTTCATAAGCCTGCATAGATTCTCAAAACATATAAAATAACTCCACCTCTCCTTCTTCCTATTCTATCCGTCCTAAACATTACATATCCTGTCAGTCCGAATTCCTACTATGTGAGGGTCAATATCTTCTACCATAATGTTTAGTTCATTTATTTTGTTTACTATACTCCTTGCATTTAAACAAACACATTTATATCCACCTTCCTTCAGAACAGTTTTCTAGACTGTTCTTTGTTGATTTATTTGTGCTGTTTTTATCTATGCCTCCAGTTTCAGGATTCTCTGTGAGTCCCCCCTGCGAATCTAGTTTAAATAGATGCAACCTGTCCCACTGTCAACAGATCGCAGCAGGTTATCTGAGAAAACTGCTGCCCCTTTCCAATTAGATGGAGGCCATCTCTCATGTATATATCGTCCCTCCCAACAACGTATTCCCATAAATCTGTGAATCACACCCCCTCTTCTTGACACATCTGCTCAACTAGTGCGTTGATCGCCATCCTCTTGCAGTTTCTGTATGTTGCCCCGCTTCCTCCCATCACTGGCAACATTATTGAGATAATAATCTGTTCAACTCTTGCCTTTTTAGCTTCCTCACTAACTGTCTGTACTTCTGTACTATCCCAGTTGTTCCCTCCTTGTTTGCATTAGTTGTCCCTACTTGTACTAATACAGAACATCCCGTAGCATAGCCTAACCACCGTTAAACAAATAACGACGCCCTCGCCCTCGCTTAATGTCTTGTCTTGAGTCGCCCACGAACACCTTCTCTTTTCTCACTGCCCCCTCGATCACTGCCTCAGAGTAGCTCCTTCTCCTGTTTGCATCTGCCTGGTTGTTGTCTTTTCCCCCTGCCTTCTTCTCTCCTGTCACATCCTCTTCCGTTCCATGCTGTCGTCTCTCTTCATTCCAACTGTCTCCTTGCTAATTATCATCTCCACCCCCTTCACAATATCTGTCAACCTAACTACCCCCTTCTGCAGACTCTCCACCTTCCAACACCCCACGCATTGGAAGATGAATCCCGCCTCCTTTCTTTCTGCCCATGAATTCCCATAGCAAGACAAGGCAAAATCCACCCAGCTGTGGCAGTGATCGCGCACCAAGTGTCGCCTTGCCTTGACTTGCCGCTTGGAAGGCGCCATATCAGAACTAAATTTAAATACAATCAATTACGTTACGCTAGCGAATACCTGGGACACTAGCTACATAAACAAACTGGAGTTCGTCCGATTATCGCCTTTGCTTAATTTTAACAACAATGCTACCTAATCAAAGTATCTAGCATGTACTGGCTTTCACAGATATTATTTTATGTAAGTAGTTTTGTGTTTGTTACTTTATCTCCCATATATTCTACCACATTTAACAAGATTTAACAAGATTTAACAAGATTGCCACCCAGAGAATTAACTCTAGGTGGCAGGTGGACAAGGAAGCCCTTTGGCTTATCGAGAGTCCGGCCCTTTTATCTATGTGTATCCCGCCCGTCTGAGGTATGTGTCGATTTTATTTTTAAACATTCACGCTACTAGCACCCACACAATCAGCAGATAATCTGTTCCATTCATTTACAGTCCTTTTTGAAAATGAAAACTTTCTTATATCTAATCTACTCTGCTCCTTTGCTAATGTAACTTCATGTCCTCTAGTCCTTCTATCTTTCTTAACTGAGAAAAAAATATTTCTATCAATATTTTCATAACCCTTCAATATTTTAAACACTTCTATCTGATCTCCTCTCAATCTCCTGGTCTCTACTGTTGTTAAACCGCATTTTTTTAGGCGTATTTCGTAACTAAGATCCCTCAGTTTTGGTATCATTTTAGTTGCTCTCCTCTGCACTCTTTCTAGCATATCTATGTCCTTCCTGCGATATGGCCTCCACGCTTGAATACAATATTCTAAATGAGGCCTAACTATTGTTTTGTACAGCGGTATTATTAGCTCTTTTTCCTTATACGTTATCTTTCGCCTAATTAATCCAAGGATTTGATTTCCCTTTGAAGCTGCAATTCCGCACTGCTCTGAAACCTTCATATCAGCACTACTGGTTAACCCTAAGTCCTTTTCTTTTACAGTAGTACTTAGTACAGTACCCCCCATTGTATATTCTACTCTTCGTTCTCATGTCCTGTGGAGGCATTTACATTTCCCAAAATTGAACAGCATTTGCCACTTTTCAGACCATTTGATCAACCTGTCAAGATCATCTTGTAAATGCTGTCTATCTCCATCACTTTTAATCCTTCTAAACACTTTTGTATCATCCGCAAATTTCAACACCTTGCTTGTTATTTCATCATCCAAATCGTTGATATATATTAAGAATAATATAGGACCTAATACTGATCCCTGTGGTACCCCACTCAATACTGATTTCCAGTTTGAAGCCTCCCCATCAACTACTACACGTTGTCTTCTGTCAATCAACCATTGTTCTATCCAGTTTATTATACCATTTCCTATGCCATGGGCCTTTAGTTTAAGCAGTAATCTTTGATGTGGTACTTTGTCGAAAGCTTTTTGAAAATCTAAGTAGACGATATCTACTGGTGATCCCTCATCTACCCACTTAGTGATGTCTTCCAAAAAACATAACATATTTGTTAAGCATGACCTCGCTTTAAAAAAAACATGTTGAGATGGGTTTATCAAGTTTTGTTTAACAAGAAAATCCACCATGTGATCTTTAATTAGTCTTTCTAACAATTTACAAATCACTGATGTTAAACTCACTGGTCTATAGTTCTCTGACTTGTTTCTCGAACCTTTTTGAATAACGGTATAATGTTTGCTTCTTTCCATTCTAAAGGAACCACTCCCTCTTCTAATGACAAATTGAAAACTGTTGCAAGCGGTATGCTAATTTGTTCTACAATTTCCAATAGTAGTTTGGGTAGAATACCATCCACTCCAGGTGATTTATTATCCTTCATAGCCCTTATTTTCTTACCTACCATTTCCGGGGTTACAATTAATTGTCCTAAATAGTCTGAATCTGCCCCTTGAACTTAGCCTCTGGTACTGGCAGTGAACTAATATCTTCCCTGGTAAACACTGAACTAAAGTACTCATTCAGGTCTTCTGCCATTAAGAATCCCTCTGATATTATATTTCCAGCACTATCTTCTAGAGGACCGACTTTATCTTGAACTTTCTGTTTGCTTCGAACATACGCATAAAAACTCTTGCTGTCATGTTTTATATTACTAGCTAATTGTTGTTCATAGCTTCTCTAATTTCAGCTGTAGCTTGGTTAAGTGCTTCTTTATAACTGTTGTAGTCTTCATCATTTCCAGTACATCTATATGACTTCCACATCATTTGTTTGTACTTAATTTTTCTAATGGCTTCTTTCGATAAGTGTTTCTTTTTGGACCGTTTTCCTTGTTTTTTGAAGGGTACAAATTTATCGACTATGCACTTAATTTCACTCTTTAATACATTGCAGCATTCTGTTGCCGTCTTATTTTTCAGTGTGTTATTCCAGTCTATCTTTGCTAAATATTTCCTCATGTCCTTATACCTTCCTTTGTGGAAATTTCTCCTATACTGCTTTTTACTATTCCTTTCTGATTTTACTTTGATGGTAAAATGTATCTGGTTGTGATCGCTACTCCCCAGTGGCTCACGTATCTTGACATTGTCAACTAATTCATTCTGTGAGGACAAAACTATGTCTAACACATTCTCACCCCTGGTTGTTTCTAGCACATGTTGAGAAAGGAATGTATCTTGAACTAAAACAAAAAACTTGTGGTCCTCACTCCTCATACTCTGTAAAGATTTCCATTGTATATGCCCGTGGTTAAAATCCCCCATAATAATACAGTCCCGTTTGCTTACTTCCCTTATAGCGTTTTGTATTTTTTCATTCTCTTCTATGCTTATGTTTGGACTTCGATAAACTAACCCAACTGTTAACGTTGAGTTTCCTGTAACTATGTTACACCAAACAGCTTCTTCGCAATCTGCTTCTCTTTCTAATTTTATTTCATAAGCCTGAATAGATTCTTTAATATATAAAATAACTCCACCTCCCTTTCTTCCTATTCTATCTTTTCTAAACATTACATATCCTGTCAGTCCCAATTCAGCATCTGATATATCGGTGGTGGTCCAGGATTCGGTTATACCTATTATATGAGGGTCAATATCTTCTACCATAATGTTTAGTTCATTTCTTTTGTTTACTATACTCCTTGCATTTAAACAAACACATTTATATCCAGCTTCAGAAGAGTTTTCCACAGTGTTATTTGCTGATTTATTTGTGCTGTCTTTATCTATGCCTCCATTTTCAGGCTTTTCTGTGAGTCCCCGCTGCGAATCTAGTTTAAATAGATACAACCTGTCCCACTGTCAACATATCGCAGCAGGTTCTCTGAGAAAACTGCTGCCCCCTTTCCACTAAGATGGAGGCCATCTCTCATGTACATATCTTCCCTCCCAACAAAGTATCCCCATAAATCTGTGAATCCCACCCCCTCTTCGTCACACATCTGCTCAACTAGTGCGTTGATCGCCATCCTTTTACAGTTTCTATACGTTGCCCCCCTTCCTCCCATTACTGGCAAAATTCCTGACAGAATAACCTGTTCAACTCTCGTCTTCTGTAGCTTCCTCACTAACTGTCTATACTTCTGTACTACTATACATAATCAGATTTGTTAAATCTTGTTTACAAACTTATCGAAGAGTAAGTTACCCTATTATGACTCATTATACTAAAGTGTTCTAAAATACTTTAACTAACTAACTTTAAGTAATAATGTAACTCAATGTATGTCTAGTGCTATTTTATGAATAATATTAAGGTAAGAATAATACATATCGATCAATATTTCACCTTTTCTGCACCAGCAATTCTCCACGATATAGATCCGCCAATGTTCCCGCCAAGTATATACGTATGTATGCATGTATGGGTGCATTGATGTATGGATGAATGTACGTATGTATGTACGTATGTATGTATGTATGTATGGATGTATGTACATTTGTATGCATGTACGGATGTATGTACGGAAGTATGTACGTATGTATGCACGTATATATGTACGTATGTATGTACGTACGTATGTATGTATGTACGTACGTACGTACGTATGTATGTACGTACGCATGTATGTACGTACGTAGGTATGTACGTATATACGTATGTATGTACGTATGTATGTACGTTTATATGTACGTATGTATGTACGTACGTACGTACGTACGTACGTATGTATGCATGTGTGCATGCGTGCATGCATGCATGTATGTTTGTATGTATATATACATGCATGTATGTATGTAAGTGGAGCGCAGTAGTGCAGCGGTAAGAGCTCCGGACTCTCGACTGAGAGAACGCGGGTTCGAATCCTATGCGGCGGTGTCGAACCTTGGACAAGTTCGTTTATTCTACATTGCTTCAGTTTATTCAGCTGTATGAATGAGTACCTGGCTATAGACAGTGGTGGATATTTGTATACGAATAGTCTTCGCGCATTAACAGCAGCGTGGCCGAATGCTTCCCGGAGAAGTCGAGATGGTGTTCGATTGAACAGGTCTGCCAGGGAGTAAAATGTAAAGCACTTTGAGCAGTCCTGAGGACTGGATACTGCGCTATATAAGAACTTACCTTTATATATTTATGTATGTGCGTATGTACGTATGTATGTAAGTACGTATGTACGTATGTATGTATGTATGTATGTATGTATGTATGTAAGTATGTACGCACGCAGGCACGTAGGCAGGCAGCCTGTCAGGCTGGCTAGTAGGCTGGTATGCAGGCTGGAAGATAGGCTGGCTTGCATGCATACGTACGTACGTACGGACGGCCGAAGGTACGTACGTTCTTACGCATGTATATATGTTATGCTGTTCATGTTATGCGCTTTTTAATTGAACACCATCTCAACTTCTCTGTGAAGCATTTAGCCACGCTGCTGTTAACGCGAAGACTATTCGTACACAAATTTCCACCATTGTCTACAACCAAGTACACATTCATACAGCTGAGTGAACTGTAGCAACGTAGAATGAACGAACTTGCCCAAGGTTCTACGTGGCGGCACAACATTCCAACCCGGGTTCTGTAGATTGAGAGTCCGATACTCGAGCAACTGAGTCACAGCGCTCCAAGCTATCAGTGTCCCTTTTTTACTTGTGCGCGTGCGCATGAGCATGTATGGGTAGTATGTGCATACATGCATACGTGTGTGAGTGTATTTCTGACCGGGTTAACTAGCTGAAGAAATATGCGGTACGCAAAGAAGAAAGACATGTATTGTTATGCAGTATATACCGTTGATGGTATTATTGAGTCAATAGTTTTGGAATCAACTCCATTTCTACAAAATTGCTGTTCCGTTAAACATTCCGTGCACCGATTGACAGCATTGGAAACATACGATTTACGAAAGACTTTGTCACAATTGTAATCCTTAGGTATTGGTGATGCCTACTGATTTGGTGTAACGAATGTTAATAGCTCGGTAACATTTTTCAAGGTCTACGAAAGAGGTTCGCAATGGCGGCCACCTGCTCTTGCAAATTGTACATCACCGCCACGTTGTAGATCATTATCACGAAGTCCTGACTGCGCTCTGATATGTCGATGGTGCTATAGCGATTCTTGTCTATAGTCTGCGGAACCTAGAAAATACAAAATACAAACGAACAGTGACAAGAATCGAATCTTGTATAATGATAAAAGGTAAGTTCCTATATAGCAGTGGTCGGCAAACTGCGGCCCGCGAGCAAACTTGCTGCCCGCGAAGCTATTACCCGCGGACTAAAATCGTGATTGCACACAGCGTGGCCCTCGGATTGACAATTAACGTACATTTGCATGGTGCACCTTCCATTGGAGACATAACTAAATGAGATGTTTCGCTGATGAGAAAAGCTCGACACGAAGTAGGTGCCCCGGTGAAGCTTTTCGTTTTTATTGCAACATCCCCTTGGAAGTCTGTGTGGCAAAATCAATGAAAACTCGGAGCCATGCATGTGCGATTTATTGTCCCAATTACGACGCATCTTTGCTGAATGTTCAATTCAAAAGACGGGAACATCTAATCAAAGATCACTTCCACTTTGTTTCTTCCAGTTCGTTTTCGCTTTCATGACCTTCTTGCTATTGTGTGCGACAACTGCAGAATGTCAACTACATTCAGCATTCAACACTCCTGGAAAACGAATCGCCTAAAAAGTTCGGCCCCGTGCGCAGTGTTCGATGGGCTGCTGAGACAAGAGTTTGCAAAACTTTTCAGAGCTCGCAGTTGTTCTTATTTTAATGCCCTTTTCAGATAGAAGTCGACTATGGGCCTGATGTTTTGTAGATAAATTACCAGACTGCAATGCGCCTCTGTGACGCACACACAACGACAGTCGATAGGGTGCCGCCTGTAGTGGAACAGCAGTAATTTCGTTAAATGCAAGATGGGGAACAGACGGATTGCATTACGCACGGAAGCTCGCAAGAAGAAGTCTGCAGCTAAAAGTGAGGCACTTCGTGGCGCAGCAACAAAGCCAGGCTATTCACTAGTCAAAATGCCAGTTGCATGCCAACAGCACGGGCAACATGAATAACGCGTATTTTTTAGTACTCAATGAATCAAAATGATATCTTGATGATCGATAATAATATATCATTATTAATTTTACACACTGCCAAAATGTGTATGTTTGACATCAACGGATAGGATCTAGAAAGTATATGTATTCGCAACATAATATACCAATTTCTATGAAGATTAGGCGCGACTGATAATCAATATCAATAAATAAATGTTGGCCTAGCACATCTC
This sequence comes from Paraescarpia echinospica, assembly GCA_020002185.1. Classification (NCBI taxonomy): domain Eukaryota; kingdom Metazoa; phylum Annelida; class Polychaeta; order Sabellida; family Siboglinidae; genus Paraescarpia; species Paraescarpia echinospica. The sequence goes on along the minus strand of CM034534.1, from coordinate 61,850,704 downwards.
ACTAATTTGTCCCTCCATTCGAAAAGGTTGCTGGTCCCTGTTATATAACACAGTATCTAGTCCTCAGGACTGCTCAAAGCGCTGGACACTTGACTCCCTGGCAGACCTGTTCAATCAAACACCATCTCAACTTCTCTGGGAAGCACCCATTCACGCTACATGCGCGAAAACTACGTATACAAATATCCACCACTGTCTGTTGTCAGGTACTCATTCACACAGCTGAGTGAACTGGAGCAACGTAGAGTAAACGAACTTTCTCAAAGTTCGACACCGCAGCACATGATTCGAACTCGGGTTTTCTCGGTCGAGAGTCCGAAGCTTTAGCCACTGCACCACTGCGGTCCAATGATACTATGACCTATGGTCTGAATGCTATGTTCAGGATAATCGCATCAATGTACCTTGCATATACTGACACACTGACAAAATATTTCGATTATAATAAAATGCTGATGCCACACAATATATTTCGATCGTATGGGTAAAATAACAATAATGGTGTCAGTCTTTTGGAAACACAATGCACCGTTGGAAACACTGTAACTTCTAACGTCTACGTTCCAAATGGAACGAAAACTTGTTGCTGGTGAGACATTCTGACCTAGACAAGTTCAGCCATGTGCACAGCCTCGTGTTGTGAAAACATACAACCCGTTATTGATGATTTTCAATAGCTTAATGATTGGTGTGTATCTCGTATCACATTCATGATATGTTGAACGTCTACATTCCACTATTGTTGACGCAGTAGCAAGGCAGTGGCAGTGGCAGTGGCAGTGGCAGTGGCAGTGGCAGTGGCAGTGGCAGTGGCAGTGGCAGTGAAATATAATAATGTTTTATTGGATTCCTTAGGCTTAGTCTCAATCAGGTACGTTTTTGCATTGTTAGCTGTGTATGTTCAACATATTTAGTGTGTGCCATCGTCGCAAGCCAGGGCTGTTTGCCATGCAAAACTAGCCCTGGCAGATCTCCTACTCGAAGTACGGAAGTTAGCTGCGTCAGACTAGTAATTGACTTCGCCAGTCGCTACTGCGTGTGTGCGTGCGTGCGTGCGTGAGTGAACGTGTTGAATATGTGCCTAAATTCCTAACTGAATTTCACTTACTTCATATCGAAGGAGAATGTATAAGCGTACTTATTGTGTTGTATATTTTGCTAATGCTGTGTTTCTAGACGTCGACGCCGGATTTGGAGTCGACGTCGATTTTTGAGTTGACATCGAATCTAGCGTTCTCGTACGGCGCTTAAAGGTGCTCAATCAGTTCGTTTGCCCATCGCCAATCCGGTTCTTTTATGTCCAGATGTGTAATGTGTAAATAGTTTAACTAGTGCGCACAGTCGGTTTAATAAAAAAAATGCGTACTTGTTTTTTAATCGTCAAAAAAAATTTGTCGTTACAGCGGGTATCGCTGGCGAAAGCCAATTGCACTGTATGCCTACTGCGCCACTTCGGTCACGTGCTTTGCACGAGATCGGCATCCCAGGCATTCAAAAACAATAACAAAACACACGTGCTTTAGTGTATCAAGATGAAGATTATAATTCCAAAGTGGTTATACGAAGCCTATTACACTGTCGCAGTTAGCAACAAGAACGCGTAGCCATGTATTAATTTAACGAGAATTGCAACTTGCGAACGTCTACACTCGACTCGAGCCTGTCGAGGCTGACTTTAAGACATTAAATTCTAACTCAAACGTCTAAGTCTAAGACAGTCACCATATCAGCCAGATATTCAGTCAGAGAGTGACAACGAGCATGATATTTGATATGTATTGTATTTGGTTACGCAGGATGTTGTTAATAAGCTGTTATTCCGACAATACATATTGAGAGTAGATGACGTGAGGGTGCGACATGACAAGTAACATTGCTTTGGCAGCAGGCCCCTGTTGATCGTCCAAGTAACTTAGTCAGGGAGCATCCGTAATTTCGAGCAACAGAACGTCAAACACGGGAGTATTATGTTGGCGATCGTAATAATTTTTTGTGACTCATATTTTTGACACTGCAGAATATTGTTGATTTGCATTGTATTTTATGCAAAATAATTTAGATTTTTATATGACAAGCATGATGGTGATGATTTTATTCAATATAAAAATGTAAACGTGTAAATACATAAAAAATATCAATACACCTAGAGTTCACCATATATAAGGATTACACAAGAAAATGCACGCACTTGTCTCCAATGTGGTCCTTGATGCCTGGCTATAGTGTATGTAATGCATTAATTGGTATCCTGTGATATCTTTCAACTTACATATGCCGGCTATTCTTATGTATTTACCAATATATGTATATATTCTAACCACAGCAATGTATGAATACATAATAATATATGTAACTTGAATTATGATATTGCTAGAGACCACACTGCAACCCATGAATGAGAATGTGAGGAGGCAGAGGAGGGGCTAGAGGCGGTCACCCGGGCCAGGTAGACAGTATGAGGATACATAGTCTGCGGGAGGCCCACATTTGATCAATCCAGGTAATTTCAAATGTATAACAATCAACCACGTATAAGTTATCAACACACTTTAATGTGCACATTTAAATATACCACATTTGTTTTCATACACATTTTAATAATAACATCTTGGGCATGGAAAACTAGATTGACTTCTGCACTTGTATATTATACCCACAAGTGTATCAACACAGACATATTAATACACCTTTAAACAGTATTTAGCATATGGCGATGACTCTGAAATAAGTTTATAAAATAACTTAGTCATTCTTGAAGATGGTAGACATATGTATTATGAACCTTTGAATACTTGACGAGGAAAATATATTGTTAGCATCAAAATAACACCTAATTGTGTCATTTCCAACATTCGCCTTGACCATTGAACCTCAGGCTTAAAATGTCAAACATAAATATGTATATAGTTACACATGGCAGACACTGACATGAATTTGTAAACTGAAAAAATATATATATATAAATGCGCTTTACTGATGCTTTAGTGATTAGCAGAATTCAAATCAGTCTGTAATATTGACAAAGATCAGGCGTCACTGTAATGAAACTGAACAATTTTAAATTCATGTAATGAAAATGAACTAGTAAAGAAAAATAGTTAAAATTGTTCACCGTTTAGAAAAATTGCATATTCCACTAATGTCAAGCCACCCTTCCCCGGAATAACCCTGGTAAACACTGACTGTTCCTAAGATATCAACATGTATAGAATCAGCTGTGTTAGAACATTTCTTGCTGCCTTTTTTCTTGTGAAATGCTGCAGGTCATACATGAAACATTACTTTATACTGATTATGACAATGAACACTCCACAATTATTTACTCCCAACACTACTATGATGCTTGTTTTTGTTTACTGAATATATGCTTTTTTTACAGGAGATTGAACTAGTGTGCTTAGTACCACTAGCTCTCCAAGTTAATATGGCATACTGGGCAGTTGTATTTGTCCAGGATCTCGGACAAGATTCTACAGCCATGCAACATGCTGCAAATTAACAGTTTGTCATATGAGTGTCCACTGAGTGATCCCAATTGTGTCGTGTTGAGTCCGTGACAGATTCCCCAGTGCCGATGGGGTGTACACTGGCTTCCAGGTCAGTCAGTTAGCTTGACTGACTGGAAACCAATGTAGAATGCAAGTTGCTCGACATAAGAATGTGGTGACGCCTGACTAGCTCTGTAGTTGGTGATGGAACGGTGGGTGCCAGGGTCTGCAGATATGGCAACAACTTTCGATGCTGTCAGACAGGTTCAGTGTCGAGCATTCTTCGGTGAACTGCATCGGTTTATATATCGATGACATCACTATACGTTTTCGCTGTCTTTCTGACTTTTTGCTGTACGTCTGCATCTACCTATACCGGAGACAAAGTGACAATTAGGATGGCTCTGACATGTATGATATTTTTATATGTGACGACACATTTATCAAAAGGTATTTGTATTCAATTCAACTATAACTTTTAGCAGTGTCCATGAAAAAATACATTAATTATCCAGAATTGTTACAGTGGTAGGGTTTCATTGTCTTTGTGTTGTTGATAGTCAGTGGCAGCCAGCTGAGTTCTTGCGCAACAAACACCAGGCACAAGTTTGTGAGGAAGTAATGGTATTGAAAGCCTTTTCACATTTTTCAACAACAATCTATTGATACACTGACAGCAGCATTTTACTTGTTTAAATTCTCTATGTATCACGAGGACTGTTATATATTTGTCATGCCATGTATAATTTTTCTAAATTATTCTTTTTTATCTGTTTTATATTTTCACAAATAATTTACATTAATTTTCATTTTGCATGATAATTAAACAACACTTGAGTAAGTTTAGTTCTGATATGGTGTAGTATCCAGTCCTCAGGATTACTCAAAGCGCTTTAAACTTGACTCCCTGGCAGACCTGTTAAATCGAAAACACCATCTTGACTTATGTGGGAAGAATTCTGCCACACTGAAATTAATATGCGAAGATTATTCATACAAAAATATCCACCATCTGTAGCCGGTACTCTTCACACAGCTGAGTAAACCAGAGCAATGTAGCATGTAGCGATTGTACATGTAACATGGCGATGACCCTGTCTAATCTAGTCACTATTTTTTGCGAGTTGTAAACATACCAAGCATTACACATACTACAACAGTTTTGAATTTTATATCCTATTGATGTTTAAAAAAAAAAAATCATAATATAGTTATTTTTATTTGATATGTACATATTAAATTTGTTCAACTAAACATTTCCCTAAGTAATTTGTTCTCATTGGTTTACATTTTATATTAAAATTTGTTGTTAAATACACATAACTGTTTAGTCACTAATTTTATGAGTTGTAAACATACAACTAGCATTTGATATCACATGTACTAGTGTTGTTTTTTGTAACAAAGAATTGTGATAAAAGTAACTGTTTGTTTTGTTATATGTACCTGACATTTTTTCAACCTCTTCCTAATTTTTGTTTCTATTGTTGCTTTGCATTTTATGTGTATGTGATATTAAAAATGATTACATTATACACATCAAGTGCAATGATTGTACCTGTAGTTGCATTGTGCTTTTCATAATTTTGTAGTCATGACCTCATCAAATAGTTTCAATAAAATGTTTTTAATTTACATTGTCTTTACTTTAATTCACATGAATTTCTAACAACAATATGCAATTTAACGAGGACACCCATTATTACAAAATCCTAATGCAAACAACCAAAACTATCACATACAGGGGTGGATCCAGAAATCGAGTCTGGGGGGCACAAAAACCTCCACCGGCGGCTGAACCAAATGGTGTAGTCTAAATTGTGTTGCTATCGAGCCGCTATAACTATAACTTCAGCCGCTCTGCTGTCTCGGCTGGAGTGGTGATATCGGAAGACGGGGGTGGGGGGTGCTGTTGAAACATTTTCAAAGATGGTGTAACTGTACCCAAATAACATAAGATGGTCAGAATAAAACATCATTGTAAAAACAACCAAACACAAATGTTTGCATATCTTCCAAATGTTATGCTATGATTTATGTATATATATATATACAGCTGTACATATCATGTTTGCATACCAGCAGCTTACAAGATTTAACAAGATTGCCACCCAGATAATTAACTCTAGGTGGCAGATGGAAAAGGAAGCCCTTTGGCTTATCGAGAGTCCAACCCTTTTATCTATGTGTATCCCGCCCGTCTGAGGTATGTGTCGATTTTATTTTTAAACATATTCACGCTACTAGCACCCACACAATCAGCAGATAATCTGTTCCATTCATTTACAGTCCTTTGTGAAAATGAAAACTGTCTTATATCTAATCTACTCTGCTCCTTTACTAATGTAACTTCATGTCCTCTAGTCCTTCTATCTTTCTTAATTGAAAAACAAATATTTCTATGAATATTTTCATAAACATTCAATATTTTAAACACTTCTATCTGATCTCCTCTCAATCTCCTGGTCTCTAATGTTGTTAAACCGCATTTTTTAGGCGTATTTCGTAACTCAGTTTTGGTATCATTTTAGTTGCTCTCCTCTGCACTCTTTCTAGCATATCTATGTCCTTCCTGCGATATGGCCTCCACGCTTGAATGCTATATTCTAAATGAGGCCTAACTATTGTTTTGTACAGCGGTATTATTAGCTCTTTTTCCTTATACGTTATATTTCGCCTAATTAATCCAAGGATTTGATTTGAAGCTGCAATTCCACACTGCTCTGAAACCTTCATATCAGCACTAATGGTTAACCCTAAGTCCTTTTCTTTTACAGTAGTACTTAGTACAGTACCCCCCATTGTATATTCTACCTCTTCATTCCCATGTCCTGAGTGGAGGCATTTACATTTCCCAAAATTGAACAGCATTTGCCACTTTTCAGACCATTTGATCAACCTGTCAAAATCATCTTGTAAATGCTGTCTATCTCCATCACTTTTAATCCTTCTAAACACTTTTGTATCATCCGCAAATTTCAACACCTTGCTTGTTATTTCATCATCCAAATCGTTGATATATATTAAGAATAATATAGGTCCTAATACTGATCCCTGTGGTACCCCACTCAATACCGATTTCCAGTTTGAAGCCTCCCCATCAACTACTACACGTTGTCTTCTGTCAATCAGCCATTGTTCTATCCAGTTTATTATACCATTTCCTATGCTATGGGCCTTTAATTTCAGCAGTAATCTTTGATGTGGTACTTTGTCGAAAGCTTTTAAAAAATCTAAGTAGACGATATCTACTGGTGATCCCTCATCTACCCACTTAGTGATGTCTTCCAAAAAACATAACATATTTGTTAAGCATGACCTCGCTTTAAAAAAACCATGTTGAGATGGGTTGATCAAGTTTTGTTTACTTACTGTCCAGCCTCAGCGAGTGACTGGACACCTGGCAGTGAGCTGCCTTTGCTACGACCGCTGATGCTCGATAGAGCCACCACAGATCTTGTCATATGTGATGGCTGCAGTGGTGTCGAGGTAGTTCACGCCTTTGTGTTGAAGCTGTCAAACAAAGTCATGAATTAGAATATGGAATGAGTCAGATTATTTGTGAAGGTGAACATGGTTTGACAGCACTACTACACGTAAATATATATAATATTATATATGTATGTATATGTAAATATATGTGTGTGTACATGTGGTGTGTAACTTGTAAACGTTTTAATTTCATTAATAGGTACAAATATTTTGCACGATAATTTGCCCAATGTTCAATTGCCCAGCAGTCAAGTGTGAAAAGGTCATTTGCCCAGTTGTAAAACAATTACAATAAATTATATGAGAGTGGCAAAGTTATTATTGTATATATTATAAAATTGTAGTATATAACAAACAAATAGACAATTTACAAGTGTCATTGCCAACAATGTTAAACAAGTTGGATTGTGCACCATCCAATTGCTAGCATAATTAACTACCTGTAAGTGCAGGTAGAACATAGGTGGGCTGGAAAGAAGGTCACAGGAAATAAAGTCACAAAGTAATTTTATTAAAAAAATAAATTTAAAGTTTTGCAATTTTTCACAGATAGTACTAGCGACATTATATCATGTGTCTTATTAAGAGTCTCCCCAACCTTACGTATTATTAAAATAATTCCACACATTGTATGTTTAAACATGTCAAATTAAGTTATTTTGATTTCTGAACACACACACACACACACACACACACACACACACACACACACACACACACACACACACACACACACACACACACACACACACACACACACACACACACAGCAGGTGATTATAGAGATAAAAGTCATGTGACGTAACATTAACATTGAAGCAGTTGCAGCCTTTTGCAGATCTGTGCGCCAGCATAAGCATAATTATTATGAAATGATAATCACTAAGGCTTGGCTATATTGTGTCACGTATATTTACTTGCATTGTAACACACATTTATGTTTGCAATACAAACATTCCAAATTAAATAAAAAGAAAATTAAGTTGAACAAATGAACTGCAAATGAAATGTGCTATGTAGTTGACAGTTTGACAACCACCCTATCATACAAAGATGGAATAATTGTACACACATTAGACTGGTCAAACCAGAACATAACAGTACATTAATACCATTACTTTAACTGACATTGGTTGTAATGGTTCAGAGCTGCACCCAGCCTCGGGAAAGACTGAATACCTGACAGTGAACTGGTTTTACTGTGACCACTGATACTCGATAGAGCCAATGCAGCGGTTGTTGTCTGTGGTGGCTGGATTTGTGTGGACGTCATTTGCATATATTTGTGGTGAAACTCAAGTGAAGGCATAAAGTGGAATGACCAAAATGTGTTAAATTTGACATTTTTAATAGTACTACTACCCCTCAAAATGGACAGCGTGGTATAACACATCAAAATAATATCCAGGCTATTTAAATAACTTTCATAAATAATAAAATAAATGTTCCTCCTATGTTCATACACCCAGTGTACTTGTTTTCTTGCTCCCTATCAAACTAAGGTTAGCCTAGAGGCCTAGAAGATCTCTATCAATGTGTATACATATTCCACACTTTTCAGAGATGTAAGTTGTAAACCTTTCTTTATATACATTCTTCTATACATACTACATGCAGTTTTGGGCGTTTACTCCCGGTAACATATGTAGACTATTACAGTCACAATATACATATAAATGTTTAGCATTATCTACAAAAATCATAAATTATTACTACTCTTTAAATTTACATAATACAAGATTATAATTTTTTTATTTTATTACAATCAGCATTCAATGTTGTACATCACACACGGACAAACAGTAAAGAAGTGTTATTTTTATTCTACATTACTGAAGGCAAGTAAAGATATATTTATATCATACAAAACATGTTAGTCAAACTCATAGTATCATACTGCTATTGAGTGGGCATGGGTAAATTGGTAGCTGTGTTTTACTGGGTATTATGTGATTCCTGAGGTGATTGTCACTGATCTGCTGTCAGTAAATTTAACTACCTTTGATGACCAAAGTGCAAACTACAAGCAGCCAGTGACTCAAGTTTCAACTGACATCCAAGAAAGCAAGTACTTATAGTTAGATCCAGGCAATTATTTTAGGCATTCGATTATTTTATTAGTCTCAAATGTCCAGCCAGTGTCAGTCAGTGATTGAAGGTAAAGTGTGAATGTCCAGTGGGTGCTACAGTTGTGTTATGTATTATATTGTACATAGTTAAAGATTGATATAATATGACATGTCCTTAAATATGAAGGCATAATATCTAAAGTACTGTATATTAATTTGCGATGGAACGCCACGGATTGATGGAACGTCGATGAAACGTCGCGGAACGTCGATGGAGCGGATTTTTAAGTTCATCTACCATTCGGTGTGTGCTTCGCATGAGACTAATACTTCGCACATAGTTAACTGTTGATATAATATAACATGTCCATCAATATAGTCATAATATCTACAATAATGTATATTCATGTGCAATGGAACGTCGCGGAACTTCGATCGAAGATGGAATTAAGATGGCGCACGATGACAGCTTTGTTTTGGCCGTTACATCTATTGAGCACACAGTCGTGTGTGTGATTTGTGTGTGTGCTTGCTGATAAATTCAATATTACTAACCTGTCCAGAAGAAACTTGGTGAATGCTGCATCACCTTTGACGCCAGCCGTTTCTTTCGTTCGGTTTCACAAATCTATAACCTTTCTAATATACACCTTTGTACGCGGATACTCTCTTTGTCTTTCCGCTCTCACCCTCTTTTTAGCCGAGTCGGTGACATATATCCGTGGGCGTCCCTTCGTCGCAGATAAAATTATCGAGCTATCACATGTACGAAAAATGGATGGCGACTCGTAAATACGCAATGTTGACTAAATCCAGGCACCGAAAGGTGGGGGTCAAAGGCCGATGTCGCCGCATATTCCCGTTCACGTGACTATTACATGAGAGGTCTATCTCAGACCACATCCAAGTTCAGATATGTGTCTTGATATTCGGTTAGGACTAAACGAAAATCATTTTATTGTTTGTCTGTTAATTTCACTAAAACGAAGTAAAGCCTACGTACAAATGAACCAGTACATCAATAATGAATACTTGATACGTTTACGTTTCGTGAAATTAGTCTGACACGTGAGGAGCACAAAAATCGAAATGATTGAGCACCTTTAATTCAGGTTACTACTGGTGTCTAGACAAGTCGTGGCCACCTTATCCCAGAAGTAGAAGCACCAATTGTTTGACGACATAACGGCGGTCAACTCACGAATGTGTGCAGAAGTCCGATGAGTTGACGCAGTTTTGGCAGCACACGTCCGTATAGCTTATTGTAGAGGTGCAACTGACTCCTACCCGAACCACTGCATGGCGAAATGCACGGACGACGAAGTGACTCGAAGCCTACCGCAGTCGCTTTCGTTACGATGTCGTTCACTTGTCTAGCCGCAAGCTACGCAAGAGTTGCCTAAAATACAATCGGGATTTGCTGCTTCAGGTTGACCATTCTGTTGACGAGTCCCAACCACTGTACTATATATCATGGCCGTTGTTACTTCTCTTTCACTCCAATACTGTGGAATGCTCTATCTAACACAGTCAACAATGCAAGCTCGTCTGCTACCTTTAAAACATTATAACACATGCATTTATTTCGGCTGGCTTTCGTGCGACTTTAACGTTTGCAGCGGCGATATTTCAGTTACATTGACAATGGAGTTATGAATTTATGATATTTTAACTAACTTATTCAGTCTATTTATTAGACTAAACACCTTATTTATTTTAATATGTGATTATGTGTTGTTTCGATGTAATGCCAACACTGGATATAATACAGGGACACGCAGTAATTTTATGTTTCTACACAATCCAATGCTATTGAAGAAAGCGAACTGTTTGGTTTGTAGATGATGAACTTTCGGCTCATTTTGTGAAAAACAGTGTCGATTGCGACATGGAGAAAATACTCTACAACAGTACAAATACACACAGTTAAAACAACTAGTTTATCCAGCTGAAGACAGAGACGCTTTATGTTATCATAATATTAAAATATACCAGTATGTGAAGGAAGGGCTGTACAAGTTAAAGTATGTTTGTACAAAGGGTACCTTTGTTTACCTTTTCACATAGTAATATATTAATCAAATCATTTTGGCAATATGGTGCACTGTTTATACATAAATTTATCGAATTTTGTGTTTTGTAGTAATTTTTTATTAGCGAAACAATTGAAAATACATTCTGTGTAATTTGTGTTGATGTCGTAAGTGTTTATAATTTAATTTGTCCAATCACAATTTATTTTCACATATACAATATACTACTGTACATATGAATTCAAACGAATTAATGCAACTAACGCGAATTAGCAACGGGTAAACGATTTCTTTGGGGTTATATTCATTTATAATGTGAGTATATTTATCGATCTCTCTGCTTAATTTGTTTGGTCTTGATGTTGGCCTTCTCTGTTCACTGTTATATTATACGTGACTCGAACGTGCCACGGATTCGTTTCATTCCTCTAAGTTTCTCACCCTCATACACATGCATATTCGCCTGCTCATGCACATGCGCGCACGCACACCGTTCACATGGCGCACTAATGACAATGCGAATAACATTGGAGGCAAATGCAATTCGTTGCATTTTTGGACCGCTAAAACTGTTCTCTAGGACGAAATATTTATGGCTGTAAATGGTGACCCGAATTATGAATTATTACCCTGCTACGTGGTTTGTCTTTGAATTCAACAACATGTGGGATTGACAACGATCCAAGTAGATCGATCGCCAATGCCCGGCATCAGTCAGCTGGGTCACTGGTAGTGCCAGGAAGTCGCAGAAATAAGGTGTAGACTCCGTGACACTACAAATAAAAAGTAAGGTTGTGTGCAGGTAACTGGAACACGAGACTCCTAGATAACTGCAACAAGACGTTTTATATTGGAACAGTTGCCGTGTGTGTGTGTGTGTTTGTGTGTATTTGTGTGCGTGTGTGTGTGGTAGTGTGTGTGTGTGTGAGTGTGTGAGTGTGTGAGTGTGTGTGTGCGTGTGTGTGTGTGAATGTGTGTGTGTGAGTGTGAGTGTGTGTGTGAATGTGTGTGTGTGCGTGTTTATGTGTTTGTTTACGTGTGTGTGTGCGCGCGCGCGCGATGGTATATACATGTACGTGCTTTTTTTTTAAAGTATGCGTACTTCATTCCGTGACTGCATACGTGTGTGCGTGGTGAACTTCACACATGCAATACATACAGCGGAAATGATTACGCAACTGACAATGATGAGATGTTATTGTAGACGACCACGAAGATGACACTAGACGACAATGTATTTATGATTTAGATTTTAGATTACCAGATAAATGACAATGTGCATGTCAATATTCAATATAGATAACAACGGAGAGGAAAGCCTAGATGACAACGTATGTATACAGTGTAGACAAAATGTAAATAAAAATGTGGACGAGAGCGTAAGTTAAAACACAGATAGTGATGTTTGACTGTACGGCCACCGTGCTGTTTTATATTAATTATTATTAATATATGGTATTGTCCCGTGTCCTCCGGCTATGAATCAGAGAAACTGTGTCCCACTATCACTTACATACGCCGAGGCAGTGTCTTTCACTTTCTTCAGCGTTCTTGTAAAACATATTTTAACGTGATGCCTCTCATAGGGTTTGAGCAGGCCTTCGAACGGGATTTTACTAGGCGGCGGGAATACCCTCTCGCCATCTATGAGTGGCAGGTTGTATGACGTCACGAGCAGGCACGTGACCACTACTGTTAGAAACAAGAATTACACGCTCAAGTGATTTGTCTACACAAACATCACGTCTGAAAAAATTAAAGTGTATTATATATGCATTGTGTGTATTTATTGGCAAGTCTAATTGAGTTAACTTGTCAAAATTACACCGCACGAGTAAACAAGGTAACACATGGTTGTGATAATATGCTATTAACAACCGTCATAATGTGCGCGAAAACGCTATTGAAACAAGTGCTTTACCGTAGATTTGTACGAAATTAATACAAAACGTTGTCAAACTAGAATATCCCCCAACTACACCTTAATCTTCCAAACAACATAGTTTTTATTGCATATATTTATTTGAAGATTAATGTTATCACCACTTACCGTCTGCGATCCTCATTATAAATGATGCGGTTATGACGAGTGTCTCCAATGGCGGTTTTCATTAAGAACCACAATGAACCATAATGCACCTCGACACATACACCCCTGTAGACAAAAAGTAGTTTGCAATTAGTACTGAATTTAACCTATTTTTCAAGTAGTTTACCGTGTGGTTTAGCAACTGCTTCAACGGACATGCGGGCTAGTACTAAAACGTCACACCGTAGACAATCGTATGTGACGTCATCCAAATAATACGCTAAAGTTCAGTGTCTCCTGTATATCCGCTAGGCTTACGATGTCCGGATGCCTTTACGCGTATGAACGTTTCCTGTACGGTTCATAATGGCAACAATAGACGATTACGTTTTACTTTACTATATGCTATGAACACTGCTTTATCAACGTTTTAAATAACAGATGCTGAGCGTATTTCTTGAAGTGCTAGTTTTATCAAAGGTTCCCATCGGTAGCTTGGTCAGTCTCATAAATGACAAATAAAATTACTAAGTAAATAACTTGAATGTATCCCCTTGTATAGCGGCTATTTTGATCAACGGCCACGAAACAACAGCAATTTTTTGTGTAAATTTCCTTCGAAACAGATGCATTATTAGACATTCATAGACGCAGTGGCCGATATATTGGCGCATTCAACTTAAGGTCCATTGACATACCAAAGCGTATGTCAAGAGGTGACTAATTTGCGAGAGTGACCATACATTGCAATGCCTGCGTATGTGTGATGCACAGACCACCAAGACAACACGATATTAGTTTTTTTGTATACCGACATTCTCCTGTTAATGTTTCACGTTATTGACAACATGCAAGAATTTGACGTTTGGTTATTGAGTGGAGCAGCTCTACAAAAACATTACCCTGTCCAAACAATTGCTGTTTGACGCCATCCGCTACATACTGTGTTATTATAATATTGTGCATTTCCAAAGTTAAGAATTTGTTTTACTTTTACACTTATACTAAAGTCACTACATCACACTTTATATTGTTATACATTCATTTCAACTTGGAAATCAACTAACCTACAATCAAATGCCCATCAAGTAATAAACACAACTTATATGAGAACTGAAATTATTGATTAAATATACCGCCATCTTAAAATTTAAGATGGCTACCTCTGGTCACATCAATTATGATAAAATCAAAATCTCTACCCCCTAATATGTGGCTGTAGTAAAAAATTTCAACTTTCTATCAAATCAAATCAAAAATACTTCATTGTCTGTCCTAAAACAATATATTTTAAAACAGATAATTGTCTTTAGGCTCATCCGTTGATCAATCAATTAATTAGTTCTGCATAAAATACAATAAAAAAATAAAGATATGTGGTTTAGAATTTCAAATATGAGAAAAACAATAATTGGAGGCCTTTTTAAAATCCGCGATGAACGCCTTTATCTATAACCAAAACACCAATAACAGTATATCTGACTTAGGAGACTGTTTCTATGTGTGCGCTGAAACTGGAATCAATGTTCTATGTGTCTTTATGTTCAGATATGAGATAAACTGTGATTGTCCATAGTCGCCATTTTGAATCAAAGATGGACGCCATAACCAAAGGTCAAAATACTGACTAGAGTAGTTCAGGCTTTCGAGAACGTATTCATGTGTGTGTGTGTGTGTGTGTGTTTGTTTGTGTGTGTGTGTGTGTGTGTGTGTGTGTGCGTGTGTGTGTGGGGTGTGTGTGTGTGTGTGTGTGTGTCCGTAATAACCGACAACCGGGGACATTTTTGTGTTTTTAACTCAACAACCGAGAACCAGCGGCAACCGGGGACGTCCCCAGTCCTAAAAGGCTCATTTTCCAAGGCCATGCATATATCTCATATGTTCTGCTAACGCAAAACATACGAATTGTCCCCACTAAGAAAAATCACGATGTGTGTCTGTGTGTTAACGGTTTTATGAAAGTCAGCGTCTGTTTGTCGTACGTCGTACGTAGTCACGTAAAACTTGCGCATGCGTGATGTCTGGAAACGTCACGTGGATGCGAGAAGCATACGACACACGATGGCGGCGCAAAGATCGTGGCGCCGAATGCCAGAAGGTGGGATGCATAGTTTGTTATAATTCTCAATGATGCTATTTCTAAGCATGTCGTTGTTGATAAGGGTATAGCATTAACCATTTCGCTTGCGAGCAACATGGCATCAAGTAATTAGAAATATTGTCGTCGGACCGGTGATTGTCAATGTCGTGTTCGTTCCACGTTTTCACTAACTGGTTATTTTGACTCTTGTGTAGAAAACAGACTCACTTCAATTTTGCATTATAGCAAGTAACTGTACTTTGTCTACATTTCATACTTCTGTACGTTAATAATTCCACACCACCCCGAGCTTAGTTATGGTACAAAAGTGTTGTCTTAATGCATTTTGAAACCGAAGTAGCCCACCGTTTTATGCCCGCCTACGCCGCTGCAGCCGTGCGTTAATGAGCGATCCACAGCGTTTGTTGATGCTGATCGAAACGTTTTCAGGCTTCAAAAGTGCTGTAAGATGCAATATTGTAAAACATTGATATGCATGGGATGTTGTGGAATGATTGAATTAACGTACTGATGTACACATTTATGCAACAATATAGTTATAATAACGAAATCGAAGTGTGTCTGAATTCTACACAGGTGTCGTTATTTTAAGTAATCGGGTGTAAACAAGTTGCTAGACAATTGTTCGATAACTTTCTTAAGGTGATTATTAAGAATAGCTGCGTTCATGTTCGTTCAATAAAATGAATTGTATGGTATGCATATGAATATATGCCTGGTGTACATATATCAGAAACATGTATATGCTTTATTTGTCTTGAAAAAAACATTTGCCGAACGTTTATACTCCAAGGACTGGTACGTAAAAGTAGATGTGTCGCCTATTCCACTATCCAGCTAGATCTAAAATATCAAAGTGTACCGAGATTAGGCATTTTAACATGTACCGATGATGATTCTGTTGACTATACAAACATCCACATTCCTGTATCCTGGCTACACGTACAAGTGCTCTCAGGTTGACAAATCTACCATTATGCCTTTTATTGTATTATTACGATCTTAGGTCCCTACGTATATTGACATAGCAGTATCCTTCTGATATACATGCACTAGTAAACTTCAACGTAATTGTAATATTGACATTTTGTAATTAGGTCCACTATTGTAATCAAACATATTCAAGCGTGTAGTTATGTGGAAATATTTTCTTTACGTAATTTACATAATCAGATAGTTATATTTAACGTCCATTCTTCGTCACACAAATAAGTATGACGTGTAGAGCAGTGTTTAGTCACCAGGTGAAAGGTGAGTGATAAAATTAGCATTACTAAATTTAGATAAGAAACAGTTTACTTCACAAAAACATTATCTTATAGAGGTGAGTTAAATATCCACTATGCGTTTAATTCAAATAAAAAAACGATTGCCTGAGTGGCCATAGTGCCGAATTTACTGCCTGACGTCCACTTGGTCCACATCTCATTCGTTCAAAATATCAAATTTACCGCTGGACCATTAGATTATCAATTCAACACATAACCTTGGTTTGATCAATTAAATTACCTCTTGATCACCAGATCATCACATTTATGAGGAAATATAGCAGCTGCAACTGTGGAATTTGACTGTATATATGTTTAATTGTTGAGATAGCAAATCTATCCACAACCTAGTCGCTGGAAGTACATACCGATTTTGAATAGTTAAAACAATTATTGAACTAACATAATTAGTTCAAGTTGTCACAACACATTGACATGTTTTATGTTATGGTGTTCATCCAATTGAATCCAGTTTCTATCAACATACTGGTAGGTTTATTTTTAGGTATATGGTAGACCGGGGCACAATGGCTCAAGGGGAACAATGAATCAGTAGCTATTTATAGAAACTGACATATGAAAATCCCAAGATGCTCTCATCACCTTATACCTCTAGGCATACCCAATCTAAATTAATGCTTCTGTTCGAGAAAGATCTCGCTGATGGCGAATAGCAAGGTAAAGTATGTTTTCACCTTCAAACGTAAACTTTCATGACTATATTGTTTTTGCGATTTAGCATGAATCATCCCGGAACAGGAAACCAAGCATATGTTAGTAATTAGAGGGATGTAAGTTAACGAACGATCGTGTGTTCTCTCCGCTGTAGACGGCCATTTGTAGAAATGCATTTGCATTCGGCATACAGTGAGTCTGGATATACAATGGCTCAATATGCGAAGCATGATAATTATGTTACCTTTATAATCTTTCAATATTTATAATCCGGAATATAATCCTATAGCATTATATCTAGCTGTAATTTTCACACGTTTGCCTAAAAATCTTGAAATACATTATTTGTTTTTTTTTCGAAGTTTGCCTACATCCATTAGACTCGGGCTACTGTTGTAGTGTAAGCATAATAGTGAGATGATTATAACCCAGAGCATTATGTTTAAGCACATTTGATGTCTCATTTAGCGAATTAGCTAATGTCAGTCATATAAATACAATATTCGTGAATATTCTGTTAGAATCTAATGTTTGATTCTGTGTGCCAGAGGTAGTGATCCACTCTGCCCCGGTACAGGATCACAATGAATCAGATTCTTTTAATTGTCAACCCCCATTCAGAAGTTAATGATGGCATTTAGCAAGATATGAAGAAACATAATTTACAGACAATAAGTTCATCTATCATTTCCACTATATAAATGAACCGTGCTGCCATTAAACTAGGAGAGATGCACTCTGCCCCGGTCTCTCCTGTCTAGTTACGTTTTCGCAATGAACTAACTACTAATAAGCATAATTTAAAAAGTTTTGGAAATGTTACAACGTCTACATAATTGAATTCACCAAATTGAATACAATTCGTAATGGTTTTGTTTGCACGACGCAGCATCCAGGAACATGTGACTGTATGGGGACACATCAACCCCCAAAGCAGCATAAACGTCACCACATAGAGACCCGACAACTGCCGAAACAATCTGCCGAAACAATAAGCTCAAGCGCGTCAAATGGGCTAACGTCACCGGTTAGCAGACGCAACAGACACGTCATCCAAGCAAACATATCCAGTTCGTGACATGTCAATCACTGAAGCAGACTCCCATATAAGGCATGCGCCTCTATGTTCCAGTGGTAGTTCGATAGTGGATGGCTCGGTATCAGATGTATCAGAAATGTCTAATGAAATGCCTCTGATGTGCCCAGCTCTATCTAAATTTGATCATCAAATGATAATTCAGATGAGAATATCAGCTATAATTGCTGATGACCCTAACGATTCCGATTACAGTGTATCTGATAGCAACTGAAGTTCGGTAACAAATGACTGTATTACAGATGAGTCACACATATGAAATGCAATTCCTTTGACGTACCCAGTTCTGAGCAAATGTGTCACTGCATCATATATGCATGCCTCACCCGTAGTTCCTGGAGTACCGGATGTCGCATCACGTCTACCCATAACTCCACATACATACACAGGAGTCACCTCTGACGCATCAAAGAAAGGAAGTGGTGAGACGCACAACGTCAAAGTGACTATCACTCACCATGAAGCATGCAGAAAATACGACAAGAAAAGCTACTGCTGTTTTTGTCAGAAGCCTCAGCTAAAGCTTGGACGACATCTGGGAACAGTGCACAAAGGCGAAGAGGAAGTTGAAAATTATATAAACGCTAATGATCCTGCTTCAGAAAATATACAGTTAATGAAACTTTGAAACATAGGCAACCATTAGCACAACATGGATGAGATAAAGCAAGGGACTAGAGGTTTTGTTGTGCAACGCAGACCTTCAACTGAAGATGTCGAATACAAGGGATACGATATTGTATCGAACTTACTACATGCATGTCATTGCAATCTGCATACATACTTGAAGTAAACACATTACACGAAGTAGAACTATCACCGACTTGTTGCATGAGAACATGTATTTTCTTTTAAAGACGTTTATTTTGGATATGGTGATACAGTATGCTGAATTCACGCGGAGGCCTTGCCTCATGATCTTAACGATGGAAACATATCACACCCCACATTATACAGGAATATGATCTTAGCTTAATCATTCGATCCTGCCAATTATGACGCTGTTAACATTGAAGTATATTGTAATATGACTTACGTGTAACTCGTTGTGCATGAACTTGAAAACAAATTTGCTATTAATGTAAGTTGTTTACCTTCGAGTAATGCATTACCGTTGTCTACGTTATGTTCTGTACATCACTGTTAGTCATGCTTAGATGACATTTAATAATCCA
The DNA here is from genome assembly GCA_020002185.1 of Paraescarpia echinospica. Taxonomy (NCBI): domain Eukaryota; kingdom Metazoa; phylum Annelida; class Polychaeta; order Sabellida; family Siboglinidae; genus Paraescarpia; species Paraescarpia echinospica. The sequence goes on along the minus strand of CM034534.1, from coordinate 61,831,278 downwards.
TTGATATACTTAGGTTGTCTCCAGGTGGCATGTATTCCAATAAATGACAATGATTGCAGATGTATCGTAATGAAATAGTCAGTTAGTTATGTTGTTTGTGTGTTCCAAATAACGATTAGAAAACCGCTTATTTCCTTTAAAAAAAAAAATGTTTCTATTTTATTTGTTATAGGCGAGGTGTAGAACCAACTATCGGACCGATTAAATGCCACCCACACCCAAATAATATATCATTGGGAAGCCCTATACGTCCCCGTCCCAAAGAGCCCTGTCGTTGAGTTGTCAAATGGTGCAGTGAGCGTGAATCCAAGGTCAAACAGGGTCACCGTCAAATGATGAATTTTCGAAATTGTGCGAATCCGTAATCGTCTGAACATTACAGTGGTTTAATATATACTTTATTTAAATAAGAGATGGCCAAGTCGTACATTTTTGGAAAGCTTATTGTATTCCCGTCAATACAAAGTACGATATGGTGGTGTTACCTCATAAGGTACCAGTAGAGCTAAGGTCAAACAAGGTCACCGCGAAATGATGAACATTCCATTTTTTGGCAATACCGCTAAAGTCATAAGGTTACAATAACCCTGCAACTACTCCATTTATATGTACGAGTCATATATTGTGTGAAAGAACCATATCTCCCCGTCAAAACTAGATACGACGTGGAGCTGTCAGTTGATGGAGTATGTGTGCAGTGACGATCAAACAGTCACCGTCAAGTAATCAATGTTCGAAATTGCGTCATCCTGCAAACGTAATACAATATAAATGGTTGGATATATTTACTTTACTTATATATTCATGTCAATGTCGTATAACTTTGGAAAGCCAACTGTCTCCCCGTAGATATGGAATACGGCGGGGAGCAATCAAGTGGTGCAGTAAGTGTGGAGTGAAAGTTAAATAAGGTCACCATCAAACGACGAATGTTCAAAGCTACGTAACTCCACAAAAGTACTACAGTTACAATAGGTGCATAGCTACTTTATCTACATACACTAGGCCATGGTATGTACATACTGTTTGAAAGCGTATTGTATCCCCGTCAAAATGAGGTATGGCATGGAGTTGTGAAGTGGTGCTCTAACTGTGGAGTGCAGTTTTAACAAGGTCACCGTCAAAAGATGATTTTGCGAAATTATGCCTTTCCGCAGATAGTAGGTTAGTCAACAAGTGATGTTATACTTTTAACTGCATTCTTTTGTTAATGACAGGAATTCCTGATAAGTCCATCACGAAATTGATAAGAAAATAGGTGTATGTGGATGCTAACCTCAATTTTGAAGGTTATTTGAATGTCACAAACTCAAGTCAAAATATTTTTATTAATTAATTGACATATTCTTGCATAAAACCAAATATGTTATAATTTGTACATGTATTGCCTGTTTTATCAGGTGTTGATCTTTGAATTTCCTCATAAAAATATACCAAAGTTGTTTACACACCCAATTATTCTTTGTAATCCTGTTTGGATGTATTCCTGTTGATGTAATAGGCATACTATTTATTACTATTATCTATTTAAACTGTTGAGATTATGCTGGACATCATCAGGGCTGAGACGATTGGCAGCTACATAGAATCTTTCGATGGAGTTGCTTTCCTATCAAGCGTATGTATGTCGGCGACATCGTCGCTGTCTCCAAACAGGAGCCTACAGCAGAAACCGGATTGATCCATATAGTAAGGACATGCCTTTAGTATTTATGGCAACGAAATACTCTGCTTCAATTGACGTGGCTAATAGTCAACTCATCTAACAGCTAAATACCAAGAAACATAGCAGGTTATCATCACTGTGAAGCAGCGACTGGTTGAAGAAACTACATGGTTTCATAACTCAACGAGGAAGCAAAGTTCAGAAACCTTTGCAACTACACAATGTACAAAACACTACTAAGTTGACAGTAAGCTGTTAAAGCAATAGATCAACGGTATCACTACTGGACGAATAGTTGGAATAGTAAACACCATGACGCTTTAGCTATACCCTGTCCCGTTGTCTATAGCCACATTTGGAGGTGACATGAACTGAACACCAAAGGCATAGCTACCGAGTCTTGGTATGGCTGGACTTCGTACACCCTTGGAACTTCCAGAAACAATCTGAAAGACTTGCACAATCAGCGAATGATAACCTGCTCAGCTTCCATGCACTAATGAGCCATTTGTGGTCATGTGAAGTCATCGAGCTTGCAACATTTCCAAAACCAACCAGCTTCTTGTCAAGGGAATTGGTCACGACGGGGAACTTACACGGGCTGGATATAATAATAATAAAGGTTCTTTTACCGCGCGATCTCTAACTAATAGTTAATCAATGCGCTCTCAATATAGAAACGTTATAAAAACAAAAAAATAATATATAAATTAGTTATAAATTAATTAATTTATAAAATAAAAAATAGATTAATAAATTAACAAGAGTCACTAAAACGTCCTGTAAATAAATCTTGCTATTGTCCACCATAAGTTTGTTTAAATAAATATGTCTTCAGGTGACGTTTAAATAAAAACACCGACGGAGCATCTCGTAGAGTCAGTGGCAGTTCATTCCATTTGGCCGGACCAGTTATGCCAAACGCTCGCTTGCCGATTGATTTTGATGCTGGTGGAACTGCAAGCTGAAGATGGTCATGAAGCTGCCGAAGACGAGGGTTGCGAGTTCGTGGATGTAGTAGATGTCGCGTAATTGGTTATTTATTACTGACAAATGAAACACAAAATATCACTGATAATTATAGCCACGTCATCCTGCTCTTGCTGCAGTGTCACACGACAGGATGTCTGCAATAATTTTATAACAGAAACGAAACCACGACAATCCTTCCCCACAGTTTCGAGTTAGGGGATGTACATGCTCGGCGGATGGCGATCACGTGTGCTACGACGAAGCACTGGCGACGCGACATCGGGAGCAGCAAGTCGCGGCGGAGAAACGAGTTTCAGTGGAGAAGCGAGATGACGACCGCCTTCGGCTGTAGACGATTGTTCTAGTCGGACTTCTCTTTTCGGCGTCTCGCGTCTCAGTAACCGTGGTGGAGTAGCAGCTCGCGTAGTTAGTGGAAAATGGATCTGGTCGACTGGTGGTTGCGCCCGCGTGGGCAAGACTTTAACCCTGTGACGCATCTGATCGACGTGACGACGATGAACCCCGTCAGCACACTGGACGGTGAACATGCGAGTGCCCAGAGAAGACGTTATTCGACCGGGAATCCACTTGATCTTGCAATTCACGCCGGAGTTGCGAATGAAGACGTGGTCTCCGATCGCGTACGTGGTCGAGTGTAGTGGTTTCACCGGCTGCTTCTTCTCGGCGTGAGGTACAGACGGCTGGAGCAGAGATAGCGGCGTTCGAAACTGGCGACCCAGCATCAACTCTCCATGAGTTCTTCCGGTAGTACAGTGAGGAGTGCTGCGATACTCTCTCAGAAAGTCTCTAGCGGCTTGGTCTTTTCCCAGACCTTCCTCCCCCACAGAACGCTGCATCGCTCTCTTAAACACGCCAACAAGGCGCTCCGCCTCTCCAGTTGAAGGCGGATGGAATGGCGCGGAGGTCATGTGTAGGATGCCATTCGATCGGCACCAGTCTGCGAATTCTTTTGACGCAAACTGAGGACCGTTGTCCGATACGAGGGTCTTTGGTAGGCCCCAGCTGGTAACAGCGCATCAAGAGCCGTGATGGTTGACTCGGTCGTTGGGTAATTCGCAAGTCGAATGACGCTGGGCCACTTGGAATATGCGTCCATTGCCAGCAGCCACATGCTTCCCAAAAATGGCCCTGCGAAATCGACATATACTCTATCCCAAGGGTTATCGGGTATAGGCCAGGGCGAGAGATTTGCTGGTGGCGCCGGTGCATTGACGGCACAAGTGTTGCACGATTTGCAGCATTCTTCGATGGCACTCTCTATTCTCGGCCACCAGACGTAGAGTCTGGCCATTGCTTTCATTCTAATCATGCCACGGTGTGATTTGTGTAGCAAGTCGATCATTTTCGCTTGCAGTTTCTGCGGTAAAACAACGCGACAGTCTCGAAGTAGTACGTCTTGCACCTCGCAGATCTCTGTTTGCGCATTTATGAATGGTTGCAAATTGTCCTACTGTCCTCGTCTTGAAGATGTAACCCAGCTATCGCGTACACAACTTAGCACCTCAGACAAGACAGCGTCTTTCTTTGTGTAGTCAGCAACGGTTTTGGGCGAGATCGGGAAATCTTCTACAGCCTGTAGCATAATCTCATCTACTTCCGTGGTGATTTGGCTGACGGCCTCATCGTGGTCACATGCGAGATCTGGACCGACAAGGAGTCGAGAAAGAGCATCAGCATTGCAGTGCTCTGCGGAAGAGCGATAGCGAATGTCATAGTCATGGCCCATCAACAGCAATGCCCAGCGCTGCAGGCACTGTAGTGACATCACTGGAAACGACTTATCTGGTCCAAAGATCGTCAGCAGTGGCTTGTGATCGGTTAGAATGGTGAAGTGACGACCACTGAGATACTGGTAGAATTTCCGGACGCCGTATATAATCGACAACGCTTCTTTTTCCACTTGCGCGTATCCTCTCTCTGCCTTTCTGTGCGTCTTGGAGGCGAACGCGATAGGCTCTTCACTACCATCAGGCAGTGTGTGCGAGATTACGGCTCCGATGCCGTACGGTGACGCATCAGTGGCTAGTACGATCAGTTTGACTGGATCGAAATGCACGAGCCGTGTCTTCTCTGCGAGCATTTGTTTCAGCTGCTCGAACGCGGTAGCGCACTCAGCCGACCAGTGCCAATGAGTGTCCTTGCACCGCAGCTTGTTTAGTGGAGAGCAGACAGACGCAAACGCTGGAATGAACTTGCCATAGTAGTTAATTTTTCCCATGAAACTCTCAAGTTGTTTGACGTCTTCTGGAGGTGGGTACTGGACGATCGCCTCAACTCTCTCATCAGATGCTCGCAAGCCATCTTTTGAGATGATGTGGCCCAGGTAGGAGACCTCTTTTTTGAAGAACGCACACTTGCTGAGTTGCAACTTGAGTCCGTAGTCATCCAGTGCAGAGAGGACACGTCTCAAGTTTGACAGATGTTCTTCGGTCGTCCGTCCTGTGACGATGATGTCGTCCAAGTATGCAGCAAGTCCTGGGATTCCTGCAACCACATTGTCAACCAATTTTTTGAAAAATGGCTGGCGCAGGAGACGGACGGAAGCAGAGTCTGTTGTACTGGTACAATCCCTTGTGTGTGTTGATGACGAGCAATTTCTTTGACTCGTCATGCAGCTCGACCTGAAAATATGCATCTCGCATATCCAGCTTGCTGAAGTGAGTACCCCCTTGCAACTTTGCGAACAGTTCCTCAATTGTAGGAATTGGGTGTTGCTGTACATGTAGACACGGATTGACTGTTGCTCTGTAGTCTCCGCAAATTCTCACGTTGCCATTTGGCTTTTGCATTACAACGATGGGGGTAGCCCAGTCCGAGTAATCAACCTTTGTGATGATGTTTAGTTCTTGCAGACGTTTCAGTTCTTTCTCAACTGCGTCGAGGCGTACGAAAGGAACGGGTCTGGCATTCAAGAACCTCGGCTGCACGCATTCTCTCAGTTGCAGATGTCCTTTTGTTTTGTTGCACCGACCCAAGCCAGGACTGAAGATGTCCGGGTGATCAGCAATGACTTTCTTGACTTCAAGGTCGTCTGCTTCTACAGCGTGCACGTCAGTTGATGATAGTGCCGTAGTGCTCACTGTCGGGTAGAGCAGCGAGTTGACGTCGACTTGGAATGCCTGTATCCAATTCAGCCCAAACAACGAGACACCGCTGTCGACGATGATTAGCGGTAGTTGCAGGAATGTCGACCCGTACTAAACGTCAACAGTACATTCACCTCTCACGCTGATCTGACGCTGGCCGTAGGCGCAGAGTCTGACTCTTGATCTGCAGAGCCGGGGGCAACCGATTTTCTTCCAGAATTCTTCTCAAACGAGCGCGATTGGAGCCCCCGTATCGACCTCAAACTCGGCTTCATGACCATTAATTAGCAGCTCCAGACTCGGCTTATTGAAAAGATCATATGCAAACAAGGTCATGATAGTCATTGAAGCAGTGTTGCAATCAATGGCGTTGCTTGTCTTGCTCGAGCGTTCGGAGCGGCAGACTGATTTTATGTGGCCTACTTGTCCACACTTGTGGCACTCGGCTTTCGTGAAAGGACATGCAGCTCTCAGATGTGTTGTGGAGCCACACCCAATGCATCGTTGTACATGTCGCCGATCTTGTTGAGAATCGGGCGCATGAAATTTCTCGTACTTGTGGGTGCCCAGCTTGGCTCGTCGCGGAGGACGCACTTTCTCCACAGCCAGGACTTCCTGTGCATGCCCTGGTGTAGGCCCATGTGCAGGCCCCTTCACGATGGCAACACTAGTAGCTAATGCCACGTATGAATTTGCTGTCTTTAGCACACTCTCAACAGTTGGCGACGACTCCCTGAGACAAGCCCGGCGGACCTCGTCGTGCGGAGTGTTCCACACAATCATGTCGCGAATGAGCCGGTCAAATGCTGTGCCGAAATCGCAGTCACGCCCAATGCTGCGCAGATCTGCCACCCAATCTGAATACGACTGACCAGGTTTCATTGTGCATTGATAAAACTGGTATGAGGCAGCCAGCTCGTGCAATGACTCTTTATAATGTTCATCGAGCCTCTTGACTACCTGGTCAAACGTTGCAGCAGCTATTTCAGATGTGCTAAAGAGTTTGTTGACAAGTTGGTACGTGTTTGCCCCTATCCAGGACAGAAAGTACGCCTTTTCTTGTATGGGTCAACAACAGCATGCGCTATTATATGCTGCGTAAGCCTCTGCATGTAAGTCCCCCATTTCTCACGACTGAGTTCATAGCTTTGGAACGATGGCACACTGCTCGTAGAGACTGCTTGTGCGTTAGTGGACGAAGCTGAAAACATGGCCTGTTGCATGGCAGCAGCCAGTAAGTTTCGTAGATCATCGGGACTCAATGTTATTGCCATTTTGACAGCTGTCACAGTTTGACGCTGAACGTGCCGAAGGCGAAGGCGAATGTCAACAATGCTAACATGCACTCGTTACCGTTCTTTGCGATGTCAACGAATTTACGTGGGCGATACAGTTAGCAGTACGAAGACCACTGCGTCACAATATCCCACATCTGACACCATTTTGTCGCGTAATTGGTTATTTATTACTGACAAATGAAACACAAAATATCACTGATAATTATAGCCACGACATCCTGCTCTCGCTGCAGTGTCACACGACAGGATGTCTGCAATAATTTTATAACAGAAACGAAACCACGACAGTAGATGTGCAAGGTACTTCGGCGCCAAGCCATGGAGCACCTTGTACATATACACAAGTAATTTAAACACAATGCGTTGTCTGACTGGCAACCAGTGCAGAAGCGCCAGTACTGGCGTGATGTGTAAAGATATAGGTGTGAGGACAACTAGGCGGGCTGCCCTATTGTGTATCTTCTGGAGACGTGCTAAGTTAAATTCGGGTAGGTCCAGCAGCAGAGCGTTGCAGTAATCTAAGCTTGAAACAACCAGCAGAATGGCAGACAGGCTTCGTGATATAGGCCCTGATGGAGCTAATACGTCTCAGATGGTAGTTACACTTCTTGCAAACAGCATCAACATGCTGCTTATGCTCATGTGAGTGTCAAAGTGAGCTCCCAAATTCCTGACAGAGGCAACAGGGTTAACGTTGACTCCACCAACAACGAGGTACTCTGGAAGTCCAAATTTCTTTAGATGATAGGGACTGAGGGCCACCATAAATTCAGTCTTATTGTCGTTTAGCTTGAGTTTATGCTTAACCATCCAACATTTGACCTCACTGATGCAGTCACTAAGTCTCTGAACAGCGCACTCCAAGTCACCAGATATGTGAGGACAGTAGGATGTGTATACCTGAAGATCATCAGCAAATTTATGATATTCCACAGAGTGCCTCGTTAGTATGTCCTGCATTGGTGCTAGACCCAACACCGAGCCCTGTGGAACACCGTATCTCACAGGGCGTTCTTCAGATGCATCCACCCCAATCCGTAGACGCTGGGTATGATCCGACATGTACGAACCGAATCATGCAAGTGCCGCTCCAGATATTGGTGGCTATGCATAGTCTTTAGTAGGATAGCAGCATCGATCGCATCGAACGCAGAAGATAAATCCAGGAGAACCAGAAGGACACCCCTGGAGTCTGCCATGTAACTGGTGATATCGTGCTGCACTCTCATTAAAGCAGTTTCAGTGCTGTGTCGGGGTTTGTATGCCGATTGTAGCTGCTCGTGAAGGCCATTGTTACTTAGATGTTGAATAAGTCGCTTGGCTGCTACCTTTTCCAAGACTTTAGATACGAATGGCAAACTTGAAACTGGACGGTAATTTTTTAACGTGTTTCGATCCAAGGTCGGTTTTTTCAACAGCGGTGTTATGACAGCCTTCTTGAGTTCCCGCGGAACTGTGGCCGACTCGAAAGACATATTGAAAAGATGAGTCAGTATTTGAATATGATCAGGAAGAGTACTCTTTAGCAGCGATGTTGGTAGAGGGTCCAAGCATGATGACTTGTGTTTAGCATCCTGGATAATTTTCTGCATTTCACACATACTTGCAGCATGCATTTCAGTCATAGGATGTTCAACTACTCTCTGAGTCGCAGTTTCGATGTCGCTCATGTTTGTTTCCGAGGCATCAATTTCATTCATGATTTTTTAAATGTTTTTTCAAAAAAGTTCAGAAACTGGCAGCATAATTTCTCCCATGAATCAGAGTCAGGCAGTTTGTAAGATTCCACCTTTAGCAGGTTGTTTACGGTTTCGAAGGCTGTATTCTGATCGGCATCTTGGAGTAGACTCTAACAGTACACGTATATATATCAATAATGAAATCCGGATCTGTGGATGATGTATCAAAGCCAGATAAGTTGGAATTGATTTCACTGGTCAGTGTTTTACAATCAACATGTCGAAGATCTCTTCAGGGTTGTAGTTTAGCCTGGGGGTATTTCTTGTGGGCTGTGTGCTCGAGAATGTTACTGATTTGTGGTCAGATATTTCGCTGCTGATCACGGACACTTTGCTGATGATAGGGTCGGTTGCCCGTGAGATGACAAGATCCAAAGTGTGACCAGCCTTGTGTGTTGAACAATCTACATATTGATGTAAATCATGTATCTGTAGTAAATCCATGAACCGGGAGACCCCAGGTGCTGAACAAACATCAACATGCAGATTGAAATCTCCCGTTATTCCTTCCTCGATATGTTGTGTGTCATCTATTTTATGGCACTCGCTCGTGAGTAGCATATCGGCAACTTTATTTTGCACACGCTGATCACCACGCAAAGATTTGGTTACAGGCAGATTGTTAATGTATAGCTATATCATCTCATATCGACACATATACGAGGAAGGAATAACGTATCAGAATGCCTGTGTGAACGCGGCTATCCCCTATTGTAGATGTCTGTGGATGCCACTCAAAATACAGGGCGGCTCGGCGAACTGGCTCGATAGTTTTTTGTAATACCGATGATACCATTATGCATCCTGCATGTGCTAGTAACTGGCTCAGTTTCCTGATCAGCAGGCACTTGGTTGAAGCGCCTTTTGGTTTTCTTCACAACAAAGTATCCTTTAATGAATACTGCACGAGCCTCTTATGCTGTCTTCTCGTGGTGTTTCACATCTGCCAGAGAGACTATTCTCCACCGGGAGGGCATAGCTTGTACGATCATAGATGGCTACCCAATGAATATTTGCATCGACAGGTTCTATATAGTTACAAATCTTCTCAACCCTGATGATGTCCAGCATGATCTCCATAGTTTCCACGTATGTCATTCAGATCCTGAAATTGGGATTCTTCCATGAGATATTGAATTACCTCGTTCCTCAAAACATCTGACAGCTGGTCGACTGTGTTGCGAGTAAGAGTTCTAATCTGTGATTGCCACCTCTCTTCTTCAACATCCTAACTACATTTTGGGAAAGTTCTTTGACTTTCACGTCATGTTAATGTCCAAATGCATGTGTTATGTAGGCCTACATTATATCAACGGGAATATATACAAACAGACTTACATATAATAATTGGGTGTGCAAACAACTTTGGTGTACGTGGTGGTTTGGTGTTTTTGCGATAGATTATCCCATATATTTATGAGTACGTTTAGAGTTCAACACCAGATAACACAGACAATACATGTACACATTATAGAATATTTTGTTTTATGCAACGGTGTGTACACAAGATGTCAATTAATTAATACAAAATATTTTGACACAAGTTTGAGTTTGTGACATTCAAATAACCTTCAAAATCGAGGGTGGCATCCACATACAAGTATTTTTTTATCCCCTGTATGATGGATCTAGCAAGAATTAATTCCTGCAATTAAAAAAAATGCAGTTAAAGGTATAACATCACATGTTGGCTAACCTACTATCTGCGGAAAGGCATAATTTCGAAAATTCATCTTTTGACGGTGACCTTGTTAAAACTGCACTCCACAGTTAGAGCACCACTTCACAACTCCATGCCATACCTCATTTTGACGGGGATACAATACGCTTTCAAACAGTATGTACATACCATGGTCTAGTGTATGTAGATAAAGTAGCTATGCACCCATTGTAACTGTAGTACTTTTGTGGAGTGACGTAGCTTTGAACATTCGTCGTTTGATGGTGACCTTATTTAACTTTCACTCCACACCTACTGCACAACTTGATAGCTCCTCGTCGTACACCATATTTACGGGGAGACAGTTGGCTTTCTAAAGGTATACAACATTGACATGAATAGATAAGTAAAGTAGATATACGCAACCATTTATATTGTATGACGTTTGCGGGATGACACAATTTTGAACATTGATCACATGACGGTGACTCTGTTCGATCGACTCTCCACACCTACTTCATAAACTGACTGTCAATCTAATTTTGATGGGGAGAAATGGTTCTTTCACATAGTATATGACTCGTACATATAAATGGAGCAGTTCCAGGGTTATTGTAACTTTATGACTTTAGCGTTATTGCAAAAAATGGAATGTTCATAATTTCCCGGTGACCTTATTTGACCTTAGCCCCACTGGTACCATATGAGATAACACCTCCATACCGTATCTCATTTTGACGGGTATTCAATAAGCCTTCCAAAAGTGTATGACTTATCCATCTTGTAGTTAAGTAAAGTAGATATGCAACCATTGTAATGTTAAGACGACTGCGGATGCGCACAATTTTGCTTACTGCACCACTTGACAACTATGCGTCAGGTCTCCTTGGGGCGGGGGGATGTAGAGCTATCAAATGATATAACGTTTGGGTGTGTGTGTATGGGGGGGCAGTCAAACTCGTAAATAAAGCACTTTTGGGGATTTGCCGCTCGCCTATAATATATGCATACTGCGAAAATGTTCCTTAATGTGTTGTTTTATTCTTTGATGTGTCAATATTTTGTTTTACGTGACTATTAACTGTACACGTCTTGTAACAAAACAAAGTAAACTATTCTAAAAACAATTATAATTATTTCATCATTTAGCGATGAAAATTATTTTCCATAAATGAAATGACCTAATCTGTATATTTGTTATAAATAGAGGTCTAGCGTAGGCGATTTGGGCACTAGGTCAGTCAAATTCAGAGTATTGTCTACATTATTGAATATAAGAGCATACGTGATTTGGAGTATATAGACTACACACAAAGACGTATCTGCCAAATATCTGTGAATTATGGCAAGGGAGGTTTTATACCAGTACACGTAGGGACACATAATACAGACACGGAGGGAACATCTGGGATAGTACAGAAGTATAGAAGTTAAAGGAGACAAAAGTTCAAACAGATTATTATGTCAGGAATTTTGCCAGTAATGGAAGGAAGGGGCCAATATATAGAAACTGCAAAAGGATGGCGATCAACGCACTACTTGAGCAGATATGGCCGTCTTGACTGAGACCATTAATGACCAGTCCTTCTGCTGTATTCATACAATTTGGCTGTGTTTCTGGTCGTCCTGCGAGGATAACCAGAGACAATGCCATGTTGTTGTGCATTCAGGTGTTCAAATCGAAAATCTCGAAAACAATATAAATATATATATATATATATATATATAATATATATTTTATATACTGGAATAATATATATTATATATATATATATATGTCCAGGGGAACTTCCGGTGGTGAATTGGTTTGAATTTGGTGCAGCAAATATGCGAAAATATAAGGATATTTGATCAAGATAAGTGATATTATTGAGTATATAGCATACATAACGTAATTATACATATATATATTAAGCAATATTTTTTGTTAAAAGTTAGCTAGAGGGAGTAATCTAGGGTAGATTAAAAGTAGGCGATTTGCGAGCGATAATTGGGGACGTTGTAATCGGAACGTTGTTTACAAAGTAGGTCACCGGCGAAGTTAACGTAACGTGAACGACAATAGAATAGCGTTATTTGAGATAATCGATGTAGTTAGATGAGTAATTAAAACCTGAAATAACAACCTTTTAAAGTGTATATTAGTACACAGGAAACCGTCTTTGTAAAGACTACCTTGTATCTAAGCCTAACTTGAATACATTGTCATCGACATCGTAACTAGGTAAGGCACGGTGTGTCACTTTGTGTTAACAAATATAACTAACTATAACCTAAACAATCTGGTGTAAATTGTACACAGAAAAGTCTTTTCAAAGACTATATAAAAACTATTTTGAAGATAAATAAATTCTGATATGGCACCTTGCAAGCGGCAACTCAGGGCAAAACGACACTTAGTTTGTAACGACTGCCAGAGCTGGGTGGATTTTGCGTTGTCTGGCTGTCCAAAATCATGGGCAGAGACCAAAGATGACGGATTCACCTTTCGGTGTATGGGATGTTTGAAGGTGGAATGTCTGATGAATGAGGGGTGTAAGTTGACGGACATAATGAAGAAGATGGAGGTGAGACTCAACATAGAAATAGATGGAGCAGAGAGGGATGATGCGGAGAGAGTTGAGAATTCTACAACACAGAAGGAGCAGAGTTGTGACACAGAGACTGAAGAAAGGAGACTGAGAGGAGGGAAGGTGACCGGTGTGAAGGAATAAGAAATTGAGAAGACAGAGGGACGGAGGAAAAGTGTTCGGCAGAGGAAAAGAAAACGGGTCAGTGGGGATAGATCAACATGTAGTCAGACTGTAGAGAACGAGGAAAGACGCGATACAGGTGGTGAAGAGGTAGATACCACAGAGGCAGTTGGTAAGACTGTGAGACAGAAGACTGATGGAAGAAGACAGTGTTCAGCAAAAAACAGAAAACGTGACAGGGGAGAAAGTGACCGTAGTGAAGGAGGTAGCCGGGGAAAAGGGAGAGGAGAGAAGAAAATGTGATGGGAGGAAAGTTGAAGGGACGAAAGGAAGTGAGAGTAAATGTTCTAGAAGAGAAGATGACAGGAGGAAAGGGGACAAGAGAAAACGCGACAGGAAAGAAGGGAATGGAAGAGAATGTGACAGGAGAGAAGACGGCAAGAGGAAAATACAACAACCAGACATATGCAAATCGGAGGAGCTACTCCGAGGCAGTGATTGAGGGGGCAAGGAGAAAAGAGAGAGTGTTTATGGGCGATTCAATTCTGAGAAAAAAAGACAAGACTAAATGCGAGGGGAAGGACGTTGTTGTATGTCTACCGGGGGCTAGGATAGAGCATGTGACCGAAAGGGTAGAGAAGATATTGGGGGATGGCAAGGGAGGGTCTATACTAGTACACGTAGGGACAAACAATGCAGACAAGGAGGGAACAACTGTGATAGTTCAGAAGTACAGACATCTAGTAAGGAAGCTAAAGAAGACAAGGGTGGAACAGGTTGTTCTCTCAGGAATTTTGCCAGTGATGGGAGGAAGAGGGGCATCATATAGAAACTGTAAGAGGATGGCGATCAACGCACTAGTTGAGCAGATGTGTGAAGAAGAGGGCGTGGGATTCATATATTTATGGGGGTACTTTGTTGGGAGAGAAGATATGTACATGAGAGATGGCCTCCATCTAAGTGGAAAGGGGGCCGCAGTATTCTCAAGGAATCTGCTGAGATCTGTTGACAGTGGGACAGGTTGCATCTATTTAAACTAAATTCGCAGGGGGGACTCGCAGAGAAGCCTGAAACTGGAGGCATAGATAAAGACAACAAAAATAATTCAGCAAAGACCAGTCTGGAAAACTGTTCTGAAGCTGGATATAAATGTGCTTGTTTAAATGCAAGGAGTATAGTAAACAAAAGAAATGAACTAAACATTATGGTAGAAGATATTGACCCTCACATAATAGGTATAACCGAATCATGGGCAACCACCGATGTATCAGATGCCGAATTGTGACTGACAGGATATGTAATGTTTAGGAAAGATAGAATAGGAAGAAGGGGAGGTGGAGTTATTTTTATATAATAAAGAATCTATCCAGGCTTATGAAATAAATTAGACAGAGAAGCAGATTGCGAAGAAGCTGTTTTGTGTAACATAGTTACAGGAAACTCAACGTTAACGGTTGGATTAGTTTATCGAAGTACAAACATAAGCATAGAAGAGAATGAAAAAATACAGAACGCTATAAGGGAAGTGAGCAAACGGGACTGTGTTATTATGGGGGATTTCAGCCATGGGCATATAAAATGGAAATCTCTACAGAGTATGGGTAGTGAGGACCACAAGTTTTTAGTTTTAGTACAAGATAGTTTCCTTTCTCAACATGTGCTAGAACCAACCAGGGGAGAGAATGTGTTAGACATAGTTTTCAGAATCACAGAATGAATTAGTTGACAATGTCAGGATATGTGAGCCACTGGGGAGTAACGATCACAACCAGATACATTTTACCATCGAAGTAAAATCAGAAAGGAATAGTAAAAAGCAGTACAGGAGAAATTTCCACAAAGGGAAATATAAGGATATAAGGAAATATTTAGCAAAGATAGACTGGAATAACACACTGAAGAATAAGACAGCAACAGCATGCTGGAATATCTTAAAGAGTGAAATTGAATGCATCATCGTCAAATTTGTTCCCTTAAAAAAACGGGAAACGGTCCAAAAAGAAACACTTATCGGAAGAAGCCATTAGAAAAATTAAGTATAAACAAATTATGTGGAAGTCATATAGACGTATTGGAAATGACGAAGACTACAACATTTATAAAGAAGCACTAAATCAAGCTACAGCTGAAATTAGAAATTGAAAGAGAAGGTATGAACATAAATTAGCTTGTAATATAAAACATGACAGCAAGAGTTGTTATGCGTATGTTCGAAGCAAACGGAAAGTTCAGGATAAGGTCGGTCCTCTAGAAGATAGTGCTGGAAAAATAATGTCAGAAGGATTCTTAATGGCGGAAGACCTGAATGAGTATTTTAGTTCAGTATTTACCAGAGAAGACACTAGTTCACTGCCAGTACCAGAGGCTACGTTCAAGGGCGCAGAATCAGACTATTTAAGACAGTTAATTGTAACCCCGGAAATGGTAGCTAAGAAAATTAGGTCTATGAAGGATAATAAATCACCTGGAGTGGATGGTATTCCACCCAAACTACAATTGGAAATTGTAGAACAAATTAGCATACCGCTTGCAACAGTTTTCAACTTGTCATTAGAAGAGGGAGTGGATCCTTTAGAATGGAAAGAAGCAAACATTATACCGTTATTCAAAAAAGGTTCGAGAAACAAGTCAAATAATTATAGACCAGTTAGTTTAACATCGGTGATTTATAAATTTTTAGAAAGACTAATTAAAGATTACATGGTGGATTTTCTTGTTAAATATAACTTGATAAATCCATCTCAACGTGGGTTTCTAAAAGCGAGGTCATGCTTAATAAATATGTTACGTTTTTTGGAAGATATCACTAAGTGGGTAGATGATGGATCACCAGTAGATAACATCTACTTAGATTTTCAAAAAGCTTTCGACAAAGTGCCACATCAGAGATTACTGCTTAAACTAAAGGCCTATGGCATAGGTAATGGTATAATTAACTGGATAGAAAAATGGTTGATTGACAGAAGACAACGTGTAGTTGTTGATGGGTAGGCTTCAAACTGGAAATTAGTTTTCAGTGGGGTTCCACAGGGATCAGTACTGGGACCTATATTATTCTTAATATATATAAACGATTTGGACGATGATATAGCTAGCAAGGTGTTGACATTTGCAGATGATACAAAAGTTTTAGAAGGATTAAAAGTGATGGAGATAGACAGCATTTACAAGATGATCTTGACAGTTTGATCAAATGGTCTGAAAAGTGGCAAATGTTGTTAAATTTTGGGAAATGTAAATGCCTTCACACAGGACATGGGACCGGATATGTAGAATATACAATGGGGGGAACTGTACTAAATACTACTGTAAAAGAAAAAGACTTAGTGCTGACATGAAGGTTTCAGAGCAGTGTGGAATTGCAGCTTCAAAAGGAAATGAAATCCTTGGATTGATTGGGCGAAATATAGCATATAAAGAAAAATAACTAATAATACCGCTGTACAAAACAATAATTAGGCCTCATTTAGAATATTGTATACAAGCGTGGAGGCCATACCGCAAGAAGGACATAGATATGCTAGAAAGAGTACAGAGGAGAGCGACTAAAATGATACAAAAACTGAGGGATCTTAGTTATGAAAAACGCCTAAAAGAATGTGGTTTAACAACACTAGAGACCAGGAGATTGAGAGGAGATCAGATAGACGTGTTTGAAATATTGAATGGTTATGAAAATATTGATAGAAATATGGTTTTTCAGTTAAGAAAGATAGAAAGACTAGAGGACATGAAGTTACATTAGTAAAGGAGCAGTGTAGATTAGACGTAAGAAAGTTCTCATTTTCACAAAGGACTGTGAATGAATGGAACAGATTATCTGATAATTGTGTGGGTGCTAGTAGTGTGAATATGTTTAACAATAAAATCGACACATAGCTCAGAAGGGCTGGATATATGTAGATAAAAGGGTTGGACTCTCGATAATCCAAAGGCCTTCCTTATCCACCTGCCATCTAGAGTTAATTCTCTGGATGGCAATCTTGTTAAATCTTGTTAAATATATTATATATATATATATGCACAGCATTACTATTCCAGTATATTTATATGTTTATATTTCTGTACATCTTATGATGTACAGAAACGTCACCGTAAGTTGAAGAGATAATTAGATGATGTTTTGGGTGTAGTCAATGTGTACCAAAAGAAGCTTAAGGCATCTAGACAGAACAGTATGCGTCTAAAAAGAAAAACTGACAGTTTGACTTCGATCAGTGGTAGAATCCTTAAAAGATAACAATCAAATTTGCCGGTGCCTCTTACGATTTGATGCAGAGAATTGTTTCGCCAAAGGCAAACAAGACATCAGGTGCATAATCGGAAGAATTGCGGTCGTTAGCAATGACCCTCAAATTCGACACTTCTTTTTCTGTTCTGTCTGCCAACAGAGATGGCCAAGACATCATATGTAGTTTGATGCTTGATGAAATGGCCATCAAACGGCATATAGAATTTGACGGTAAGTAGTTCAGGGGTTATGCTGATTTTGGCACAGGACTTGACGATGATTTTCTTCCTCCTACCAAAGATGCACTAGTTTTCATGATAGTTTGTATAAACGGCTCATGGAAAATGCCATGTGGTTACTTCCCGATTGATGGTTTGTGGCAACGAAAAGACAAATCTTGTTGTTATTTCTCTTGAAAAGCTACACGATGTTGATGTTAAGGTTGTTGCCTTCACCTGTGATAGATCTTCTTCACATTTCTCAATGTTGAGAACCTTGGGGGCGAAGCTGGATCCTGCCAGTTTAGACTCTTTCTTTGAACATTCATCAGACCCTTCAGCCAAAGTACATATCGTTTTAGATGTATGTAACATGCTGAAATTAGTCAAACACACATTTGTAGATGGCGGCATTTTGTATGGCCATGTAGGTAACGCGATCAGGTGGAAATACTTGTCAGACTTGCATGCACTCCAGGAAGAAGAAAGTCTCCGTCTGGATAATAAGCTTAAGTCTAGTCATCTTTGCTGGCATAGACAAAAGATGAAGGTTAACTTGACTGCTCAGTCTCTCAGCTCAAGGGTAGCTGATGCGAGTGATATCTGTAACACGCAGCTGAAACTTCCACAGTTTGTTGGTTATGAGGCAAATGTGTTTATGACTAATTTCAGCACGTGACATACATCTAAAAAGACATGTACCTTGGCTGAAGGGTTTGATGGATGCTGAAAGGAAGGTTCTAAACTGGCAGGCTCCAGCTTCGCCCCCAAGACTCTCAACATTGAGAAATGTGAAGAAGGTCCATCACAGGTGAAGGCAACAAACTTAACACCAACATCGTGAGCTTTTCAAGAGAGGTAACAACAAGATTTGCCTTTTCGTTGCCACTTAAACCATCAATCGGGAAGTAACCACAGGGCACTTTCCATGAACCATTTATGCAATTTACCATGAAAATGAGTGCATCTTTGGCAGCAGGCAGAGAATCATCGTCAAGTCCTGTGCCAAAATCAACAAAACCCCTGAACTGCTTACCGTAAAATTCGACATGCCTTTTGATGGCCATTTCATCAAGCATAAAACTACAAATTATGTTTTGGCCATCCTTCTTGGCAGCCAGAACGTTGGCAGACGGAGCATAAAAACAGACCGGGTAAACTCTGGATCTGGATCTGCATCGACATCGGTCATGCTTAATAAATATGTTACGTTTTTTGGAAGATATCACTAAGTGGGTAGATGATGGATCACCAGTAGATAACATCTACTTAGATTTTCAAAAAGCTTTCGACAAAGTGCCACATCAGAGATTACTGCTTAAACTAAAGGCCTATGGCATAGGTAATGGTATAATTAACTGGATAGAAAAATGGTTGATTGACAGAAGACAACGTGTAGTTGTTGATGGGTAGGCTTCAAACTGGAAATTAGTTTTCAGTGGGGTTCCACAGGGATCAGTACTGGGACCTATATTATTCTTAATATATATAAACGATTTGGACGATGATATAGCTAGCAAGGTGTTGACATTTGCAGATGATACAAAAGTTTTAGAAGGATTAAAAGTGATGGAGATAGACAGCATTTACAAGATGATCTTGACAGTTTGATCAAATGGTCTGAAAAGTGGCAAATGTTGTTAAATTTTGGGAAATGTAAATGCCTTCACACAGGACATGGGACCGGATATGTAGAATATACAATGGGGGGAACTGTACTAAATACTACTGTAAAAGAAAAAGACTTAGTGCTGACATGAAGGTTTTAGAGCAGTGTGGAATTGCAGCTTCAAAAGGAAATGAAATCCTTGGATTGATTGGGCGAAATATAGCATATAAAGAAAAATAACTAATAATACCGCTGTACAAAACAATAATTAGGCCTCATTTAGAATATTGTATACAAGCGTGGAGGCCATACCGCAAGAAGGACATAGATATTCTAGAAAGAGTACAGAGGAGAGCGACTAAAATGATACAAAAACTGAGGGATCTTAGATATGAAAAACGCCTAAAAGAATGTGGTTTAACAACACTAGAGACCAGGAGATTGAGAGGAGATCAGATAGACGTGTTTGAAATATTGAATGGTTATGAAAATATTGATAGAAATATGGTTTTTCAGTTAAGAAAGATAGAAAGACTAGAGGACATGAAGTTACATTAGTAAAGGAGCAGTGTAGATTAGACGTAAGAAAGTTCTCATTTTCACAAAGGACTGTGAATGAATGGAACAGATTATCTGATAATTGTGTGGGTGCTAGTAGTGTGAATATGTTTAACAATAAAATCGACACATAGCTCAGAAGGGCTGGATATATGTAGATAAAAGGGTTGGACTCTCGATAATCCAAAGGGCTTCCTTATCCACCTGCCATCTAGAGTTAATTCTCTGGATGGCAATCTTGTTAAATCTTGTTAAATATATTATATATATATATATGCACAGCATTACTATTCCAGTATATTTATATGTTTATATTTCTGTACATCTTATGATGTACAGAAACGTCACCGTAAGTTGAAGAGATAATTAGATGATGTTTTGGGTGTAGTCAATGTGTACCAAAAGAAGCTTAAGGCATCTAGACAGAACAGTATGCGTCTAAAAAGAAAAACTGACAGTTTGACTTCGATCAGTGGTAGAATCCTTAAAAGATAACAATCAAATTTGCCGGTGCCTCTTACGATTTGATGCAGAGAATTGTTTCGCCAAAGGCAAACAAGACATCAGGTGCATAATCGGAAGAATTGCGGTCGTTAGCAATGACCCTCAAATTCGACACTTCTTTTTCTGTTCTGTCTGCCAACAGAGATGGCCAAGACATCATATGTAGTTTGATGCTTGATGAAATGGCCATCAAACGGCATATAGAATTTGACGGTAAGTAGTTCAGGGGTTATGCTGATTTTGGCACAGGACTTGACGATGATTTTCTTCCTCCTACCAAAGATGCACTAGTTTTCATGATAGTTTGTATAAACGGCTCATGGAAAATGCCATGTGGTTACTTCCCGATTGATGGTTTGTGGCAACGAAAAGACAAATCTTGTTGTTATTTCTCTTGAAAAGCTACACGATGTTGATGTTAAGGTTGTTGCCTTCACCTGTGATAGATCTTCTTCACATTTCTCAATGTTGAGAACCTTGGGGGCGAAGCTGGATCCTGCCAGTTTAGACTCTTTCTTTGAACATTCATCAGACCCTTCAGCCAAAGTACATATCGTTTTAGATGTATGTAACATGCTGAAATTAGTCAAACACACATTTGTAGATGGCGGCATTTTGTATGGCCATGTAGGTAACGCGATCAGGTGGAAATACTTGTCAGACTTGCATGCACTCCAGGAAGAAGAAAGTCTCCGTCTGGATAATAAGCTTAAGTCTAGTCATCTTTGCTGGCATAGACAAAAGATGAAGGTTAACTTGACTGCTCAGTCTCTCAGCTCAAGGGTAGCTGATGCGAGTGATATCTGTAACACGCAGCTGAAACTTCCACAGTTTGTTGGTTATGAGGCAAATGTGTTTATGACTAATTTCAGCACGTGACATACATCTAAAAAGACATGTACCTTGGCTGAAGGGTTTGATGGATGCTGAAAGGAAGGTTCTAAACTGGCAGGCTCCAGCTTCGCCCCCAAGACTCTCAACATTGAGAAATGTGAAGAAGGTCCATCACAGGTGAAGGCAACAAACTTAACACCAACATCGTGAGCTTTTCAAGAGAGGTAACAACAAGATTTGCCTTTTCGTTGCCACTTAAACCATCAATCGGGAAGTAACCACAGGGCACTTTCCATGAACCATTTATGCAATTTACCATGAAAATGAGTGCATCTTTGGCAGCAGGCAGAGAATCATCGTCAAGTCCTGTGCCAAAATCAACAAAACCCCTGAACTGCTTACCGTAAAATTCGACATGCCTTTTGATGGCCATTTCATCAAGCATAAAACTACAAATTATGTTTTGGCCATCCTTCTTGGCAGCCAGAACGTTGGCAGACGGAGCATAAAAACAGACCGGGTAAACTCTGGATCTGGATCTGCATCGACATCGGTCATGCTTAATAAATATGTTACGTTTTTTGGAAGATATCACTAAGTGGGTAGATGATGGATCACCAGTAGATAACATCTACTTAGATTTTCAAAAAGCTTTCGACAAAGTGCCACATCAGAGATTACTGCTTAAACTAAAGGCCCATGGCATAGGTAATGGTATAATTAACTGGATAGAAAAATGGTTGATTGACAGAAGACAACGTGTAGTTGTTGATGGGTAGGCTTCAAACTGGAAATTAGTTTTCAGTGGGGTTCCACAGGGATCAGTACTGGGACCTATATTATTCTTAATATATATAAACGATTTGGACGATGATATAGCTAGCAAGGTGTTGACATTTGCAGATGATACAAAAGTTTTAGAAGGATTAAAAGTGATGGAGATAGACAGCATTTACAAGATGATCTTGACAGTTTGATCAAATGGTCTGAAAAGTGGCAAATGTTGTTAAATTTTGGGAAATGTAAATGCCTTCACACAGGACATGGGACCGGATATGTAGAATATACAATAGGGGGAACTGTACTAAATACTACTGTAAAAGAAAAAGACTTAGTGCTGACATGAAGGTTTCAGAGCAGTGTGGAATTGCAGCTTCAAAAGGAAATGAAATCCTTGGATTGATTGGGCGAAATATAGCATATAAAGAAAAATAACTAATAATACCGCTGTACAAAACAATAATTAGGCCTCATTTAGAATATTGTATACAAGCGTGGAGGCCATACCGCAAGAAGGACATAGATATGCTAGAAAGAGTGCACTCATTTTCATGGTAAATTGCATAAATGGTTCATGGAAAGTGCCCTGTGGTTACTTCCCGATTGATGGTTTAAGTGGCAACGAAAAGGCAAATCTTGTTGTTACCTCTCTTGAAAAGCTCACGATGTTGGTGTTAAGTTTGTTGCCTTCACCTGTGATGGACCTTCTTCACATTTCTCAATGTTGAGAGTCTTGGGGGCGAAGCTGGAGCCTGCCAGTTTAGAACCTTCCTTTCAGCATCCATCAAACCCTTCAGCCAAGGTACATGTCTTTTTAGATGTATGTCACGTGCTGAAATTAGTCATAAACACATTTGCCTCATAACCAACAAACTGTGGAAGTTTCAGCTGCGTGTTACAGATATCACTCGCATCAGCTACCCTTGAGCTGAGAGACTGAGCAGTCAAGTTAACCTTCATCTTTTGTCTATGCCAGCAAAGATGACTAGACTTAAGCTTATTATCCAGACGGAGACTTTCTTCTTCCTGGAGTGCATGCAAGTCTGACAAGTATTTCCACCTGATCGCGTTACCTACATGGCCATACAGAATCATCGTCAAGTCCTGTGCCAAAATCAACAAAACCCCTGAACTGCTTACCGTAAAATTCGACATGCCTTTTGATGGCCATTTCATCAAGCATCAAACTACAAATTATGTTTTGGCCATCCTTCTTGGCAGCCAGAACGTTGGCAGACGGAGCATAAAAACAGACCGGGTAAACTCTGGATCTGGATCTGCATCGACAGCGCCTTACCAGGTCCTAATGGTAGAGGGGTGTGGAAGACCTAAAGCAAAGGTCTTTCTCACGTATTTGTAGTCTTTGGCAGAGTAGAATTTGAGGGACAATGCAATGTACCGCAATTCTTCCGAGTATGCACCTGGTCTTCTGTTTGTCTTTTGCGAAACAATTCTCTGCATCAAATCGTAAGAGGCACCGGCAAATGTTTTTCCCAATACATCCGCACAATCGCTAGACACTAGATTGTTCTCTTTTAACGATTCTACCACTGACGTCAAACTGTCACCTTTCCTTTTTAGATGCATAATCTTCTGTCGAGATACTTTAAGATTATTTTGTTACACACTGACTACATACAAAGCATCATCTAATTGTCTCTTCAACTTGCGGATACTTTTGTGGACAAGATAAGCATGGTCATAGATAACTTTGGGCAACGGTTGGTCACCTGAGGATGGTTCGGTGTGATCGGGTGGTTCACTGTCAAGGAAAGGTATTGTCGTTGCCTTCTGGAAGCGTGATGGAATATCAAACTTGGTTGGAATTGCACCTACTGCTAGACGCACAATATTACCTGTTCTCTTAACAAAAACTGAACAAACACGGCTGTACCTTCACGCCGCAAATGTACTAACCATCTGCGGTGTAGTTCGGCTGACTTGGTCACATCTGGAAACCTGAAATATTTCCAAGACATATACTAATATAGTGAAATAGTAATGATGTGCACACACACACACACACACACGTGTGTGTGTGTGTGTATATACATATATGCACAGCATTACTATCCCACTGTATTAATATAAGTCTTGGAAATATATATATATATATGAGTGACTAATATATGATTATAATAGCAATAGTATGATTTGAGCTTGAAAATCCTGTACTTTTCTTTATGCAATAACAATCTCAGTTATATGTTCAGCATGACCCTTAGCCTCTCTATGGCTTCTTAGTACATCGCTCTTCCACTCGCAAAAGGAAGACTTTGTTTTTATAATTGGCATAGTTTGTCTAACTTAAATTTGGAAAAAAATTATTTACCCCTATTTATTAGAAAGTTATAAACAATAAGTTGTTTGTCATTTCAACGTAGTTAATTTTTGGTTGCCTGGTAAATATGATCATATTAATTGTCTAATTGTACACCTTGAAAACAATAGTTTACGAATGTCCATTGCGCTGATGCTATATATAATTTATTGTATGAATTTAATTTGTTAACTTATCCAGGATGCATTGCATATTTTGTGTATAGTCAACTTCCAAAGGAAGGAGTAATACTTCGTGTTGTGTATTTAGAACTACGTGTTGATGCGTAATTACTATTGTTTTGTATCGGCGTAATGATCCATACTTGGATACTATAAAAAGTAGTTCCTGTTCCGCCATCTCATGGTTATGTCGTGTTTTGTAAATATATAGTGTATTTAGACGAAATACGCTACACTGGCTGTCGAAAGTTTCAATTTTGCCAATGGGGGCGGCCATTGCAGCGAATACGGTAACACGTTTTTATCGGAGTTCCGAGCGCTTCAAAGTTCGACACAAGTCAACGCACATTTGTACCAGCGTGACAGTTCATCACTTTTGTTCTACCGACCTGTGCAAGTGGATTGACGAGTTCTTTGAGTCATCCTCGTCGCCAATGTAGCGTATTTCGTGGCCAGCTTACTATGAACGGTTAGAACAATATTTTCTGGCGAATGACGTTCCAGATGTGAAACAAGTGCCGGCTTTGCTGAGTCTTATAGGAGGTAAGACGTACCGTCTGCTGAGAGATTTGTGTGCGCCGGATAAACCGCTCAGTTAACGGCGATACTTAGTCAACATCTGTCACCTAAGCCTCTCGTGATTGCAGAAAGGTTTCGTTTCTACAAGAAGGACCAACAAGAGGGAGAAAGTGTTGCGCAATATGTTGCACAAATTAGAAAACTGTCAGAACATTGTGAATTTTGAGAAAATTTGGGAGATTCCCTGCGAGACCGATTTGTGTGTGGCCTGATAAACGAACATATACAAAAGAGATTGTTGTCAGAAATAACACTGACGTTTGAGCGTGCGGTGGAGATTTCAGTGGCCATGGAAACAGCTACAAGGGATGCTGCTGAACTGGGGCAGTACAGAAATGGTACGGCTGTACACAAAGTCCACGTCAAGCCAAAAAGAGGACAATATAGCAAACCATGTTATAGATGTGCACGGTCGGGCCATACCCCGGAAGATTGCAAATTCAATGAGGCACAGTGTCATAAATGCAAAAAGAAAGGACATATCAAGCCAGCATGCCGTGCCAATACACATGGAAACCAACGTTGCCAGGGTAACGATGCATCGCGTGGTAGTACTGGTGGTAAACACACAGGTTCCCAACATGTACACGTGATTGAAGATGTATATGACAGTGATGCTGAGAATGTAGCTGCTCTGGAAATACATACCATGGACCGATCGCCTGATACCAGGATTATTTTGGTAAATCCTAAAATAAATGGTAAACCATTACAAATGGAACTCGATACAGGCTCGGCAGTGTCGGTGATAAACAAGCAACGGTTTGATGAGTACTTTCCCGAAGTAAAGACACAACACACTTCGGTGGTCTTAAAGACCTATTCTGGCGAAGAAATTGCTCCACTCGGCATGGTATATGTCGATGTAGAGTACAATGGACAGCAACAAAACTTGCAATTATATGTGGTCAGAAAGGGAGGACCAGCATTGTTTGGGCGCCAGTGGCTTAACAGGATTAAGCTAGACTGGAAGTCCATCAAACACATCTCTGCAACGAAGAATACAGGGAGTATGCAGGAACAACTGGATGCACTTAAATTGGAGTTTAAGGAAGTCTTTCAAGCCAGACTTGGAGCCATCCAAGGACCCAAGGCGAAACTCCATCACAAGGAGGAGGCAACTCCAAAATTCCACAAGGCCAGACAAGTACCCTATTCACTACGCCCGAAAGTTGAAGCAGAACTTGAGAAACTTGAGAAAGAAGGAATCATCACAAAAGTTGATTGGAGTGAATGGGCAACTCCAATCGTGCCTGTTCCTAAGTCAAACGGATCAGTAAAAATATGCGGTGATTTCAAGGTCACCATAAATCCGGAACTGAAAGTGGATCACTATCCGTTACCCCGGATTGAAGATGTCTTCGCAAATCTCAGTGCAGGTGAGAAATTCACAAAGATTGATCTCCGTCAAGCTTACCTGCAACTCGAAATGGAGGATGAGTCAAAGAAGTATCTGACTATCAACACGCACAAAGGACTGTTTCAGTACAACCGACTGTTATTTGGCGTCGCAGCTGCACCTACAATCTGGCAAAGAACAATTGACCAGATACTACAGGACATTCCAGGAACGCAAGTTATTCTGGATGACATCATCATTACTGGGAAGACTGACCAGGAGCACCTAGCGAATGTGCGCCGAGTCCTCCAGCGTCTACGCGATTACAATCTCAGGGCTGAAATAACGGAATGTGAATTCTTCAAGGACGAAATCACATAATGCGGACACAGAATCGACAAAGAGGGACTCCACAAAATGCCTGAGAAGATCGACGCTGTAGGCAATGCGCCCAGACCGGAGAATGTAGCTCAGCTGAGGGCATACCTAGGCCTGCTTAACTACTATCACCGGTTTCTGCCAAATCTGTACACAGTAGTATGGCCACTAAACTAGATGTTGGAGAAATGCAGGAAATGGCGATGGACTGTATAGTGCGAGAAGGCGTTTTCGGAAACAAAGCACATGATAAGCTCCGATCAAGTGTTGACACACTACGACCCGCAGTTGCCAATAAAGTTGGAATGTGACGCATCAGCTTACGGAATTGGCGCAGTCTTGTCTCACACATTGGCAGATGGAACTGACAGACCAGTCGGATTCGTATCACGTTCACTGACATCGGCAGAACGTAACTATGCCCAAATTGACAAGGAAGCACTTGCGTTGATTTGGGGAGTGAAGAAATTCCACTCATATCTATATGGTCGCCGCTTCACATTAGTGACGGATCATCAGCCTTTGCTATCAATTCTCAGTCTAAGCAAGGGAGTACCGACGATGACATCTGCAAGACTTCAGCGCTACGCATTGTTCTTGTCTGGAATGGACTAT
Organism: Paraescarpia echinospica; assembly: GCA_020002185.1. Taxonomy (NCBI): domain Eukaryota; kingdom Metazoa; phylum Annelida; class Polychaeta; order Sabellida; family Siboglinidae; genus Paraescarpia; species Paraescarpia echinospica. Next base: position 61,803,996 of record CM034534.1, on the reverse strand, counting down.
GAAATAAAGTTTCGGAATACTTCCAGTTATGCGAACGTTGATGCGTTATCACGTCTTCCTATAAAGGAAACCTACGACCAGGATGAAGAGGTCATTGATCCTGTGGAAGCCTTCCACATATCTCAGGTGGACGCAGTTCCAGTGTCTAGTGCTCAAGTGAGACTTGAAACCCAAAATTACCAAGTTCTGGCGAAAGTATATACTCTAACCAAGGACGGTTGGGCCTACACAGGTGACAAGGAAATCGCTCCTTACTACACGCGACGGAAAGAACTTTCCCTGTCAGAAGGATGTATGATGTGGGGAATCAGAGTGATAATACCATTGAAACTTCGCCCGCAGGTTCTACACTTGCTACACGAAGGACATTTGGGAGTAGTCAAAATGAAATCCTTGGCCAGAAGTCATGTTTGGTGGCCAGGAATTGACCATGATCTTGAACAGATGGCAAAAGGGTGCCCAGCCTGTCAACATGTACAGAAGATGCCCACACAAGCACCATTACACCCTTGGGAATGGCCGACCAAGCCATGGCAACGTGTGCATGTTGATTACGCCGGCCCCTTTCAAGGAACTATGTTTCTCGTCATCATGGATGCACACTCGAAATGGCCCGAGGTGATCAGCACGCAGTCAACAACCGCTACAAAGACCATCGAAATTCTACGAAGTGTATTCGCTCGTAACGGTCTGCCCGAAATTTTGGTTAGTGACAATGGGCCTCAGTTTACTTCAGATGAGTTTAACAAATTCACCAAAGCCAATGCAATCAAACATCTGAAGTCAGCACCGTATCATCCCGCAACCAACGGATTGGCTGAAAGATTTGTACAAACTTTCAAACAATCTCTTCGTGCGATGAAGTGGGAAGTCGGTTCGGTCGAACAAAAACTTGCAAATTTCCTGATGGCGTACAGGAATACTCCCCACGCAACGACAAATGAAACGCCAGCTAAGTTGTTCTACGGAAGAAACCTTCGCACTCGACTGGACGCGCTGAAACCAGACTTACGCCGCGACATTGCTGCTAAACAGATGTCACAAGCAATTCGTTCAACGGTTCAACATCGTGAACTCGCAGTAGGACAATCCGTAGCAGTGCGCGACTATCGTGGGAACGACAAATGGGTTTCCGGTACAATCGTGTTGCGTACTGGTCCGGTGTCATACCAGGTCGAGATAACACCAGGTGTCGTCTGGCGACGACACATTGAACACATTTGTGATGCCGAGTCTACAATCAAGTCTCCGATTGCAGTGCCGGAAGCCGTGGTTGTGTTTCCCAGTGGTGATCCTTCGCCATCCGTTCTCACTGAAGAAGAGAAGAAATGTGACTCAACACCACAACCCAGCGAAACACGTGTGAAACCATCCACTTCAATGTCTTCGCCCGTGAGAGAAAAACGTTATCCTTCGCGAATGTGCAAGGCACCGCAGAAGCTGCATGTATAAGTTGTGACTCGGACTACACGTAACTGTTGAAGTTTTGAGACTTCTTGTTAATTGAGATAATTCGAAGATTTGCTTTAATTTAATATCCATTACCTTTTAATTGTACTCGGACTCAATGAGAGTGAACGGATACCAAGTGGAACATTACTTGTTACTAACATTCACAGTAATGACGCTGACTAACACAGAACTAGGACAGTAATTGTACTAGATCATGACTGCTGTTATTTTTCTAGAACGGACAAAGTAATTTTTCCTTGCTGTTAGAACTTTGCTATGTTTGCTTCAAAATGTGAAATATAACAGTATCATATCTCCAATAGGGATTACTAAACTAATTGGGGAGGAAATGTTGTGTATTTAGAACTACGTGTTGATGCGTAATTACTATTGTTTTGTATCGGCGTAAGGATCCATAATTGGATACTATAAAAAGTAGTTCCTGTTCCGCCATCTTATGGTTATGTCGTGTTTTGTAAATATATAGTGTATTTAGACGAACTACGCTACACTTCGTATGATGAAAGCCTATCCTTGCCCCCGCCTTGTGTAACAAAATAATGAAATATCCTGACATCCAGCATTGGGTATGTCTTCAAATTATATTATCAACTTTGCATGGGCTAATAGCTTCAACATTTGTTTATCTATTAATATATAGACAAACGACAATATTTACAATATAAATAATATAACTAATCTGTACTATTTATTACATTCCATTACTCCCAATTTAGAAAAAAAGGTTACAAATAATAGTATTTACAGTTTGAGGCAATGGCATATAATATGGCTGTATTGACAGGTTAATTTTATTAATCGTCCAGCAAAACTAAACTGTTTTGAAGAAACGTTTTGACCGAATCGCTCGGCAGCTTATTGTGAAATTGTATCGCCAAGCACTACCGATAAACGAACGGTCCCCGTCGTCAAAAAAGGTGCACAAAACATAAACGTTGTAACATTGTGTCGTAGTGTTTGTTTCCCGCTAGATTTGACAAATGTTCAGTAAACAGTGCAGTTTGAAGCATAACACGGAATCTTTCGCTAATTTCGTGTGGAACCACTTCTTCAAATGGATTGATTACATCTCGGAAGCGACTCGGACGCTGATATCCAGCTGCTGTCTTCTCGTAAACATCGAACTTGGACAACGAATTCGACGAATTTTTACGTGAGCTGCCATCTTTGTTTGTTTGAGTACGGCATTGAGTAAGGTCCGTAGCATTCTACTTACGTTAAGGCAAAGTCCTTGCTGGTCGAGGGCCCATTTAGTCTTAGATTTTAATTCTTACGACGAACCTAGCGATACAGATATTTAATTATGGATCGAATGTCAAATCCTCTTAACAAACACAGCATCAGCCTATTTAAGCTTAACGTCAATTACAGTCAATCTGTGCAAAGAAACTAGAATTTCACCTCATGATAGACGACGCAAAACCTGACGTCATAGTTGCATGTGAAACTTGGTTGAAGCCCGCTGTCAATAGCAGTGAATTCATGCCGCCTGGATATGACCCCCCTTTCAGGAAAGACCGAGCAGATAGCTACGGTGGCGTCATGATTGCCATCAAGACTGGATTGGTTGTTGAACAGATATCGATAATGACACCGTGTGAAATGGTTGCTGTGAAAATCCAGACCGCACACACTCCTCTCATAGTACTTGGAATCTACAGACCTACAGATAATAACGCTGACTACTCAACCTCTATGTGTGACGCCATATCCAACATAGCCAGGAAATTCCCAAACAGCCCCCTATGGATTGCAGGGGACACAAACTTCCCGGATATTGATTGGAAAACAAACACAGTATTGAAACACCAGTACACAAAACAGATAAACGAACTCTTCCTCGACACATTTTCCATGTTGGGCCTATCTCAAATGGTCACTTTCCCGACAAGACTTGACAACATCCTAGATATCTTCCTCACGAACCGGCCATCCCTCGTCAACAGATGCGAACCCGTACCAGGGGTCAGCGATCACGATGTAGCAGTTGATGTAAACTCGGACATATTACCAAAAAGACAAAGACCTATCCAGAGGAAGATCCACATCTGGAGAAAAGCAGACACCGAGCGGATTCAAGAAGAGCTAGCAACATTTGCTGATGAAATGCAAACCCAACACAATCCAGACACACATGTGGAAACGCTGTGGGCGTTGCTAACTGCCAAGTGCCAAAACGTACTATCCAACCACGTCCCTACAAGACTGTTCTCCCAAAGTTATAACCAACCCTGGGCCAATGGCATAATAAGAAACCTGTCACGAAAGAAAAAGAAATACTTCTAGAAGGCCCAGCGTACCAAGAGTGTGCGACATGGCAAAATATCGAGAAATAAAAAAGCTGGCCCAATCAGAGTGCTGAAAGGCGTATTACGGATATATTAACTCCATGATAGGCGAAAACAATAAAAATGAGGGTAATCTAAAGAAGTTTTGGTCTTTCATCAAAAGCAAAAAGAAGGACAACAGCGGAGTAGCTCCACTCACGAAGAATGGCATCGTCCACAGTGATAGCCAGACTAAAGCTGACATTCTTACTATGCAGTTCTCATCAGTCTTCATCGACGGAGACACGAACAATGTACTGAGTCTTGGAATGAGCCCATACAGTGACTTTCCGCATATCAGAGTATCGGAAGCAGGAGTAAGAAAACTACTGGAAGCAGTCAAACCCCACAAAGCCACAGGACGTGATGGGATCCCAGCCAGGCTCCTGAAAGACTATGCTGCAGAACTTGCACCAGTGCTAACACTCATCTACCAGGCATCACTCAACCAAGGTACAGTACCAGCAGACTGGAAACATGCCCGGGTCATTCCAGTATACAAGAAGGGAACAAGAACTACTGCTTCAAACTATAGACCCATATCCCTCACGAACATCTCCTGCAAGACATTGGAACACATCATACACAGTAACCTGATGGACCACTTGGAACAACACAACATCCTATCTGACTACCAGCATGGGTTTCGCAAACGTAGGTCCTGTGAAACCCAACTCATCCAAGCTGTCGATGACCTAGCGATGTGCCTCAACGAGGGTGGCCAGATCGACGCTGTGCTGTTGGACTTCTAAAAGGCGTTTGACAAAGTATCCCACCACCACCTGGCTACCAAACTTCACCATTACGGTGTGCGAGGAAAGATGCTGGACTGGGTCAAAAGCTTCCTGAGCAGCCGCACCCAGGAAGTCATTTTGGAAGGCAAAAGATCATCGTCGGCTGCAGTGACCTCAGGCGTCCCACAGGGTTCAGTCCTTGGACCCATCCTCTTCCTTTGCTACATAAATGACCTACCAGACCAAGTGTCCTCTACTGTACGCCTATTTGCCGATGACTGTCTCCTGTACCGAAACATCAACTCACGAGATGATGCAGATAAACTACAAGATGACATATACAAGCTACAGATGTGGGGAAAAAACTGGCTGATGGAGTTTAATCCGGACAAGTGCGAAGTTATCCGAATTACCAACAGAAGGAAGAAGAGAATTGTCAGTGATTACTCTATCCACGGACAACAATTGAAGGTCAATGGAGCCAAGGACCTTGGAGTAACCATCGACAGGACACTAACATGGAGCGAACACATCAACAACGTGACAAAGAAGGCTAACAACACCAGAGCTTTCCTACAGCGGAACATCAGCAGATGCCCACAAGCCATCAAAGCATTATGCTATCAGACGTTCGTTAGACCCATCGTGGAATATGCGTCGACAGCAAGGGATCCATCCACAGAGAAGAACATCAAGGCCGTGCAAAATGTACAACGACAAGCTGCTCGCTTCGTGAAGAATGACTACCGTCGACGCAGCAGTGTGACAACCCTGATCGAAAGGCTGAAATGGGAGACCCTTGCGAGTAGGCGGGCTAATGCCAAGCTCATAATGCTCTACCGCATCAGGAACAAGTTAGTGGACATAACAACGACTTCACTCACCGCCGCATCAACTCGTACCAGAGGCAACGCATATCGCTACTTCCAGACATTCAACCGCATCGACGCATACAAGCACTCATTCTTTCCAAGCACGATGAAATCATGGAACAAATGCACACAACAGCTAGTTAGCAAACAATCACTGGACTCATTTAGACAGCATCTCCGCTCGCCTGCCTAAAGTAGTCTACGCCCACAAAGGCAAAGCTATAGGCACCCTGACTATATGGTCTTTTGATCTGTCTAAACGTCACAAAATAAGCAATAGACCCAAACCAACGCTACACCACCCGCTACTTGCGACGGCCCACCCAAGCTCGACAATACTCTAGCCACATACATGTGGCTGATACAGAGTTCTGAGCTGTACATAAGAAGAAGTAGCATACTCAGAATTTAGACGTTTCATGCTCAAGTCTGAGAACGATTTCGTGCTCAGAAAGTTTTATAACCTCCGTAAGTATGAGCATGGCGTGAAAGCGAGGCTTGAACATGAAATTCTGAGCATCGAGCACCGAGTACTGCTTTATAATCTCGGGCACAGGGGCCAGTTTCATGAAGCGTACTTAAAGTTACGCAATTACTTAGCGTCACGTGTTTGCGTAAACTCCTATGTTTGCTTATATTAAAAAATTCACGTCATTTACAAAGACAATCATAGTAGCGTTAAGAACGTTCTTAGCCGTTTCATGAAACCGGCCCCAGGTGTGTTACGTAATTTTACCACAACCGCAGAAAATACGCACAACTTTGTAGACAACGTGCTTCAGGTTCTGACGCGTCACGATGACGTCATTGCAGAATTGTTTAACAGCCATTTTCAAATGAGGCGAGCGACGAGCGTGTTGTCGTACGGCGCTTAAGGTTTAATAGATATTTACAAGCGGAGCTTGATTTATTCCATATTTGTCAGACTTGCCGTGAAAGTCTACGGACCCCACACCAACGCACAACGACACGAGTTGACAAGACTTGTCAACTGAAGCAATGTTCACTAGTCGCTTCAGTTTTTTGGCAGTCTGTCAACTGCTGCTTCCTGCAGCTATCAACTGCAATCGTAGGTATCTAACTATAGGAAGGAGTGTCGCTGGATGCACGCCACAAGTATATCAATAATTGTACGCACTGTTACTCACGAAGTAACACTTACGTTGTATTATTAACATCTTTTCCGCCAACCAGTTGCAAACACGCGTTTAGGATTACTTGCATGTAGTTTTGTGTAAAAACGCGCTTTGATCTCGATTAGCACTGCGAAGGTGAACAATACATGTACGTACTATGTGGACCATAGCTGGATCCAGGGGTGACAGTCACGTACCCGCACGTTCAGTTGTCCGATTTTTTACGGAAACACATTTAACAAGATTGCCATCCAGAGAATTAACTCTAAATGGCAGGTGGACAAGGAAGCCCTTTGGCTTATCGAGAGTCCAACCCTTTTATCTACATATATCCAGCCCTTCTGAGCTATGTGTCGATTTTATTTTTAAATATATTCACACTACTAGCACCCACGCAATCATCAGATAATCTGTTCCATTCATTCACAGTCCTTTGTGAAAATGAGAACTTTCTTACGTCTAATCTACACTGCTCCTTTACTAATGTAACTTCATGTCCTCTAGGCTTTCTATCTTTCTTAACTGAAAAAAAAACATGTTTCTATCAATATTTTCATAACCATTCAATATTTTAAACACTTCTATCTGATCTCCTCTCAATCTCCTGGTCTCTAGTGTTGTTAAACCACATTCTTTTAGGCGTTTTTCATAACTAAGATCCCTCAGCTTTGGTATCATTTTAGTCGCTCTCCTCTGTACTCTTTCTAGCATATCTATGTCCTTCTTGCGGTATGACCTCCACGCTTGTATACAATATTCTAAATGAGGCCTAACTATTGTTTTGTACTGCGGTATTATTAGTTCTTTTTCTTTATATGCAATATTTCGCCTAATCAATCCAAGGATTTCATTTCCTTTTGAAGCTGCAATTCCACACTGCTCTGAAACCTTCATGTCAGCACTAATTGTCAGCCCTAAGTCTTTTTCTTTTACAGTAGTATTTAGTACAGTTCTCCCCATTGTATATTCTACACATTCGTTCCCATGTCCTGTGTGAAGGCATTTACATTTCCCAAAATTAAACAACATTTGCCACTTTTCAGACCATTTGATCAACCTGTCAAGATCATCTTGTAAATGCTGTCTATCTCCATCACTTTTAATCCTTCTAAACACTTTTGTATCATCTGCAAACTTCAACACCTTGCTAGCTATATCATCGTCCAAATCGTTTATATATATTATGAATAATATAGGTCCCAGTACTGATCCCTGTGGAACCCCACTCAAAACTGATTTCCAGTTTGAAGCCTCCCCATCAACAACTACCCGTTGTCTTCTGTCAATCAACCATTTTTCTATCCAGTTAATTATACCATTTCCTATGCCATGGGCTTTTAGTTTAAGCAGTAATCTCTGATGTGGCACTTTGTCGAAAGCTTTTTGAAAATCTAAGTAGATGATATCTACTGGTGATCCATCATCTACCCACTTAGTGATATCTTCCAAAAAACGTAACATATTTGTTAAGCATGACCTCGCTTTTAGAAACCCATGTTGAGATGGGTTCATCAAGTTATGTTTAATAAGAAAATCCACCATGTGATCTTTAATTAGTCTTTCTAATAATATACAAATCACTGATGTTAAGCTAACTTGTCTATAATTATTTGACTTGTTTCCCGAACCTTTTTTGAATAACGGTATAATGTTTGCTTCTTTCCATTCTAAAGGAACCTCTCCCTCTTCTAATAACAAGTTGAAAACTGTTGCAAGCGGTATGTTAATTTGTTCTACAATTTCCAATAGTAGTTTGGGTGGAATACCATCCACTCCAGGTGATTTATTATCCTTCATAGCCCTAATTTTCTTAGCTACCATTTCTGGGGTTACAATTAACTGTCTTAAATAGTCTGATTCTGCCCCCTTGAACTTAGCCTCTGGTACTGGCAGTGAACTAGTGCCTTATCTGGTAAACACTGAACTAAAATACTCATTCAGGTCTTCTGCCATTAAGAATCCTTCTGATATTATATTTCCAGCACTATCTTCTAGAGGACCGACCTTATCCTGAACTTTCTGTTTGCTTCGAACATACGCATAAAACTCTTGCTGTCATGTTTTATATTACAAGCTAATTTATGTTCATAGCTTCTCTTTGAATCTCTAATTTCAGCTGTAGCTTGGTTTAGTGCTTCTTTATAAATGTTGTAGTCTTCGTCATTTCCAGTACGTCTATATGACTTCCACATAATTTGTTTATACTGAATTTTTCTAATGGCTTCTTTCGATAAGTGTTTCTTTTTGGACCGTTTCCCGTGTTTTTTAAGGGAACAAATTTGACGATGATGCATTCAATTTCACTCTTTAAGATATTCCAGCATTCTGTTGCTGTCTTATTCTTCAGTGTGTTATTCCAGTCTATCTTTGCTAAATATTTCCTGATGTCCTTATATTTTCCTTTGTGGAAATTTCTCCTGTACTGCTTTTTACTATTCCTTTCTGATTTTATTTTGATGGTAAAATGTATCTGGTTGTGATCACTATTCCCCAGTGGCTCACATATCCTGACATTGTCAACTAATTCGTTCTGTGAGGACAACATTATGTCTATAACACATTCTCTTCCCTGGTTGGTTCTAGCACATGTTGAGAAAGGAAACTATCTTGTACTAAAACTAAAAACTTGTGGTCCTCACTATCCATACTCTGTAGAGATTTCCATTTTATATGCCCAAGGTTGAAATCCCTCATAATAACACAGTCCCGTTTGCTCACTTCCCTTATAGCGTTTTGTATATTCTCATTCTCTTCTATGCTTGTTTGGACTTCGATAAACTAATCCAACCGTTAACGTTGAGTTTCCTGTAACTATGTTACACCAAACAGATTCTTCGCAATCTGCTTCTCTGTCTAATTTATTTCATAAGCCTGGATAGATTCTTTATTATATAAAATAACTCCACCTCCCCTTCTTCCTATTCTATCTTTCCTAAACATTACATAACCTGTCAGTCCCAATTCGGCATCTGATACATCGGTGGTTGCCCATGATTCGGTTATACCTATTATGTGAGGGTCAATATCTTCTACCATAATGTTTAGTTCATTTCTTTTGTTTACTATACTCCTTGCATTTAAACAAGCACATTTATATCCAGTTTCAGAACAGTTTTCCAGACTGTTCTTTGCTGAATTATTTTTGCTGTCTTTATCTATGCCTCCAGTTTCAGGCTTCACTGCGAGTCCCCTCTGCGAATTTAGTTTAAATAGATGCAACCTGTCCCACTGTCAACAGATCTCAGCAGATTCTCTGAGAATACTGCTTCCCCCTTTCCACTTAGATGGAGGCCATCTCTCATGTACATATCTTCTCTCCCAACAAAGTACCCCCATAAATATGAATCCCACGCCCTCTTCTTCACACATCTGCTCAACTAGTGCGTTGATCGCCACCCTCTTACAGTTTCTATATGATGCCCCCCTTCCTCCCATCACTGGCAAAATTCCTGAGAGAACAACCTGTTCCACCCTTGTCTTCTTTAGCTTCCTTACTAGATGTCTGTACTTCTGAACTATCACAGTTGTTCCCTCCTTGTCTGCATTGTTTGTCCCTACGTGTACTAGTATAGACCCTCCCTTGCCATGCCCCAATATCTTCTCTACCCTTTCGGTCACATGCTCTATCCTAGCCCCCGGTAAACATACAACAACGTCCTTCCCCTCGCATTTAGTCTTGTCTGTTTTTCACAGAATTGAATCGCCCACAAACACTCTCTCTTTTCTCCTTGCCCCCTCAATCACTGCCTCGGAATAGCTCCTCCGATTTGCATATGTCTGGTTGTTGTCTTTTCCTCTTGCCGTCTTCTCTCCTGTCACATTCTCTTCCATTCCCTTCTTTCCTGTCGCGTTTTCTCTTGTCCCCTTTCCTCCTGTTATCTTCTCTTCTAGCACATTTACTCTCACTTCCTTTCGTCCCTTCAACTTTCCTCCCATCACATTTTCTTCTCTCCTCTCCCGTCCCTTTTCCCCGGCTACCTCCTTCACTACGGTCACTTTCTCCCCTGTCACGTTTTCTGTTTTTTGCTGAACACTGTCTTCTTCCATCAGTCTTCTGTCTCACAGTCTTACCAACTGCCTCTGTGGTATCTACCTCTTCACCACCTGTATCGCGTCTCTCCTCGTTCTCTTCAGTCTGACTACCTGTTGATCTATCCCCACTGACCCGTTTTCTTTTCCTCTGCCGAACACTTTTCCTCCGTCCCTCTGTCTTCTCAATTTCTTGTTTCTTCACACCGGTCACCTTCCCTCCTCTCAGTCTCCTTTCTTCAGTCTCCGTGTCACAACTCTGCTCCTTCTGTGTTGTAGAATTCTCAACTCTCCGCGTCATCCCTCTCTGCTCCATCTATTGCTATGTTGAGTGCACATGTGCACAAGCTTGCACGCACATGCACAAACAGGCACACACATACACACACTCACGCACAATCTGGTAAAGCAAAACTTGAAGTCAAATTGTGTAGATTCAAAGTATCGGCACTGTTGTACTGACCTGTACATTATAAACCGACCTGGATAGCGTTCCTACAATACGAATCTGGTCGCAACCGAAACGGACATAATGATATATGGTACTAGGTGTAACGTTACGTTACTGGTCTACATGCACGTAGTTCAACCTTCGCGATGCAAACAATGCGGCGATAAATTAACGATATAGTGTAGTGTGTGTGTGTGTGTGTGTGTGTGTGTGTGTGTGTGTGTGTGTGTGTGTGTGTGTGTGTGTGTGTGTGTGTGTATGTGTGTGTGTAACTATGAACATAAGCTATGTAACGTATGAACATAAGCTATCATTGACGTTGACGTCGCTAACGTCATCTAATGATCATAGTGTGTTCTAGCTGCAACTACATATTATAACATCGGTAATCTTGACTAGCTAGTGACGGTGACGGTGATGAAGTATACTAATTCCACTACTAATCATGATGCAATGTAACACTGGCAGGATAGGGAGGGGTGCCTGGGTACCTGACGTGGCGGGGGTGCCTTGATACTTGGCGGGGAGGGGTTGCCCGGTTATCTGACAAGGAAAGGGTGCCTGGGTACCTGGTAGGGACGGGGTGTCCGGCTATGTGATGGGGATGGGTTTCCTGCGTTCCTAATGGGAACCTGATGGGAGAGAGTGCCCGATTACCTGATACCTGATGGGAGAGAGTGCCCGATTACCTGATGGGAAGAGGTGCCCGGGTATATGATGGGGAGGGCTGCCTAGGTACCTGATGGGGAGGGGGTGCCCGGGTACCTGATAGGAACGGGGTGCCCATGTGCCTGATGAGGACGGTGTGCTCGGGTTTCTGATGGGGAGAGTGCCCGGTGTAGTTGATGGGGAGGGGGAAATCCCGTACATGATGGGGAGGGGTGCCCGGGTACCCGGGCACAACCTCCCCATCAGGTACCCGTGTATCCCCTCCCCATCAGGTACACACACACACACACACACACACACACACACACACACACACACACACACACACACACACACACACACACACACACACACACACACACACACACACATGTATATATATATGCGTGTGTGTGTGTGTGTATAAACATATATTAACATATATTATTAACATGTTGTAGTTTGCAAGTACCGCGTAACGACGACAACATCTAACGAACCGGGGGCAAGCAGTGACGATTACATGCACATCTCATTTTCAAGTTACGAATCTGGTAGACAAAAAGACACTTTCTTGATAGAACTGGACAACAAAAACAGAGACGACTTCGAACGATCCCGGTAAGGAAGTAATCTTGCTTTTCCCGGTTCCCAGGGTGGCGGGTGGACGGGCGACGGACATGGGTTGGGATCGGATATAGAGCTCGTGTGACGGCGTTCGACCTATCACGTGCCTTCGTGGAAAATAAACTCCGAGTCAATTCCACTGGTCTCCCATTTGGTGTAAACTTGTATGATATGTCTTGATGTACTGGCACACTGTTCACCCGTGTCTTAGCGTTTTTTTCACTCTAGTACTATACATTATCGAAACGGTGAAATAGCTACCATTCTAAGGTTAACAACCACTGCATTTCACGATTGTGCACGAAAGGCATATTCAACAACATCGTGGTGCAAGGGAGATGAACTCATCCTTTTCGTATAGGGGCTACTAATTAATTAGTTGGCAAGGGTGATATATGCGGTTAAGTCGTTCGAATAGTTTTCGGTTATGCCGAAGTAATAATATTGTCCTAGTTTAGCACAACTTGTGGATGGTATATACGTCATGCAACGTGTAAAATCATTACGTATATACTTGCATATTAATTATATAATTATGTCAATATGTTAAAACATGAAACTGACAGAAATCTGATAAGGACAGGTTATACGTAGGTGAACATTGTTGGATGGACTCTCGCTAAGCCTAAGGTTTCCTAGTCCACATGCCATCCGGGGCGTGTAGCAATCCTGTTAATGACATTCTAGTAAGATTATTTAAGGAATCCACTATTTCATTTCAATATCCTTTTTCTAGCTTCTGTTGTAACAATGTGCTCTTGTCTCTTTCACAGGACCGACGTTTTCATTATATTTACAGTATGCTTCGAAGCTCCTCCAAAAATAACTATGTGGAGCAAAGGAACTAAAGACGTTGCCTTGTGGAAATGTTTTGTAAGCAATCCCTGGAAACTCAACACTGTCAAAGTGGAACTTATTAGGAATAGACGAGCCACTTGGACGACTTCGTGTAACATCAATGGCTGGCTGAACTGTAATAGCAGACGTTGTTAAAAAGTACGTTGATGTGGCATACATGATATAAATATACTTCAACAAAATAGTTTATGCGTCTGTGTGTGTGTGCGCGGGCACGTGTATGTGCATGTAAGTGTCTGTGTGCGTGCGTGTGAGTGCGTGTATGTGTATGCGTCTATGTGTGCGCGTATGTGTGTGTGCGAGCGTGTGCGCATGTAGCGCCGGCGGAAGGAAGCTAACCGTAACATCAAATGCAGATGTTTATCTATGTTTAGTATGTCACGTTATATCTAGTGGACGCACGAAAACGCGACGTTCTGAAACTCGTGCAAGTTCGTTCACACCACACTCTCTGCGATTTTGGAAGAGACAAACATTATCGATCATTCTACCTGCTATCTATTACAGGGGAAATACCAGATTCTACACAGGGAAACAGAAGAAATCGTGTGAACTCACAGAGCCTATGATATGATCTACAAATACATACTGGTGCTGTATGAAAAGCAGTCAACAATCTTGATCCAGCAGTGCGCCATGATTGGTATGGCTCTAGATCAATCTATGACGAAGATTGAACCTATGTACGAAGTTAATTCTTACTCGCTTCAGCCAGTTGACGCATAAACTGGAAGCAAACAAAGTCAGAATTGTCCATTGTTAACAGACGACTGCAAAAGGTACGAACGTGTCGGAAATAAAACTCATTATTTCGCATATGGGTGTTATGTCTTTGCTCCAGAGTTGATCGTTTATAAATTATTGTTATTATTTATTTATGTTACGGTGACACCCAATACTATAACGAATAGGTTGTTTTCCGCTGCCAAACAACGAATGCATCACGTGATAACTCACGTATAATTAATCCCGAGAGTATGTGCTTTGTTCTCAACCACTGACATTACGTGCCAATCTCCATGCAGATGCTTTCTTCCGGTCGGAGCTCCCTCCCAGAGCAGAGGAGGTTGGCAGGCTCGCATGTGCGAAAATTAGGTCATATTACTGAACGTTTGCCAGTCATTATGTTCACAACGTGTTGCTCTATTTGAATCCGCTTTCGTTCCATAAACCCATTATATAATCAGTCATGTGACATGGTGATATCATCCATGCGTTATACTAATATAAAGCTTTGCTGGGAACCACCGCTGTTGTGATTTGCAATAAAATGTATAAACGTGCATTTCTCATCTGCAACACGAGCCTAGCGTAACTGGTCGTCATCCACTCGACGAGTGAACGACCTACGCTGCTAGTGTTAGTAGAGTACGGCAATGTTCGCTAAGTAAACATTCCCATCAGAAACGTTTAGATGAAATATTTCCTTTGGCTTAGCGTTATATTAGGTATTGTTGTTCCACTACAATAAACACAACTGTTTACATTTTTATATGATCTGACATTACACAGCAAAACATCCCACATAATAATATATTAAAATGTCAAATGAAACAGGTAAAACAATTTATTAATAATGTATATTAGTGTTATAGTGCAAGAAACGTATTGCAGTTTAACAGCAGATCATTATTGTGTGCAATGCATTACAATCACATTGAACAGTGATTAATACATAAATCATAAAGTAATTAAATAACGTACCATTAATCATCATAATACAGCTGTGTTACATTTTTAACATGACTTAAAACTTTAAACAAGAAGCATAGTTTGTTACAAGTGTATTCGTAATCTATGTAAAGTATCAACAGTTTTATATGAAGTTTCCACATTGTTTTACTGTTTTCATAATATAAAATTGTAATAAAAATGTTCATGGGAAAATAATTATTTAGCCAACACACTTAATACTTTTTATTACAATAACAGTAGAACATTAATTTTAATACACCAATCCAACTAAAATAATAACTGGACAGCAAATACATGCAAACCATTCAGGAAGTATTTATTATAGTTAAACAAGTATGGTACATTTATGTAAACAAAGAATAATCAGTTTGTGTGCTGCGTTCAGGAGACTAGTGCAGCTGTCCAGTATAAGTATGTGGTCCATTTACACTGTATATACAATTTGTGCCATGTCCATCATTCCGTCTCAGTTTTACCTTTTGATGCGTTTATGCATCATTAATTAACTGACACAATAATCAGCTCTTGTTTATTAACTCAACTTTGCCTTCAGTTGATACTGATCCTTTAACTCCATGTGCCCAGTTGCCACTCCTGATGTGCAATTTATTTCACCATATCTTTGAGACAGCCTCAAAACATAAATACATACATGGTAGGTAGAATAATGATTACACACTTAAATTGTGTCAAAGTGGATCATAACAATAACTGTGTTTATCATGTATTGAAACATTTATAGTGTTATTGAGTGCAGTGGCGCATTGGAGCACCGGACTCTCAACCAGGAGAACCCAGGTTCGAATCCTGTGCTGTGGTGTCGAACCTTGGGCAAGTTTGTCCACTCTATGTTGTTGAAGTTCATCAGCTGTATGAATGAGTACCTGGCATAGACAGTGGTGAATATGTGTGTACGAATTGTTTTCGCGCATTAATTGCAGCGTGGCTGGATGCTTCCCAGAGAAGTCGAACTGGTGTTTGACTGAACAGGACTGTCAGGCAGTAAAATGTGAAGCGCTTTGAGCTGTCCTGGGGACTGCCTAGTTGCGTAGTAGTTTCCAACGCTCGGCAACCTTCTATTAACTGACTAGTTTGTATTATTGTGGTCACTGTTACAATGGTCTTGTGAGACATGTATCATTCAACTAGTCAGCCTTTTTCAGAACATTATCACCAAACCCTTGATAGGCACTAAGGGTGGTCACTGCCATGGTGTTTGCCGTCCTCAGTGGTTCTTTTACGTCCCAAATTTAGACGGGACCGACATTAACGTGATCTCCGAGTCACGAGAGATAATAGTCCCCAATGTTGAGAGCCAGGTTTTACCACCAAATATCATCCCTGCCTGGTCTGGATTTCGAACTGGCATGCCAGGCAGATGTGTAGACTACTACACTAACCGCGCTCCAGGGATACTGTGATATATATATGTATACAAACCATTAAATCCTTTAAAACGTGGGAGGACTATTATTAGGTGGTGTATCATTCATATTATAAAATAAAAGGTAAGATCTTTTATATATATATATATATATCGCTCCATGGATACTGTGATATATATATATATCACAGTATACCAGCTCCAGGGATACTGTGATATATATATATATCACAGTATATATATATCACAGTATCCCTGGAGCGATATATGTATACCCTGTATAATATGAATGATACACCACCTAATAATAGTCCTCTCACGTTTTAAAGGAATTAATGGTTTGTCGCAATCAAGCTCTTATGCTACTGACATAAGCTAGAGGGAAAAGTGTTTCGCTCAAGGTCTCAAGAGGATGTGTACTGGGAGGTTTTATGGCCTCCATGCTTGTAAAAAATTTCCAAAGAGGGACCTAACTATAAAAATGCCGTATCGTTGTCTGCGGCCTAATAATAAGAAATAATGTGTGTCAAACTGTATTAGTCCTCAACAATAAAGGTAAGTTCTTATGTAGCGCAATATCCAGTCCTTAGGACTGCTCAAAGCGCTATACTCCCTGGCTGACCTGTTCAATCGAATACCATCTCGACATCCTTGGGAAGCATCCAGACTTGCAGCAATTGCTATGCAATGACTATTCGTACACAAATATCAACCACTGCCTATAGCCAGGTACTCATTCATACAGATGAGTGAACTGGAGCAACGTGGAGTGAATGAACATGCCCAAGGTTCCTAACGGCTGCAAGAGGAATCAAATCAGGAATCTCACGACGGAGTGTCGGACGCTCTAACCAGTACACCACCACGGACAATACATCATTACGTGTCACAGTATGAGTAGCTAATAAGCCAACAATCCAATTTTTGTAGGTGTAAGGGAATTTAATATTTTACTCTTAATTGTTATTTGTATAATATAACGTTAACACGTTGTTTATTTTAAAAGTATGTCCCCATTTAAAACAGTAATAAATATTTAATTAGAAAACCGTTCCCAATTATGTGTCGCATACAAATGTGGGCAACATTAGAAATATGCAATAATATATCGAATGTGATTTATTAAAACCAATTATCTATAAATAAAAACAGGATTCAAATACATCAATCAATCAATAAATTTAGACCAGTATGAACTTGTATGCGAATTAACTTACATAACCAGTTACTGTAACTGTGATGTTTCGGTGTCGATGTATGATTGTATCCATTCCGTATATAACGGATACACAACGTCCAGGGCCCGAGGTTATCAAGCCGCACTCGGTGCTCAGAATTTCATTCTCAAGCTTTCACACCATGCTCATACTCACGGAGGTTATAACACTTTCTGAGCACGAAATCGTTCTCAGACTTGAGCATGAAACGTCTACATTCTGAGTATGCTACGGACCGTGTCCTTGCTCAACGCCGTACTCAAACAAACAAAGTCAGATGGCAGCTCACGAGTCACGTAGAAATTAGTCGAATTCGTTGTCCAAGTTCGATATATTTTAGAAGAAACGAGCTCGATATCAGCATCCGAGTCGCTTCTGAGATGTAATATATCCATTAGAAGAAATGGTGCAACACGAACTTTGCGAAAGATTCCGTTTTATGACTCAGACTTCTTTGTTTACTGAATATTTGCCCAATCTAGCGGCAGACCCTACGAAACAATATTGCAAACACGAATTTACTTTTAGTGACAGCTTTTTTGTCAAAGGGACCATTCGTTTACTACTGCTGCTTGGTGACACAATATCACGATCAATAACCGAGCAATTCATACGAAACGCTTCTCCAAAACAGTGTTGCTTACCTGGAATATTAATAGAATACCAATCCATACATTATGCCGTATCAATACAACATGTGTACATTAAAAATATAAAATAAATAACAAAATTACGAGGCCATAAGTTAATGTATACCCGTCAACACAACCACGTTTTGTCATTGCATGAAACTGATATTATTTTGTAGTGCCGTTTTATTCAGTTGGGAATAATGGAGGAGTACTAAAACATATATTATTTATATTGTTGATCGTTTTTTAATATGAATAGCGTACTAATAATGAAGCTATTAGCCCTTGCAACGTTGATATATAATTGGTAACCATGTCCAAGGCTTTGTGGATGTCACGATATTACAAATTTGTAATGCCAATAATTTTGCAATCCAAGGGCAGGAATAAGAATTCAACACAGAGGTAGACGATACACAACATATGCAGACATCCTCGATAAGTTGACAACTTAAATGAATATGTGATTATACTGTCATTGGTGTGGACACTCTATCATTATTTTTGTTAAAGTGTACATTTAGAAAATGAATATATGATCATGATTTACAAAGCTACCAAAATTTAACTAGTTGGATGAACTAACAAATAATACATGGGTATTACCCTATAACTGGCTATAGTAAAACAACGTTTTCAAATTAAAATTGTACAAACTATATAAAATTATCCTGAAGCAATGAAGCCATACTTTTTGTGAATGGAATATGACATACTAAAAATGTAGCCATACAGTGGCTACGGGGAATTCTGCACTGATATGCTTATTGCATCAAAATGAGTGCAGGACGGTAGACCATAACATAACTGTGTGTTTGCCTTATGAGCTCAAACCCAGCATGGTGGTGAAAACAGTGTCTAATGTAGTGCAGTTTAACATAGTAGTATTTCAAAGATGCAACAAGCAAATACGAAGCAAACTAAGTAAAAACAACTTAAAATGTGGTTATTATGCAAGTGTGCTATGTGTATATATATATTATCCTCTTAAACGTGTAGTTGTACATCAAAATTTCATAATATTATACGTATGCATAACTGTATGAAAACACCCATTCGAGGCTATATTTGGCGGAGATAGATCGTAGAAATTGGTGGTGCGGAAAAGTTGATAAACAAGTGGAATTACAGATTGATAAGTATTATTCTTGCCTTAATATCATTCATAACGTTGCAATAAACAGATATTGAGTAGCAGCTGTGCTTAAAGTTAGTTAGTTAAAGTAGTTTAGAACACCTTAGTGTAGTGAGTGATAATAGGGTAACTCACTTAGCCTTCGGTAAGTTGTAAACAAGATTTAACAAACCTGATTATGTGGTAGAATATATAGGAGATAAAGTAACAACCATCAAACTACTTACCTAAGATAATATCTGTGTAAGCCAGCACTTGCTCGATATTTTGATTAGGTAGCATTGTTGTTAAAACTAAGCAAGGGCGATAGTCGGGCGGCGTAACGTAACGTAATTGATTGTATTTAAATTAGGTCACTACCGGTAATGTTAGCGTTCGTGACAGAATAAATAGTCGGCTGTGTAACTTAAATTTGTAACCTAAAGTGTGCTGTAGTACACAGGAAACAGTCTTTATAAAGACTAACTTAGTTAAGTTATTAAATAAATTCTGATCGGGATATGGCGCCTTGCAAACGGCAAATGAAGGCAAAGCGACACTTGGTGTGTGATCACTGCCACAGCTGGGTAGATTTTGCATTGTCCGGCTGTGGGAAGTCATGGGCAGAAACCATGGAGGAAGGATTCACCTTTCAGTGCATTGGGTGTTGGAAAGTGGAGTGTCTGCAGAAGGAGATAGTTAGGTTGACAGATATTGTGAAGGGAATGGAGATGAGAATTAGCAAGGAGGCAGGTCGAATGGAGCGAGACGACAGGGAGAGAGGTGAGAATACCGCAAGACTGAAGGAGAATAGCAGTGGCAAGAAAACTGATGAAAGGAGATTGAGAGGAGGGAAGGTGATTGGAGGGGAAGAAATTGGAAAATCGACAACAGAAAAAGTGACAAGCGTGAAGGTGACAGGGAAGAAAGTGACCGTAGAGAAGGATGGAGGGAAAATGAGACGGGAGAGGAAAGAAGAAAATGAGATGGGAAGAAAGATGAAGGGACAAAAGGAAGTGAGAGCAAATGTGATAGAAGAGAAGTCGATAAAAGGGACGCTGACAGGAGGAAAGGTGACAAGAGAAAAAACGACAGGAAAGAATGGATCGGAAGAGAATGGGACAGGAGAGAAGATGACAGGGGGGAAAGACAACAACCAGACAGATGCAAACTGAAGAAGGAGCTATTCTAAGGCAGTGATTGAGGGGGCAATGAGGAAAGACGGACAAGACACTGAGCGAGGGGAAAGACGTCGTTGTTTGTCTACCGGGGGCTAGAATTGAACATGTCACTGACAGGGTAGAGAAGGTATTGGGACATGGCAGGGGGGGGTCTATACTGGTACATGCAGGAACAAATAATGCAGACAGGGAGGGAACAACTGCGATAGTACAGAAGTACAGACAGTTAGTGAGGAAGCTAAAGAAGACAAGAGTTGAACAGGTTATTCTGTCAGGAATTTTGCCAGTAATGGGAGGAAGGGGGGCAACGTATAGAAACTGCAAGAGGATGGCGATCAACACACTAGTTCAGCAGATGTGTGAAGAAGAGGGGGTGGGATTCACAGATTTATGGGGATACTTTGTTGGAAGGGAAGATATGTACATGAGAGATGGCCTCCATCTTAGTGGAAAGGGGGCAGCAGTTTTCTCAGAGAACCTGCTGCGATCTGCTGACAGTGGGACAGGTTGCATCTATTTAAACTAGATTCGCAGGGGGGACTCACAGAAAAGCCTGAAAATGAAGGCATAGATAAAGACAGCACAAATAAATCAGCAAATAACAGTCTGGAAAACTGTTCTGAAGCTGGATATAAATGTGTTTGTTTAAATGCAAGGAGTATAGTAAACAAAAGAAATGAACTAAACATTATGGTAGAAGATATTGACCCTCATATAATAGGTATAACCGAATCCTGGACCACCACCGATACATCAGATGCCGAATTGGGACTGACAGAATATGTAATGTTTAGAAAAGATAGAATAGGAAGAAAGGGAGGTGGAGTTATTTTATATATTAAAGAATCTATCCAGGCTTATGAAATAAAATTAGAAAGAGAAGCAGATTGCGAAGAAGCTGTTTGGTGTAATATAGTTACAGGAAACTCAACGTTAACAGTTGGGTTAGTTTATCGAAGTCCAAACATAAGCATAGAAGAGAATGAAAAAATACAAAACGCTATATGGGAAGTAAGCAAACGGGACTGTATTATTATGGGGATTTTAACCACGGGCAAATACAATGGAAATCTTTTCAGAGTATGGGGAGTGAGGACCACAAGTTTTTAGTGTTAGTTCAAGATACTTTCCTTTCTCAACATGTGCTAGAACCAACCAGGGGTGAGAATGTGTTAGACATAGTTTTGTCCTCACAGAATGAATTAGTTGACAATGTCAAGATACGTG
Organism: Paraescarpia echinospica; assembly: GCA_020002185.1. Lineage (NCBI taxonomy): Eukaryota > Metazoa > Annelida > Polychaeta > Sabellida > Siboglinidae > Paraescarpia > Paraescarpia echinospica. The sequence goes on along the minus strand of CM034534.1, from coordinate 61,782,391 downwards.
AGCCACTGGGGAGTAGCGATCACAACCAGATACATTTTACCATCAAAGTAAAATCAGAAAGGAATAGTAAAAAGCAGTATAGGAGAAATTTCCACAAAGGAAGGTATAAGGACATGAGAAAATATTTAGCAAAGATAGACTGGAATAACACACTACAAAATAAGACAGCAACAGAATGCTGGATTATATTAAAGAGTGAAATTAAGTGCATAGTCGACAAATTTGTACCCTTAAAAAAACAAGGGAAACGGTCCAAAAAAAAACATTTATCGAAAGACGCCATTAGAAAAATTAAGTATAAACAAATGATGTGGAAGTCATATAGATGTACTGAAAATGAGGAAGACTACAACAGTTATAAAGAAGCACTTAACCAAGCTACAGCTGAAATTAGAAATTCAAAGAGAAGCTATGAACAACAATTAGCTAGTAATATAAAACATGACAGCAAGAGTTTTTATGCATATGTTCGAAGCAAACAGAAAGTTCAAGATAAGATCGGTCCTCTAGAAGATAGTGCTGGAAATATAATATCAGAGGGATTCTTAATGGCAGAAGACCTGAATGAGTACTTTAGTTCAGTGTTTACCAGAGAAAATATTAGTTCAATGCCAGTACCAGAGGCTAAGTTCAACTACACGGTTTACGTCGTATTATCAGAGCCGCAGTAGTAGTATATACGCCGGCTTGTGTGTTTTGGTTTTGTTCCGTTCATGTTAATAAACGAATCTAGCTTCAGTCAGTCTGATTATATCCTGAATATATGACACTCGTAATCTACGATATGTCAACGTTGGTACGTTTAAGACCTATAGTCTCGTTTCATAATCATAATGTTTGATTCTGGCACCATTCGTATCGCTCTTGTTTGGACAGCCTCCACAGCATCAATATCGTACTGATACTGTGGATGGGGAGAAAGGGGGAAAGAGCCCACTATGGATGAAAATTCAAATTATGGCCTGCCGGTAAACCGTAGAACACGGGTATTAGCGAGTGCAGATGGACAGGCCACGGGAAAGTCAAGTTGAACACCGGAGAGATTTTTATTTTCTCTGGGAGAGAAGACAACCTACACAGACACAGAGTGGCAATAATGAAGAGAAAGAATGACGAATGCATTTCCATAAAAAACCTGCCTAAAAATCAATAAAAAGAAAACTGAAGTACTGAGGATGAACTGCAAATGCAACGACAGAATACAGATTGGTGACCAACAACTGAATGCAGCACAGAAGTATACATATTTTGGCGCAAACGCCAGCAAGCAAAGAGAAGGGCTGATCGTATTATCAACAGAATACGAAAAGCAAGGGAATCCTTCATGAAACTCAAGCAGATAGGGACCTCAAATGTATACACATTAAAAAGTAAACACGGATTATACAATCTTCACTTCATTTTCCCATTACCCGTAAAGATCGTTGGGGCACACTGACGACCAGCTCTCTCCACGTTTCCCTGTTCTCCACAGCCCTCTGGGAGTCGGCGAACTCCAGTCCTGTCCACTCACGGTACTTTGAAAGATGGTCTTTGCTAGGCCAGATGAACGTGAGACGTGACCGTACCACTTCAGTTTACGCTTCTTGACTCTTGTAAGGAGGTCGTATACATAGTATTACATTATACAATACTCTGATCAAATCAGTGTTATTGTATGGATGTGAAACATGGAAAGTAAACAAAAACGACAAAAAAAAACTTGACAATTTTCCAATTCAACTGTCTCCGAAGAATTTTTAAAATTAGATGGCCAATGGTTATTTCGAACAAAGACATTGAGAATATAACAACAGAAGTACAGAGAAGAAGTTGGAACTGGATCGGGCATGTGCTGATAAAGAAGGACTACACCCACTGCCTGATAGCACAGACATGGACACCGGAAGGAACAAGAAAAGTTGGTCGGCCAAAAACAACGTGGAGAACCACAGTGGAAAAAGAACGAAAACAACTGGGCTGGGCAACTTGGAGCAAAACAAGACACAGCCGTTGACAGGGCGAGATGGCGGAGTCGCACAGCAGCCTTATAGGCCACAAGGCCCGAAGAGGATAGGGGAGGCGGGACTGTGGAGACCAGACTGCTATGCCCAAACTCCAAAGAAGGTCAGACAAGTCCCTTGTAAAGATGGAGAATGGTTGTCTTGTCTAGATATTGATACGTACGACGGATTACATCCAGTAACTTGTTTGTATTAGCTACAGCCTGTTGGACATGTTGTGTGAATCTCAGCTAATCACCGACCTGGATGCCTAGGTCTTTCTCGACACGACTACACTCCAGAGGATTAGTACCTGCTGCTGCAGTCAAGGTGTAGTTAAATTCTGGATGCCTTTGTCCAATACTCATAACTTTACATTTGTCCGGGTGTAACTGCCACTTATCAGCATATTTCTGTAATTAGTCTAGGTCTTTCTGCAGATCTAAGCAATCTTGTCTTGTTGAAATTTCGTGGTATATTTGTGTATCATCCACAAACAATATTCATGTCACATGCTACTACAATTTTGCTATATCATTAATATACAATATAAACATAGTGGGACCAAAAACACTTGGAGTGGAGTATCCCACTCAGAACATCTGAGCATGAGGATGATACACCATTGACTAAGACCCTTTGATTGCGACAGATGAGGAATGTTTCTATCCATTTCAGAAGTTTTCCTTTGATTCCATATCCATTAAACTTTGAAAGTAGTCTCTTATGTGGTAGCGAGTCAAATGTCTTCCATGTATATAGCATCTCACATGTTTTTACACTTCGTCTAATATTTTTGTCCAATCATCCAGTGTTGAAATTAGCTGTGTGATACATGATCTCCCAACAATTAAACCATGCTGCTGGTCTATAACTAACTTGTTAGTTTCCATGTTCATTACGGTGGCATCCTTAACCGTTGATTCAGTGAGCCACTGCAGTCTAGCTTCCCGGCGTGTAGTTTGCTGCTAAATGCCTACTGCCTTCCTTGTTGGTGAGACATTCGCAGTTTTACAAGCTTTTGGTAACATGCCTGTATCCAAGGACTTCCTGAATATGATGTACAATGGCACTTTCAGTTCCTTCGCGAGTTCCTTTAGTACACGGGGGTGTATACCATCAGATCCTGGTGATTTCCCAGTTTTTAGATCTCTCAGTTTTTTCTCAATGTCTTCAGTGGTGAAGTTGATATCATCTAGGGTATCGATTCCCTGGTGCTCCTCAACTGTTGGCACAGTTGTTAAGTCTTCCCTAGTGAAAACAACATTAAAGAATTTACCCAGGGCCTCTGCCTTCTCTTTGACTGAGTTGTTAGTTCTGTGGTGTCTTCCGTTTGGAGATCAGCTACTGTTGGCCTTGTTTTCAATATTGAACGAGCATAGTTCCAGAAATGCTTTGGATTGCTTTTAATGTCATGTGCAATGGACTGCTCAAGTGTCTGGACTGCCTGTCTGGTAGCTCTTCTTGCTTGGTTCCTAGCTTTCGTGTAATCTAGGTAGTCTTTCTATTCCTTTGTTCGTAGGTATTTCTTCCAAGCTTTTTCCTCATTTTTTTGTCCATTGTTTTCTTGTTCATCCCTAATGGCTTATACTTTCCTGATTCCCTTGATTTCTTCTCGGGGATACACTCATGCTGTGCCTTTTCTAGGCTACTTGTAAACATTCCCGAACGTTCCTCTGGATCTAGTTTCTCAAATCTGGTTTCCCAGTCATCTAGCAACATTTCTCGTAATTGTGCATAGTTTCCAATCTCGTACATGAAAGTTTCACTGCTTTCCCCTGGAACTGGTGTTTGACATTGGTATTTAATCAAACAGTGGTCACTCTTTCAGAGAGGATCCTTGACATTGTAGAGGTTTACCATGTCCTCTTCATTAGAAAATATCATGTCTAATAGATGTGGGACTTGGTTTAATCTGCAGCGTGTCGGTTCCATGATGTGTCGTATAAGGAATGCATCTCTTGTGCTTTCTAAGAACTGTTTCTCAGTTCTGCACGCTTGCTCATCGATATTTGCATCATCCACCCAGTTAATGTTCGGGTAATTGAAGTATCCCATCAGTAATATGTGGAACGCGTTCACGTCTTCTAACTTGCATATAAGGTCACATAGCTTCTCGTTGTTGGTGTCGCTACTGTTGGGGCTGCGGTATATACATCCAACACGTAGTTTATGTATTTTTTCTTTCCCGTCTAGTTTTACCTCCACCCAAACACAATACTCAAAAGATATAACATCATTTATGTTACATTCTATGGGTTTAAGTGAATTGTGCACATACAGGCCCACCCCCTTCCATTCTTCTCTAAATTAGAAAACATTTCATATCCTTCAAGGTGAAGTTCACATGGCACAACATTGAATCTACAATTTGTTGGTTTTCCCTCCGTTATTCCTATTATAATTGGTTGCGTCTGTGCCACTTGTGCTTTTAATTCAGGCAGCTTCTTCATTAGTGAAACAGCATTTGTGTATATACAATTTGTGCTCGCAATCGGTGCTGATGGCGCAGATCGTGTGGAGCTTTGTTTGTGCTCGAGCTGATTGTGCTGTCAGTGTTTTTTTGCATTTTCTTCACCACATGTTTAGTGTTTTCTTTCTATAAATAATAATAACTTTATGTATACACTAAAATCCAAAGTAGAACTCTGTTCAGCAGTGTTGACAATAATCGTTAGGAATTATAAGAAATAAATATAATAATAACACAAGTAAAACATATAAATACGTGTATTTTAGGCTTTGATTATACAAAACTGAACTAGAGCAACTAAATCACAGATGATATTGATGTAAATTATAGTATGTACAATCAGTAGTAAATATATATATACAGTTGTATATATATATGTATAAAACAACTATATAGTCAATTGCGGGACAAATATATAATAAGTATAGATAATTAATAAATAATAAGTAACTACAGTAATACAATATTAGTTTCAATTAAAATTTCAAATAATAAAATTAATAAAGACTAAAGTATAAAATTATGACGACTAAACATTAAAAGCGAGTTTAAATCGTGTGTTTTAAGACGAGCTTTAAATGTGTCCATGCACTGTCTCAGTTGTAGATCTTCCGGCAACGCATTCCAGAGGGTCGGTTCTGCGCACGAGAACGAGCGACGGCCGTACTGCTCAAGGTTGTGCCGCGGTACAGTTAATAGTCGACGGTAAGTTGCCCAAAGTGGGCGGCGGAATGGCACTTATGGTGAAATCAATGACGCGATGTAGGCCGGCGTCTTGTCGTTAAGTGCGGTGAATACAAGCTTTCTCAGTTTCCGTTTTAGATATTTTGCAAAACCTTTTACATTGTTATCTGGGGTCTTTTATAAGTTCCAAACAGTTTTTCTTGATTATACCAAGGCTATCTTGAGGCCAATATGTCGGTCAACTTATTCGATATCCCCGCGTTGCTCGAATATGTCAGTTTTCAGAGGGCTGTCGGCTTTATGATGATTTTACGTTTTTGTTATTTTGAATAATATTAATTTAGTTCTGTTTTTTTCAAAAGTACAAAGTGATATATTTTTTGGGAATAAATCTTGTCACTCACAGACGTGGGCAACTAGAGCAAACATCTGTATTGCCTTCAAAGCTGTATTTACTTCGTAGTTTGGACTGAACCAATTTTTGCGGTAAACAATGTCAATGGCTAGATATTAGAAGCGATACACTTAAAAGCTTATTTTACAAAATGCTCACCGTTTTGAGTGTGGCTGAAACAAAATTTGGAATAATGTGGTAACATACTGTTAGAATGCTGGAACAAAACGACTTTATATCGCAAAAACAGGATTCGGGCCGGTTAAATATCGCATCCCGATCTGGAACTGTTTGAAAAGCTGCAGACTCGTATACCAATAAATGCTTCCTGTCTCCCGCGTCATTTGTGCACGTGTATTTTTGCAATTTTCAAAGGGGTGTCAGTGTTATTATGTAGACGTTAGCTATCCATTATTTTGACTAAATTTATATTGTTTTGTGTTTTCAGACACGCACAGATTTGTTTGTATTGGATGGTGTCGTTCGTAGTTGCATGTAGCTACGGAAAACCAGTTGTATTTCAAAAAAGCTATTCTCATTTCGTATTTTTGACTGTGCCGATCACCTCCTAGCGATGATCTCCTTCTGGGCAGTTTTCTTATTTGTACTTAGCATATTTAAAATGCAAATTTTACAAAATGCTCAGGTTTTTGTGAATTGCTGCAGACATATTTGAAATCAGCAGACAAAATACTGTTAGAATGCAATAAGAAAACTACTTTATATTTTTAAAAACAAGATTCGGACCAGTTTAATACAGGTGACTCCCGGACTGTATTGCGTGATCAGCTCGCTTCTCTAGCGTTGCGCTCGTTATAATCAGATGTGTCACGATGACGACATTTTGGCGATTGTCTGGCAGCCATTTTGAAATGAGGCGAGAGACGAGAGTGTAGTCTTTCTTGCTGATAAGCTCTAAGAACGACGCGCCGACGTAATAATAATCTCTTGTCCATCGGATCGATGAAGACCATGACATCGCACGAAATAGTTACATATAATATTTGATATTTTTTGCAGAGGGTTTGCTTATGGCCGATATGGCCAATGTTCGCATTAAATGTCTTTTTGCATAGTTTGCACACGAATGGAGCTGGCACTGTTGCTGTATTTGCAGCTCTCGCCTTTCTACCCTCGCGCTTGGTCCTGGCTGCTTCGACACGGTGATTATCGAGTGAGGTTGCATCTTTCCATACCAGATCTCTCCAGACAGGGCGGTTTGCCGTATGGTTTTCCCAGGAGACCGGGTCAATTCCGAAGCTCTTTAGGGAGTTCTTAAGACTATCTCTAAAAGGCAGCCGTGGCCGGCCCCGCTCCCGTCGACCTTCCGCCAGTTCGCCGAAGAAGAACCTCTTTGGTAGACGCTCATCAGGCGTGCAAGTGAGATGTCCAGCCCATTGCAGTTGAACCTTCATGAGGAGTGTGTGGGTATTTGGCTTAGTCAAGGTCCTTTGTGTCTGGGACTCGATCCTGCCAGTGGAGTTTCAGAAAACGGCGGAGACACGCCATGTGGAAGTGGATGAGTTTCCGGGCATGCCTCTTGTACACAGACTAACTTTCAAAGGCATAGAGTAGTGTAGGTAGCACAACAGCACGGCACACCTTCAGTTTGGTTGTCAGGCTGAATCCTCTTCGTTCACACATTGACGTTTGTAGTATTCCAAACGAAACACTTGCTATCGCAATGCGCCTATGGATCTCGTCATCAATGTGAACAACTCTGGAGAAGGTGCTACCTAAGTCATTGAACTTGCCCACCACTTCCAGTTTCAGTCACTTCACAGTGATTTCTGGTTCAAAGTACTACTTGCTGGGGGCTAGATGATGCATTGCTTCGGTTTTGTTCGTGCTAATGGCAAGGCCGAAATTGTCACAAACATTGGTGAATCTGTCCATTTTACTCTGCATTAGATGCTGAGATCCGCTGTTGAAGGCGCAGTCACCAGCGAAGTTGAAATCGCGGATCACATCCTATAGTACCTTTGTCTTCGCTTGAAGTCTTCTCAAGTTGAATATCCCTCCATTGGTGCGTTTGTTGATGTAGATGCCATTATCATTCCATCTGAAGGCATCGGACAGCACTACCGTGAACACCATGCTGAACAGAGTATGTGCCAGCCACATCCTTGTTTTACGCCGTTACTGACTGGGAAAGCAGCGGAGGCGTCACCATCGTCCAAAAACCTCAGCTTACATGCCCTCGTCTCACAATGACGATGAACTTGTTAGATCAACCAAACTTTTCCATTATTTTCCAAACACCATCTCGGTTGACCGTGTCAAAGGCATTAATCTGCTCAACAAAAATGGTGTAAAGATCGCGGTTCCGCTCCAGGCATTTTTCTTGGAGTTAGCCAGATGCGAAAATCATGCCGCTCTGTCTCTGCCTGCTCTGAAGCCACACTGGCTCTCTGGAAGAAGATGACCTTACCCCAGAGAGACGATCAGGCAGTTAAAGAGTATGCGAGCAATGATCTTTCATGCGATAGACAACAGGGGGGTCCCACGGAGGTTATCGCACCTACTTACTATGGCACGAGTAGGGAAGAGTTGTCAGCTGAAGCAATGATTTGCTAATCGCTTCAGTTTGTTGGCCGTCTGTCTATTTCTGCTTCCTGCAGTTATCGAGAGTTATCACAGAAGACGACGATAAGGTATACACATGGACGACGTCAGTGAAAGCGGTCAGTCTGTGGCTGCTTGTAGCTGTGATCAAACAAAATAGACATGAAGGAAAGGTAAACGTTAAAAGAAACGTATTGCTCAATTTCTCAACAATGTTCATAAGTTTCGAATCTGCAGGTGGATAGCTATCTGGAAGATAGGCCTAGTGGGGATTTCTTAGAGTTTCCCGTTATTAGAATTTTTACGCATGCGCACTAACTGATTCGTTCATTTCCGCGAGAACGCTTGTTTATATCTCGAACACTCTGGGTTTGCATTGTCGTTGTTGGAAACAGCAAATGTGGTTAAAAGAAACACAAAATGGCTGAGGAAACTGAAGTATTCCACACAAAATCAACGCTGTAACATGGCTCACATGACGTGGCTTACATTATGTGGCTTACATGATGTGTGCATAACGTTACTTACATGGTTGGACGTTTTAACATATAAATGGGCATTGCGTCCGTGCACTTTCATTTGACTTTTTTTTTTACGTTAACCGTATTGTCTTAACTTATATATTTATAAATGAATTAAAGTTTATTCAACAACAGCAATATAATGCATGCACAGTATGGAGTGCTGCTGCTGAAAGGACATAGCTGAAATCATATATTTATGTGTTGTTGTGCCCTTAATTTTGCAACAGAAGCAATTTCAACTGTTTTGGTCACATTGAAGGTGCCTATAAAACATATCAAAGGTCTACAGCGATGAAAATTAGAAAACCCAGCGGGCAAAATGACGTGGGGAAAACGTTGTTTCAACGTCACGTCAGACGTTGTAGCGATGTTGGAAACTAGTTGTATATGAAAGTTGGATCGACGTCATGTTTATACGTTGTTTCGACGTTGTAGCGGTGTAGAAAACGGGTTGGATTTTATAGTTTGCCCAACGTCGGTTGTCCACGTCGTTTCGACATCTGGATTCAACGTCGTAGCGACGTTGAAAACTTGTTGAATTTTAAAGTTGGATCGACGTCATGTGTATACGTTGTTTCAACGTCATGTTTCGATGTTGGTGGTGTAGGAAACGGGTTGGATTTGATAATTGGTCCAACGTCAGTTTTCCACGTCGTTTCGACATCTGATTTCAACGTCGTAGCTGTGTTGAAAACGGGTTGGATTCACAAGAAGAACAACGACATAGGCTATTGTCCATGTCGTTTTAATTTCATTGTTATGTTGAAACTACAGTGTATAGTCGAAAGTAGGATTTCGTATGCGCAATTTTCTCGACGTCAATTTTCAAAGTAGTTGCTATGTTGAACACGACGTGGGTTTGATTAACGTCATATTTAGAACATATATGTATATATATATATATATAAATACACACACACTGTATATCAAATCAAATCAAATTTATTTATACACCACATATCTCTACAAAGCAGATTCAGGGGTGTTTACAAACTAAAACATGATGTAAGAATACATTACGTTGTCGTTATAATATTTCAATACATGGGTTACATATGCTAACACAACTACACATTTCGATTATTATGTAGGCCATATACAACATTAAGATGTATATGTATGTATTTAAAAATATAATAAATTACGAAAAAGCCTGATTAAAGAGAAATGTTTTCAGGTCTCTCCTGAAACGTCCAGAGTCACGTTGGCTTCTTAGCTCTAGTGGAAGAGAGTTCCAGAGAGTGGGACCTGCACATGAAAATGCGCGTACCGTTCCAGGTTAACTCTAGGAACAACCATGAGAAACTGGTCGGCCGAGCGAAGACTACGACAGGGAACATATGCACATATACGGTCGGCAAGGTACTGTGGAGTGTTTGCATACACAGCGCCGTGCATCAAGGTCAGCAGTTTAAACTGAATTCGCTGCGCCACAGGTAGCCAATGCAGCTCTCGTAGTGCCGCCGTCATGCTGTGTTGGTCACGCCGACGTAAGCCGAGGACGACACGCGCAGCTGATCGCTGGACCATCTCTAGTCGGTGCAACAAGGTTCCCGTAATGCCATACAGGGCCGCGTTTCCGAAGTCGAATCGCGACTTGACTAGCGCGTGTACAAGCGACTTGCACGCTGAAAGCGGGAGAGATGGTCGTATTCGCGCTATGCCACGTAGTTGGGCGTAGGCAGCCCGACAGGTACGACTAATGTGTGCGGCCATCGACATCGTGGAGTCGAGCTGTACTCCAAGGTCACGTATGTTGGCGGAAGTGCTGACGTTGCAACCGCATATGTCGATGGGAAGAGGCGGTGGCTGTGGAACACGGTTGTTTGGTGCTGCAAACAGTATCGCCTCTGTAAAAATCTGGTAATTTAGGTGGACCTTTCGATGTTGTTTCATCACAAAGCTTTGAATCTAGTGTGATATTGGTAGAAATTAAAACACAATGATGGGTTCAACAGTTAAAATTGGCATTGAGGTCACTGTCACAATGATGGGTTCAACAGTTAAGGTTGGCATTGAGGTCACTGTCACAATGATGGGTTCAACAGTTAAAGTTGGCATTGAGGTCACTGTCACAATGATGGGTTCAACAGTTAAAGTTGGCATTGAGATCACTGTCACAATGATGGGTTCAACAGTTAAAGTTGGCATTGAGGTCACTGTCACAATGATGGGTTCAACAGTTAAAGTTGGCATTGAGGTCACTGTCACAATGATGGGTTCAACAGTTAAGGTTGGCATTGAGGTCACAGTCATGGGAATCGGATGCTGCTAAAAGGGGGTGTACGCTAATTAGGGCATGTACGCTTAATAGAACGAATACGGTATATATATAATAGTGTACGTTATCCCAAGTCATTAGTTCTGCAAATATGTTATTCAAATAGGAGTCCATTGCTTAAATCCAATTTTAACATAATTAAGAAAAGCGCGTTTTGAGAACTTCGCAATTACAAAATCGGGACCTTCTAATAAAGTTACATCATTTTATTTGACAAAGCACATAAATTCAAATGTTAAAAATCAGCGGAAATTATGTCAACGACTGTGCATATTCTCAAGCTACTGTGTTGTCTTTTGTCTGCTGCCGCCACCACTTCTGTCTGGCGATACCTGGAAGGATAAATTATGAAAATGGATAAAACACTTGGAAATAATGAAGAAGGCACGCCTGAACGTGGAATGAACACTACAACTGATACCAGGCCTGGGGTAATAGTAATATGTAATAGTAACGATTACAAATATTGAAGCAATAGTAATATGTTGAGCAAAAACTCAATGTAATAGTAATAGGAAGCAATGTAATAGTAATTGACCTATTACTTTTATATTACTATTGAACATTTAACCGAATTGCAACTACGTAACAATTCCATTTGATTATTTTGTACATTCCACTAGTTTCTGGAAGTTTTATGGTTGCTCCCCTTTGTCAACTTCAGCATAGCCCTGGTGAAGTTTTACCCTACAGTTTTAAGAGCGTTTACACAGCAAGAGACATTGATACAGTGTGACTGCTGCATTGACTAAAGGGATTAAACTGGGCTTTCACTGCTTTGAAGCCAGTTCTGCCAAGTGACAAGTTGCCAACTACCCTTTTCAAGTAAGCCTATGGGTTTAGTGACTGTCTCCATGATGCACGCGATTCAGCCTAACTACAATGGGTGTGAAAAACATCCTGATGTATTTTTACTTTGTATAACTACAAAATTGCACCAATGTCAATGTAGGCAAGTAATGATCTGGTTTGGGAAGCCCCTACTTTCCCTTCAACCCTACATAGTGCAAATATATCTTATCGGTTCACACAAGCATTGACACAACAGCAGCCTTAAATGCACAGATAAGATCGAATATTCACTTAAGAATAAGTTATAATAATACACCGTTCATTTATATACACCTTGGTATATCGTAAGTCTGATTTATATCATAAAATAATTTGCTTTAATCACTTGAATGAGCGACACCAAAGTCTTGTAGACTTTGTTTTGCTTTGTTCTCGTACCCACGTGCGTTTATTTACTCGCAACTCTGATCTAAGTCAAGATGGCGTCGGAACTGTGTATCCGTGTATTGAAATGAGCGATAAACCGCGCATGTTGTAACAAACCGGAACATTTGTCTCAAAAGTGCGCTAATATTTTATAACGTAAATATGCCTGGGATCACGTGGACTGATAAGTGACATAATTAACTCTCTGAGGTATCACATTTAGACAACATATAAACAAAGTTATTGATAATTAACGAGGGCTGAAGCAACGCTCACAGTCACACCACTCATACCTGGTCAGTTTAAAATCGCCAAAAGCACGCAAACTACATGATGACAAAGAATGCTGTTTTTGTTTTGTCTGTTTTATGTACATTAACAAACAAAACAGTTAACCTAATAAAAACGGATGGTAACACTTATTTGCAAATATTTATCGATTACATAGAAATAGCAATCTCTTCGCTTGTTCGCAAATTCAACGCCTCGCACTATGTGACGTCATTCGCAAGGCATGCTGGTATTGCATCAAGCCAACATTAAACCATTAATCCTTATAATTGTACGGTTTTTTTCTTTCTATATAGGGGTCACATCTATGGCAGACAGATAGAACAAATCTGAAGACAGAAAAAGACCTGGGCAGGTCACATCAGCAGGCTACGAGATAGCCGATGGACATCGCGTATAGCAATCTGCATGGAAACCTTAGTAAGAAGAAGGGAGACGATCTAGAAGAAGACCGGCGAGACGGTGGAGAGACGAACTAAACGAGTACTGGAAGGGAACCTTCTGGCAGAGGATAGCGCAAGACAGGTTGATCTGGAAACGGCATGCTGAGGCCTTCGTCGAAATACGGGACGTACACTACTGCTGCACGATGATGATGATGGTGATGGTGATGGTGGCAGCTAGAATTGTGCTGATACAAAATACTCAAAATGTGTTTCTACCACATTCCGGTAGCTTAATTAATTTGTATGTTTGCTAGTAAAATGTATTACCTTTGGCTTTGAATGTGCTCCAAGTTATCTCGAGACCATTAAAACATATTGCATGACATATATATATATATATATATATATATACGTGTGGATCCAGTCGTTCGTGCCTAATGCGTAAAGCGGCATCCGTTAGTGCCCATTTACAAAATGTGACATATTTTCTTTTCAGGATGCGTATTCCCTATTATTACATTATAAATAGCTTATATATACTAATTAGCATTTATACGTTGAGTTATATGTGTTTTTGTAGCTAAATAAAACATATATGAATATTTGGTGTCCACGAACGGCTACTTTAAAAAAAAATGTAGCATAAATCCAGCAGTGCGTGGACAGGCACTAACGACTGCATTTTTGAATTTTTTGCACAATATTTGTTTACCTTTTCCAGGTTTCTCGAATAACTCGTCTAGTCTGGGTTTGTATTGTTTAATGATGGACGAATTTCTTAACGCAATTTTTTCATATAAACGTCTTTATCATATGTGCTATTCTCGAAGCATTTTGGATAAGAATTCCGTCAAGTATGGCATAGGACTTACTGTTTTGGCTTTTGTGAAAACCTTTTTACGCCAACACAACTCACGAAGTCAAAGAGTTCAAGCAGCAGGCCGCGTAACCTATTGTTATTGTTGTGCGTGTGTGTGTGTGTGTGTGTGTGTGTGTGTGTGTGTGTGTGTGACTCGATGACATAGCAAGCAATTCGTCAATTGTTATTCCCCCGTAACTGTATAAAATGCTGTCTTTAAAAGCGGCAACTACGCCAATGCACCACAACAAGCGGGACCAGCCAACAAGCGGGACCATATAGTAACTGACCGCATTAATTTATAGATTGAATGTTTGCTACACAATTCCGACATATGTAGGCACGTAAACTTAATTACACTTGAACCACGTTTTCTATTTCAAAATATTGCTATATCACATTGGAATTCTCGTATTCCAAGCATGACAATAAATTTAAGAAATGTTTAATAGGATTACATAGTAATTTTGAATAGTATGGTTGCATGTCCTAAGTTTGTGCATGGTCCAATTCGGTGTCACATTGGTATTGTGTTGTGCGTTTCTTCTGTTTAAATGTTTCGGTGAATATATATATATATAATATATATATATACGTTAAACTGGCAACTGCAATTAGGAGTAAACTTTGACGTGTTATAATACTGTGTAAACGTTTTAGATTTAAGAAAAACGACATAATATACAGCATCGCAAAATTGCCACATAATTTTGCGATGCACGAACTTGGCACGCTCTAGTAAATATGTAGGCTTACACAGTGACAGTGATTTATTTATATAATTTACAATTGTGGGTGACCTTCAGTTATGCTAAAACGTAGACGCATTCATTACATAGCTGTATCGGTTGCCTACAGTGCATAATATATACCACAGAACTTATATATGCAGTATCTAAAATACATTCAGTTGTACAAATTACTAGCGTGATATAAAAATATACTGTTTTTTTTAAATATTGGATAAGCTTGTAAGATAAATAGATTATTATATGATACAGATGTATGAATGGTCGTAGAATAGTAACACAATGTGGAGCGCAGTAGCGCAGCGGTAAGACCTCCGGACTCTCGACTGAGAGAACGCGGGTTCGAATCCTATGCGGCGGTGTCGAACCTTGGGCAAGTTCGTTTATTCTAAATTGCTTCAGTTCACTCAGCTGTATGAATGAGTACCTGGCTATGGACGGTGGTGGATATTTGTGTACGAATAGTCTTTGCGCATTAATTGCAGCGTGACTGAATGCTTCCCAGAGAAGTCGAGATGGTGTTCGATTGAACAGGTCTGCCAGGGAGTAAAGTGTAAAACGCTTTGAGTAGTCCTGAGGACTGGATACTGCGTTATATAAGAACTTACCTTTTAACACAATAAACATATTCACAATGCATTTCAGGATAAGTTTGTTTTCACATAATTTTACCACATTGTGGGGGTCATGGTCTCTTTTGCCAATTGTTTCTGTGGGTGCTAAGAAAAAGGGTACGCTTTAGAGGTGCTGTGTGTACAAGAGACAAATGGAAGGGAGACCAAGCGAGGACACTGGCAAGATTTTATAAGTTGCTACATGCACTTATAAGAGAAAGTGTTGAGAGAGAGAAAGTGTTGTTCCTCGACAAGAAGACTTACCAACATGCAGACATATTTATTTTGACTTTGTTTTAGAAATATGAAACTTAACCTATGTTTAACGAAGACTTAGTAATGTGTTTACTGGTAGATCTTAAAATACAAAGTAATTTATTTGTATGTAGTTTCCAATGTGATTGATCTGCATCATATATATTATTTTATTGTTTGCATTTTCTCTTTAGTGAATACTATTTTTGACACTCCATCAATAAATCAATATTAATGTGCATTAAAATAATAATTTCACATATACCTCATAAGAAAGCAGGAAGTGCAATCGATATAACTAAGCACACTTAATCAAAGACTGGCTTGCCTGCTCCATGAGATGCCAATACATGAACACAAGACAGCTACTATTTTCTAGAATATATTATTGCATATTATTAACTGACTGTGGAAGTTATTTTTCGGACACGACATCTCTATTCCGCCAGAATTGCTTAGTGAGAATTTACATTGGCCGTGTTCAAGTCGTATTATGGCAGATTCCTACCTGTATTGTTGCGAGTTCATCCCTATTGGCCGATTTCTTCAAGAACATTAGCTGATGATGTTTGCGTTATTTTAAACGCCATCATGCGTCGCCACGGACATGCCATTGTGTCTTCATTCAGCCCCATAGAAGACTGTGCGTTTAGCTTAATGTGTCTCTAGGCTTATTCAACATAATTAAGTATTGGTGCCATAGATTGTCTTGTATTTGGCCTGAAATGAAACATCTACCAATATATGTTTATATTTAATCGGATTTAGCCAGATGGTCAAAGAGTGAATTAACCCTATGTCTAGTGAACAAGGAAGTTTTGGGGTTATCGATAGTCCAAAATTATTTCTGTACGTGTATTCCGCCTTGCAGGGGCGGGTCTAGGTGTATTTCCAGGGCTGGTCCTAATCGGCAGATTTGTTAAAGAAAATCCGTAATGTTACATTACATTATGTAGAATCGGCAGATTGATTTTTGTAAATTTCGTAATGTTACATGGAATTATGCAGAATGTTGTGACATTTAATATACCATTGATTTACGACACTTAAGCCATGCGTGCACTAGTTCCAAATATGGAACAGCGACCCTCTTAAGTTTAGAGATTGACTTCCGTTGAACGTCCATTGATAAAAAAAACAGGCCAGTGCTCAGTGAGTCTCACTTGAGAATGTTTAATCATTTTTGAACTCCATGCGGCTGGATGTAATCGCGCAAACTGATTGATGATTGTGTCTATGTCCACCTCAACATCGTAATGTATATGTAATATAGCGTGTCCGTTGATGCGGTCCTGTCATGGTGCTGCACATGTATGTATCAAGACGACGGAGGGCGCTGATTGTTCTCTCACATTCTGCGCTGGTGACGCCGAATATACACACCAATTTAAGACAAGTCTGTATATTCGGGGAAAAAAGCGTTATCTGCAGCCTCGAGTGACGCTGCTGCATCTAGTATAGGAACATCACAGTCTACTTCCTCTTCCCATCGAGTCAGCCAACAGAATAATTCGGCTAGCAAATTCTGTGGACTGGGTAGGTCGTCTTTATACTCGGCAGCAAATACTTGCACATTTTCAATTACTTGCGTCCTTGGAGCAACGTTGATCACTGCGGGAACGAGATGTAAGTGTTCGTTATTAACAGCTGTGGAGCACCAATCTAGTCATTGAGACTCTCAACAGCTGGTCGATGAATGTGACGGTCAAATTCATTCGATAGTAGGTTTCTACACCATCAGCAGGGGCAGTAGCTCTGCGCTGCTGTCGCCCACAAATGCGAGGTTGTGCTGGTTCATACCGCTAGCCCACACATATAATATGTTCCATTCATTTACAGGCAAGTGCGAATGAATACTTTCAGATCTACACCGTGTCTTCGCTAATGTTATTACGCGTCATCTAGTTATTTTATCTAACTTAATTAAGAATATACTTCTATCAGTATATTAATAACCATTCAGTAGCTGTAAGAATGTCGATCCAATATCGTCTTAGTCCAACTTAATATAATCGAATTTTCCGCACACACATATGCAGTGGAGAAAACACACCCAGAATGATAGGCATCACGGTCCTTAAACGTGGCATTGCTCGCGATGTGACAATATTAATAGGGTGGCTGTTACCCGACGCTATGCGTCATTACAATAAATACTCGTTGTTCGCACTAAGCTAATATAGAAAAATAATCAATTAAATAGCATCGTCTGCCGCTCATATTATTTAATTTATAGGAATCACACCTTCTAAACTGTATTCTAAGCTCGTTCCAGTATATCCATAATTTTTTTCTTATGACAAGAACTCAGCGTGTGTTGTTAAAATAGTTTGTTAGTAAAGCAGCTAATGTTATTACGGCTAGCAGAACGAAATGCAGAACATGTACTCCAATGTGCATCGTTTTCACAAATAGATCTCTGTTATAAAAAAAAGTAACACGACACACATATATATATATATTGAAAACAATCACGTTTAATACGGTCTTGCATACATCAAACTGGAACATCCCCTCGCATGATTGATTTATAGCGTAATACAGTACAACGTAATCACAATGTTACTGGTGGTTATTAAAACATTAAAATAGCATACAGATGACTGTTACTGAATCCAAGCATTTTCAAGGCCTGGTCTCATCGCTTCGTATATAACTTGGAATTATATTAACTACAATTTAGCTCCAATAATTAATTTAAACACACCGATTTAACAATGCATTGGCACTAATTTAAAACTCACATAACGTCAAGGTGTGTGGGGGTATATATTCGTAAATATTATGGAGTTTTGCGAGGGGCATATTTAAAATGCCGTTACGTAAGATCATGGAGGCACACAATGCTTTACAAGCTCAAACACCTTTTGACACTAATACAACAATTAATTTCTTAATTATATAATTAGGTGATTTCCAGCACCTCAAGAATAAGGTCCATAAAATCAACCGGCGCTCGTACGGTTCAGCGTTGCGGCATGTTACGAAGATTTTGAGTGATGTCTATGGGAAACTAACACCACAAACACCATAATTTCATTACATGTGGAGAGGAAGAAATTCACTATATGTCTTTATCCATGTGAATGTAACATAATAGCGTGTAATATATAGTGTTTGTAGGCGCCCCCGATCTCGTCTCCCTTCCCGATCCAAATAGCTCCATGCGATAGGTTCGGAACTGATCCGTTATCTAACACATCCTCGGGACCGGGAAGGCAGTCGAGAGTTGGACGCCTCTATACACTATCTATAAACGAAAGCAGTAAACGCCGTTAACAAACTTATATGTGATTAAGATAAAAATATGATTTGGCTTAAACTAGTAGCCCATGCAATATAATCATATTATTCAACAGTATTAATGCTCAACGTTGTTGAACATGTGTCGGAAGGTAAAGTGCTTGCAAACCCAACAACTCATTATACCTGTATATTGTACACACGTTTCAATGATTGATAGACACATGCAGATACTACATAGCAGTTTTCACGCTGGAACCATACGACCTAGTACTGCACCCTGAAGACATCTCCTTTATGTTTGACGTCGAGATTCACACTGGATGCGTGCCTTAACCACTTAACATACATCACACTTCATAAGACAGCAGGTTTTGACAATAATACAAGCCGAACAACTAGCATTAGCGCTCGTGTTCAAGTTATCCATGAACAGTGCGCTGTACCAGACAACGTAACTGAGAATATTTCAATGTCTCACTTATCTTCAAAACAGTGCAAGAGTTGATTAAACATTGAAAATACCAATTTGTATTATCAATTATGAATCCATACTGAAAGTACAAAGTTTCTTACTTAACTACTTATACGGCGTAAATATGTGTGTTCACAGGTGTGTGTTGTATTTTTGGGTAAATTAAGAGCAATTCGAATTATTTACAAAATAATTTTTTTTTCAACTAGCCCCGGTCTCGAAGCAGATTGCGTTACATCACTTGTCTGATTTGACATAATTTAAAGTGTAAGCTAAATGTCAACACCGTAAGTGTACGCATCAACACTCACAAGAACATCATTTTCAGTCGATGTTCACTTCGTCCTCGAACATTTTTTCGTTCATTAAACACCTTCAGTTTAACTAATTTTACTTTTTCACTCAAAGAGGAAGAGAGAGATTTGAGTACATTTCCTTTGCCGATGAAGTCTTTAACTGACTGAATATCTGGAAAACAAATATATACATGTATTATGAATAATTGTGTATGCACATTAAATCTACATTGCATATATTTGTAAAAAAAAAAACATTCATATATCAACCACTGATTTGTTACCTATATAATCATTAAGCAAACTTTAGTACAATAAAAAACATCATGAAAAATAAGCAAATAAAATAAAGGCTTTAACAATTATAATCCATGTCTAAAATAATGCACATGATCACTACTAAGATATAAAGTATCAATAGTTCTAAAGTAAATGGTTAAAAATTGATCAGGCTGGAGTGAAACTTTGACAAATCAACATCACTAGAAACTATATTTCAAATGTACCTGGCAAAGAGCCTGTGCTGCCAGGCCCATCAGTTTCGATGAATTCCTTGAATTCGCTGACCACAAGACGCGTCTTCTTCCGACCACTTGAAGTATGGTCTCCCTGAAACAACCATGACATTACAGCAACCATTCATAGTAGTTCAGCGTTTTCTCCTACAAAAAACAATACGCAATAGTAATAATTCATAGGTATTATGTATATATAAATGCTGCATTAAAAGGACACTATATTAATATGATTTGAAAATAAAACGTAATAATAAAACAAAAAGTAGGAGTCTGTATTAGACGGCATATGCATTTAACTATCAAAACAAGTAATAAAAATAAGAGCACGCGGCTGGAAAATGTTGAGTTAAATATGCTTATATGCTTATCAAATGAAAAAAAGAACTGTTATGATTATACTCACATCTAAACCTACACGATTTTGTTTTATCACTCTTCAGTTATGGAATGCAACAACATTGATACATTTTAATACTCACGGGTAATTGGCTTATTGCCCTCATTCCGACTTCGACTACGCTCAGTGTTGCTTGACTTTCTTGCGGCTGTGGTATAGAAGGAGTAATTAGTCAGTGGTAAATAAGTATACGCATGCATATAATGATGAATAACAATTATTTATATTGTAACAATATCGATAATAATGTGTAATACTCACGGGCAAATGTTTGATCGCCATCCTCCCGACTTCCGTCCGTTCTTCTATCACTACTTGAGGTTCTGGCGGCTGTGGTAATTAGACATTGCATTATACAAAAACCACACTGATCAGCAACTGCTATAGACTATTCACACCCACAGGTAATGATAGGTGGCACGATGTAATGTAATACGTTGTGAGTCATCTTCTGATGATTGGAGACGAGGAGTGATCGTGACGTTACCAAAGAAGGGGTGCCTGAGCGATTGCAATAACTGGCGAGGAATAACATTGATGTCAGTACCTGGAAAAGCGTTCTGCAGTGTGATCCTAAACCGGCTGAAGACAGCAGTTGACCAACACCTCCGGGAGGAACAAGTTGGTTTTCGAAGAGGAAGGTCATGCTGTGAGCAGATCTTCACATTGCGAAACATCATCGAACAAAGCAGAGAGTTCCAGATACCTCTTTTAGTCAATTTCATTGACTTTAAGAAGGCTTTCGACAGTGTCCACAGAAATTCGCTGTGGCAAATCCTGAAGCTATACGGCATACCAAGCAAATATATAGACATTTTCAAATCGCTATACCGAAACACCAACTGCTGCATCAAGACCAACGATGGCTACACAGACATGTTCGATATAGAGACAGGTGTACGTCAAGGTTGCATCCTGTCCCCTTTCCTCTTTGTTGTTGTTATCGACTTCATCATGAGGAAAACGATGAAAGATCCGAACTTTGGTGTTAAATGGATAAATAATAGGTTGACAGACCTTGACTTTGCCGATGATATTGCACTGCTCAGCCACACGCCGGAGATCCTACAAGAGATGACCAATAATTTAAACAAAAATGGAGAGATGGTCGGATTACGAATCAGCTATGGGAAGACAAAAACATTGTCAGCTGGTGATGGATCTGACCCCCACATTGTGATCGGTCAGGAAGAGTTGCAATGCGTCGAGAACTTCCCTTACCTTGGAAGCTACATCTCTAGGAAAGGCGACGCGGAAGTAGATGTACGAGCGAGGATAGGCAAGGCATCAGCAGTGTTCCAAAGACTACGTCCAATATGGTCCAGTAACACCATCAGAAAGGACATAAAACTACGTCTTTACATGTCAATCGTAATACCAACAGCGATATATGCCTGTGAAACGTGGAAGAATACGGCGAGGATATCAAAAAAACTAGACGTGTTTCATCGACGATGTCTCCGGTTCATACTGGGCATATCGTGGAGAGAACACACCACAAATGAAGAAGTGATGAGGAGGGCAGGTCTGGACAGCCTGCATCACATAGTTAAGTCTCGACGACGAAGACTAGCGGGACATATCCTACGCCTACCAAGAGAGAGAACAGCACATGTAGCAATGGAATGGGTGCCTGAAGGTGGAAATAGAAGGAGAGGAAGGCCGACTAAGACCTGGCGCAAGACGTTTAAAGATGATCTGGCAGAGATGGAAATCACCTGGAATGAGGCCAAAGAAATTGCGAAAGACCGTAGTAGATGGAGAAAGCTCGTCGCCCGATGTCCCGAAAGGAACAGGAGGAACTAAGTCTAAGTAAGTCATCTTCTCGTCTTTGGTTTCTATAGTTGTTGAGCGCAGCGTTGTTTGAATTTCTTGCAGCTGTGGTATGGAGTAATTAGTCATTATATTATACAGGAAATCGGATTGATCAATTAACGAGAAGATGAGATGACGCAAAATGTATTACATTACATTGTGGCATCTGTCATTACAAGCGTGCGTATTAACGATGCCCAAAACATTGTTCTTCCAATTAAAAACTGTTTACAAAACATACATACAAGTTCGCACGTACTCACGCATGCCCATCATGATGGAAACCAATATGTAATGCTCGTTTTATCTGAGTTGGAGGTTTACTAATCTCTGTTTTTAAAACAATAAGTATAAAATGAAAACGATTAATAAAACTCCAATATGATAACCGGGTAAAGCACATTAATTAAAATAAAGGTATTACAAATATTAATCATTTATTGAGAGAGGTACTTTTCTACTATGGAGATCTCCGAACACAATGCATACCAAGTGTGTATGTGTGTGTGTGTGTGTGTGTGTATGTGCTTGCGTGCGTGCATGCGTACGTATTTGTACTCGCGTCTGAGTCTGTATGTGGTATGTTTGAAAACATGACATGGTGCCAGGACTATAGCAGAAACAAGCATTTAGAACCCTATCAAAGTATCAGTTTGGAGTGATGAATTATAACATATTTGCCTGTTGACATGGACAATGTATAAATAAGTACCATATTTTCTCGCTTTCATGTTATCTGATATGTTATTTAAATATGACTAAGTGAAACTAAATTACAAATTTTGCAGAGCAGTCGCACTAAATATAATAACTCATTACCAGACGCAGGAGTATCATTGTGTTTTGGCCTCTTTTCACGTATTGCGTCTTCAGTGTCCGATATAGTCCTCTTCGACGTCAACCCTCTTTCGATAATCTTGGTTTCTGAAAACAATAATTATGAAATAAAAAGCATTAATACAACTTACGCTTGATAATCAACGAAAAAACTTAATTAACGCGTATTGTAGTTACTGAGAACTATTTTGCTGTCATGAAGAACATCGACCGTCTTAGTTCTATTAGGTGGCGATTAATATCCAAATATAAATGAAATTGTGCCCTTACAAAATGTCTGGGCTTCTTCCGTACGTAATAACTAGTAACGTGTGTATATACATACGCATGCACATGCGCACTCACTCTAGTAATGATAGATGTCAATCTGTAATGTAACAACACGTGTCCGTTGCAACACACACGAGTAATTGCCTGTCTGCCACTTTCCTGATTTGGGTTTGTTGAAGGCCATTCAGTTGTGCTTGCGTTTCTGGCAGCTGCAGTTTAGAACAATAAATCACATTAGAGTAGCATTTATTATATACACGTACACACGCACGGACAACATGAAGAACGACATCCAGCATTGTACAACGTGTGAAATGGCACAGTGGCAATTGATAGTTTAAACAATTAAGTTGATAACGCCTTCTCACAAATAATAGTAACAGTAATGCCGAATTGTTGCACTAATATTAAGAAAGATAAGATGGAATCATTCGGGTTCTGCCACCGATTAAAACCGTTTACAAAACATATACTAAATGCACTAAACTCCAACTCAGATTAATTGAGCTGAGAATGGTGGTGGACTTAATTTAACAAACCAGGATAGTTCAGAATGCTACGTAGGACACTATTTTACCTTGGTCAAAGTTGTGAAGATGCTTGGCTACTCTTGTCACTGTCAGCGCAGCCATGGGGCATTGATATGTGTTCGAATTGATGGAGGCTGAATGGCCCATGTGTTTATAAAACAAGTTCCTATCCTGTTCTGGCAGATCAAGTTGTGCGTACATCGTACTCGTTTTGTGTCTCATCCTGGTCGCGGTGAATTTCTCCAGGTGGCTCACTCCTGCTCTGATCGCAACTCTTTTTATTGCATGTGATCCTATAACGTGATCCTGCGATTTCTGGCTGTACGGGAACATGAAATGATTGCATGATAAGATGCCCGCAGATTCTCGAATCTGTAGATCCGCCAACCTTCTCATTGCTTGAACAGTGTCTTGTGGTATGACAACAAACACCAAATGGTTGTTGCCCTTTCCACCTTGGTAAGCGATTTTGTCATGTGTAAGGATGGATCTGTCCGTGGGATCCTGTATTGTGGCTAGTAGGCTGTCATCCAACCACGCTCCTTCCTCAGCTTCCTGCCATTCGCTGAGCATCAACCGGCACGGTTCGCCTCCTCGTCGTGCGTTAAAAATTGTCAGTCTGGAAACTGTCACATCCCTTATCGTGACATATTCCGCTGCGTCCCATAAGTGGTATGAGTCTGTCATCCGTGCCATTTCTGATGTCACATGTTCTTTGAATTTTATCAGATCTTCTTCATCCGGCATTTCGGCAAGTTTTCGCCGTAATTACTGTTTGTTTGTGTTTGCTTGATATTCGGCATCACCGAAGATGATCGACTGTTTCAGGTGAAATACCTTCATGAATTTGTCTTTCTCACTCGCTGATGTGTCGTCCATCTCAACCAGATGAAATGCCTGTATGATCTTGGCAATCTTCGGGATCAGGTATCTAAGTCCCATCTTTAGACCAGACTTGACGACATCAGCATTGTCTTCTCTTGTTGATATTTTTTCTATAGCCCATTCCAGGGCTTCAAAATTCTCGCGGTGAAACATCTTAACGAATGGCACAGGAGTCGAAAGACGGTCGTTCAGGTGACGATAGACCACTGCTAAGCGACGCATGTCCGTCATAACAGATTTACGAACCTCTCTTTACGTTTTTGTTTCTCCCACAGCGCTTGGCCGACTTTCTTCAAGGTTGTGTCAGAAGTGCACAAACGACCGACGTCGTCGTCTCGAAATTTATCCAGTATGTTTCTGGTGAAGTCGTCACTGTCATTGCTCACATTAAGCAATGATACCTTGAGTGAACCCCATGTTGTTTGTTGTCCACTGAGACAACGTCTTTGGTGTTTATAAAAACTTCGTCTCACGTAGAATCCTCCGCACCTCCTACAGACAACTACATTTCTGTGTGTTATGGGTCGTTCACAGGCTAATGGAACAACTACATTTCTGTGTGTTATGGGTCGTTCACAGGCTAATGGACGCGGATCTTCACCAACGCCAAGCGCAGCTTTATTTTGGGACAATATTGCTCTCTTTTTGAAATCAGAAAATTTTCGTAGCCTTTAAGTTTTTGTCATGGCCATGGCCTCCTTCACTTCATCGTTCGTCCTATGTTTTGTGGTAATGTGGCGGGTTAGCTTGGAATGTCGAATAACTACCCCGCAGAACGTGCATGGTCTCCCTGGGCGGGTGTAGTTCTTTTCACCTGTATATGAGATAACACAAACTAATTTCACAGAAATACCTTCTACCAAACACATACCAAACAATAAAAGAGTGTTGTCATGAATCAAAGTGGTAATATATTACGTGCAGCATAATTATTGGGTTTTAAGGGTCATATGGCCATCCATAAAGTAAGAAAATTAGCAGTAAATATATAAACATTTAGTACAATGGGCAGAACAATGAAAGTTTCCTCTGCAAACTTGTGAAAATATAACGACTAGGTAACTCCGAAAACGGTTAGTACAAGTATAATAAAACAAGGCAGGATAAACATAGATAACTAACTCAGGTTGGATTCTCGATTAGCCATAGGCTTCCTTGTCCACTTCCGTTTTGGAATAAATGTTCTGGGTATGAATCTTGTTAAATTTGGTTAAGTTTTTGGATATAGTTAATTTGTTGAGAGAGGAATGCGTGCGAGCGTGAGTGCCATTGGAAATAGCTGACATTGCGTACTGAGAACCCAGGATGGTCCAGTAGTGAACAGTATTACATGAGTACCCTAAATGCAATAGTTAATAATAATGAGGTGCCCCTGCCCCACTTTCATTAATGCCAGTCAGATTTATTACTAATTTAACCCGTTCCTTGCCACACTACAACCTTGTGATTGTGTGACATATCATACGAATAATTGTACAAAAAGGTTCTTAATCGACACCAAGATTGATCAGCTGATCCAGCTCGACTACTATTGATCATGATGGAACATTAATTAATTGGTTAACAGATGATATAATAGTATCTCTCAAACCTTCTTCACTGTCATCACTTTTAGGCTTCTTCTGTAACCATGTATACACATAATTAATGTTAGATATATGTGTGTATATATATTATGTATGCATGTATGTATGTATGTATGTATGTATGTACATGTATGTTTGTATGCATGCATGTATGTATGTATGTATATACGTGTGTATGCATGAATGTATATATATATATGTGCGTGTATATATATATAATGTATAAGCAATAAAATTATGGGTTGAAATTGTATCATGATCGGATTACAATACCTGTTTTCTCCACCACAGATTTCTTGTTTCATCACCATAGTCGTAGGTGACTTCTTCCCCTATATGGATGTCTTTTGTAACAAATAATGCTAAATGTGGTTTTCCTTTAACCATCGCCTCTGCATCTTTGCATTAGCTCTTTTGGCGTCTTGATCATTGACTAGATGGCCACATCGGTTTTTCGTGTGTGTGGCATCTATGCTGTAGACAGAAATACGTTGTGCTGAAAACGCATTAACTCATCGTAGACATTGCATAAACTGTATTAATGTTGTGTCGTAGATCGATACAACTGGCTCTGTTAGTCAACGTCACGTTGTTTTCATTTCCCTGGGTGGTATATTTTATTGGGAATGGGATATTCATTTTATTTCCTCGCTGTAGATATCTGTAGAAGGGAAACGTTTGTTGGTGTATTTTAAGACACAGGAAAATTGGGGTGAACAGAATAAAACAATTGTCAACATTACAGTTGGTATTAACCCTCCGTTCGTTCAAGTATGTTGTGCAAACGAGTTAGTATAGTGAGTACAGACATACATTAAACGCGTGGTTGTATGAATTATAAAAATTAAACACAATTTGCTACAATCTCCATGCGATAATATAACGACACCTAATAATAACCATGCAGTCGTCACAGGACTGATTAATTGCCTTCAATTCCTTATTTTTAATAGGACATTTGAAAAGCTCACCATAACGATCTTTCTCCATATCTATAGTAAAACATGTAGAAACGGTTGCTCTTTCCTACTCGCTTCTCTTCCCTCTTCTCAGCAACTTTCTTTGTGATAACTTCCCCCACGTACTCAAGGAGGAAATCACCCTGCTGGAATTCTCGTTGGGCAAATACACCAACTCCTGCAAAATGGTGTTACCGTAGGTTTTGCATCGAGGTTGTTTGACACATGTCCATTGACCAAACAATATGGAATGTGCATAAATCAGGTTAAATACAATTACTTGTTTGTTTGCTCTACATATAGAACCATGCAGGTCTCACCTATCTTAGTAGTAAAGGAGGTTAAGTACGCCGGACGGTGGCGCGGCGCGGTGGAGTGGCCATGTTAAGAGATAGGGTTTTTCCACTTGCACCGCGACAAAGTTAAGGATTATGCAAATGAGGGTATCCCAGCAGCCTCTGCGCGGTCTGCGATTGACCAATCACGAGCGAGCTGGGCATTGTGGGCGTGGCTAATTATGCAAATGACCTTATATGGGCATTGTGTGCGTGACTAGTTATGCAATTGACCAATCACGAGCGAGCTGGGCATTGTGTGCGGGACTAGTTATACAATTGCCCAATCACGAGCGAGCTGGGCCTTGTGTGCGTGGCTAGTTCCGACCCCGGGCTAAAGTATAGGGAATTTTATCGCAAAGGTATCCGACCCGTTTTTGGGTTTTTATCCCATGTCAAAGCATAGGGAATGTTCACCCCATGTTAAAGTATAGGAGCTATTGTCGCAAAGGTATCCGACCACTTTTTGGGTTTTTATCCCATGTTAAAGCATAGGGAATTTTCACCCCATGTTAAAGTATAGGAGTTATTGTCGCAAAGGTATCCGACCACTTTTCGATTTTTTTTATCCCATGTTAAAGAATAGGCCATTTTTATTGCAAAGGTATGCGACCAATAATTGAATAAAATAAAATATACCAAACAGCATTTGAATATGTCACACACGAGATTGCTTGACCCGTAGGCCGAGGCTTCGCCAAGGGATCGACCCCTTATTTGGTTGACAATGACATGTCGAAAATGTGGTGTTATAATAAGGCGTTATGTGTAACAAAAGGGTTATAAATTCAACGGAGATCGTTTTGTCTGAAGTAATGTATACGAAATGTAGACTACATATACGATATAGGACTATGTTATATCAGGGCCTATAGCCTCGTTTTTTCGAACAGAGCGATCATTTTGGAATTAGACCTTTGATGTACTCGATATGTGTCTGGGCATGTTTGTTTGTTTGTTTGTTGATGTCATCAAACTGTTACGCACAGTAATTTTGTACCCGAGGTTGACTTGGTTAATCAGATAGCGCTTTGGTTAGCCATTGTTTTGAGCTTTCGTACTTGAATATAATCTCATCATTTGATGTTATGGTCATTGTCGTTATAGTGAGTGAAAAATCTCCCTGTTAACCGGTATAAACTGGTATAAATCAAGCCTCAAGGGTCTGTGTATTGGCCCCGTGTTAAGCCATAGGGAAGTTATACGAACTTATCAGCTAAAACATTCAAACTATCAGCCATCTGTGTACAATTTTGGTCAAACTGTTTGTTGTGTAACAGTATTTGACAGAATATCATAGTACTTACCAACGGTCACCGTTGAAAGCCTGCATACAAAACGGTTCCAAACTGGTGTCAAACTGTTTTGAAGGGGTATTTCCTGTTCTCATCTGTATTTCAGCTGAGCCTAGAGATATAATTGCGTTCAACATCATTATTAAATAAATAAACACGCTATGTCAGTATGTGCAATGCACAATGGCGACTCGACCGTCTTGATGCCAAAGAGCCTATACCAATAAAAAGACAGCACAGTCTTTGCTATCTTCATTGGTCGAGGAAAGTGAAGCGTTATGTTAGAACAGTACAGACACATAATAACCTCCCAGATAAGATGTACCAGTATTTATATAGTTTACCGTATTAAGGATCAAGTGTACAAATGTCCATTAGAACGTTTTTATCTTTTTTCGTACTATAGTATTTAAATTCGTGCTTCTTCGGTAAAACCTTCCAAACTTGCTTCTGTCGTAAAACAACTAACCTGGCATGGGTAACCGAAAACGAACTCATAGATTCAACAGTTATGTTAACCACTTATGTCTATGTGTAGTTCAGTACAGATATGTTAACCACTTATGTATCTGTGTAGTTCAGTACAGATACGTTAACAAGTTATGTCTGTGTAGTTCTGTAGAGATGATAGCCACTTATGTCTGTGTAGTTCAGTTAATGTAATCAGACCAACTAGTGGTGCAAACGAAACACTATGCTTTGACCAACACGTATCACGAATTGAACTTAGATCAACTAGGCACATCACACGAGACTATGACCGAGATATGTCACGAGACTTCGGATGCACGTCACACGAGAGTACCGACGAGACAAGAGACGAGACTATGTCCGAGATATATCACGAGACTTCGGATGACACGTCACACGAGAGTACCAACGAGACAAGAGACGAGACTATGACCGAGATATGTCACGAGACTACGGATGACACATCACACGAGACTATGACCGAGATATATCACGAGACTTCGGATGACACGTCACACGAGAGTACCGACGAGACAAGAGACGAGACTATGACCGAGATATGTCACGAGACTACGGATGACACACCACACGAGACGTCGGATGACACGTCACACGAGAGTACCGACGAGACAAGAGACGAGACTATGGACGAGATACACCACAATAGACGGGTTATCGCGTGAGATTTGCTTCAGAAGCAAATCTCACGCGATAACCCGTCTATTGTGGTGTATCTCGTCCATAGTCTCTTCTCTTGTCTCGTCGGTACTCTCGTGTGACGTGTCATCCGAAGTCTCGTGTGGTGTGTCATCCGTAGTCTCGTGACATATCTCGGTCATAGTCTCGTCTCTTGTCTCGTCGGTACTCTCGTGTGACGTGTCATCCGAAGTCTCGTGCCATATCTCGGTCATAGTCTCGTGTGATGTGTCTAGTTGATCTAAGTTCAATTCGTAACACGTGTTGGTCAAAGCATAGTGTTTCGTTTTCGTGACACGTGTTGGTCAAAGCTTAGTGTTTCGTTTTCGTGACACGTGTTGGTCAAAGCTTAGTGTTTCGTTTGTCCAACTAGTCTCGTCGGTACTCTCATGTGATGTGTCATCCGTAGTCTCGTGACATATCTCGGTCATAGTCTCGTCTCTTTTCTCGTCGGTACTCTTGTGTGACGTGTCATCCGTAGTCTCGTGCCGTATCTCGGTCATAGTCTGGTCTCTTGTCTCGTCGGTACTCTCGTGTGACGTGTCATACGAAGTCTCGTGTGATGTGGCATCCGTAGTCTCGTGACATATCTCGGTCATAGTTTCGTCTCTTGTCTCGTCGGTACTCTCGTGTGACGTGTCATCCGTAGTCTCGTGTGATGTGTCATCCGTAGTCTCGTGACATATCTCGGTTATAGTCTCGTCTCTTGTCTCGTCGGTACTCTCGTGTGATGTGTCATCCGTAGTCTCGTGTGATGTGTCATCCGTAGTCTCGTGACATATCTCGGTCATAGTCTCGTCTCTTGTCTCGTCGGTACTCTCGTGTGATGTGTCATCCATAGTCTCGTGTCATCCGTAGTCTCGTGACATATCTCGGTCATAGTCTCGTCTCTTGTCTCGTTGCTACTCTCGTATGACGTGTCATCCGAAGTCTCGTGCCATATCTCGGTCATAGTCTCGTGTGATGTTCCTAGTTCAATTCGTGACACGTGTTGATCAAAGCATAGTGTTTCGTTTTCGTGACACGTGTTTCTCTTGTCTCGTCGGTACTCTCGTGTGCCGTGTCATACGAAGTCTCGTGTGATGTGGCATCCGTAGTCTCGTGACATATCTCGGTCATAGTTTCGTCTCTTGTCTCGTCGGTACTCTCGTGTGATGTGGCATCCGAAGGCTCGTGACATATCTCGGCCATAGTCTCGTGTGATGTGTAATCCGTAGTCTCGTGACATATCTCGGTCATAGGCTCGTCTCTTGTCTCGTCGGTACTCTCGTGTGATGTGTCATCCGTAGTCTCGTGTCATCCGTAGTCTCGTGACATATCTCGGTCATAGTCTCGTCTCTTGTCTCGTCGGTACTCTCGTGTGATGTATCATCCGTAGTCTCGTGTGATGTGTCATCCGTAATCTCGTGACATATCTCGGTCATAGTCTCGTCTCTTGTCTCGACGGTATTCTCGTGTGATATCTCGTCCGTAATCTCGTGTGATGTGTCATCCGTAGTCTCGTGTGATGTGTCATCCGTAGTCTCGTGACCTATATCGGTCATAGTCTCGTCTCTTGTCTCGTCGGTACTCTCGTGTGACGTGCATCCGAAGTCTCGTGACATATCTCGGGCATAGTCTCGTGTGATGTGCCTAGTTGATCTAAGTTCAATTCGTGACACGTGTTGGTCAAAGCATAGTGTTTCGTTTTCGTGACACGTGTTGGTCAAAGCATAGTGTTTCGTTTGTACAAATAGTTGATCTAAGTCCAATTCGTGACACGTGTTGGTCAAAGCATAGTTTGTCGTTTGCACAACTAGTTGGTCTGAGTTCAATGTTCGATTCGTTCAGCGTGTTGGTCAAAGCATAGTGTTTCGTTTGTGTGACTAGTTGATCTGAGTTCAATTTGTGACATGTGTTGGTCAAAGAATAGTGTTTCGTTTGTGCAACTAGTTGGTCTGAGTTCAATTCGTGCAGTGTAATCGGTTAAGTTTCTGTTTCGTTTGCGCAACTAGTTGATCTGAGTTCGATTCGTGTCGTGTGTTGGTCAAAGCATAGTGTTTCGTTTGCACCACTAGTTGGTCTGAGTTCAAGTTGTGCAGCGTAATCGGTTAAGTTTCTGTTTCGTTTACGCAACTAGTTGGTCTGAGTTCAATTTGTGCAGTGTAATCGGTTAAGTTTCTGTTTCGACCGAAGTCTCGTGACATATCTCGGTCATAGTCTCGTGTGATGTGCCTAGTTGATCTAAGTTCAATTCGTGACACGTGTTGGTCAAAGCATAGTGTTTCGTTTGTACAAATATTTGATCTAAGTCCGATTCGTGACACGTGTTGGTCAAAGCATAGTGTGTCGTTTGCACAACTAGTTGGTCTGAGTTCAATGTTCGATTCGTTCAGCGTGTTGGTCAAAGCATAGTGTTTCGTTTGTGTGACTAGTTGATCTGAGTTCAATTTGTGACATGTGTTGGTCAAAGAATAGTGTTTCGTTTGTCCAACTAGTTGGTCTGAGTTCAATTCGTGCAGTGTAATCGGTTAAGTTTCTGTTTCGTTTGCGCAACTAGTTGATCTGAGTTCGATTCGTGTCGTGTGTTGGTCAAAGCATAGTGTTTCGTTTGCACCACTAGTTGGTCTGAGTTCAAGTTGTGCAGCGTAATCGGTTAAGTTTCTGTTTCGTTTACGCAACTAGTTGGTCTGAGTTCAATTTGTGCAGCGTAATCGGTTAAGTTTCTGTTTCGTTTACGCAACTAGTTGGTCTGAGTCCGATTCGTGCAGCGTAATCGGTTAAGTTTCTGTTTCGTTTACGCAACTAGTTGGTCTGAGTTCAATTTGTGCAGCGTAATCGGTTAAGTTTCTGTTTCGTTTACGCAACTAGTTGGTCTGAGTCCGATTCGTGGCGGAAGTGTGTCGACGATGGAGTAGTCACACACACACACACACACACACACACACACACACACACACACACACACACACACACACACACACACACACACACACACACACACACACAACACCACCACCACCACCACCACCACCACCACCACACACACACACACACACACACACACCACCACCACCACCACCACACATTTTTCGTGACACGTGTTTCTCTTGTCTCGTCGGTACTCTCGTGTGACGTGTCATCCGAAGTCTCGTGTGATGTGTCATCCGTAGTCTCGTGACATATCTCGGTCATAGTCTCGTCTCTTGTCTCGACGGTATTCTCGTGTGATATCTCGTCCGTAATCTCGTGTGATGTGTCATCCGTAGTCTCGTGTGATGTGTCATCCGTAGTCTCGTGACATATCTCGGTCATAGTCTCGTCTCTTGTCTCGTCGGTACTCTCGTGTGACGTGTCATCCGAAGTCTCGTGATATATCTCGGTCATAGTCTCGTGTGATGTGTCATCCGTAGTCTCGTGACATATCTCGGTCATAGTCTCGTCTCTTGTCTCGTTGGTACTCTCGTGTGACGTGTCATCCGAAGTCTCGTGATATATCTCGGACATAGTCTCGTCTCTTGTCTCGTCGGTACTCTCGTGTGACGTGCATCCGAAGTCTCGTGACATATCTCGGTCATAGTCTCGTGTGATGTGCCTAGTTGATCTAAGTTCAATTCGTGATACGTGTTGGTCAAAGCATAGTGTTTCGTTTGCACCACTAGTTGGTCTGATTACATTAACTGAACTACACAGACATAAGTGGCTATCATCTCTACAGAACTACACAGACATAACTTGTTAACGTATCTGTACTGAACTACACAGATACATAAGTGGTTAACATATCTGTACTGAACTACACATAGACATAAGTGGTTAACATAACTGTTGAATCTATGATTTCGTTTTCGGTTACCCATGCCAGGTTAGTTGTTTTACGACAGAAGCAAGTTTGGAAGGTTTTACCGAAGAAGCACGAATTTAAATACTATAGTACGAAAAAAGATAAAAACGTTCTAATGGACATTTGTACACTTGATCCTTAATACGGTAAACTATATAAATACTGGTACATCTTATCTGGGAGGTTATTATGTGTCTGTACTGTTCTAACATAACGCTTCACTTTCCTCGACCAATGAAGATAGCAAAGACTGTGCTGTCTTTTTATTGGTATAGGCTCTTTGGCATCAAGACGGTCGAGTCGCCATTGTGCATTGCACATACTGACATAGCGTGTTTATTTATTTAATAATGATGTTGAACGCAATTATATCTCTAGGCTCAGCTGAAATACAGATGAGAACAGGAAATACCCCTTCAAAACAGTTTGACACCAGTTTGGAACCGTTTTGTATGCAGGCTTTCAACGGTGACCGTTGGTAAGTACTATGATATTCTGTCAAATACTGTTACACAACAAACAGTTTGACCAAAATTGTACACAGATGGCTGATAGTTTGAATGTTTTAGCTGATAAGTTCGTATAACTTCCCTATGGCTTAACACGGGGCCAATACACAGACCCTTGAGGCTTGATTTATACCAGTTTATACCGGTTAACAGGGAGATTTTTCACTCACTATAACGACAATGACCATAACATCAAATGATGAGATTATATTCAAGTACGAAAGCTCAAAACAATGGCTAACCAAAGCGCTATCTGATTAACCAAGTCAACCTCGGGTACAAAATTACTGTGCGTAACAGTTTGATGACATCAACAAACAAACAAACAAACATGCCCAGACACATATCGAGTACATCAAAGGTCTAATTCCAAAATGATCGCTCTGTTCGAAAAAACGAGGCTATAGGCCCTGATATAACATAGTCCTATATGTAGTCTACATTTCGTATACATTACTTCAGACAAAACGATCTCCGTTGAATTTATAACCCTTTTGTTACACATAACGCCTTATTATAACACCACATTTTCGACATGTCATTGTCAACCAAATAAGGGGTCGATCCCTTGGCGAAGGCTCGGCCTACGGGTCAAGCAATCTCGTGTGTGACATATTCAAATGCTGTTTGGTATATTTTATTTTATTCAAAAAGTGGTCGCATACCTTTGCAATAAAAATGGCCTATTCTTTAACATGGGATAAAAAAATTCGAAAAGTGGTCGGATACCTTTGCGACAATAGCTCCTATACTTTAACATGGGGTGAACATTCCCTATGCTTTAACATGGGATAAAAACCCAAAAAGGGGTCGGATACCTTTGCGATAAAATTCCCTATACTTTAGCCCGGGGTCGGAACTAGCCACGCACACAAGGCCCAGCTCGCTCGTGATTGGGCAATTGTATAACTAGTCACGCACACAATGCCCAGCTCGCTCGTGATTGGTCAATTGCATAACTAATCACGCACACAATGCCCATATAAGGTCATTTGCATAATTAGCCACGCCCACAATGCCCAGCTCGCTCGTGATTGGTCAATCGCAGACCGCGCAGAGGCTGCTGGGATACCCTCATTTGCATAATCCTTAACTTCGGCGCGGTGCAAGTGGAAAAACCCTATCTCTTAACATGGCCACTCCACCGCGCCGCGCCACCGTCCGGCGTACTTAACCTCCTTTACTACTTATCTTCTTTGAAATAAATCGGACATGAAATCCGTCTTGATCTAATCCCATGCTAATCCACCACTCTGCGTAATTCAGGGAGGACGTTCTGCTCCGAGACTGAAACATGTGTTGCAGAACGTAAATTTTCATAAATAATTGCACAATCAAGAGCAAAGAGCAAATTGTTCGACTTTGTATGACATTAGAAAATATTATAATAATACAAATCAGTAGAAGAACATTATTTACCTGGCGAAATGATGCCATACTAGCTTTTATCTGAAAACAAAATATTTCACTAGGTTGTCAATATGAGCACGATCAATTCAAATTACGACGTTTTTCAAATAACTCCAAAATATATTAGAGCGGGGACCAGTATTTGTCCGATATATTCCACTTCAATGGATGTTTCCCTAACATTGTCTACATCCTCAGGTATCATACAAATTTCGATTATTATCGTGGTGATAAAAGACAATATATTTTAATAGTAATGGATGGGCAAATAAGACTCGCTCCATATGTTCTTGTTCCCTAAAACAGTGAACACACACACACACACACACACACACACACACACACACACACACACACACACACACACACACACACACACACACACACACACACACACACACACACAGACACACACACACACAGTGGAACAACCAAGTATACCTATTCTTAATCACAGATCCGGTGAATCAATTCACCCCTTTCCTTAAAGGACTGGGCACTACTAAGCTATTGGTAAGGAGGCATGACATCCCATGGAGCTATGGTGGAAATTATTCAAAAAACATTCAAAATGTCCGCCATCTGATTCGTCCATGGTTGATTGTTTTTGCTCCTTGGTATACAAATAAAACATTTAAATAGGTGTGATATCTTAATCATGTGTTGCCTACGGGACGTTATATCATGACACAATGCCCCTGACTATGATGCTTGTCGGGTAATGATAAATAAATCATACTTATTGATTGTCAGTACATAACTTAGAATTAATTGTGCACACATACCATTTGTTTTCCTCGAGACAACGCCATTTGAAACATTAAATCAGGGATGAATGCTCCACAAGAAACTCCCCCACCAACATCAGGCGTATATTGTAGATAGTTTTAAAATGTTGAGTTTGTTCAAAACTGCTCAAAGGTGTTCACTTCACCTCGGGTTATGCATTTATAAATAAAGCAGCAAACGTACTTATCCCCCAGTAGTGATAAAGTGGTAGTTCCTAAGGAGCTTTCAACATAATCGTCTTTACGTTATGTCAGAAATCAAGCAAGCAAATCCTTAGTTCGATATTATAGGCATATGCGAGAAGGCGCTACATACCCACATAGTATAAGGGTACGTATGGGATAATGAAAAAAATGACGAATGATTTTAATGTGTAAACCAATCATATCTACGGTAGAAGAAATACGCACAATAAGGTGATTGACAAACTATCGGTAGGATCACGATAAATATAATAGCTGTGCATATACAAATATCCGCCTAGACACCAATACAAACGTATACGGTGATATTACAAAAAGAAAATGCTGCTGATTATATCAGTGTCAATTCCCTTGGCAAATTGCCTTCCGAATCTCAATTTAAGCTCAGCTAATGAAATCGTTTATAGACTTTTCTTCTCAGACAACATTATTTTAATACACAGTGCCGCTCAGCGACTCGTGAAAATGGTCGAGCGGGTAGTTATATTTGCTTTTCCAGGAAAATGCCATTTGATCTAAGGCTCGATAGTTTATCCTTCGTGGTTCTCACAGCAAAGTACGAAGTACTGACAGTTTTAGATCCATGTAAGATGTAAACCAATGAAGCGAACTTACGCACTTACGCACTTTGCCAGAGGTAGTGAAGCTAACACCCCTGGCTTGCGAGGACAGCGTAGATATCATTCAAATATATATGGATCTACGCCCCTTATTGGGGGAATTTGCTGACGTGATAATAATTCCTAAGTGTTTTTTTATTTAATTTTTTACATGTTTGTGCTCTGCTTCAAACATTTTAAATGTATTTATTTACAGTTTATTCTCGTATGCCCTCAAGACTTGCCATTTTGGTTGTTTATTACTTTCTACTGTCAACTTTGTTACCTTAATGTGTCAATTATGTTGCCACTATTTGCAAATTTCATTACTGGAAACGACAAGTGATGTCTAATTGAAGTAGCCTTGAAGTAGACTCTGTCTGTATAATGGAATTGCATTACGTTTTTTTGCTTAAATTTTGCGTCAGGGTAGGTGAGGGTATCTACAGCTTTTTAATTTAGTTGTGCTTTCACATTTTAAGTCAATAATGTTACTATTCGGTTCACTCTGTTACCTGCAAACGGCTAAATGTCAACCTTGTTACAATGTTACAATCACATATTCCAACTATACATTTCGGCAAGGACATGAAACTTTTTTCCAGATATTCAAGTCCACCAGCTACATGTCTTAAAGGAATTAAGCTATGTTGAACACAACATGTTGATGCATCCATTGTATCTATATTGCTAAGTATTCTGACGTTAAAACTTGAAAAAATATTGGCCTCCGTTCAGACAATTAAGTTCTCTGTTTAGAAAACCACCCTTTTACCATTATCTATACTTCTCAACATTATGTGATTTTTTAAAAATAAATTGCGAGTGTCTTGATGGTAACAGGGTTGGCATATTTTCTTGGAGTGGTAATTATATATGGCAATTAAATAATAAGTGTCAGCCAGTAATCTTGCCAACATCTAAAATCTAAGAGCCAATGATATCCAGGTTAGGATGAAAATAAATAAAAACGTAATTTGTGATACTTTTTTGTCGTGTTGTCTAGTATGCCAAAATGTACTCAAATTTGATAATGACCTACATGTGAAAGTGTATTTATTCTTGTTGGTTGGCTACATACTGAACAGCAACACTTCAAAAAAAGAGGGTTCAAAACATGTCCACAAAATTGCAAATTTGCAAAGATTGTACTCACACTAATGGTATTGACATGACTCTTGTAGGCCAGCAGAAATGCTCTGATGCCACTGCATGCACACACCGCATAAAACATTGACCCGTTTATTTATACTTTGTGTATAGGACAACATTCAATTGTCAGAATCAGATGTCCACACAGAAATAATTTTTTTTCAAATCAATTAAAAATTCAAAGGAAATTACATGAACCTAATTTGTATGACATTTGGCACGTTGCTTTATGTTCATAAGTCCTCGTTCATAAGTCCTACCCAAGTTTGAAGCCAATGACAAACTGTTTTGTACACAGCACAATTTTTGGGAAGCATTGATACCAAATGAATCATAAATGGGAGAATAGGGATTATTTATTGGGTTATGCATTGAACAAATGGTCAATATATACTGTTATTCTTATTGTAAAAGTGATAACAAAAAATATGTACTCGACATTTGATGTCCACATTTGTTTGTGTAGTTACTTTTCATTTACCAACAAATGACGATGTGATAGCTTTCAGACGAGTCTGATTTGCATTTAGAAAAAATCATAAAATATATAGTACTAATTGACGGCCACTCTTTGGAAAGAACTGGTAATTATATCTTTGAATGTTCCAAATTTGTGCGTCGTTTAATATGAGTAAACAACTCGATACCAGACAAGTTGCCACGGAATTGGGCGCCGCACCAATTCAGGGAATTATAGCAGATATATAGTAGACATTAAATGGACATATGAACAAGTTTAAGTTAACAATGCAGTACAGATGATAAGTGTTGCATGTGGTTTTGTTTCCACGGGTTAACGTGAGCTAACTGATAAATAATGTTGAATGATGTTTAAAAAAACGTCTGCAGCTACTGATATGATTAACGCAAGGTGACACACTCAGTGTCATTGATAAACAAGTCAAATGTCGCAAACGATTTAAAATTAAATGTGTTTGGAAATTTTGTAAAGTAATTAATGCACGAACTTAGGACACGGAACGATATTAGTTATGCCAGTTAAGCTAGTCCATAACACACCGACTCCGGGTCAGCCTACGCGGTTTCTTTGTGTTTCTGTATGCAACATCTTCATTTTTGAGGTGGATTCACAGACCTGAAGTTTACGCATCCCACATGAAGCGAGCCGATTCGACAACTGCGGTCTGCACGCAACAAAATATTATTTTACGTACACGATTCACACCTAATGTTTGTTGGCCAAACCTGGAATCTACCTTTGGTTTTCACTGAGTTAGGATGTCGAAGATTGGGACAGGTTTCACGGTCCGTAAAGTTGTGTATAAATTAATATTTGAAGAGAACACAAAAATGGACAAAACTCAAAAGTGACTCACCATGAAAACCGACGCACCACGTGACTGGCAACACAAAATATATATGTTCGTTTATCATAATTGTAAAGTAAACGTAAAACTTACAGCATTGATTTGTTTTCAACATAACTAGTAAAGCATGTCACAATCATATGCAGACAATGATTTTGAAACAATATCTTTTGTTTTGTATAAAAACAAGTTTAGGTGATTGGGGACGAACGCCTGCAATTTTACCCATCAAATATATACTGAGATATATATCGCCTGAAAACAACACACTTTACAGCGTTCGTTTATTAAACTCAACACAGCTCCAACCAAAACTAGGTTGAACACATACTTTATTATGATTGTTCATAATAGGAACAACGGTTAGTTGACATTTACACAAACATAAATATAATAAAATATTACTATCGCCCTTCGTGCCCAGTCGAAACTGGGCACGAACGGCTACTGGCGACGAACGACTGCTTTTTTTACATACGCTTTGGGTACTAACGGCTGGATCTATATAAATATATATATGTATATATATGTTGGTCAAAGACGAATCTAGACTACATTAATTTTTTTTATTGTTATGTCTGACCGGGGTGACATGTCATGATGCCGATATTTGTGTATTGCATGTATATTCCAATGACTCATTATTTAGTGTATATATATCATGAATATGTTACATTACTAGGGCAGATTACATGCATAGGACTTATAACCAATAGATAAGACATATATGTGGTACGTCAGATAAATGTCCCGCATACATGCCTGCCAATAAATTATAGGAGTACCCGACATATGCAGCTTCGCATGAGCAGTGGGGCATGAGCATACAGCTGGAGGAATTTGAACCTGAAAGTCTCCTGAACTTATTTCAGAACTCGGACGTTTGCAGTTATATGGATACCATTCTCCTAGGCAACATACACATGCTTGCACTGACGCTATCTATACATGCTGCGTTAAATTATAATTACCGCGATGCGTTTCGGTGATGTAGGGCCGTGCGTAGACAGCATCCTCGCCACTCTTAGTTTATACTATGACGAAAGGTTACAGTTGGTACACTTGCAGTCATTATCCTGATCGGCGACTACGTCAATATGTCACATTTCCACGTCCGTATTTCGTTGATGACCAGACGTTCTAAAGACGTTGGTTTAGGTTGTCGACTTGATTTAAACGTTGTATCAACGTCAAACCACCCACGTCAATATGACGTCGATGGCAATACGTTATAAAGACGTAGATTTCATGACAGGAATCGAGTTGGTTGGGCTATCAACTTGATTGCAACGTTGTACGGATGTCACATTTCCACGTCCGTATTTCGTTGATGACCAGACGTTGTAAAGACGTTGGATTAGGTTGTCGACTTAATTTCAACGTTGTATCAACGTCACACAACGCACGTCATTATAACGTCGATAGAAAGACGTTATAAAGACTTTGATTTCATGACATAAATCGAGTTGGTTGGGCTGTCAACTTGATTGCAACGTTGTACGGATGTCACATGTCAACGTCCGTATTTCGTAGATGACCAAACGTTGTAATGACGTCGGGTTATGTTGTCGACTTGATATCAACGTCGTGTCAAGGTCATATTTCAATGTTGTTACGTTGTATTTATGGTGTTCGACGTCGCAACGTATATCCAACCACTAATCGACGTCGTAGCAACGTTCTATGCCCACTGGGAAGTGTCTAAAAACGAGGAATCAACATTTTCCATTTATCCCACAATAGAAAGCATTAATACATACATTTGAAAGTGCATATTTTGCTAATATTCAATATAGCGTTTATTCATTTCAGAGATTGAAACTGGGTATTCAAAATATATATATATAGAGAGGCGCCATCTGCTGGATCAACCCAGAGAACGCACGCAAAGACGCTCAAAAGTCAGTAGGCTTGCATAACGCTACTTTCACGTTTTATTTAGGCGCCCACGCTGCAATTAAATAATTTATGTTTAGTTAATTCGATGTCAACAAAGTCTCTCATGATATCGTATTAACGAATAGCAACGACGTACTAGTAGTTATACATATTTGCAAACTATGATCAAAAAGGGAGCGATAATAAAGGGTTATGGAGTATGGGTTCCAGGTTTTTGCATTATGTCATCACGCCTGAACGTTTGTATGTAATAGTATACTATAAAGTAATAATATATATATATAATATATATATATATATAATGCATATGAATAATTTATAACATATATACAACATTTATATAAAGATATGTGTTGTTTTTTCCTAAGTTCTCCTAAGTAATTGCCATGCAACAGGATCCCTTCGCGAGAAGGGTAGCCAAAGCATCAACAAAACTAGCGAACAACGTAGAGACTCCATTGAGACTGTTCCCGGACAAGTAGTGCACCAGGTATACCGTCGTTCGTACTGCAATCCAAAGAAAATTGCGCAATCCATTAGAGATTAGGAGAAACCCGGACCAAGTCCCTTGACTTCGTTGCTGTGATCAGCAGAGCAGACGTTTAACTTCAAAACTGATCGCTTATTCCGTGGGACGACAGTATGTTTTGACAGAAGGAAAAGACAAGGAAATGTGTATACTGTGGCTACAAGAGAATGCAAGGAAAGAGACGCCTTGGCTGATTGTGTTCGGGCCCGGGTGCTCGCTGTGATCTGCCTGAAGCTGATGCCGTATATCACGAATCATGCAGCGTCAACTTCCGCACCGGAGAAGTTTTCCCTCAAATGTTTGTGCGTGATGAAGACGTCCAGAAAAAGCTGAAAGTTGGGAGACCAAGCAAATCAACACATACTGGCCGTCCTGTCAGTGACGTCAAAGCTGTAGCATTTATTAAGTTCATTCAATT
The DNA here is from genome assembly GCA_020002185.1 of Paraescarpia echinospica. NCBI lineage: Eukaryota > Metazoa > Annelida > Polychaeta > Sabellida > Siboglinidae > Paraescarpia > Paraescarpia echinospica. Next base: position 61,739,849 of record CM034534.1, on the reverse strand, counting down.
TCTTCTGCAAGATAACGACGACGAACAAACAACTGTATCAGATCTGGTTAACAAAATGGCCGAGTACCTGACAGTATCTGACACTGAGCCATAATCTGTAAAATATATGAAGGCTAGACTGGGGGAACATTTTGGTGACCAAGTGATTATCACTACTATAAATCACAAATCAAAGGTGGTGACTATGTGGCAGACAGCTGAAAATGTACTGCTTGAGTTTCATGCTAGTCAATCAGATGATCCAAAGAGCGAAATAATCCGCATGATACAGGCTGCTGCAAAGTTCATCCGGGAGGACATCAAGGCAGTAGACACATCATGTGGATCGTACCCAGCGTCAATTGAAATCGAATCTGAAGAAGCATGTCTCAGCTACTTACCTTCTAGTTTGAGGATGTTGCTTGAAGGAATCGTGAAGGGAAGAGGTGTTGGTGTAAAGGTAGCATCCATCGGACAAGCCATCATGCAAGCAGCGCGACCCCGGGTGTTGTTTGCCCCACTTCAAATTGCATTAGCAGTGCAATTTCACCATCATTTTGCATCTCGTTTTCTCACTGACTCGCTTCACTATCACGGATTCTGCAGTTCGTACAAAGAGGTCAAACAGTTTGGATAAAATGCGGCTGTAGATCAAGGCACTGACATACCCAACTACACCACAGAGTCTGTTCAGTATACGGCAGATAACGTCGATCACAACATCAGTATTATAGAGGGAATGACATATTCCATGCCATGGGCATTATAGCGATTGTTACATCAGGAACAACAACGAATCGCCCAATCCTTAGAGCCCAAATGAGTACGAAGGAGTTATCGACAAGTGGGCACATAACATCCAGTACCACCGAGTAGACAACCATGCTTTGGCAGAGCTGACGTACCGGACAGTGCAGGATCCTACGGCAAATATAGATACGCGGTGACAAACGTCGCTCCTTTTCGGACCATCAAGGCCCTCGTGGTCTGCACTAATGCAAGTTATCCATCATGGTGCCCATCCACCTAAGTCATCTGTCGTTTGTCTACCCATGATCGACATTAGCTCAAGCAACACCACGGGCATCTGCTCCACCCCCAACTACGTCGCCCAACATGCCCAACGTCATAGTATGCCAACTGTCGTAATCTTTGACCAGCCATTGTGGCGGAAAGCATTATCAAGCATACTTCCCGAACCTGATGGAAGTCCACTGCGACGCATAGTGTATAGGTCAGGTGCTGTCCACATGTAGATGAGCTTTCTTGGAAGCATAGGTCACCTGATGGCTGAATCTGATTTGAAGGAGTTGCTAGAGTTGATTTATGCATCAAAAGCAATGGAGCACATCCTGACAGGAAAGGCCATTTCAAGAGCAGTATGTGCACACCTCATGTTAGATGCAGTTCTGAATGGGCTCCTACTCGCCATCTCCTTAGAGGCCCCCCTCCTAAGCCACACGATGCATTACAACAGCAAGATGTTGATTCAGCAGGTGAAATTAGCAGCCGACGGAGAAGTCCATCCAGACTTAGTGGTGGCACGCCAGTTGTATGAAGAGGTGATGGCCGGAAGGAAGTCGGTTGATGAAGTGTCTGAAGCTGAAGTCTTTGACAAATCAAAGCGCTGCTTCATCAACAGATTGTGTCTTTGTCGAATGACCTCACATCATAGCTTTGGCTACAGTACATGGATAAGGTCCGGATTCTTCGAAAATTCATAAAGACAGAGCGCATGTGAAGCTGGTATCTACATATTGAAACTGTGTCGGAGATGGTACCCTATATGGCTGCCTCAGGGCATTCTCAATATGCTAAGTCAGCGAGGCTTTACTTGCAATCCATGCTCAGCTTATAGAAGGAACATTCTGACGTAAACAACGACATCGTTTCAGGATTTCATGTTGTCAGACGAAGTAATCGCACCTGGGCGGACTCGTTAATATACCTCATGATTGAACAAGTACTCATGTGCAGCATGAACAAGTGGGGGACTGAGGAGGGGAAGAAGGATGACCGAGCAGCAACGACTGACCTGGCTGCTGTCCATGCCAGCCTGTGCGGTCATCAACAGATCAATGCAACTGACTGGAGTACAACACAACACAGGTTAACAACACAAGGACATGGCCAAATCAAGACTGCATCGAGACATGAAAGACACTCACACCATACTGCTGGCTCTAGCGGACAGAAGTCCAATTAGAAAAATCTCAGCCCTGCGGAACATCGTGACCAAGGTTCATACCAGCTCTACTGTTGATGTAGATTGCGCGAAAACCATTAGCCAGACGATTATGGCGTCCATGACATATAAATCTGTCATGCAGTACACATTCAAGCGCTGTGACCAAACTGTCTCTCTTCAGTCAAAATCAACCGTGCGTGTTGGCAGTGACCAGGTTCAAATGGACCCAGAACTCCTCTTTCAGCGTCTAATTGTCGCAGCAATTGATGACATGGAGACAATGTTCCGCTTTGAGCTGTGTATAGCCATCCACCAGCATTGTTTGACGATTCCACCATGCTGCGCGAACCCCAGAAATCTGTACTTGCTGAAGCCATCTGGTGTAGGTTAGCACCCGACATTGCAGGACCCATCGGTGAGGTTCAGCATGTATTGGATGGTGGGGCTTTGCTCCATCGCGTTCTTTGGCCACGTGGATTGCCCACATATCGAGAGCTATGATTGCTGTACTGTGATTACGTCACACGGAAGTTTGAACAAGCCATCGTTGTCTCTGATGGATATCACAATCCATCCACCAAGCACATTGCGCATCAGAGACGAGCTGAAGGAAAAGCCGGAGCAGACGTAACGTTCACCGATGAAATGAGGATGACTGCAAAGAAAGATGTTTACCTTGCAAATGTAAACAACAAGCAGAATTTCATCAATATGTTGAGCGGATATTTGCAACATAGTTGATGTCAGACCAAACATTCATACGTTGATGGCGATCTACTGATTGTGCAGGCAGCAGTACAGTCTCCAACGACGAAGAACACTGTACTAGTGGGGAATGACACATATCTGGTCGCTTTCCTCAGCTTCCATGCTGATCCAAATGCCCATGACTTATTCATGCATAATGAGAGAAATTCAACTACAAAGAAGAACCGTATGTGGAACATCAAGGCCATAAAAGACCAATTAGACAAGGATGTGTTTGACAACATCGTTTTCATCCATGTTGTATTAGGATGTTCCGGTTATACGGCTTTGGAAAAGGAGCACCACTGAAGAAATTTGGTTCCTGCCAGCACTTCCCAGCGACAAACAGAACAGTTTCAAAAGCTTGATATATCAACAAAATAGGTTGTAGGTTGTAGCAGCAGGGGGGAGAGAGCGAGCGATCGAGCGAGAGAGAGAGAGAGAGAGAGAGAGAGAAAGAGAGAGTGTGTGTGTGTGTGTGTGTGTGTGTGAGAGAGAGAGAGAGAGAGAGAGAGAGAGAGAGAGTGTGTGTGAGAGAGAGAGAGAGAGAAAGA